>CM072822.1:5466652-6214624 GCA_036937905.1 Salvia rosmarinus
TGATGATACGATCTTAAATCGATCTTAGAAAATACTAGCTAAAGCTGTTGATCGATCATCTATCAGAACGGATATTTATTTTCAGGTGAGCATTCAATTCTCTATAATCGATACACATTCTTAGGGTACCGTCTTCTTTTCCGAACAAGGCGAGTAGCTCTGGAATACTGTGGGTCGAATAAACTAAGTCGAGAGTTCTTGAAGTTGGATTTCAACTCTTGCAACTCTTTAGGAGCCAAGGTGAGGGCCTTTGAAATAGGTCTGATGGGGTTCTGATCAATCGGAAATTCCAGGTTGTCTATCTTGAGGCAATCCGTAACGTTTGGAAAAACATCTGGATATTCTGAACTCTTTGCATCTTCAATTCGTTCCTTAACTTTCGAGAGTTAAATGTGCGGTAAAGCAATTGTCATATTCCTCAATAATTTCTCGGCACTTCTGCTGAGATTGGAAGTACTTCTGCTATTTCAACACAGTGAAAGCAGGTGGGTTCTTTTCACGGAGGATGGGCGCAATTTCAGTGTTCACCAATTCGGCATGATTTTACATTAACGATCCATTCTAAGATAATATCTACATCCACATTGATATTACTTGTAAAGATCTTGCTTTTGAGAGTTCTGACTCAAATTCTAAGTTGGAACATGTGGGGAAGTGCGTAGATTTACCTAAAGTGTTACTTTCAAATCACGGTTGCTTGCTCTATGTTAAACAAACACATCTATACATCGTAGAGATAAAAATCTGACTTCATTATCGAAAATTACAATAGAATGCCGTTTAGTTCCCTTTTGTAAGTTTCAGCATTCAATTCTTATACTTGAATTTAAAGCGAATGCCCTCGATATTGGGGTTGTTGTTGTGGTGGCATTATCATAGTGTGTGCTGATTAATTTGATTTACAGCTTCTAGCCTTCCTTTGTGGCATTTGTTTAGAGGATGACTTTCTTCCACTCCCAGAGTAATCTTTGTCGGGTTGGATGATTATTGGCATAATGACCCGTTGACCACATCTATAGTGTGGTACCCTTTACGGGTTCTGTATGAGCTTTTATTCATTTAGACACAGGTATCACAGGAAGGTTTGGAATTGGTGGCGATTGATTTTGGAAGGTTGGTGGAGCTTGAATTAGGATGGTTTGGTGGTTTGCAAGGTTTCTTATTTGGAAAGTCTCTTGTTTCCATCTTCTTTTCCTTTAAAGCGTTGATTGTTGGGCATCACTTTTGTGGGGTTTGACTTTGGGATGGACTTGGGTTTTAGTTAAGAGCCATCTTTTACACTGCATCTCTAATTCCATGTCAGCTACGGGAGGTTCAGCATATGAAAAGGCGGGTTGACTTGCCAAAGTGCTTATTGTGAGCGTAACCAGCGTTCCCGGCCATCTTCTCGTCGAGTTTCTATCACATGCAGACATAGCGTGATAAGAGTGAATTCTCTATATATTCAATACGCCACAGTTTTCTTTCTTGTTTTAGGTTCATGAATTGATTTCTTTTGTTTCTTATAACTCAAAGAATGTATTTTCGAACAATTCTCCTTGAATTGTTCGGTAAAGTTTTCCAATCTTTACGGGTGAGTCTTTTGGTGATTCCTTTCAAAATCGGTAGTCTTTTAATTGAAAGGATATGTAAAAGCATTCTTTGTCCGAGCATTCTAAAATTTGAAGATTCTCTCCATCGCTTGAACCATTCCTACTGCCTCGGCGAGTTTCGATTCCATAGAATGATGGTGGATTTGTCGAATGAATAATTGAAATTTTCTAGTGTTTGGAGGAGGGTGAGTTAGGTTGGGGTATGTTTTCCTGGTTTGTTCTTCTACGGGAGTTTGGTTTGGTGTCTTAGGCATCTGCATTTTAAATTTATGAGAACAATGTATGCGATCGGTATGTCTTGATATTTATAAGCGAGTAAAGTGGGTTTTAAATAAGTTGCATGTAAACAAATTGGCATAGTTATATAAACAATAGGTTCAAAGTTAGCAACAAGCAACATAACATAAATATTTACATATCATGGAAAATTGCCTCTAGAGGACTTTTTATTAGGAAAATTTTGCCTTAGCGAGTAGGCATCGAAATTCTTCTATCGGTATAGGTTAACTTTATACATGCATCTTATTTACATAAATCCTATACATTACCTATTCAAATGTACAAAACTCTTTATTAATTTCCTTCTAACTTTTAATCCATCCTTGATGCCATATCATTTCCATAAATCGAGGGCCTGATGCTTCATTCTCATAATCCATTCTTTCAACTTACGTATTTAAATGCGGTATGTTTTGGATTCTCTTCCTCGACACCTCTTCAATGCATTCATATACGATGGAGTCATAAAAGCGTTTAACTTTGGATTTAGGATGAGAAATAAAACTGATTTAGGTTTCAGGAGAAGGATCCTTGACAAATGGCGGATCATTAAAATTGAAGAGTTGTACTTGAGTGGTATGGCCCAGTTTGTACAAATTTAGGTTCATATTTAAAAGATCTGGCGAGCACGTGGGTCAGAATGTTCGACTTGACCTCAGCGATTTTCTTCAAGAAGAATGTGTTTGAGGATTCATATGGTATAACTGCGGTGGGCTTGTCTGCGACTATGAAATTGATTATACCATGTTAAGTTGTGATGTCGTCAATGTCCATATCATAATCAAAATCAACATAATCAAGTTCTTGAGAGGAAGGTCTTACTGCGAGGTTCTTGAAACTCTTTTGAAGGTCAGTAATTACCATGAACAATAGGGCTCAATTCCGGAGGTAATATCATCAACGGATGTAGCATTAATTGATGGTAGGATTGGTTGGTACAATTTGATCTTCATAGAAAGGAATATCGGAGGTTTAATTAAAGATTACGGATTTATCGAATCTATTACGAGATATACTAGATTAAGCCACTTCAAATTGAGGTTCATTTCTTTCAATGGGAATATTTGGTGTTAGGATGTTATAGATGGCAAAACAAAACCTTACGGAGGATAATTGCCGATGGGTGGACTGGGTAGCATTATATTGTCTTGAATAGTTTCTAGGTGCGGAAGATGACCAAAGTTATGATATTGACAACACAATCTATGGCGCTCAGTTGCCCATTCACCCATATCTGGTGGTAGAACCGTACTAATTGCATGATGCCATCGAGTGCATCACGCAAATCCCTAACTTCCATCACAATTCCACAAATCTATCTAGGAATTACAAAGTTCTGATTTTCCTCCATCGATATTCATAAACGGATCATCCTTCCATAGGAGTCTCGGTCTTATGCTCTTGGGTGTCCTTATAGGCCTTACCATCCTAACATAGAATGTAATTACTAACTAAAATGTGTTGGTCTTAATATGCTTAAATCTTGAAACTAAAATTTACTTATCATTGTTGACCGTACTTCTGCATAGCGATCATATACATGCTTTATCAATTATATAAAGAACTTGATCATATGAATGTGAAATGCATGACTTTATCAAAGTATGATTTTATCAAATAGCTTTCTTTTCTAAATACTCATTATAAAATTTTCATCTTACTTACGGTTGGTGGCGGAGATGGATTTGGAACCATTTTCTGATTCTACTTACATTAGGAATTGAAACAAATTCACATAGTAACCCAACCCAGAACCTTGCTGATACCAATCATCATTGATTTCTTAACCAAGAGATTAGGCATGACTTAGAACTTTTTTAAAGTTTAGGACTAATGAGGAAGTAAAATTTCAGGAAGTTGGGGCGGCCATAATTAGGAGATCAATTAAGGAATATTATCATTTGAATTATAAATGTTGATCGAATAGTATATATATATATATATATAAGTTACATAGAATCAAATGAACCTGAGAACTAACGGAAGAATAATGATCAACAACAATCAATCTTTTTATGGAAGGGTTTCTTTCACACAAAACAACAATTACATAACCATTTCTCCAGTCGGAGTATGGCGGCGAAAGGTAGTTGAGTTACATGTGTGAGACATATAACTCAGGGCAACAAAGTATAACAATTTACATAAGGTTTCTACATATCGACAAAGGCGATAAAATGGATATGATGTTTCCAAGACAACTTTCAACAAATTAGAACTACATTTCAACTTTAACAATTTCGAGAATCGTGATTACAATCGATCAAGCAGACCTCAATAACCAAGAATATAGCAGGTTCGATATCAACTTTATCCCGCGGATCAAAATGACCATTCAAACGAGACATTCTCAACCATAATATAATAAGGTTCAACTATATTATCACCAACATTAACATAAGTGATTCGATCGGTAATCACAACATAACATCATTCTGAACAAAAACCACGGTGTCTTTCAACTCCATCTCAAAATCGAGCTCGCACTGCATGTTTAGAAATACATGCGGTGACTCTATAAGCACTTTCGATGGACACATGCGAATATAGTTAAAAATTTGCTCTTAGAGCTATAAGATTGACTTGCCAGCTTTTGCAATACCACGGTTTTAGTGAAAACACAGCATGCTTTCAAAGTAAATACTTAACTCATTTTCACAATTCTAAAACAAATGCATATGCATGATGCGTATCTGTGAGACATTTTCTCTTCCATATCCACGGATTGTCTATGTGTTGAGAAGTAGGCCTCCTTCTCAAACACTTGTAACCAGATCATTGTCCGACGTCGGTGCATTCTTTTCATTCATTCATTTCTTTCTCTTTCATTGGACGAGGATGCATCATGCTCAAACATTTGGCAGTCGATGAATTTAGAGTCATCAGGTATACATAATGAAACAATATAAATTATACGTTATTATTTGGTTAAGCCCACTTGTCGTGTTTAGTCGATGCTTTACTATTAATCTCCATTCACTCATATGCTTATAGCTATTCCCTTTCTCGATGTACCTTTAATTGTTTGATAACATTAGTAAACAATATTTCTTATTTTCTAACTATAAATCCTCTTATTTCGTCTTTCCATTTCTTTATGATTTGTTTTAGGCGGTTTGTCTAAACTTTTCATATAAATTTTAGTCTTTTCGGTCATTACATCCTTTATATCTTAACTTTATACTTATTTTCATTCAACATTCTAAATTATTATCAAACATTCATGAACACTATTATTGTACATTAATAACTTTATTTCTCTCTTTTCTTTCTTTAGATATTATATTTATTTTCTTAAGTTATTTAAGCATAATATAAGTAATTAATTGCCTACATTAAACTTTTCATATAATTAGTAATAATTAATCAATCTTCTTCATCATACTACACTTACACTATTAGTATACTTTTAAGTATACTAATTATTTCTATTAACTTGACATTATAATATATATATATTCTTTGTCCTTAAACTTTCTTTTCTAATATATTTCTAAAATTCAACCTTTCATTTTTAATTCTAAACTCTTCAATTAAACTTTATTATTCTTTATTTACATAATATATTCACAATACATAAGATATATGAAGAATAACATTAAAATTTTAACTTTCCCTTTTCTATAATTTTGAAATTTCACACATATATATACATAAATTCTAATTTCTTTAATTTCTTCTCAATTTCCACTTAGTATCATATGTAGCTTAAATCATCAATATTACTATCATATATTAACTTTAGCACATATATAACCATTGAACACCTAAACTAAAATATTTAAATTTCAACATATGAACTTGGAAAATTCTATTAAATTCATAGAATACTTAATTCATCATATTAAACTCATATACGAGTTAAATGAAGAAAATAAAATCAATATCTAATTCCCCAATATTTTGAAAATTTCCAAAATAATATATATATTCTAACTTTTATTTTGTTATCCTTTCTTCCATTTCTTAGTCTAAGCATACTTTAATCACATAATTACAACTTATTCTTAACATAATATCAATAATTTCTTATTTTAGCCTAAAGCATAAAATCTAGGGTTTTCATTTCAACATAAATTTTACAAATAATCATCAATATTTCATCAACTCCACACTAATCTATCAATTCTTAACTATAACATCAATATCCATTCATGTTTATTACAAAATCCACAAATCCTACAACTATCATACTTACAAATTTCATAAATATATAACAAAATTAATGCCTAAAGATTGAAGAAAGGTTGAAATTATACCTTGTTTAACCTTGGAATCAAGATTAGAGATGGAAATTTGGAGATCAAATTACTAGAAAAATTCTTCCAAGTGTGTGTTAATGTGTGTCGTGAGTTTTCTTAGAGTTTAGGGAAATTTTGGTAAAATGTATCCTATTATGTATGTTATATTTATAGAAAGAATTTATTTTAATTTCTATTTAATTAAATGAGTGATTATTAAATCGACCATTAATACATTTACTTGGTCTCCAAGTATATACATCTTGTCATTTAGTTTCTAGAACATGTATATTTAAATATATATACATATATTTATATAATATGAATAATATAATATGTGTATTTATTTCCCATTGATACTACTAATCTTATATATAACTTATATTCTAAATTTCTTACTTTAGGACATTTTATACTTGCATATCCATTTAATTATGCTTCTGACATATTATAGAAATATAACACCTAAATAGCAAAATTTTAATCATTCCTAAAAATTATAGAATTAATTTGATCCTTAAGATCAAATAATAAATAAACACATTATTTTATATTCTTGAACCAGAGTCTCTTATTCCAATTAAAAAAAATAACTTATATTTCATATTTGTTCTACTAGGTAACCTCGCATTTTCAAGTCATAAGCATGTTTATTTTCATTTTTATTAAGGATCAATGCCTATTAAATCATTAATCATTGACTAATTACTAATTAAAAGTTTGGGGTATTACATTCCCCACATAAAATTTCTTCGAAATTTAGTACCTTAGATAAATAGTTGGGATATTTGTCTCGTTTGTTCTTCTAGTTCCCGTGCTTGCGTGAGCCATGATGCTTATTTGTACTTTAACTAAAGGAATAGATTTATTCCTTAGTTGTTGTTCTTTATGATCCGAGGATACACTATGGTCTTTCCCGTAACTTAGATTTGGCTCGGGAACTATTTCTTCTTGATGAACTATGTGTTTAGAATCAAACACATATTTTATAGTGCATTCACGTGGAATACGTTGTGTACATTGCTTAAATTTGGTGGCAGCAATCACTGTATACTCTGGTCCGATTCTTTCAAAACTTGTATGGTCCTATGAATCTTGGTTTCATTTCCTTTTAAAATCGATGTATACCCTTGGTTGGAGAAACTTTGAGGAAAACTTTGTCCAATTTCAAAGTTGAGTTACGGCGAACATCTTTATGCGACTTTAGCGATCTTGAGCTTCTTGAATTCTTTTCTTTGTTGTGAACCATTTGATCATTTCTTCAATAGCTTCGGACCTAGTATTTTCTTTCTCCGACTTCATCCCGATAAAGGCGATCGCATTTCTTCGTAGAGAGCTTGATATGGCCATCTTAATTGTAGCTTGATAACTATTGTTATAGCGAATTCTACTATGAGTGAGGCTTGTTCCCATTGTTGCCTCGATCCCGACCTCGGTTCGGAGCATATCCTCAAGTGTTTGAATAGTTCTCTTTTTGTCCGTCCGTTTGAGGATGAAAAGCCGTACTAAAATTAAATCGTTCCCAATTCTTCTTGGAAGCTTGACCAAATCGAAGGTAAATTTGAGTCTCTCGAGGTGATAGATCTGGTACTCCATTAATGTACTATTTCATGAACATATATTTGAGCTAATTTGCTAGCTCCATAGGTAGCCGAGGAATGGGATGAAATGAGGCACATTTGGTGGGGCGATCCACAATCGCCCATAAAGCCGTGTTCCCGCTTTGATCTTGGTAGACCGGTTACAAAATCCATGGCGATGTGGTCATTTCCATTCGAGAATTTCTAAGGGTTGCGAGCTTCCCGTATAGTGCGTTGATGTAATGCGCTTGACTTGTTGACCGCTAGACATCGCTCCTGAATAATCTTATCTTTCTTCGTCCGGTCCACAATTATTGTTTAAGATCTTGATACATCCGTGCTTCGAGTGCGATGTATAAGCGAATTATGAACTTCATAATTTCATCCTTTAGTTCAGGTTGTCGGGTATCACTATTACATTTGAACATAATTGCATTGTCCGAGCCTCGCGATAATCTTGTAGTCCCTATTCGATCTTGGCTAGTAACTTCTCCAATTGTTCATCACATAGTTGAGCATTAACAATCCTCGCCCCGTCTGGTATAACCACTAAAGTTGATATGATACTCGCGGTGGTATCGGGTGGAAATACGAAAATTTTATAGTAATTGATAAAGGTTAATTAAGTATTATTAAAGGCTTAAAAGCTATTTAAGCCTTAAGAATTTAAAATTCAATATATTAGAATATTAATCGATATGAGTTCGATTAATTTAAAATTTGAATATATAATAGGGAAAAATATAGAAATTTATTAAAAATGGGTTTATTTGTGATTAAATGTGAATTGTGTGTATATTCATGCATGTTTGCATGAAAAATGCTATTAATTAGAAATTATGCTATGAAATGCATTAATTATTTGTTTATGTTATTTTTCTCATAAAATGAGATAAAATATTATTTAAGATATTAAATGTCTTGAATAAATTTGATTTATTAATAATTAGTGATAAAAGAATTATTTTCCATAATTTTCGAAATTTAGAAGCAATATTTGGATTAATTGAATTTTAACATATGAATGGATTTAAATTATGCTATATAAATCTAAATTCAATTATGAATATAAGTTGCATTGAATTTTATAATTTATTAGAGATATAATAGTATTAATTAAATTGTAGTAAAGTATAACATTAGTAAATTTAGAGGTGTAAATATAAATTTATTGAAATTTGTGTATAATTAAAACAAAATGAATATCAAATTAAATTTAAATGCACATAAACATTCTAGAAATTTTACTAAGAGCATAAAATCATCTTCAACCTTATTCCTCCTCCATTTTCGCCCTCACACTAGAACACACACCCAAATTTTAATTTTTCACTTTTAATCCATAATTAGCCTTGGAATTAAGGGCAAATCATCCCAAGTAAGGTAACTCCTTGATTTAGCTCAAAATTATGCAATTTAAATTCATGAAAAACATGTTCTCTATTCCTATAATTTTCGAAAATTATGAAATATAAGTATGGATGATTTGTTTCATTTTTATTATGTTTAATGATTTAATTATGTTTATGGAGTTAGATTAACATATGTTATGGATTTAATTTGTTTAAATGCATGAAATTTAAAAATTAAAGAATGGCACCTAAACCCTAATTTTTGAATATGACTTATATGTTATGATATGATTGAATTAAGCTTGAATACATGTTTAGAAATGAATATAAACATCATGTGATCAAAGAAATTAAAAATTAAATCATGTATGTTTAATAATTGAAATTTTCGAAAATTTCATAGTGTATGAACTTGATGATTTTAATTTTTATTGATGAATTTGACATGGTATTTATGCTTAGGGATATGAATAATGTATAAAATGAATTTATAAGAATTTAATTCAAACATATACTAATATTTCAAAATTTTCGAAAATGAAGGGCAAGTCTTGAACTATGAGTTCTTGATTTTATTTGATGAATTTGAATTGATATTTGAGATCTATGATAAAAATAAGGCTTAAGTAGAATTTATGGGAATTTTTGAACATAGATATCAAAAGTTACAAAAATTAAAGTTTAGGTTAAAGATATGTTCATATGTGATATAATGAATCTATAATTGAATGGATCATGAATTAATAATCAATGATGTTAATTTAATATAATTATGTGATATTTGATAATTAATGGGTTGTAGATGTTCAAATGTCAAAATGTATATATATAAATTAGTTAATCGCTTTAGGCGATTAACATCAATTAGATGATACTAGTCTTGTATAAGCCTCTTAAATGTATAACTGATGATGTGATGATGATATTGGGGAGTTTGGGATGACATTGGAGTAGTGTGTTATGTTTGGGATGTCCATATTACGACATGTTACTGTTCTAGAAATTTCTAGAATTTGATATGCATAAGATGTTTTAAATATTACTTAATTACTAAAGGTATAAATAAGTGAGAAAGATTACTAAAGTCAATAATAATTCTTATGTTTTAAGGATCGAGCAAGAGAAACCGAGAAGTGAAGAACGAAGAAACAAACTTGGTAGATCGAACGCCGCGATTTAGGTGGGTAATGACATGAACTTTATTTTAAAGCTAAACATATGATATGTTATGAGTTTGATTTCTTGAAAACATTTGATCACCATATGTTAATCATGCTAAATGTTTTACCACATTGTGGGTATGACGGCAATTACCTATCTGCGGTAGGAAATGTGAATTACCAAGTGCATGTGTAGACGGTCAGGAGCTTGCTCATGTAGGCGGCCATGGTACGTGGGAGGAGGCCTACTTCCTTTACCGAACGACGTAGATAGGGTATGACCGTGGTTGTGATCCTGACCAACTCGGGTATGTTATCTTGCCAGATGTTTAAAACGAATTTTGTGGTGATATGTTATGAAGATAAATGTTTCTTATGAACAAATAAACGTGGATTTCTAAAATCATTTGAAAGAAAAGTTTATTTGAACAAAGTTATAAGTTATAAATATTATGATAGCATTTACCCACCGAGTACTTCTAGTACTCACACCGATAAGTGTTTTATCGTCGCAGTTGAGCATAGAAGAGGTGTGGCTAGAAACCCAGCGTAATAGCTATTTTGTTTTTCGCATCGTGAACCATTGTGGTTGAGTGTCGTGTCTTCACATGACATTCATTACTTCATTGTTAACCTGAAACGTGAAACCATACTTTTGATAACTTGTAAATATTTTTTGAAAACTCTCATGTATGTATTTTGAGGTTGTGTTCTGGTTTGTATGGTTGTTGGATATTTTCTGAGTGCAGGTTGGCTTACTCTATTTACAAACGTTATATTGTCCGCTTATTTCAAACTTATCTTCTAAATCACTCTTTTATTGAAAGATTATCGTTAATTAAACCAATACCATTGATTATTTAGTTAATTAAGTAATTAAATAGTCGGGTCGTGACAGAGTGGTATCGAGCATTGTTTCGCTTTGATCCCAGTAAATTTTCTTTCTTTGAGCCAACCTCTCTTGTAAACCTTTGAGTCGGGTAGAGGCTCAAGAGTTTCACCATCTCTTCATTTCAACCGGGTAAAGTAAGTCGTAGTTGATGTGTATAATTGAATGAAAGGTGATTATGTTGAACATTCTTAGATGGTATGGGTGGAAATAAATGATATGTGATTATGTCAAGTTTCTAATTAGTATAAAAGTTATATTTGACTATAGGATGGTACGGAGGGCGTTGTTCGAAAGAATGTTGATAATAGGCCACCGGATTAGGCGTCACGATCGCTTCTTTCCTTTAGAATCGAGAGAGGCGAGATCTGCGTTGCTCTCAAACAGTTTATGATGCCGGAGATCGCTTTAAAAGTGCGAGGATCGAGTTAGATGGACTTCTCGCATTGGTTAATGCTTTACCTCCTTCTTGGCGAGGATGGGCATCTGAAACGGCTTTGAATTATGTACATATTGATATGGAATGCATCATCGTAATCTTGATCGATTCTAAATCTTATAAAAAGACATTATCGAATCATAGGAGATCCCCCAGAGCTACCATATCGCCCTTTTAATCAATTTATTCCAGCAGTTCATCAGATCCTAGATGATTTTCTTCATCCAAAATTAGGAGAAATTAAACCTATGTTTCGTGAGGTTGTCATTCCTAGTCCTCCTTCCTCAACTGCTCGATAACGATAGTTTTTCCTCTTGGACCTCGGTGGACCCTAGATGATTTAGATCTGTTTGAACAACCATTTGCACTGAAAACTCCTTCACCACCTTTATCTCCTCTTCCCGAACTATCCTTAATCATGTCTCCCACCGAGGTAGCCAGAATTTGAACAACCACTATCTGCTGGCACTTCCTATTTGAGACCTCTAGCTCTCGTGAAATGCCTCTTTATCCGATCCTTTCCTTCTTTTGCCAGAGAGCCGCCACTCGATCATGATCATGCTCATACTCCCGAAGATAAAGGGGAAGAGCCGTAAGAGGAACCAGAAGAAGACCACGAGGAAGACATAGATAGATAAGAGAAATATGTTCAAAGTTAGGTAGATAGTTAGAATGGCAAGCGTAACTACCACCAAGTCGAAAACTAACTTATTTTGTAAAAGCCTCACCGAGGCAATTTTGTAACTATAACATGCTACCTATTTTGTTGATGTTTTGTAAATTATAATATGTCGATATCTTTGTTGTTTCTCATGTTGTTGAGTCCTTAAACTCGTGATGATTGCGCTTACTATAATTTGAAACCTTATTTCCTTGTTGTGATATCTTATCAACCGTCAGATAATAAAATTCTTCTTTTGGTATTAGTATGCCTCCAAGAAGAAGAAATACAAGTTTGGAAGAAAGAGATAGTGAAGCAACACCGTAACTTTCCAAATCGTGAACCTCTCCACCAAATCGAAAAATTTGAACTCTTTCTCATTAAAACTCCACCTAACTTCACAGAGTGGTAGTCCCGCCGGTCAAGAGTGGGTAAGAACTATTGAGAGAATCTTTAAGTTTTTGGAATGCAACGATCAAGAATGTCTGCATAAATTTTCGATGAAAGGACTGGATTTACGGTGGGAGGCCAGTAAAACCCTCACCCGGAGCAATTGGCGAACTTTACATGGAAGTTCGAGGAAGAACGTATGCTAAGTTCATTCCTCGAAGCTATAGGCAAAAGGAAATTGAATTTATGAATTTGAAACAAGGTAATAGGAGTGTGGCGGAATACGATAAGAATTTTGCACTTTATCCCGATATGCACCTTATAAAGTAGAAACAGATGAGAAGATGGTGAGATGTTTCGCTCGGATTACGACGAAATCCGAATTATTTTAGTCGCTCAACCTCCCATGTCTTACGCAAACCCTTAGCGCGTCGCTGGACATGGAAATGGAGATTCAAGTGAAAAGCATGTCACGAGACTAATGTTGGCGTACACAAGGAATTATATCAACAAAATCCTCCCAAATGGAACAAAAATATAAAGGAAAAGAAAGGGAGATGCGAAAATTCAAGCAAAAGACCGTTTCAAAGGCGTAACCCCACGGTGTCGAGATCATTCAGATCACGACTCTTCGGACAACCCTTCTTTCTCGAATCGACAAGACCACCTATGTGCCCTCAATGCAACCGTACACATTTCGGGTTATGTCGGAGTGGGAGCAATACTTGCTATTCATGTGGGCAATCGGTCACTTTGCTTCCGTCCATCTACAGACAAAATGTGGCGGGAGAGAGAAAGAGGAAAATCTTTGCGACCTGCTCGCATCGTGGAAAGCAATGACCGATATCCACAACCACCTCACTATCAACTTCCTCCACCACCAAGAATTGCAACTGCAGAGACTTCACTCCACAGATGTCATCTCATTCTCTACAAGTCCAACCTCAACATCAAGATGCGTATGCTTTGAAGCAAAGGCAATCGGAAAGAGTACGGAAATCTAATGGTATGGCCCGCTTAAAAAGGTGTACCGTTATAGTTTTGTTTGATCACGAGCATCGCATTCTTTCATTTCTACCGCATGCGTAGATAATCTTGAACTTCCGTAGAATCATCCAAGTAGGGTTCAAAGTACTTACCCAATAGGTGGGCGGCGGTAGTTGATAAAGTATGTCCTAACTTAGAATTTGAGTTAGGATCACTTGATTAAAAGCAATCATTACGCCTCTTATGCATGTGTGACGTAGATATTATCTTGGGTATGGATCGTTAACGGAAAATTTACAACGATTCGTTGTGAACAACGAGAATCGTGATTTCAACCACCGGAAAAGAACCCACGTGCTTTTATGGGATTGATGAGAGAAGAAGAGGTGCATGATATCGCCTTTACGTACGAGAAAAGTTGATAAGATGTAACGAAAATCATGCCTATCCGATATGCCTAAGCAAGGAAGACAAGAAGATAGGAAGATTGAGAATGTGCCGTTGTTCGAGAATATCCGGGCGTATTTTAAAAATTACCCAGATACCGCCGGATCGACAATCGATTTCGCGATCGATCTCGAGCCGATCCGCGCAATTTCCAAAGCACCGATCGAATGGCTCCTAAAGAATTGTAAGAATTGAAAGTCCAATTACGTGAACTTGGACTTAGATTTATTCGACTGCCACCCCGGGAGCACCAAGGTGTTATTCGTCAAAAGAAGGACGCACCTTAAGAATGTGTATTGACTATCGAGAATCGAATAAGGTGACATTGAAGAATAAATACCCGCCTCGAATTGATGACTTGTTCGACCAATTGAAAGGTGCAAAGGTATTCTCAAGATCGATCTAAGATCGGGTTACCATCAAGTGAAGATAAACCCGAGGATATACCGAAACCGCTTAGGACCCGATACGACACTACGAATTTGTAGTGATGCCGCTTGACTAACCAATGCTCAACTGTATTCATGGACCTCACGAACCGCGTATTCCATGAATATCTCTGATAAATTCGTGTTAGTGTTCATCGATGATATTTTAATCTATTCAAAGAGCGAACAAGAACACGAAGAGCATTTGAGAATTGTGTTGGAAAAACTAAGGGCACAAAGATTATATGCCAAATTCAGCAAGTGTGATTTTTGGCTGAAAGAAGTAAATTTCTTAGGGCATATAGTCTCAGCAGAAGGAATTAAAGTTGATCCTGCCAAAGTCCAAGCAGTTCAGAGTTGGAAATCGCCTACGACTCCAAATGAGATTCGTAGTTTTCTGGGTTTAGCCGGGTATTATAGAAGATTTATCGAGGGATTTTCTAAAATTGCTAAACCAATGACGCAATTGCTGAAGAAAGGGATAAAATTTCAATGGACTCCGTAACGCGAAGACGCTTTTCAAGAACTCAAAGAAAGATCGACCAACGCCCTATCTTAACAATACCGATCCAGAAAGACTATACCATATACACGTATGCGCCGAGAAATGGAATAGATGCGCTTTAATGCAAGAAGGAAAGGTCGTCGACATGCTTCACGACGCTTGAAGATTCATGAACACAATTATCCTACTCACGATCTCGAGCTTGCGAAGGGGTCCACGATTGAAAATATGGAGACATTATCCGTATGGATCGAGATGTAAGATTTTCACGCACCACAAAAGTTGAAGTATTTTCAACAAAAGATTTGAATATGCGACAACGAAGACGGCTCGAAATGGTTAAAGACTACGATCAGAGATCAAGTATCATCCCTAAAAGCTAAACGCCGCCGCAGACGCCTCGAGTAGGAAAATTCAGAAGATTAGGAACCTTTAACGGACCAAGGAGAATTATTAAAAGAGTTCGAGAGAATGAAGTCGAAAACCGTGTTACCTCCCCGAAATATTCAAGGAATTGTACGTCATTGATGGTACTTCGGATTTGAGAACTCAGACATCGAAGCGCAAAGAAGAGATAAACAACTCGAAACTCTACGAGCAAAGATTCGAATGGAAATTTTCCTAATATCATGAAGTCGAGATAATGCGATTATGTTTGGTAATCGCATATCGCACTCTAACGATACAGAGCTGAAAAATGAAATTATGAATGAAGCTCATAAGTTCCATACGCTGCACATCCCTAAGATACGAAGACGTACGGTGATCTTAAACAAAAGTTCATGTGGGCGTGGACGAAGCAAGACATTGCCTCCTACGTTGAACGGTGTTTAGCGTACAACAAGTAAAAGCTTTACATCAAAGACCATACGGAAAGTTACACCTCAAGTGCTCGAATGGAAATGGGATCACATCGCTATGGATTTTGTAATTGTTTACCCAAGTCAGACGAGGAATACGCCATATGGGTAATCATTGATCGACAACCAAGAAGCGCATTTCATTCCAATTCGATAACGTATGGAGCAGATAAGTCAGCACAAATTTATATTCGGAAATTGTTCGGCTACATGGAGTGCGATCTCAATCACCTCGCATCGTGATGCCAAATTCACCTCTCGGTTCGGACTACTTTTCAAAAGAATTGGGCACTCGGTTAAATTTTAGCACCGCTTTCATCCCCGCATGCACGGTCGACCGAGAGAACAATTCAAACCTCAAGATATGCTCAGATCGGTGGTGCTTGATCGAGAGATCAATGGGAACAAGTCTTACCATTGATCGAATTCGCCACAACAAGCTATCAAGCTACGATCGGCATGGCACCTTATGAAGCACTTTATGGTAAAAGTGCATCACCTCCAGTATTGGGACGAGGTAGGAGAACGGAAGATTCTCGCCCGTGTCGATCGAAGAAATGGTTCAAATTGTACGACGGATAAGACAAAGAATGAAAGAAGCTCAAGACCGACAAAAGTCTTATGTCGATCATCGCCGTATGTAATTAAAGTTTGAAATAGGACAAGGTCTTTCTTAAAGTTTCCCCAACCAAAGGAGTTCACCGCTTTGGAATAAAAGCCAAGCTCAAACCAAGATTTCGACCTTATGAGATATCGAACGGATCGGCCTCGTAGCTTATAGGTTAGCGCACGCCTAACTTCGCTAACGCATATGATGTTTTCCATGTCTCCAACTCGTAAAATATGTATGACCCAACACATATCCTTCATTATGACGAGATAGTTCCCGATACTTGATTTGAGCTACGAAGAAAGACCAATGCATTCGGACCGAAGGAGCAAAGTTAAGGAATAAGATTATTCCTTTAGTAAAATTTTGTGGAAACATCACGGTCCGTAAGAGATGACGGGAACTAGAAGAATGAGATAAAGGAGAAATATACCCGACTTGTTTAACAAGGTACTAAATTTCGAGGACTAAATTTCTTTATGGATGAATGTAGTAGTCCGAAAATTTTATAGTAATTGATAAAGGTTAATTATATTATTAAAGGCTTAAAAGCTATTTAAGCCTTTAAGAATCGTAAAATTAATATATTAGAATATTAATCGATATGAGTTCGATTAATTTAAAATTTGAATATATAATAGGAAAAATATAGAAATTTATTAAAATGGGTTTATTTGTGATTAAATGTGAATTGTGTGTATATTCATGCATGTTTGCATGAAAAATGCTATTAATTAGAAATTATGCTATGAAATGCATTAATTATTTGTTTATGTTATTTTTCTCATAAAATGAGATAAAATATTATTTAAGATATTAAATGTCTTGAATAAATTTGATTTATTAATAATTAGTGATAAAAGAATTATTTTCCATAATTTTCAAATTTAGAAGCAATATTTGGATTAATTGAATTTTAACATATGAATGGATTTAAATTATGCTATATAAATCTAAATTCAATTATGAATATAAGTTGCATTGAATTTTATAATTTATTAGAGATATAATAGTATTAATTAAATTGTAGTAAAGTATAACATTAGTAAATTTAGAGGTGTAAATATAAATTTATTGAAATTTGTGTATAATTAAAACAAAATGAATATCAAATTAAATTTAAATGCACATAAACATTCTAGAAATTTTACTAAGAGCATAAAATCATCTTCAACCTTATTCCTCCCTCCATTTTCGGCCCTCACACTAGAACACACACCCAAATTTTAATTTTTCACTTTAATCCATAATTAGCCTCGAATTAAGGGCAAATCATCCCAAGTAAGGTAACTCCTCGATTTAGCTCAAAATTATGCAATTTAAATTCATGAAAAACATGTTCTCTATTCCTATAATTTTCGAAAATTATGAAATATAAGTATGGATGATTTGTTTCATTTTTATTATGTTTAATGATTTAATTATGTTTATGGAGTTAGATTAACATATGTTATGGATTTAATTTGTTTAAATGCATGAAATTTAAAAATTAAAGAATGGCACCTAAACCCTAATTTTGAATATGACTTATATGTTATGATATGATTGAATTAAGCTTGAATACATGTTTAGAAATGAATATAAACATCATGTGATCAAAGAAATTAAAAATTAAATCATGTATGTTTAATAATTGAAATTTTCAAAATTTCATAGTGTATGAACTTGATGATTTTAATTTTTATTGATGAATTTGACATGGTATTTATGCTTAGGATATGAATAATGTATAAAATGAATTTATAAGAATTTAATTCAAACATATACTAATATTTCAAAATTTTCAAAATGAAGGGCAAGTCTTGAACTATGAGTTCTTGATTTTATTTGATGAATTTGAATTGATATTTGAGATCTATGATAAAAATAAGGCTTAAGTAGAATTTATGGGAATTTTGAACATAGATATCAAAAGTTACAAAATTAAAGTTTAGGTTAAAGATATGTTCATATGTGATATAATGAATCTATAATTGAATGGATCATGAATTAATAATCAATGATGTTAATTTAATATAATTATGTGATATTTGATAATTAATGGGTTGTAGATGTTCAAAATGTCAAAATGTATATATATAACTAGTTAATCGCCTTAGCGATTAACATTGAATTAGATGATACTAGTCTCAGATAAGCCTCTTAAATGTATAACCGATGATGTGATGATGATATTGGGGAGTTTGGGATGACATTGGAGTAGTGTGTTATGTTTGGGATGTCCATATTACGGATGTTACTTACCGAAATTTCTAGAGAATTTGATATGCATAAGATGTTTTAAATATTACTTAATTACTAAAGGTATAAATAAGTGAGAAAGATTACTAAAGTCAATAATAATTTTATGTTTTAAGGATCGAGCAAGAGAAACCGAGAAGTGAAGAACGAAGAAACAAACTGGTAGATCGAACGTCGACGAGGCTGGTAATGATTATGAACTTTATTTTAAAGCTAAACATATGATATGTTATGAGTTTGATTTCTTGTGAAAACATTTGATCACCATATGTTAATCATGCTAAATGTTTTACCACATTGTGGGTATGACGGCATTACCTATCTGCGGTAGAAAATGTGAATTCGCAGCATGTGTAGACGGTCGTGAGCTTGCTCATGTAGGCCGCCATGGTAATGGGAGAGGTGCCTACTTCCTTACCGAACGACGAGATAGGTATGACCGTGGTTGTGATCCTTCGACCAACTCGGGTATGTTATGCCGTATGTTTAAAACGAATTTTGTGGTGATATGTTATGAAGATAAATGTTTTATGAACAAATAAACTGTGGATTTCTAAAATCATTCGAAAGAAAAGTTTATTTGAACAAAGTTATAAGTTATAAATATTATGATAGCATTTACCCATCGAGTACTTCTAGTACTCACACCGATAAGTGTTTTATGCCGCAGTTGAGCATAGAAGAGGTGGCTGTAAACCGAGCGTAATAGCTATTTTGTTTTTCGCATCGTGAACCATTGTGTCGAGTGTCATGTCTTCACACATGACATTCATTAGTCTTCCGTTAACCTGAAACGTGAAACCATACTTTTGATAACTTGTAAATATTTTTTGAAAACCTCATGTATGTATTTTGAGGTTGTGTTCGCTTGTATGGTTGTTGGATATTTTCCGAGCGCAGTTGGCTTACTCTATTTACAAACGTTATATTGTCCGCTTATTTCCAAACTTATCTTCTAAATCACTCTTTTATTGAAAGATTATCGTTAATTAAACCAATACGGCTTGATTATTTAGTTAATTAAGTAATTAAATAGTCGGTCGTGATGAGTGGTATCGTAGCATTGTTTCGCTTTGATCCGTAAATTTTCTTTCGAGCCAACCTCTTGTAAACCTTTGAGTCATGGGTGAGGCTCAAGAGTTTCACCATCTCTTCACCAACCGTAAAGTAAGTCGTAAGTGATGTGTATAATTGAATGAAAGGTGATTATGTTGAACATTCTTAGACGGTATGGGTGGAAATAAATGATATGTGATTATGTCGTTTCTAATTAGTATAAAAGTTATATTCGACTATAGGATGGTACGGAGGAAGGCTGTTGCTCGAAAGAATGTTGATAATAGGCCTACCGATTAGGCAAATACGATCGCTTTTTTCCTTTAGAATCGAGAGGAGCAAGATCCGCCGCTTGCTCTCAAACAGCTTATGATGTTTGTGGAGATCGCTTTTAAAAGAAAGGCATGATCGAGTTAGATGGACTTCTCGCATCGTTAATGCTTTACCTCCTTCTTGGCGAGGATGGGCATCCAAACGGCTTTGAATTATGTACATATTGATATGGAATGCATCATCGGTAATCTTGATCGATTCGTAAATCTTATAAAAGACATTATCGAATCATAGGAGATCCCCGTAGCTACCATATCGCCTTTTAATCAATTTATTCCAAAGCAGCTCATCGATCCTAGATGATTTTCTTCATCCAAAATTAGGAGAAATTAAACCTATGTTTCGTGAGGTTGTCATTCCTAGTCCTCCTTCTCAATCCTGCTCGATAACGATAGTTTTTTCCTCTCGACCTCAAGTGGACCCTAGATGATTTAGATCCGTTGAACAACCATTTGCACCGAAAACTCCTTCACCACCTTTATCTCCTCTTCCGAACTATCCTTAATCATGTCTCCCACCGAGGTAGCCTGAATTTGAACAACCACTATCTGCTGGCACTTCCTATTTGAGACCTCTAGCTACCGGTGAAATGCCTCTTTATCCGATCCTTTCCTTCTTTTGCGGAGAGGCCGCCACTCAACACCGATCATGCTCATACTCCCAAGATAAAAGGAAGAAGAGCGTAAGAGGAACCAAAGAAGACCCCGAGGAAGACATAGATAGATAAGAGAAATATGTTCAAAGCTAGGTAGATAGTTAGAATGGCAAGGCGTAACTACCACCAAGACGTTGAAACTAACTTATTTTGTAAAAGCCCTCACCGAGGCAATTTTTGTAACTATAACATGCTACCTATTTTGTTGATGTTTTGTAAATTATAATATGTCGATATCTTTGTTGTTTCTCATGTTGTCGAGTCCTTAAACTCGTGATGATTGCGCTTACTATAATTTGAAACCTTATTTCCTTGTTGATATCTTATCAATCACGGACAATAAAATTCTTCTTTGGTATTAGTATGCCTCAAGAAGAAGAAATACAAGTTTGGAAGAAAGAGATAGTGAAGCAACACCTCGAACTTTCCAAATCGTGAACCCTCTCCACCAAATCGAAAAATTTCGTAACTCTTTCTTCGTCAAAACCCACCTAACTTCACGAGATGGTAGTCCCGCCAAGTCAAGAGTGGGTAAGAACTATTGAGAGAATCTTTAAGTTTTGAATGCAACGATCAAGAATGTCTGCGGCATAAATTTTCGATGAAAGGACTCATGATTTCTCGGGAGGCCAGCAGTAAAACCCTCACCCCGAGCAATCGGCGAACTTTACATGGAATGCCAAGGAAGAATCAGATGCTAAGTTCATTCCTCAAGCTATAGGAGGCAAAAGGAAATTGAATTTATGAATTTGAAACAAGGTAATAGGAGTGGCGGAATACGACCGAATTTTGCACTTTATCCCGATATGCACCTTATAAAGTAAAACAGATGGAAGATGGTCGAGATGTTTCGCTCGATTACGACCGAACCGAATTATTTTAGTCGCCAACCTCCCATGTCTTACGCAGAAACCCTTAACCGTCGTTGGACATGGAAATGGAGATTCGTCGAAAAGCATGTCACGAGACTAATGTTGGCGCATCACAAGGAATTATATCAACAAAATCCTCCCAAATGGAACAAAATATAAAGGAAAAGAAATGGAGATGCGAGGAAATTCAAGCAAAAGACCGCTTAAAGGCAGAACCTCACGGTGTCGAGATCATTCCGATCACCGACCATCGGACAACCCTTCTTTTCTCGTAATCGATAAGACCACCTATGTGCCCTCAATGCAACCGCATACATTTCGGGTTATGTTCGGTGGGAGCAATACTTGCTATTCATGTGGACAAGACGGTCACTTTGCTTCCGTCATCCATACGCATAAAATGTGGCCGGAGAGGAGAAGAGGAAAATCTTTATGACCGCTCAGATCAGGAAAGCAATGACCTGATATCCACAACCACCTCACTATCAACTTCCTCCACCACCAAGAATTGCAATCGCAGAGACTTCACCAAACAGATGTCATCTCAATCTCTACAAGTCCAACCTCAACATCAAGATGCGTATGCTTTGAAGCAAAGGCAATCGGAAAAGAGTACGGAAATCTAATGTATGGCCCAGCTTAAAGGTGTACTGTTATAGTTTTGTTCGACACGGAGCATCGCATTCTTTCATTTCACCGCATGCGAGATAATCTTGAACTTCCGTAGAATCATCCAAGTAGGGTTCAAAGTACTTACTCCAATAGGTGGGCGACGAGTTGATAAAGTATGTCCTAACTTAGAATTTGAGTTAGATCACTTGCTAAAAGTCAATCATTACGCCTTATGCATGTGCGACGTAGATATTATCTCGGGTATGGACCGTTAACGGAAAATTTCGCGAACGATTCGCAGAATAACGAGAAATCGATTTCAACCACCGGAAAAGAACCCACGTGCTTTTATGGGATTGATGAGAGAAGAAGAGGGTGCTCGTGATATCGCCTTTACGTATGTAAAAGTTGATAAGATGTAACAAAATCATGCTATCCGATATGCCTAAGCAAGGAAGACAAGAAAGATAGGAAGATTGAGAATGTGCGGTTGTTCGAGAATATCCGACGATTTTAAAAAATTACCCAGATACCGCCAGATCGACAATCGATTTCGCGATCGATCTCGAGCCGTGATCCGCGCCAATTTCCAAAGCACCGATCGAATGGCTCCTAAAGAATTGCAAGAATTGAAAGTCCAATTACAGAACTTCGACTTAGGATTTATTCGACCAAGCGCGCACTGACCGGGAGCACCAAAGTTATTCGTCAAAAGAAGGACGGCACCTTAAGAATGTGTATCGACTATCGAGAACCGAATAAGGTGACATTGAAGAATAAATACCCGCCTCGAATTGATGACTTGTTCGACCAATTGAAAGGCAAAGGTATTCTCAAGATCGATCTAAGATCAAGTTACCATCAAGTGAAGATAAAACCGAGGATATACCAAAACCGCTTTTAGGACCCGATACGACACTCACGAATTTGTAGTGATGCCGTTTGACTAACCAATGCTCCAAATGTATTCATGGACCTCACGAACCGCAGATTCCATGAATATCTTGATAAATTCGTGTTAGTGTTCATCGATGATATTTTAATCTATTCAAAGAGCGAACAAGAACACGAAGAGCATTTGAGAATTGTGTTGGAAAAACTAAGGGCACAAGATTATATGCCAAATTCAAAGAAGTGTGATTTTTGGTGAAAGAAGTAAATTTCTTAGGGCATATAGTCTCAAAGCAGGAATTAAAGTTGATCCCGCCAAAGTCCAAGCAGTCAGAGTGGAAATCGCCACGACTCCAAATGAGATTCGTAGTTTTCGGGTTTAGCCGGTATTATAGAAGATTTATCGAGGATTTTCTAAAATTGCTAAACCAACGACGCAATTGTCAAGAAAGGATAAAATTTCAATGGACTCCGAACGCGAAGACAGCCAAGAACTCAAAGAAAGATTGACCAACGCCCTATCTTAACAATACCGATCCAGAAAGACTATACCATATACACGATGCGTCGAGAAATGGAATAGGATGCGCTTTAATGCAAGAAGGAAAGGTCGTCGATATGCTTCACGACAGCTTGAAGATTCATGAACACAATTATCCTACTCACGATCCGGAGCTTGCAGCAAGGGTCCACGATTGAAAATATGGAGACATTATCCGTATGGATCGAGATGTAAGATTTTCACGCACCACAAAAGTTTGAAGTATTTTTTGAACAAAAGATTTGAATATCGACAACGAAGACGGCTCGAGTGGTTAAAGACTACGATTGTGAGATCAAGTATCATCCCTAAAAGCTAAACGCTGCATGACGCCCGAGTAGGAAAATTCAGAAAGATTAGGAACCTTTTAACGGACCAAGGAGAATTATTAAAAGAGTTCGAGAGAATGAAGTCGAAACCGTGTTACCTCCCCAAATATTCAAGGAATTGTAGCCATTGATGGTACTTCCGGATTTAAGAACTCAGACATCGAAGCGCAAAGAAGAGATAAACAACTCAAACTCTACGAGCAAAGATTCGAATGGGAAATTTTCCGAATATCATGAAGTCGGAGATAATGCGATTATGTTTGGTAATCGATATACGCACTCAACGATACAGAGCTGAAAAATGAAATTATGAACGAAGCTCATAAGGTTCCATACGCCGCACATCCCTAAGTACGAAGATGTACCAGTGATCTTAAACAAAAGTTCATGTGGACAGGATGAAGCAAGACATCGCTTCCCACGTTGAACGGTGTTTAGCGTACAACAAGTAAAAGCTTTACATCAAAGACCATACGGAAAGTTACCTCTTCAAGTGCCCGAATGGAAATGGGATCACATCGCTATGGATTTTGTAATTGGTTTACCCAAGTTCAGACGAGGAAATACGCCATATGGGTAATCATTGATCGATTAACCAAGAGCGCCATTTCATTCCAATTCGATAACGATGGAGCGAGATAAGTTGGCACAAATTTATATTCGGAAATTGTTCGGCTACATGGAGTGCCGATCTCAATCACCTCGATCGTGATGCCAAATTCACCTCTGGTTCGGACTACTTTTCAAAAAGAATTGGGCACTCGGTTAAATTTTAGCACCGCTTTTCATCCCCGCATGCACGGTCGACCGAGAGAACAATTCAAACCTCAAGATATGCTCAGATCGTGGTGTTGATCGAGGAGATCAATGGGAACAAGTCTACCATTGATCGAATTCGCCACAACAACAAGCTATCAAGCTACGATCGGCATGGCACCTTATGAAGCACTTTATGGTAAAAGTGCGATCACCGTATTGGGACGAGGTAGAGAACGAAGATTCTCGCCCGTGTCGATCAAGAAATGGTTCAAATTGTACGACGATAAGACAAAGAATGAAAGAAGCTCAAGACCGACAAAAGTCTTATGTCGATCATCGTAAATATGTAATTAAAGTTCAAACAGGACAAGGTCTTTCTTAAAGTTTCCCAACTAAAGGAGTTCACCGCTTTGGAATAAAAGGAAGCTCAAACCAAGATTTCGACCTTATGAGATATTGAACGGATCGGCCTCGTAGCTTATAAAGTTAGCCGCCTAACTTCGCTAACGCATATGATGTTTTCCATGTCTCCCAACTCGTAAAATATGTGTATGACCCAACACATATCCTTCATTATGACGAGATAGTTCCCGATATCGATTTGAGCTATGAAGAAAGACCAATGCATTCTCGACCTAAGGAGCAAAAGTTAAGGAATAAGATTATTCCTTTAGTAAAATTTTGTGGAAACATCACGGTCCGTAAGAGACGACGCGGGAACTAGAAGAACAGATAAAGAAAATACCCGACTTGTTTAATAAGGTACTAAATTTCGAGGACTAAATTTCTTTAAGTTAGGAATGTAGTAGCCCTAAAATTTTATAGTAATTGATAAAGGTTAATTATATTATTAAAGGCTTAAAAGCTATTTAAGCCTTAAGAATTCGTAAAATTCAATATATTAGAATATTAATCGATATGAGTTCGATTAATTTAAAATTTGAATATATAATAGGAAAATATAGAAATTTATTAAAATGGGTTTATTTGTGATTAAATGTGAATTGTGTGTATATTCATGCATGTTTGCATGAAAATGCTATTAATTAGAAATTATGCTATGAAATGCATTAATTATTTGTTTATGTTATTTTTCTCATAAATGAGATAAAATATTATTTAAGATATTAAATGTCTTGAATAAATTTGATTTATTAATAATTAGTGATAAAAGAATTATTTTCCATAATTTTCAAATTTAGAAGCAATATTTGGATTAATTGAATTTTAACATATGAATGGATTTAAATTATGCTATATAAATCTAAATTCAATTATGAATATAAGTTGCATTGAATTTTATAATTTATTAGAGATATAATAGTATTAATTAAATTGTAGTAAAGTATAACATTAGTAAATTTAGAGGTGTAAATATAAATTTATTGAAATTTGTGTATAATTAAAACAAAATGAATATCAAATTAAATTTAAATGCACATAAACATTCTAGAAATTTTACTAAGAGCATAAAATCATCTTCAACCTTATTCCTCCCTCCATTTTCGCCCTCACACTAGAACACACACCCAAATTTTAATTTTTCACTTTTAATCCATAATTAGCCTCGAATTAAGGGCAAATCATCCCAAGTAAGGTAACTCCTGATTTAGCTCAAAATTATGCAATTTAAATTCATGAAAACATGTTCTCTATTCCTATAATTTTCAAAATTATGAAATATAAGTATGGATGATTTGTTTCATTTTATTATGTTTAATGATTTAATTATGTTTATGGAGTTAGATTAACATATGTTATGGATTTAATTTGTTTAAATGCATGAAATTTAAAAATTAAAGAATGGCACCTAAACCCTAATTTTGAATATGACTTATATGTTATGATATGATTGAATTAAGCTTGAATACATGTTTAGAAATGAATATAAACATCATGTGATCAAAGAAATTAAAAATTAAATCATGTATGTTTAATAATTGAAATTTTCAAAAATTTCATAGTGTATGAACTTGATGATTTTAATTTTTATTGATGAATTTGACATGGTATTTATGCTTAGGGATATGAATAATGTATAAAATGAATTTATAAGAATTTAATTCAAACATATACTAATATTTCAAAATTTTCGAAAATGAAGGGCAAGTCTTGAACTATGAGTTCTTGATTTTATTTGATGAATTTGAATTTATATTTGAGATCTATGATAAAAATAAGGCTTAAGTAGAATTTATGGGAATTTTGAACATAGATATCAAAAGTTACAAAATTAAAGTTTAGGTTAAAGATATGTTCATATGTGATATAATGAATCTATAATTGAATGGATCATGAATTAATAATCAATGATGTTAATTTAATATAATTATGTGATATTTGATAATTAATGGGTTGTAGATGTTCAAATGTCAAATGTATATATATAACTAGTTAATCGCCTTAGCGATTAACATCAATTAGATGATACTAGTCTTGTATAAGCCTCTTAAATGTATAACCGATGATGTGATGATGATATTGGGAGTTTGGGATGACATTGGAGTAGTGTGTTATGTTTGGGATGTCCATATTACGATGTTATACCGAAATTTCGTAGAATTTGATATGCATAAGATGTTTTAAATATTACTTAATTACTAAAGGTATAAATAAGTGAGAAAGATTACTAAAGTCAATAATAATTTTATGTTTTAAGGATCGAGCAAGAGAAACCGAGAAGTGAAGAACGAAGAAACAAACTTGGTAGATCGAACGTCGTGACGAGGTGGGTAATGACATTATGAACTTTATTTTAAAGCTAAACATATGATATGTTATGAGTTTGATTTCTTGAAAACATTTGATCACCATATGTTAATCATGCTAAATGTTTTACCACATTGTGGGTATGACGCAATTACCTATCCGCGGTAGGAAATGTGAATTATCGCGCATGTAGACGGTCAGAGCTTGCTCATGTAGGCCGCCATGGTACCTGGGAGAGGCCTACTTCCCACCGAACGACGAGATAGGTATGACCGTGGTTGTGATCCTTCGGGACCAACTCGGCATGTTATGCCAGATGTTTAAAACGAATTTTGTGGTGATATGTTATGAAGATAAATGTTTCTTATGAACAAATAAACTGTGGATTTCTAAAATCATTCAAAGAAAAGTTTATTTGAACAAAGTTATAAGTTATAAATATTATGATAGCATTTACCCATCGAGTACTTCTAGTACTCACACCGATAAGTGTTTTATGTCCGCAGTCGAGCATGGAAGAGGTGTGGCTAGAAACCGAGCGTAATAGCTATTTTGTTTTTCGCATCGTGAACCATTGTGGTTGAGTGTCATGTCTTCACACACGACATTCATTAGTCTTCCGTTAACCTCAAACGTGAAACCATACTTTGATAACTTGTAAATATTTTTGAAAACTCTCATGTATGTATTTTGAGGTCAGGTTCGCTCAGTATGGTTGTTGGATATTTTCCGAGTGCAGTCGCTTACTCTATTTACAAACGTTATATCGTCCGCTTATTTCCAAACTTATCTTCTAAATCACTCTTTATTGAAAGATTATCGTTAATTAAACCAAATACGGCTTGATTATTTAGTTAATTAAGTAATTAAATAGTCGGGTCGTGACAGAGTGGTATCGAGCATTGTTTCGCTTTGATCCCGTAAATTTTCTTTCTTCGAGCCAACCTCTTGTAAACCTCGAGTCATGGGTAGAGGCTCAAGAGCCACCATCTCTTCACCAACCGTAAAGTAAGTCGTAAGTGATGTGTATAATCGAATGAAAGGTGATTATGTTGAACATTCTTAGATGGTATGGGTGGAAATAAATGATATGTGATTATGCCGTTTCTAATTAGTATAAAAGTTATATTTGACTATAGGATGGTACGGATAAGGTCGTTGTTCGAAAGAATGTTGATAATAGGCCACCGGATTAGGCAAATACGATCGCTTTTTTCCTTTAGAATCGAGAGGAGCAAAGATCTCCGCTTGCTCTCAAACAGCTTTATGATGCCGGTGGAGATCGCTTTAAAGAGTGCAAGGATCGAGTTAGATGGACTTCTCGCATCGTTAATGCTTTACCTCCTTCTTGGCGAGGACGGGCATCCAAACGGCTTTGAATTATGTACATATTGATATGGAATGCATCATCGGTAATCTTGATCGATTCGTAAATCTTATAAAAGACATTATCGAATCATAGGAGATCCCCGTAGCTACCATATCGCCTTTTAATCAATTTATTCCAGCTAGCTCATCGATCCTAGATGATTTTCTTCATCCAAAATTAGGAGAAATTAAACCTATGTTTCGTGAGGTTGTCATTCCTAGTCCTCCTTCTCAACTCGCTCGATAACGATAGTCTTTTTCCTCTCGACCTCGGTGGACCCTAGATGATTTAGATCTGTTTGAACAACCATTTGCACCGAAAACCCTTCACCACCTTTATCTCCTCTTCCGAACTATCCTTAATCATGTCTCCCACCGAGGTAGCCCAGAATTTGAACAACCACTATCTGCTGGCACTTCCTATTTGAGACCTCTAGCTCGTCGGTGAAATGCCCTCTTTATCCGATCCTTCCTTCTTTTGCAGAGAGGCCGCCACTCACCACCGATCATGCTCATACTCCCAAGATAAAAGGGAAGAAGAGCCGTAAGAGGAACCGTAAGAAGACCCCGAGGAAGACATAGATAGATAAGAGAAATATGTTCAAAGCTAGGTAGATAGTTAGAATGGCAAGCGTAACTACCACCAAGATCGTTGAAACTAACTTATTTTGTAAAAGCCCTCACCGAGGCAATTTTGTAACTATAACATGCTACCTATTTTGTTGATGTTTTGTAAATTATAATATGTCGATATCTTTGTTGTTTCTCATGTTGTCGAGTCCTTAAACTCGTGATGATTGCGCTTACTATAATTTGAAACCTTATTTCCTTGTTGTGATATCTTATCAACTCGTCAGGACAATAAAATTCTTCTTTGGTATTAGTATGCCTCCAAGAAGAAGAAATACAAGTTTGGAAGAAAGAGATAGTGAAGAACACCTCGTAACTTTCCAAATCGTGAACCCTCTCCACCAAATCGAAAAATTTCGTAACTCTTTCGTCAAAACCCACCTAACTTCACAGAGTCTGGTAGTCCCGCCAAGTCAAGAGTGGGTAAGAACTATTGAGAGAATCTTTAAGTTTTGGAATGCAACGATCAAGAATGTCTCAGTGCATAAATTTTCGATGAAAGGACTCATGGATTTCGGTGGAGGCCGCAAAACCCTCACCCCGAGCAATTGGCTAACTTTACATGGAATGCAGTCAAGGAAGAATCAGATGCTAAGTTCATTCCTCAAGCTATAGGAGGCAAAAGGAAATTGAATTTATGAATTTGAAACAAGGTAATAGGAGTGTGGCGAATACGATCGAGAATTTTGCACTTTATCCCGATATGCACCTTATAAAGTAGAAACAGATGAGAAGATGGTCGAGATGTTTCGCTCGATTACGACCGAAATTCAATTATTTTAGTCATTAACCTCCCATGTCTTACGCAGAAACCCTTAACCGCATGCTGGACATGGAAATGGAGATTCGTCAAAAAAGCATGTCACGAGACTAATGTTGGCGCATCACAAGGAATTATATCAACAAAATCCTCCCAAATGGAACAAAAATATAAAGGAAAAGAAAATGGGAGATGCGAGGAAATTCAAGCAAAAGACCGCTTTCAAAGGCGTAACCCACAAAGGTCGAGATCATTCCGATCACGACCACCGGACAACCCTTCTTTCTCGTAATCGATAAGACCACCTATGTGCCCTCAATGCAACCGTATACATTTCGGGTTATGTTTGGAGTGGAGCAATACTTGCTATTCATGTGGACAAGACGGTCACTTTGCTTCACCGTCCATACGCATAAAATGTGGCGGAGAGGAGAAAGAGGAAAATCTTTGCACCTGCTCGATCGTGGAAAGCAATGACCGGATATCCACAACCACCTCACTATCAACTTCCTCCACCACCGCAAACGATCAGAATCGCAGAGACTTCACCACAGATGTCATCTCAATCTCTACAAGTCCAACCTCAACATCAAGCGTGCGATGCTTTGAAGCAAAGGCAATCGAAAAGAGTACGGAAATCTAATGTATGGCCCGCTTAAAAGGTGTACTGTTATAGTTTTGTTTGACACGGAGCATCGCATTCTTTCATTTCTACCGCATGCGAGATAATCTCAACTTCCCAGTAGAATCATCCAAGTAGGGTTCAAAGTACTTACTCCAATAGGTGGGCGACAAGAGTTGATAAAGTATGTCCTAACTTAGAATTTGAGTTAGATCACTTCGCTAAAAGTCGAATCATTACGCCTATGCATGTGGGACGAGATATTATCTTGGGTATGGATTGGTTAACGGAAAATTTCGCAACGATTCGCTAGAACAACGAAAATCGATTTCAACCACCGAAAAGAACCCACGTGCTTTTATGGGATTGATGAGAGAAGAAGAGGGTGCTCGTGATATCGCCTTTACGTAGAAAAGTTGATAAGATGTAACAAAATCATGCCTATCCGATATGCCTAAGCAAGGAAGACAAGAAAGATAGGAAGATTGAGAATGTGCCGGTTGTTCGAGAATATCCGCACGTATTTTAAAAATTACCCCAGATACCGCCAGATCGACAATCGATTTCGCGATCGATCTCGAGCCGTGATCCGCGCCAATTTCCAAAGCACCGTATCGAATGGCTCCTAAAGAATTGCAAGAATTGAAAGTCCAATTACAGAACTTCGACTTAGGATTTATTCGACCAAGCGCGCCACCCAGGGAGCACCAAAGTTATTCGTCAAAAGAAGGACGGCACCTTAAGAATGTGTATCGACTATCGAGAACCAATAAGGTGACATTGAAGAATAAATACCCGCCTCGAATTGATGACTTGTTCGACCAATTGAAAGGTGCAAAGGTATTCTCAAGATCGATCTAAGATCGGGTTACCATCAAGTGAAGATAAAACCCGAGGATATACCGAAACCGCTTTTAGGACCCGATACGGACACTACGAATTTGTAGTGATGCCGCTTGACTAACAAATGCTCCAAATGTATTCATGGACCTCATGAACCGCAGATTCCATGAATATCTCGATAAATTGTGTTAGTGTTCATCGATGATATTTTAATCTATTCAAAGAGCGAACAAGAACACGAAGAGCATTTGAGAATTGTGTTGAAAAACTAAGGCACAAAGATTATATGCCAAATTCAAGAAGTGTGATTTTGGTCGAAAGAAGTAAATTTCTTAGGCATATAGTCCTCGCAGAAGGAATTAAAGTTGATCCCGCCAAAGTCCAAGCAGCTCAGAGTGGAAATCGCCACGACTCCAAATGAGATTCGTAGTTTTCGGGTTTAGCCGGTATTATAGAAGATTTATCGAGGATTTTCTAAAATTGCTAAACCAACGACGCAATTGTTAAGAAAGGGATAAAATTTCAATGGACTCGTAACGCGAAGACAGCTTTTCAAGAACTCAAAGAAAGATTGACCAACGCCCTATCTTAACAATACCGATCCGAGAAAGACTATACCATATACACGGATGCGCGAGAAATGGAATAGATGCGCTTTAATGCAAGAAGGAAAGGTCGTCGACATGCTTCACTTACGCTTGAAGATTCATGAACACAATTATCCTACTCACGATCTCGAGCTTGCAGCAGGGGTCCACGATTGAAAATATGGAGACATTATCCGTATGGATCGAGATGTAAGATTTTCACGCACCACAAAAGTTTGTAGTATTTTGAACAAAAGATTTGAATATGCGACAACGAAGACGGCTCGAGCTGGTTAAAGACTACGATTGTGAGATCAAGTATCATCCCTAAAGCTAAACGTCGCCGCAGACGCCCGAGTAGGAAAATTCGAGAAAGATTAGGAACTCTTTAACGGACCAAGGAGAATTATTAAAAGAGTTCGAGAGAATGAAGTCGAAACCGTGTTACCTCCCGAAATATTCAAGGAATTGTAGCGCCATTGATGGTACTTCCGGATTTGAGAACTCAGATTATCGAGCGCAAAGAAGAGATAAACAACTCAAACTCTACGAGCAAAGATTCGAATGGGAAATTTTCCGAATATCATGAAGCGGGAGATAATGCGATTATGTTTGGTAATCGCATATACGCACTTAACGATACGAATCGAAAAATGAAATTATGAATGAAGCTCATAAGGTTCCATACGCTGCACATCCCTAAGTACGAAGATGTACTGTGATCTTAAACAAAAGTTCATGTGGATGGGGATGAAGCAAGACATCGCTCCTACGTTGAACGGTGTTTAGCGTGCAACAAGTAAAAGCTTTACATCAAAGACCATACGGAAAGTTACAAACCTCTTGAAGTGCCTCGAATGGAAATGGGATCACATCGCTATGGATTTTGTAATTGGTTTACCCAAGTCTAGACGAGGAAATACGGCCATATGGGTAATCATTGATCGATTAACCAAGAGCGCCATTTCATTCCAATTCGATAACGATGGAGCAGATAAGTCAGGCACAAATTTATATTCGGAAATTGTTCGCTACATGGAGTGCCGATCTCAATCACCTCGCATCGTGATGCCAAATTCACCTCTCTGCTTCGGACTACTTTTCAAAAGAATTGGGCACTCGGTTAAATTTAGCACCGCTTTTCATCCCCGCATGCACGGTCGATCCGAGAGAACAATTCAAACCCTCAAGATATGCTCGTAATCGTGGTGCTTGATCGAGGAGATCAATGGGAACAAGTCTTACCATTGATCGAATTCGCTTACAACAACAGTTATCAAGCTACGATCGGATGGCACCTTATGAAGCACTTTATGGTAAAAGTGCGATCACCTCTGATTGGGACGAGGTAGAGAACGGAAGATTCTCGCCCGTGCGATCAAGAAATGGTTCAAATTGTACGACGATAAGACAAAGAATGAAAGAAGCTCAAGACCGACAAAAGTCTTATGTCGATCATCGCCGTCTGTAATTAAAGTTTGAAATAGGGACAAGGTCTTTCTTAAAGTTTCCCAACTAAAGGAGTTCACCGATTTGGAATAAAAGGAAGCTCAAACCAAGATTTCGACCTTATGAGATATTGAACGGATCGGGCTCAGTAGCTTATAGGTTAGCGTTGCCGCCTAACTTCGCTAACGCACATGATGTTTTCCATGTCTCCCAACTCGTAAAATATGTGTATGACCCAACACATATCCTTCATTATGACGAGATAGTTCCCGATGCCGATTTGAGCTATGAAGAAAGACCGAATGCATTCTCGACCTAAGGAGCAAAAGTTAAGGAATAAGATTATTCCTTTAGTAAAATTTTGTGGAAACATCACGGTCCGTAAGAGACGACATGGAACTAGAAGATAAAATGATAAAGGAGAAATACCCGACTTGTTTAATAAGGTACTAAATTTCGAGGACTAAATTTCTTTATGGAAATGTAGTAGCCCTAAAATTTTATAGTAATTGATAAAGGTTAATTATATTATTAAAGGCTTAAAAGCTATTTAAGCCTTAAGAATTCGTAAAATTCAATATATTAGAATATTAATCGATATGAGTTCGATTAATTTAAAATTTGAATATATAATAGGAAAAATATAGAAATTTATTAAAATGGGTTTATTTGTGATTAAATGTGAATTGTGTGTATATTCATGCATGTTTGCATGAAAATGCTATTAATTAGAAATTATGCTATGAAATGCATTAATTATTTGTTTATGTTATTTTTCTCATAAAATGAGATAAAATATTATTTAAGATATTAAATGTCTTGAATAAATTTGATTTATTAATAATTAGTGATAAAAGAATTATTTTCCATAATTTTCAAATTTAGAAGCAATATTTGGATTAATTGAATTTTAACATATGAATGGATTTAAATTATGCTATATAAATCTAAATTCAATTATGAATATAAGTTGCATTGAATTTTATAATTTATTAGAGATATAATAGTATTAATTAAATTGTAGTAAAGTATAACATTAGTAAATTTAGAGGTGTAAATATAAATTTATTGAAATTTGTGTATAATTAAAACAAAATGAATATCAAATTAAATTTAAATGCACATAAACATTCTAGAAATTTTACTAAGAGCATAAAATCATCTTCAACCTTATTCCTCCTCCATTTTCGCCCTCACACTAGAACACACACCCAAATTTTAATTTTTCACTTTTAATCCATAATTAGCCTTGAATTAAGGGCAAATCATCCCAAGTAAGGTAACTCCTCGATTTAGCTCAAAATTATGCAATTTAAATTCATGAAAACATGTTCTCTATTCCTATAATTTTCAAAATTATGAAATATAAGTATGGATGATTTGTTTCATTTTTATTATGTTTAATGATTTAATTATGTTTATGGAGTTAGATTAACATATGTTATGGATTTAATTTGTTTAAATGCATGAAATTTAAAAATTAAAGAATGGCACCTAAACCCTAATTTTGAATATGACTTATATGTTATGATATGATTGAATTAAGCTTGAATACATGTTTAGAAATGAATATAAACATCATGTGATCAAAGAAATTAAAAATTAAATCATGTATGTTTAATAATTGAAATTTTCAAAAATTTCATAGTGTATGAACTTGATGATTTTAATTTTTATTGATGAATTTGACATGGTATTTATGCTTAGGGATATGAATAATGTATAAAATGAATTTATAAGAATTTAATTCAAACATATACTAATATTTCAAAATTTTCGAAAATGAAGGGCAAGTCTTGAACTATGAGTTCTTGATTTTATTTGATGAATTTGAATTGATATTTGAGATCTATGATAAAAATAAGGCTTAAGTAGAATTTATGGGAATTTTTGAACATAGATATCAAAAGTTACAAAAATTAAAGTTTAGGTTAAAGATATGTTCATATGTGATATAATGAATCTATAATTGAATGGATCATGAATTAATAATCAATGATGTTAATTTAATATAATTATGTGATATTTGATAATTAATGGGTTGTAGATGTTCAAAATGTCAAATGTATATATAATAGTTAATCGCCTTAGCGATTAACATTGAATTAGATGATACTAGTCTTGTATAAGCCTCTTAAATGTATAACTGATGATGTGATGATGATATTGGGGAGTTTGGGATGACATTGGAGTAGTGTGTTATGTTTGGGATGTCCATATTACAGATGTTACGCTGCCGAAATTTCGGTAGAATTTGATATGCATAAGATGTTTTAAATATTACTTAATTACTAAAGGTATAAATAAGTGAGAAAGATTACTAAAGTCAATAATAATTTTATGTTTTAAGGATCGAGCAAGAGAAACCGAGAAGTGAAGAACGAAGAAACAAACTTGGTAGATCAACGTCGTGACGAGGTGGGTAATGACATTATGAACTTTATTTTAAAGCTAAACATATGATATGTTATGAGTTTGATTTCTTGTGAAAACATTTGATCACCATATGTTAATCATGCTAAATGTTTTACCACATTGTGGGTATGACGGCAATTACCTATCTCGGTAGGAAAATGTGAATTATCGTGCACGTGTAGATGGTCGTGAGCTTGCTCATGTAGGCCGCCATGGTACTCGTGGAGAGGCCTACTTCCCTTTACCGAACGACGAGATAGGGTATGACCGTGGTTGTGATCCTTCGGACCAACTCGGCATGTTATGCCAGATGTTTAAAACGAATTTTGTGGTGATATGTTATGAAGATAAATGTTTTTATGAACAAATAAACTGTGGATTTCTAAAATCATTTGAAAGAAAAGTTTATTTGAACAAAGTTATAAGTTATAAATATTATGATAGCATTTACCCACTGAGTACTTCTAGTACTCACACCCGATAAGTGTTTTATGCTGCAGGTTGAGCATAGAAGAGGTGTGGCTAGAAACTGAGCAGAATAGCTATTTTGTTTTTCGCATCGTGAACCATTGTGGTTGAGTGTCATGTCTTCACACACGACATTCATTAGTCTTCCGCCGTTAACCTCAAACGTGAAACCATACTTTGATAACTTGTAAATATTTTTTTGAAAACTCTCATGTATGTATTTTGAGGTTGTGTTCGCTTTGTATGGTTGTTGGATATTTTCCGAGTGCAGTTGGCTTACTCTATTTACAAACGTTATATTGTCCGCTTATTTCCAAACTTATCTTCTAAATCACTCTTTATTGAAAGATTATCGTTAATTAAACCAATACGGCTTGATTATTTAGTTAATTAAGTAATTAAATAGTCGGGTCGTGACAGAGTTGGTCCACCAACGTTAAAAAGGGTAACGATCGGATCCGACTTAGTTGAGGAAAGAACTCGGATTGTGTACACATGTGATCGTGTGTTAAGGTTAGCTACCGACGGTCACGGCGACTATGTGTAGGTGGCCACCCATAGTGCGCGAATGAATGAACGAATGAATGATGAATGAATGACCGATATGGAATAACGTGGATGAAATAGTCCGGTAGACACTTTGGAAAATGATAAAATATTTGATAGGCATGAGTCTTTTCAACTAAAATCCTCATGTGCTATTGTGGGCGCTCAATAACTTTTATAAAAAAATGTTTTCGCAATGAGTCCACCGAGTACTTTTGTACTTAGCCCCGCATATTCGTTTTTGATGTACGCATTGAGCAATGATTGATGATGGGTGCGAGGCGGTGCAAAGTGGTATTGGTTTTGTTGTTATTTTGAAAGGATTTCTATAACCTTGAGCATGCATCATCATATGTATGTTCACACGCTTATTTGCCGCCAAACTCGATGTTTTGTTGGTATCTCGCTGATTATGACCGCTATCATATCGTATTGACCGGAGGTCGCACTCGTTCCTCGTCATACGATTGGGTTAGACTTGAACATAGAACCTTTTGGCAAGTCTTTCGTGACTTGAGTTTGATCGATACAACAGATCCCTTTAGTCTACGATTTATTCACAATTGATGGGTTAATCGATTGGTTTAAATTATATATATCCGCGATTTATCATACCGTGACGATCCATGTGATCCGTATTTCTTTGGAAGTCGGTCGTTACAAAAGTGGTATCGAGCATTTGTTCGCTCAACCCTAGAAACCCTTTCTTGAATCATAAGTTGAAAGTTGTCTTGAAACTGCTAGTATTTGAACGCCTTTCTTTGAATCATAAATTGAAAGTCGAGTCTTGAAACTGTTGGTATTTGACTGTCTTTCATTGAATCCTAAGTTGAAAGTTGAGTCTTGAAACTCTTGGTATTTGATTGCCTTTCCTCGATATTAAATTGAAAGTTGAGACTAGAAATTATTTGTGTTTGACTACCACCGCATTGCACTCCATCATCGCCCCGCCAACGAGGAGAAGGTAACTATTTCAACCGAAAGTTGTTTTGAAATGATGAAAGTTTATGAAATATGAAATGGACTTATAAAAGTCGCATTGTGTTGAAATATGTTTGAAAGGAGAAAAGTCTCAAATTTCAAATGGAGTTGTTGTTTCGTGATTTTGAAAAAATGAATGATCGACATTGGAAAGTTATTTTGAAAATAACCGATTGTTAAGTTGAAAAGAGTTGAGAACTTTGGGTGATTGATAAAGGAATGATATGAGAATATCTGTCTATTGCATATATGTTATGAGTTGTGTTTACTCCTATATGCAAAGCATGATAGAGGCATAATGTAAATAAGTATGTTTCCCATGAGAACATAGACTCTTAATACGCATGATCCCTTTTGCGCCGAACTTAGTATGAGAACATAAGGTATCCCCGATTGAACGGAATACTAAGAAAGAACGAGAACATAGAAATTATAAGAATCTCAATCCGAATGGATTTGAGGATGAGAATGCAACAACTCTACGATGACGAAGCAATTGCTTAACCAGAGGTTCGCACTGTTACGAGTCCCAAGCTCTCTATGCGAAGAAATTTCGAACATTTTACGTGCTATCTCTATCGTGGAAATAACGACGAATCAAAACATAATGTTAAGAAAGTATGTATAAAAAGAAAGATAGAATTTTGAATATTGCGGGAACGCATATGATTGAATGTTATGATTCGAATGAAAATATATAATTCATAACCCAATGAGAAATGATGACCACATAACCCTTACCCGAAAGCTAGACATTGAATGTCTGTTCTATCCTAAGAGACCATACAGTCTTTTTCCGAATACCAAACTATGAAAATAGTTTCATAAGAACTTAGGAATATAGGATATAAGATTGTGGTTTGAACGATTTTACGACTAGGAGTCCTTTATCCTGTAGAGCCATACCCGAAGAGATTGTACGTTCCTACCATTCCTACCATATCAAGAAGACGACGCCGGTGAGTTCATAGCTCACTTGAGCGTCCACCAGGCTGTTGTACATGGACGTGGTACATCATACTACGACGGCGTATTTTAACCGGTTGCGAGATCGCCATCCGATTGCAAGGATATGCCGTGAGATATCGATGATTTCATCTATCGACCGAGAGAGCTTCCGCTCATCAACCACCGAAATACGTATTCATGGTATACGGTTACACTCATGGACCGTATCTCCGAGCGAGAATATACCTAGCATGATGAGAATCTGAGTGGTACCATCCGAGATGCCTTGTTTAGCACCTAATAGATCCGCATTCTTACATGGCTATGACAGAACATATTCGAGGTCGGATCCTCTCGCCTCAACAACTCACCTTCCGGTCCTACCACCGTAGGATTCCATCCCCGCCATTGCTCGCCCAAATTATCGCTGCCGATCACCCATGCCAAGACTCGCATCTACCTACCAAGTGTTTCCCAATTCAACGACCACCCCATGCGGACACATGTCCCACGATACCGAGATTGACGAATCATGTGGCCTAACCAGATGCTGTGAGAGAAACTTGTGCCATCTTGTCGTTTCTCAAATTCCAAATGATGCCTATAAGGAGATCATGGCCGAGGTCCACCGAGACCTAATTGCTATGGAAGAAGCTAGAATTATTTGAATTGTGAAACCGTGAGTCCCACATTCAATGATGAGGTCAAAGAGAAGAGGACCCGTAGGAAGATCCCGAGGAGGACCCGTCACGACAATGAGATGGAGGAAATTGATAGTACCCATACTCTCGGTTCGACTCCAACACGATGAGCTCTATTTATACCACAGTCGATTATGGATCTAGTTATTTAAGACTAGAAAGTGTTTTGTTTATATACGATTGCATATTTGGTGATGCATACGAGAACGATGAGTCGCTCGATCACGAACCCTTATTTTGATAACCTCGGTAGTTTTAAATATTTATGACGCATCGTGATTAGGTATGTGGAGGATGCCGATATTAGTTTTGGAGCATCATACCCGTGCACCGGCCTCTTTTGGTAAATCTCAAGAACGATGAAAATCCTTGTAGAGGCATTTGACTTGATATGATGATAGCTCATCGAGAGCAATTAGTTTTGATGTCGACACATGATGTCGACGATGCACTAGACTTACGCGTATGATTATAAATACATATCGCTACGAGATATTTAGAATCGATGGATGGTATAAGAAGATGTTTGATTATGTATATAAGAGGATCAAGAGCTAATCCTTAGTTAGAATCCGCCAATTTTCAACGGGATCGAATCTCGTGGATACGAACTATGGATTCACGCGCTAGAATGAATCCTTAAATTCCTTTATTGCACCTCTTAAGAGCGCTTGTCATACGCTGTGTGCAAATGATTGGTGCGGTGATTTATCATGGAAGCGAAGAGAAAGACCTTATATGAATAGGAACTAGAAGCTTACACCGAAGAGTTCAAGGAGGAAGTGTACGAAGTACATTCCCAAGAGCTACCGTAGATGAAAGAACACGAGTTCTACAATTTACGATAAGGAAAGACCACGGTCACAAAGTTACGACCGTGCATCCCGCGAGATGTCGCGGTATGCGCCTCGCTTGTTTGACATCGACGAAGAGAACCGAGAAGTTCGAAGAGACTCGTGATACGATCCTCGCCAATCGCTTGAAATTGACGCAATGCGTAACCTAGAATCAAATGTGAAAGCGAAGAGCTCTTGAAGAGAATAAAACTCATTAATATAATTGAAATCAAAGCTTAATATTTCGTGAGTTTACAAGCCTCTATGTAGGCTGAAAATTTAATCGCTTTGCTCGAGCTCTTGTGATTGGTTCATCGGGAACCCAACCAAGTCGAGAATCAACGAACTTTAGGTTGCATCACTCTATCATGAGATTAGAGTGTCACTAATCGGTTATGGAAATCGATCTATCGTGAGGCCCTTAATAGAGCATTAGACATTGAGGATGCCCGCTCGAGGATAGGATTGTCAGACATCCACCGAATCACCAAGGAGATCGTGGAAAGAGAAAGTGGGAAGGACCCCAACAAGGTCAAAGATCAAATGTTGGCCAGGCCGACACGAGGCCATGACAAGTGAGTAATGTACCATCTAGGCACGAATAAGACAATGAACGTACCATAGTACCCGCGCCAGCTGGAGGAACTAAATATTCATGAAACTCCCCGTATGCCCTAAATGCCATAGGAGTCACAAAGGAGTCTACATGTTCACAATGATGAATGTTTCAAATGTGTCCAGAAGGGGGTCACTACTCCAGAGACTGTCCAAGGATACGCCAATGAAAGAATGACCATCCCAATGAATTGAATCGAGTCCGACAAATCCGCACTATCCAAGCTCAACTGCTCCAAAGAACAAACCCGGTCCGGTCTTCCGGCCAAATCAACACCATATCAACCACGACAAAGAACGACAACAACAATGGCGACAAACGCAACAACAAGATCGCCAACTCAACAACAACAATAGCAAAGAAGAACGCGCAGAAGAACAACGACAACACCATCATCAACAACAAAGAATCGCCTCAAAGAACTAGGACCTACGCCTCAACCAGAAAAGGAATTCCAGAGAGCCGCTAAGGAACCAAGGAAACTTGGCGGTATGGGAATACTTCCCAAATTTCTTGTTACCCTCTTGTTGACATCAAGCGTCCAGATCCTTTTATTGTTGAAGCATGCGTTGAGAACCTAGGATTTGATCCTAAACACGAACAAATCATGAGAAATTCTTCTCGAAGAGGAGGAATAAGAACGGTAACCCACACATGCTTGAACCTAGAACTTGACTAGTTTACTTCCGTCGTCACGACAGATAATCTTCACGTCATACCTATGACGAATGTGGACATAATCCTAGAAATGGATTAGTTAACCGAATATAATGATACTATCCCCGAATGAAAGTAAGATTTCTTTCCAACATCTCGGAAAGAAACCTATAAACTTTCACGGATCGACATGGGAAGAATAGTCCCAATCATATCCGCTATAAACAAGAACATTGTCAACAGACGGATGACCACATCTACCTTGTCTATCTCGAGGAGGAAGACCGAAATAAGAGAAGGATAAAAGGCGTTTCGATTGTGAGAGAATAATCCAATGATTTTCCGATGAACTACCGGATTACCGCCGACTCGACGGATGGAGTCCACAATCGATCTCAAACCGTGTTACGCCTCAGATCGAAAGCCCCATACGGATGACACCAAGGAACTTGAGGAATTGAAGATCCAACTACAAGAACCCTTGGAGTTAAGTTTCATTAGACCCAGTGTATCTCCATGGCGAGCACCTGTCCTTTTTGTGAAGAAAAAGGATAGTACACTGAGAATGTGCATAGACTATTGAGAGTTAAACAAGATAACTCTAAAGAATAAGTATCCTTTGCCCCAAATTGACGATCTGTTTGATCAGCTTAAGGGAGCATGAGTCTTTTTGAAGATAGACTTAAAGTCGGGATACCATCAACTAAGGATTTGACCCGAAGATGTACCTAAAACGGCTTTCCATACAAGGTAAGGTCATTTGAATTCATCGTTATGCCTTTGGACGTACAAATACCCGACAAGATTTATGGATATCATGAATAGGTATTTCACCCTAGTTAGACAAGTTTGTCTTAGTATTCATAGACGATATCCTAATATACTCGAATAACCAAGACCACGAAGAGCACTTGAGGACCGTGGCCGCAAACATTGAGGTAAGAGCAACTCTTCGCCAAGTTTAGCAAGTGTGAATTTTGGTTAGGCAAGTGATATTTTTAGGTCACATCGTGTCCATTGAAGGAATCAAAGTAGACCTCTAAGATCGATTCAGTTCTAGAATGAGAATCACCAAAGAACCCAAATGAAATTCGGAGTTTCTTAAGACTTGCGGCTACTATCGAAGGATTTTCAACGATAGCCCACCCACGACCCAATTGTTGAGAAAGGGATCACGTACACTTGGACCGCCGAAAGTGTGAGGCTAGTTTCGAGAGATTGAGAGAGTTCTTGACACGACATTTGTACTCGCAGCACAGGCGGATAAAGAGTACACGATCTACACGCACGCTCAAGAATGGGCTGGGATGTGTTCGATGCAAAAGGCGAGTTATCGCCTATGCTTGGCGATTATGCTACATGAGTTTAACTATTCTACGCACGACCTATAATTAATAGCGGTCGTACATGTCTTAAAGGCTTGGAGACACTATCTCTATGGAATTAGATGTAAGATCTATACTGACCATAAAAGCCTGAAGTATTTCTTCGAGTAGAAAGATCTTCACATGAGGCAACGTAGATGGTTAGAACTAGTGAACGATTACGACTGTGGTATCAATTATCACCCAGGCAATGATAATGATGTAACAGATGCCTTGAGTCGCAAATATCAGTTTGGGATGCCTCCTCGATCACGAGAGATGCTTATAAATGAATTTCGGAGGATTAATATCGAGTTATAGAGCCGCCGAGACGATAGAAGGTCAGATTACAACGTTGATTGCAATCCCGCATTTGAGAGCTCGAATCTTGGAAGCTCGTAAGAAAAGCAATAAGCTAGAGAAGACGAGCCAAAATCAAGAATAATGACCACAAGAATTTTGAGTAGAACATATGATGTTTTGCTATATGATGGCAGTGTGTATTTTTAAAGACAAAGGGCTTAAGAGTGAGATCTTGAGAGAAGCCATAAGACGTCTTACACCGCACACCCAGAAGCACCAAAATGTATCGAGATTTCAAAGAGAAAATTTTGGTGGGATATAATGAAGCGAGACGTAGCTTCATTTGTAAAACGTTGTTTGACGTGTCAACAAGTGAAAACACTCCACCGGCGATCGTATGGAACCCTACAACCACTGGACATACCAGAATAGAAATGGGAAGATATAGCCATGGATTTTATTACCGGGGCTACCCAAATCACAAAAAGAAAATACCGCTAATCGATTATCATCGATCGTTGACCAAGAGCACGTGTTCTTACCGATCCCAATAACATATGGATCGGTATATTAGCACAATTATGCTTCGAGGAATCATAAGTTTGCAAGGAGTTCTAAATGCTATCGCGTCTGATAGAGATTCAAAATTTACATCCAGATTCGGATGAGCTTACAAAGGAATTGAGAACTCAATTGCATTTCAATACCGTATTTCACCAAAAACGGTTAGACAATCGAGAGGACCATTCAAACGCTTGAAGACATATTAGGATCGTTGTCCCGGATAGAGGAGAAATTTGGAACAAGTGTTACCACTTGAGAATTCGCCACAATAACAAATTATCAAGCAACTTTTGGAATGACCCCGTACGAAGCGCTTTACGAAAAGAAATGTCGATCACCACTTTACTGGGATGAAGTGGAAAAATAAGAATATTAGGACCTGACTCAATAGGAGAAATGATCGAGATTGTGCGACGGATCCGCCAACGGATCAAAGAAGCCTAAAATCGACAGAAGTCGTACGCCGACAAACGTCACATAGAGCTATATTTTGATGTGGGAAATAAAGTTTTCTCGAGGATTTCCCTGTTAAAAAGAAATCATGAAATCTAAAATAAAAAAAAAAATGAAGTTGGGACCACGTTTCGTAGGACCCTATGAAATATTGGAAAATATAGTACCAATAACGTACAGATTGGCATTGCCGCCGAGCTTTGGAAACATGTACAATGTGTTCCACGTTTCACAACTCAGGAAGTACATACATGACCCCAACCATGTGATACCACCTATATATATTGTCTCGATGACAATATGAGTTACGTAGAATTGTCTACGAGAATTTTGGACCGACATACCCAAAAACAAAAGAACAAGGAAATACCATTGATGATATTTCTATGGAAAGTATAGACAAGAAGAAGCAAGTTGAGAATTAGAATCGGTTATGAATAAGAAATACCCAGATCTTTTACAAGGTTAGCAAATTTCGGGACGAAATTTATTTTAAGGGGGATGGTATGTAATAACCCAAAAAAAAAAAAAAATATCGATTAATAACCGAATGATAATGTAATACGATCGGATCCGATAAATCGGATCGCGAATGTGTGCATTGACAGTCGAGGTAACAATTTCTCGATATCCTCATCGTCATGGACAAGTCACAATCATCGATCCTCGTTCGGACAAAACGAGTGATATGTCGCTATCGTAAATTGTCTCAAAAATCATAATTATCACTTTAGTCAAAATCCCATTTTCCCTCTTAAGTATCCAATGCAACTTACATCAACACCATTTCCTCTTATATTCAAGAAACTCACATTTTCTCCACTTTCTAAGCTCGACAACAAAGGAAGAAAGCCACCAACAATAAATTGCTATCCATTCGATCAAAACAACAAAGAACCGATCAAAACAACAACAAATCGACTCACACCACCAACTTCATACAGGTTCCATTTCATTCAATCACAATTATAATATGTTTAATTTCACTGAGATAAACATCGCATATACATATATAAACTGGGCAAACTGTTACACAGAATTTAAGAATCTGTAAAGCATAGAAAAAAATGATAATAGAACTATGAATTGTTACTTTTGAGCTAGATATACATGAAGTATTTTGAAATGAAAACATCTCCAGTGCACTTAGCCTCTTGAACATAGAGAAAATAGAGCTATAGGGTGGTCCAGCTTGGTCGTTGCGCACGGCGGCAGCGCGGTTCGCCGACGCGAACGTACTGACCGAAGACAAAGTAAAGAGGCGATGGCCTCGTGTGTGTGTGTTCGACCACTAACTAAACGGCAGCTGTACTCGCCGATTGGACGGCGGCTAACCTGAAACAAAAACGAGACAAAGAAATGAGTTAAGAGTTTTCGTGTGTACGTGCGCGTGTGTATCTGTATGAAAAGGGAAAAAGGTCACGGCAGCGGCAAAGGTCGCGACGGCGACCGTCCACCGGCGAGGACACAAGGAGGGATTTGGGCTGGATCTGCCGGCGACGGCGACGATCTCACCGAGAGAGAACGAGATCTGTATATATGTATGTGTTCGTGTGTGTATGGGCAACGGTTCGCAAGAGAAATAAGAGAGAGGGCTGGACGAAGGTCAGTGAGGCGGCCATGGTGTCGTCGGACATGGTGGCTCGCCGGAGACGACGACACGGTAGTGGGACAGATCGTTGATGCGTGTGTGTGTTCGTGAGAGAACCAAGATGAAGGGAGGTCACGGCTGTTGTCGCGGCGGCAACGGCGTCAGAAGTCACCGACCGACGACGTGGTCGACCGGAGGAGGCAGCGGCGGCGGCGATTGTGGATCGTGTGTGCGTCCGTGTGTGTGAGGCAAGAGATAGAGAGAGGTATCACAGGGGGTGAGGGGGGGCGCCTAGGTTAGTTGCTAGGTTAGTTTTTATTTTTAAATTGTTGGGCCATTTCTAAATGGGCCAAATTAAATGGTGATGGGCTGCTAGGATTTTAGTTTTTAAGTCTTGATAATGGGCTTGGTTCATATGGGCCGAAAATAATTCGTTTGGGCCTCGTTCAGTGGGCCGAAAACTTATTAGAATTGGACTAAGCTTTTACTTAATTATATGGGCTGAAATTAAAATGGTGTTGGGCCGAGAATGGGCCGAGTTTGGACTCAAAATAATATTAAATGGAAGAAGGGCTCTTGAATTAATTGCTATGGGCTTTTAATTAAATAAAAGATAGACTCTTGAATTAAATTGAGGATGGGCTTAGACTTATTTTCAAGATTGGGCTAAGAATTTTAATTTGATAATAATGGACTTGAACTATTCATCTATGATCCCTTAAAATTAAATTAAAGGTTGGATAAATTCTATATTAATTAAATATGAGATTTAATTTTAGTAATTAAATTTTGGGATTAATTCTTAATTAATTAAATAATAATCTAAATATCAATTATTTAGAGTGAATTAATTAAATTCATTAGATTGAATAAAGTCTAATTTTTAGAAATTGAATAACATAATTAATTAATTATGTTAAAGAATAATTTGAGAATTATTCTTTTTAAGTGATTTACTTATATAATGAGATAGACCTTATGTATTTTGTTACAAAGGTATGATGAGAAATAAATCCTAAATAGTGGATATATAAGATTAATTAAATTAATTTGATTGATTAATCAAATATTATTGGACTTTTAAATTTATCCATTTAATTAATATTAATTATGGATCTACTTAATTAAATTGGAGATTTAATTAAGTAATAAGTTGCTTATGTCAAATAGATGATTGAGAAAATTTTATTTAAGCAACTTAAATTTATAAAACGTTTGTTAGATGTTGATTGATTTACGAGAAATATTTATTAATTGTGTAGTATTAGTATGAGTTTCTGGATAGAATATCGCGGACGTGTGAGACAAGAAACGCAATGAAGAAATTTTAGCAATGAATGAGGATTTGGAACTCGAAACGTTGATACGCGTTAACAAACGACGAATATTAGTTATGAACTTAAGATTCATAAATTATACGAAATGACGCGAAGAAACATCGTTGGAAGGGAAGAATGCAACGTCGAAGTGTCACCTATCTTATGACGAGACCAATCGAATAGACGAAATATGAATATTAATTAAGTCATATCGATGACGAAAATCCTATAACCCAAAGACTTAAAAGATATCGAGCTGTCGAGTCTTAATGATACTTCTCGAAAGAAGCGAATGACATACTAAATCATATTTCTTGCGTTGACAAGGTCCAGCGTGGGCATAAACGAAAACAACAGAGGATCGCTAGCAAGTATTCCAAGAAGGACAATTCTTGAGGTGGACTTTTCTTGAAACAAAATGATTATGCATAACTCAAAGCATGATTTACAAAAACTTTATGAAATATTATCGCATGAACTGTTATTGACTGCCAAATATTTATGTTTTGTTGTGTCCATATCTGGAGGTTGATTTGTCCAAATGTGGGACGAAATTGATTGGTATATGTGAATGAGTTGGTCCACCAACGTTAAAAAAGGGTAACGATCGGATCCGACTTAGTTGAGGACTAACTCGGATTGTATACACGTGACCCGTGTTAAGGTTAGCTACCTCGACCGGTCACGGCGACTATGTGTAGGTGGCCACCTCCATAGTGCGCGAATGAATGAACGAATGAATGATGAATGAATGACCAGATATGGAACAACATGGATGAAATAGTCCGGCCGGACACTTTTGGAAAATGATAAAATATTTGATAGGCATGAGTCTTTTCAACTAAAATCCTCATGTGCTATTGTGGGCGTTCAATAACTTTTATAAAAAATGTTTTCGTGAATGAGTCCACCGAGTACTTTTGTACTTAGCCTACATATTCGTTTTTGATGTGCAGATTGAGCAATGATTGATGATGGGTGCGAGGCGGTGCAAAGTGGTATTGGTTTTGTTGTTATTTTGAAAGGATTTCTAGAACCTTGAGCATGCATCATCATATGTATGTTCACACGTTTATTTGCTGCCAAACTCTGATGTTTTGTTGGTATCTGTTGATTATGATCGCTATCATATCGTATTGAGCCGGAGGTCGTACTCGTTCGTTGAAGTCCGATTGGGTTAGACTTGAACATAGAACCTTTTTGGCAAGTCTTTCTGTGACTTGAGTTTGTACCGATACAGCGTATCCCTTTTAGTCTACGCATTTATTCACAATTGATGGGTTAATCGTATTGGTTTAAATTATATATATCCGCTGCATTTATCATACCAGTGACGATCCATGTGATCCGTACTTTCTTTGGAAGTCGGGTCGTTACACCGATAGTGCTCTCGGTTCGGCGTATCGTCCCCAAAGATAAAACGGCGGCGTCTGGGTGGTGGCAAGACCGCACCAACGAGCTCCGTGACTGAAGCGAGGCGAGGATAGAGCTTGGACACTAGCTATGTATGCAGTGAGTGCTTTGAATCTTTGGAATGCAGATTGGCGGTGGGTGGCTTATCTTTGGGAGACATGTCCTATTTATAGGCGTCGTCCCTCATGGGAGCATCTTTGAGTCAACACCGCATTGATGTTGGGTGTTACGAAGTTATGTCCCCATTGAGTGCGCAGGGTTACGCAATGGTTTCGAGACAATGTGGGCACGCTTCCGCGGAGCCATCATGTCGGAACGTTACCGGCGATTCTGACGAATCGGACAACGCGTGCGTCCGGGTTCATTGGACGTATCCGGACGTCTCTTCAAGTGCACGCGAGCCCAACGGATTGGGCCACACGAGTTGTGCCTCGGACCAACTCCATCTTTGGGCTCGATCAAACATTGATCCAAAATATGCGGGCAATGGGCCACGGAACCAGGCCCATGAAACAAGCCCACGAACAAGCCCAAAAATCCACGATCCACGATCCACGGAACCGGAATCGGAACCGGGCCGAACCCGAACCCGGGTCCGGGCCCGGCGGCGCGTGTGGGCTTTTACAACCCATCACTTGTGCACACAATTATACTAAGTGTTCAATAAACCACTTATATAGACAATTAATGTATGTACATTAATCAATGTGAGATAAAGATTAATTAATCCATGCTTATCCCCTTAAGCACATAACTTTATGGTTAAGTGACCAACTTTGATCAATTATTTCTCACTCACCGGAAATCGGATTTGAGAATGTGAATACATCACGATCATCTACTCAAAACGTAGATCGATCTTATGCCATTTAATTTTACAAAATTAAACGTTACGTCACTCAAAATCTTGATCAAAGTAGCTTCCTGACAACTTGACCATATATAATATATATAAATATATATACGATTTCCAACACATTAAACTTTATATGGCAAGAGAACAGTTAAGAGTATTTTTAATTGTTAGAATGCAGCTTTCTGTAAATTGCAGTGAACCATAAACAGAAGGTCCTTAAACATGCCTAATATACTAATTGGCACCTGCAGATCGCATGATAAGATGTGAAATTACTCATTCCTCATACATAAAGAAACTGGGAAAAAAAGGAGATTCAAGAAAACTAGTGTTTCCGCAGGAGATTTATAAACAGAACCCAACATAGGGAAATATATAAGACAATGTTTAATAGATCTCATTATTCTTCAGAATGTACTATGATGATATATAGCTAAGCTCTAACATATCCTATTCTTTTAATACAAACTGATGTCTTTATATATCAAACTGACAAACAATTCTGAAATAAACTAAAGAGCATTATACCTGCGAAACTTCAATACCAACAAATTTTATTGGTTTTAATACATAAAGATCGGGGTCATCTTCAAACTCTGCAGCAAGAAATTAAGAAGATTACAAGTGTAATTGATTGTTTTGTAGATATTTTCACTCAATTTCTGTAATGACAATGAGTAAAAAGGGATGTTGCAGCATCTAGCTACCAGCTTATGAATATAGTTAAGACCTACCAGGGTTGTCAATCCAAGGAATTTTCCACTTCCCTTTGTAGTTAGGGTTCTTGATTTTCTGAAAAGGTAAAAAAGTTAGGAATCTAAATGCTTAAAAATAATAAGTGTCAACTTTGTTTGTGAAGTAAGACGAGATAGTACCTTTGGCTTCCGAGGTCCTTTATAAGCTGGGTTTGGTACTTTTTTCGGTCTCCATATTCCATCCTCATCTTCATCCCAGTCAGCAGGCTACCCAGAAAATGGAGTATACTTAGCAGTTAATACCAACCTTACGAGTTTTATAGGGAAAACGTTATTGTAGAAATGCTTGTTACAAAATACGAGAATCTACACCAGCAAAGTATTCATGCTTAAGCTATCCAAATAAAAGTTGGTGAAAGTCATTGCAAAAGAACTATTTCACCGGAAACCTTCAAAGTTGAACTTAAAAAACAAAAGTTATCATAATTTTTTCAGTCCTCAACAAACCTTTTTAGCTTTTGGATCAGGTATCTCTGCTGGTATAGAATCATAATCCTGCAATTGTCAGAATGCACTATGAATTTGGGAACCAAAGTCTTAGATGAAGGATACACCGTCTTTACATTCTAAGTAGAACTAGAAGTAACAATGTACCTCTGGTTTAACACCATCAGGGTCGTCAATATATTCTCTATCATTCCAATCTGCTGGCTGCAATGACCATAGAGTATTTGATAACTGAACTCAAATTAATCGCCAAATCAAAAGAAGGTGGTTGCAAAATCACAAACATGCGTACATCTATGCCCCAGGCAGAACTATCCTCTGATATAGATTTCCCTCTTTTGTATCATTGCATAATAAAATGTGTGGTTGCAAAGCAGAGGGACAAATAATAAACAGATCAGAGATTGTGGTCTTTTGGTACCTTTTCTGCATGGATGTCTTTAATTTTGTGAGGTGGGAGGATATCCCAGTCTGTATACATACTTCCAGACTCTCTTTCACGATTATCAACCAAGACACTGTATGTTGCATCAGGTCTCAAAATGAATGTACAAAAATGAGTCAACTTGTCAGTTTCACAGTGTAAATCCTTTTTTATTGGATAATTCTGGCCCTGATACGAAAGTATAACATGAAGCTTCTTGGTCTGAGGGCCGCATAAATCGGGTCCAAACATCAAACTGCACATGGATAGTGGTAATCACAAGGATTAACAGGTAGCTAAAAACTAGCATTAAGAAAAGAAAGGATTCAGAGAATTGGCACAGATTGACAGGGTAAACAGGAAATGAATATGGAATAATTAATTAATAACTTTGTCTAACAGGCGACCAGGTTAAGTTTCCCAATCAGTATACCTAAAGATTTGTATCTTTGGCTTACGTTTTCATCCAAAGTATCCACATCCTCTGACCACGCTAAATAGAATAAAGGACACAAATATATGAGAAGCATTAATGTAAGAGATGAACTAGTATTTATGCTAAAATAAGACTGCAAACACACACATATCTCTATGACTGTTAAATCTTTTTGAAACCGCATTCCCAATAAATCATCAAAGAAATATAAACAATCAATGATTATAATAGACCTGTATGGAGTGTCACCACCAAATTTCTTCTGGTTGACATAGCCAGAGAGAAGCTTAATGTAACCGCCACCACATTCAATGTCTTGCTCGAACTTTATGGAGTACTGTAACACAAGGGTTTTATTTTTATTGCTGAACTCAGGTATCTTCGCAGAAATGGCGAAGTGTTTGGCATCCTTATACGTTTGGATACCCGCTCAATTTGTTTAATATGATAATGAGATCGTTATATCATATGACATATCAAATGGATCTAGAAAATATGTCCCAGTTAATCATTGACTGGTTCCTCCATGACATGAATGCAAAAAGAATAAATGCCATCCCTATACTAGAATAGAAGTGTTTACACAAACTATTGCCCACTATCAAATCTGTTATCTCGTAGGTTGATAAATGCAATTAGACTATGGGCTATCCTGCATCACATAGTTTGGGCCTAATCAACAGTGCATCTTCTCAGTTAAGTAACACAGTTTCTATATGGCAAAAATCTGCATGGACTCTAAGTTAGACTCATAGTATTGTTATCATCACAAGGATACTGACGTTTATTTTAAGGGAGATAAGAAATATATGTTCAGGGGCTTGATTGGTCTAATTTTTACCCAGTTAGACGCTTCAAACCCATCTTTCCACACCAGCTACATCGTCTTCTTCACCATAAACAAGGAAGATCTGTATTGTGAATGCATTTTCTTTCTTTCTTTTGTTTCTAAGTCACGACATGATACAATGGTATCATTGTGCATTTTCTCTCATTTAGATCCATTTTAAGTGAAGATTGCAGGTGACGAGCAATTAATTAAACATCTTCGTCAGAAAATAATTCATTACACACACAAAGAACCAAACATAGCTATCAAATGTCTCATAATCTCTACCAAACTACAAAAAAGAAGCAGAGGTAAACAGAAATAAACTATACCTCTGTCATCTGGATCACCATTCCATTTCCCAGCTGTGTGCTTGAACGTACCGGCTTTTCCTTCACTCCTTTTCCAATCAGACAGCACCCACCTACTCTTCCACTCATCTTCCAATTATCAAATACCAACATCAAAACAAAATGAGTAATACAAAATCAGTGAGCTCCATAACCTATATATCACCAAAGGCCTCACAAATGCTACACCAGAACTCAACCTATACCAGATTTCAACATGGATTTGCGTTCGTTACTTATACACAGTGGAAAATGCACATGGTCTCGTTAATCGTGAAACCTATTAGCAATATGCAGTAAACATTCGAAGAAATGCAAATAACACTAGTAATAAGACGAAAATCGTATGGTTTTCTTCCGATTCTATAATATTACGAATGACATAGGAATTGAAAGAGCTCGGGGAATCATTGTTGCCAACCTTCAACACGTTCTTCGAAAAATATTTCCGAGACGGCGAAGTCGAAAGCGAAATGGAGAGTTATCAACAAAAGGAGAAACTGATTCAGGTGAATTCCATATTTTAAATGAAGAATTTCAGAACACTGTCATCTATTCTATGCCTCTGTTAGAGAGAGAGAGAGGGGTTAGTAATTATTGAAGTAAAGTCAACTCGTCCGGAGTCAATTGACTTTTGATTTATATACTATTTTCTTCATATAAATTTTCTATAATAATATAGAACATTTAACTTCAACTATTTGTTTTTGAAAAAACTCAATTATCAAATTTCTAAAATTGACAACAATATTTTTAATTATCAACTTAGACACTCCCGTATCTTTATAAGTTTCTTGCCCTTCACTAGGGATGTTTGGCTAAGCTTATTTCGATAAATTCATGTTGTTTATAAGCTTATGAAAAAATAAGTTGGGATTGAGCAATTTATTTTTAAAGAAGCTTATAAGCTGTTGGAGTTTATTTTAATAACTTAGAAGTTTTTATGAGCTTATTAATTTTGTCAAATACTTTGCAGCAACATATAAGTTACTAAACAACTTACAAGCTGTTTTAAAGAGATTATAAGCTCAGCCAAACACCCTCAATCAGATCGAGAAATCTCTTTACATTTATCTTAATTAAATTTAAATTATATTTAATAAACTCTAATGATCATTGACGAACCCTAATTAATTTTTATTATGATGATGCACCGTACCCGAATTACATAATCTTTTACTAAAGTAAAATTGGTGGACTTTACAGCATTTCCATTTCAATTAATACAGATTTTTCCTGCATTCTCAAGTATTGAGCAGAGGAATTTTGAACACCAACCGTTTTAACTAAATTAGCAACATTTCCAACATGTAGTGCTTGGTTTTGATATTCTATGTGAATCATGAATGCCACGTTGAGTTGTGGTATAAATAAACTCAATATTTTATTTTTCGATTGTAACACTTCTCCTCTATCATATGTATGTTAATTACTTTTATCTCAGAATATAATCATTTAAGTTCATGACAGTGCTCAAACAAACTGATTGCTCAAGATGTTCCATGGCCATGCAACATCTTGTTGCAAAAAAAGGCTACCAAGTTTGAGACTATATGATTGCCTCCCTTTGCACCAACAGTGAAATGATCGATAAATCCAGTTAAATATTAGTTGGTTCTTCATAAATTATGTACACGTTTTATTGATAGAAGCTATAATTCAAATGTCATAAATAAATAGGGGGGTGGGGGGATTTATCAAATATAAAAAGAAAAAAAGAATTTGTTTTGGGGTGGGCTCCAACCGACCCTCGCTCCACCGTGCATATTGGATATAAATATGGGGTCAACCGTGAGTTACAAAACCAAACGCTACAGTGACCTAATCTGCTGCAATCTTACCTACCAAACGAGGCCTTAATGTATAGAGACATTATTTAAAATTCTAATAATTAAGGTTACCTTTTTCGCCCTTCATGGAACACATTAGAGGAGTAATGGTACCAACCATGTAACGACTAACGAGTTTATTAAGCTTTCGATTATACATTCAATTGATTCTAAGTAAATTCTACACTTAGAGGGTGTTTCATTAAGCTTATTTTAGAGAACTTATAAGCTCAACGAGCTTATAAGATATTTTAAGAGTTTATAAGATATATGTTTTAAGAGTTTATAAATTGTCAAAATGTTTGGATAATTGAGTTTATAAGCTAGAGTAACAATCATGAGGTAGAGAGAAAATTAACGATAGATGAAGTTGAAGTGTATATATAGGAAATAACGAACCATAGTAAAATTATTTTGGTTTATTCATTGTTACTTATAAACTTATGAAAAAATAAATGGGGTTGAACAACTTATTTTCAAGTGAATTTATAAGTTGTTGGAGCTTATTTTCACAACTTATAAATTGTTTAAAAATTTATTTTGCTAAATACTCTATAGAAACTTATAAATTCCTAAATAACGTATAAACTGTTGTAAAGAGTTTATAAGTTCAGCCAAACACCCTCTTAATCACAGTGGTGGACATTACAAATTTTACTAGGAAAAGATTAACTATAATTCAATTTTCATATATAAATGTAGTATTTTTTTGATAAAAATATATAAAACAATTAATTTGGAGCGGGCTCCACCCACCCCCTAGCTCCGCCGATGCTTTTTAGCAAAAATAAATGTGCTAGTTATGCATAACTTTTTAGCAATTATTATATAATGTGTGGAATATATGTGTTCATGGATTCCTCAATCCTCACGCCTGCATAATATTCTGAAAGAGTTTAAAATAAACTTGTCGGTTCATTATTACTTTAGTTAACTTATTTCTAGTGTTAAAATTACAAGGTGTCGTATGACTGTGAGATTTAATGAACATTGATACATCAATTTTATTATTATTTTAAAAAATTAAAATGACGTCCAAAATAAAAACCGATTTTTTTTTTCTTATGGTCTCATTTCAGACAGCTACTCTATGCAAAATTTTCCATCTATATAATTTATTAATTCCATTACTTGGGAGTTGGGACGACCTACTTGGTAAATTTGTAAATAAAATATTAAGAATTTGAATTTCATCTAGAAACGAAGTTTGACATTCTTTTCCAACAAGTTACTAATCTAACTTTTAAATCCTCTAAATTAGATTGGATAGTAGGAAACGACTATGTCTTAAAAGACTCATGATTAACCTACTTAGAATAGAGAATTCAAAACTTTAAAAGCTCTAAAATAGTTATGCATTAATATTCCTTCCTGTTCTCATTGGCTTGACCCCCTTTAAATTATTTAAGCGAAATCCTAATTTACAACTCACAATTAATAAATATACCTTATTAATCAATTCCACAGGGAAATAATTCGAATCACAGGTAACCGTTCTCAAAATTTACAAACTTTGACCCGATTTAGTTTTCAATAAATTTTATAAATTGTCGCAATAATAATATTATTTTTTAATTTATAATAAAATAAACACACTTAATACATTTAACAACCTAATATCAATCTCAATAAGTATATGTCAGATTTCTACTAGCGTGGAAAAAATATTATGCCGCATCATTTTCCTGTCATTGTAAAAATTTACACATGTATAAACTTTGCTACAAAACTGGAAACTGGTTGGAAAATTACGATAATTATGAAACATGCCGACAATCAAAATTAAGTCAAGATTTTTGCTTTTTTTCATGATCAACCAAATTATTACGGCATTTTTAAGTGATTAATTATTATTGTCTAAAAAACTTATTTTTGAAATAATAATAATAAAATAATTATTATATCTGTTCACGAAAAACGTTCATTTAATTCCGTTTAATTAATTCACGAAAAATATTCACTTTATAGTTTTGGACACATCATATTCTATAATTTTATCCCGATCTATTCACTTGTTTACCAAAAAATTATTCATAATCCACCTTTTAAATTTCATTATCTATTAATCTATTATTTAATGTCCCAAAGTCTATCCTTAATTTTAGTATCCAATTATTCTATTTATTTATTATATTTACTTACTTATTAAAATAAAATCGATTTACATTTTTGTGGACCAGGTAAATACTTTTTATATATTTATTGGCCCATTGTCCATACCCCAGTGGTTGAATCCTGCCCATATCAGCACGTCACTTCATTTAAATAATCGACCCCTTTTATCATACACACACACAACACACACTGATAGACACATCCTTGTGTGTCTGTCTATGTGTGTATATATCTATGTGTGTGTATATATCTTAGTATATATTCATCGTCTCTTTGAAGCTTCCTAATCTTCTGACCATGTGAGATGTGATTTGTATTCTCTATTTCTCATGTGAGAAAGCTGTTCTGGATTCCCCTCAATTTGACCTCTTTTAGAGATCTAATCTCGACGAAAAACGCGGAGAGAGAAAAAAGAATTAGAAAATTATTCTGTTGTAAGCACTTTTCTGTGTCTTGTTCTTTTTGGGTTTTTATTTCCGAATTTCATGATATTCAGTGTTGCTTTCTTGAATTTTTTTATAAATATTTGTATCAGCTTTCTGTGATTTATGTACACATTCCATGTATTAATGCTGTGGCCTTTTTCTATTTAATCGTTTAAGTTTAAACGCTTATTTGAAGCTCATTGAGTAAGCAGATCTTTGTTGAGTTCTTGGGATTGCTGTATTTGTGTCTAGGGTTTGGGATTCAGCTGGTTTTGATGGTTTTCTTCAAGTATTTATTGTTAACTTAGAAATCTTACTTGTTTAGGGTTTTTATTAGCTACTACCAGTTTAGAAGATCTACGAGAATTGGAGCCGTCTTCTCCATGAAATTCGAAGAGTTCTTGTTGTTATGCATTCGTTCCTTTTTAGTTTTCTGAGCTCTTCTTGTGCAAACTCCGTTTGGATTTCTGAGTAAAATTTTTGGCTTTAGAGATTATATATTTTGGAGATTGCGGGTGATGGATAAGTCTCACCATGGTAACATACTTCCCCCATCGGGGAGGTACTCTGTTTTCTCCCACCGGGGAGTAGTTACAATGCGAAGCCGGAGCAAACTGGTTTGTCGAGTTTGCCTCCGTTGGGGCCGGGCAGTTCATCGGAACAGGGTCATTTTGGTCATGGTATGCAATCAGATTCTAGACAATTTAGTCATGATATAAGCCGCATGCCCGACAATCCACCGAAGAATATGGGTCATCGACGTGCTCACTCCGAGATTCTTACCCTTCCGGATGATATTAGCTTCGATAGTGATTTGGGTGTTGTTGGTGGCCTGGAGGGGCCGTCTTTTCGATGACACAGAGGATGACTTGCTCTCTATGTATCTTGACATGGATAAGTTCAATTCAACATCTGCAACTTCATCGTTCCAAGTTGGTGAGTCGTCTAATGCAATGGCAGCAGAGCAAGGTCTTTCATCTGGTCCCTTGGGAGCAGCTAATCAATCTTTGAGTGAGAAACCGAGGATTAGGCATCAGCATAGCCAGTCCATGGATGGGTCGACTACTATCAAACCAGAGATGCTCATGTCTGGTTCAGAAGATCCTGCTTCTGCTGATGCTAAGAAGGCCATGTCTGCTGCTAAGCTCGCTGAGCTTGCTCTCATCGATCCAAAGCGTGCTAAGAGGTAACACTTTCATTCTGGCTGAAGATTATGTTTCCATTTGTTCATGATAGATTTTGCAAAAAAGAATTCTTATGCGTGTCCATGTTCATATTTAGTTGTTCATACTTTTTCAGGTTTAGTCAATTTATTGGAGTAATGTTCATTTAATATTATTTAATCAAGATTAGGATCTTCGCCTTTTCTGCATCTGGCTCTACCCTGTGGCCTGCTTAGTCCACCATTATAGAGTTTCTAATTAATAAATTTGTATCACATTCTGGATGCTGATAGAAGTTTTGCTGGGTTGCAGTTGTTGTTTGCCTATTTTGTTTGTTCTTTAGCCTCATCATATTCGTCCCTTCGTTAACTGCTTCTTTGTGGACATGTCGTATGCCCTAACTTCTGTCGCGATGTTATTACAACGACTGGACTGAAGAGTTAGCAGCCTCCATTTGATTAGTTTCACTGTTTGGATTTAGTTGAAGATAAGATCAACATTAAGCATGTGAAGAATTGTTTAACATTCATATTCAATTAATTGATCTAACATCCCAATAGCCTTTTCTTTATGTCTTGCTATTTTATAGTACAATTAGCTTATCAGTTACTATACGCACGTTCCATGTTAAGTTTTGTAACAAACTAACAATATGTCAATATAAGATGTTCTTAATTCGTTTTGTTCCCTTGTATTATGTTTTCACACCCAATTCTCATGCTTTCGTGTAACAGGATTTGGGCAAATAGGCAGTCAGCAGCAAGGTCGAAGGAACGTAAGATGCGGTATATAACTGAACTTGAAAGGAAAGTACAGACTCTTCAAACAGAAGCAACTTCCTTGTCTGCGCAGTTAACTCTACTGCAGGTGATTTTAACCCTCTTTCCTATATTACTTACTAGTTCATGCTGGCTACTGGCTCCAATAATCAACCCCCCTATCCTAATCTCTTGAATAATATATAAATAACTTCAAAATCTTCTGAGACATGCTTATTGACTGAAGCTTCACCTCTAGAGAGTAGAGGGATTTAGATTGTGTAAAACATGAAGGGACAGAAAGGAAGAGTTTAATGAAGAACATGCTGTTTCAGGAATTGGTTATGTTTTGTGTGGGTATTGCATATTATCTGGAAATGAATGTGATTTGGCTAATATTTTTGTTTCCTATGTAATCATGCATGTTTTTCTGTTTGTTTTTTCTTTCTCATATTTTGACCTAATTGCATTCTGTAGCTAGCTTTAACCCATGAGTATCTCTATAGAATGTTAATTGTTTCTTGCATTTTTAAGCAGAGAGATACAAATGGGCTTACAGCTGAAAATAGTGAACTCAAACTACGGTTGCAGACGATGGAACAACAAGTGCACTTACAAGATGGTAAAATATCTATGGTTAACTGTATCTACAAGAACATTTTTATCCTTTAGTTTCTTGCACACCCTGTACTGTCTGGCTTTCTTGAAATAATTGAAATAAAAAGGTGCAGAATGAGGCGGGGATGGAAGTAGACCATTGGCCTTCATTTCTGTTTCAAGAGAAGTTACTGGTATCATTTGTTGGATAAGGGTCAGATAATTGCTTCTTGCTATCTTGTTAATCTTGGTGTGATTAACCATTGATTTGAGTGGATAAATTATTTGGCCATTCCATCATCTATGTTGAGTTATGATAACATCTAGAGATACCAAATCATTGCTGAATTCTGCCTGCTTAGGAAATCTCTTTCTAATTGCTTGCTAGTTGCTAGATAAATTGGAGATCGTCCAAAGAATAAAAGGTCTATTCAGGTTTATGTTTGATTGATACTACTGATGTTATAGAAGTAAAGAGGAATATCAATAAATATAAAATGAAAATGAGGATTAGATTGATATAAAGTAGAATTCTGGATGTGAACTGTCGTAGGATTGATGAGGAAAAAGAGAATTTTAATGATAGAAAAAAAGGATTGATACGCGACTCTGAAAGATTATTTACTTTACAATGATTGTGCTTATTAAAAGATCGAATAACCAGAACCGATGTACTTGTAACACTCAAATTGATGTTTTCAAATTGTGTATCTTTCTCATCTTACAACTTACATATATTCTCTTGCGTTTGAACTTCAGCTTTGAATGATGCCTTGAAAGAAGAGATTCAGCATCTCAAGGTTCTGACCGGTCAACCAATGGCCAACGGTATGATGAACTTTCCTGCATCGTACGGAAGCAATCAGCAATATTTCTCCAACAACCACGCGATGAACACATTGTTAACGGCTCAACAACTTCAGCAGCTCCAGCTGCATTCTCAGAAGCAGCAACAGCACCAATTTCAACAGCATCAACTCCACCAGTTTCAGCAGCAACAGATGCAGCACCAGCAGGAGCAGCAGCTATCACAGACTGCCGATATGAAGCTTAGAAGCTCCATGCAATCTTCTATGGAAAAAGAACGTGCCCCGGACTCATCATCGAAGGATTAGACATGGAAATGGGCACGTGTCTGGGTGTTTAAGGCCTGTGTGTCATGAATCTTGGTTGTGACTTAGGTCAGTTACTTTTGGTTAGTCTGGTTTAGGTAAAAAAAAATACACAATATTGGTTTCAGTAGGCGGTTTATTCTATTTTAGTTTACTTGATATTTGTTTCATTATTATTCTCACTTAGTAGCAGGTTCTTTTGCTGACTATTATTATGTTTAGCAGTAAAACTTATTTACGTCACCCAACTCTGTGTGTGTGTGTCACTATGTGTCATCCTTCTGTGAGGGCGCAGGCATGAGCATTGATTAGTTTGAATGCTATAATTTTTTTGGTAAATTAAATTTAGTTAAAAGAACCTTTAAGCACTTTTTATGGTTAGTTGTTTAAAACATAAAACATTTATTTTGTGTTTGATCAAAGAATGTTATATTGCATGATTTTCTGACTGAATTCTACGGTTCAGTCACAAGAAATTGATAGAATAGGTGAGCTCTGTCTTTATTTTCTTTGTAAATTATTATTGTATGGGTTATATATATATTACATAATTACATGATTGATTCTATACAATATGTGCTATACAGTATGTGTAATTAAATGATACTCTTTGTTCATTATATTCGTTCATTGATTTTGGTGGTATATATTTTAATAAATTATAATGGGTATAAAACGAATGAAGATAATAAATAAATATATTAATAGATAGTGGGAGTAAAAGCAGGTTATAAGTTTTTTTTTTGTAAATAAATGAATAAACTTAGGATAAAAATGGAATTGATATTTTCAAAAAAGGAAAATAAATGTTTCTTTTAAACGAATCAAAACAAAATTAAATACACATATTTGATGAATGAAACGAGTATAACATAATATTTTACTAAAAAAAACTAGTAAATCAACACCTCAAAAGTTCTTTGATGCGTCCATATATGTTCTAAACATATAAAAAATAATTTTGTTTACTTCTAATAGACTACTAGTTTTATCGGTGGTAAAAAGTATTTAAATAACTGTATCATAATTCTGTATGATGATAAACAAACATAACTTTTTATTTTAATTTTTATTGCAGGTAAAATAATTTTGTTGATTGACCCATCTAACTATATTCGTCCCTCCATGCGCTTCACATGTATCATTCTTGTGTGTCATGAAAAAGAGACGCTCAACTTACATATGATAATAACTCGTGCATATGTTTTCGCATAAATATTGATTCAGATAATGCAGACCATGCAACACAAATCTCTCCAACGGGAAACCATATGATGTTAATTGTACTTGAGGTGGTCTCTTGTTGGGTTGTTCGCACCTAACGGATGCCTGGAACCCACCTCTTCATTTATTTAATTTTAATTAATTAATAATTAACTTTATCCGAGGAAGTCTGTGCGGTGCGGACATCCTCACAAGAGTCTTTTCCATTGTGCTTTAGTGATAGACTCGAAACAAACAGTTTATTACAGCATGTTAGCGCATTCTGATAAACAACAGTTTACATAAAACCTAGTTAAGGATGGATTGTAGCAAAAAATAAACAGCTAACTGCCTACATGATTGTATATCCCGGTCCTCCGCCGCCTTCTGGTACTGTCCACTCTATATTTTGTTTCGGGTCCTTAATATCACAGGCCTACATAAAGTAGAGAAAAGTCGAACTCATTAACTAAAGTGATCTCTGCTCAACGAATCACAAAACAATGATAGCATCAATGGTTCATGATATTAGGAAATCTTGCAAAAGGCCATCCATTATTTCCATCTTCTTGGTGGCAGCAGCTTCGTGTTACGTTGTTTCTGTAAGATTCTTAATACGTGCATTTTGTGTCGATTGATGCATGAAACATACAAAGTAGCAGAGTCTGTACCTTGCAATGCAGGCAGTTTTGAGCATTGATTTGTAGCTTCTGGTGACCATTTTCATCTACGGTGTACCTATAATTCGTGCAACGGTCATAAAAGAGAAATGGCGATAAATGAATTGGATTGGATGTTTTGTTATGAAATGTACTTACTCATAAACACGAGCTGGACAATATCTTGATTCGGGTGCAGCATACATGGGCAAGTTTACAAGTTCAGGAATTTTTGTGTCCCTCAGGCGAAGGTGAGCTGGTTGATCGTGGTCGTGATTTGTACTGCTCCTGAAAGATAATGCAAATTGAAATTGAAAAGCATGTCATAGCAGGATCAGCATAATTCAAACATGGGTTTACTCCAATAACATGAGAGAGAGAGGGTACCGGTACAAAGATGTTGGCACGTCAAAAGATATAACGCCATCAGGCTTTGGGTATTCAATTGGGCTCCGCTTTTGTGCTTCCTGCAGATTTTACACATCAAGAAATAAGTTAAAAGTGTAGTCACCACTTTCACTAAAGAATGGTATTATGCTATATGCTTACTAGAAAAGAGTTCATAACAAAGAAAAATCAACTAAAGCAAGAAAAGTGTATTTAGACAATTTTGAGGTGCATTAGTCTCTCCCTATATATTCTCATTCAAAAAGGAATTACGATTCACATGGACCACTCCCTTTTCCCAATCAGTTTATTAGTTTGGACTTCTCTGAGATCTATTGAACATTCTCGCTGAGTGTTTGATTCTCATAGTTCTCTAGTCTCCTAGTCCATGACAACTATTTGCATTATAGATAGAGCATCTAAAATTAGATAATGCAATCTATAGTTTTCAAATTCGCCACCAAAAATCTTACATCTGTTGCCTCGTGATCAGGTTTTCCATGCTTCAGCGTCCACGGAGATCTTCCCTTCATTAAATAACTGGTAAAGGCAACACAGAACAGATGACAATTTACCAGCTGCAAATACGAAGATAAGCCTAGAACAAAGTTCAATAAAGACACTTTTGCTGCAATAAAGGATTAATTATTCTTACTGTTCTAAAGCACTTAGTGCCAAACCAGGATATAGACCATAATCAAATGCCTGCAATATAATAAGAGATATATTAGTAGGGGAATGCTGCAGTGCTGAATTTTACAAATATAATAAAAACTGTTATAGAGAATCAACATTTTTGTTCGTTAAATAAATAAATAAAAACTCACTGGGCGATAATTTCTTGCACTGTGAAGCTCTTTCCATATCCAGGAACTTCTTAAACTGCTCCAGAAGGCTTCTAATGATGAACCCTCACAGAGTGCTCGAAATGCAGATTCCGCAGCTAGGATTCCTGAGACAGAGAGAGAGAGAGAGAGAGAGAGAGAGAGAGAGAGAGAGATTGACGAATATGCTTGTGCTTTAGAATCAGTTTAGCAGTAAACTGAGAATAAATAGAAAGAACACATTATATCAGTCCAAAAATGGTCTAGCTCCCTTGAAGGAGACGAGCAAAAGAAATAAAGTGGGAAGCTTTTCATTATCCTTGAATTTGGAGCTTGACGAAAATAATAACATAACTAATAATATGAAGAGATTTTCATTTTGATTTCTTTTCCGGCAATGCCCACAGATGGAAGTGTTCATATAAATTTATAGACCAATACCTGATTTCATAGCAGTGTGGGATCCTTTTATTTTTGGTACATTTAGGAACCCAGCCGAACATCCGATGATTGCTCCACCAGGAAAAACTGGATATGGTATGGACTGCAATATAACTAACATCATCTTTTAATTGAATCAGATTCAAACACATAATGTTTTTTGACAGATTGTACTGAGGTTATAATTAGAACAACTTTTCCCGTAATGACCATATAAAGCTATATTTAATTGTTTCCATCTTTTGCTCTATTTATTCTTCAATTATTTGTTATTTATTTACCATTTACATTGAAAGTAAAAGAAAAATGAACTGCTCGATTCACCTGGTAGCCACCTTCATTCAGCGCGCGAGCGCCATACTCAAGGACGGTACCTCCTTCAAGCAGAGGTTGGATAGCCAGGTGATGCTTAAATTTCTGAAGAGAGAGAGGGGAAAAAAAGATAAATGGCAACTATATCCAGAACCCCCATGAAAGATCAGCAAGCATGCTTTAAGCAAAATTGTCAGTATGTAGATTAACGCAGTGAAGCACTAAAAGAAAAATGAATGAGCAGATTGAGATTTACCTGAAACTCTTCATAAGGATTCAAGTAAGGATTACTATAGTTCAAGGCAACCACAAATCCAACAGCAACCTATGGAGGGGAAAAGTACAGAGAAACTAAAATTTAAATTCATTGACATTAGTTATCTGCCACAGAACATGGATCAACAAAAAATAAGACATCATATGAAAGTAATCGCTATGAACCAATATAACAGCCTTTTATCTTCGACAGAATATAACTGAAAGAAAGATGTTATCCTATACATTTTGAGATTCTTAGTTGACCTCAACTGCCAGATTGCTTGGATTGAAAAAATTACGATGTTACTCAAATTTTAAAGGGAGAAACCAAGTATACCGAGCCGTATTCCATTTCTCAACATCTAGAAATGTTAGGATCCAATGAGAACTCTGAATAAAGCTACACTCTTGTGATGTCTTTGCATAAGAAAACTTTTCAGGAACAAAGAGGAAAACTAGAAAATAGTATATTTAGAAATGGAGGATATAACTAAAGAAGTGGCATGCTGTAATCATGGGAAACTGAAACTAAATAAAATGCTAGAAAATGGAGGTTATCGATATACGGAAAATTACATTTGTTATTATTATTTTATTTTGTCTAGGAGATACAGATGGTTAACAAATACCTGTCTATCTTTCATATGATACAAGAAAGATCCCCCATAGGTCTTCGGATCTAGGGGCCAACCTATGGTGTGAAGCACAGAGCCAGGATGATGCTTGTCTTCACTAACCTCCCAAACCTGACAAATAAATAATTAGAGGGACATTATTCATTTCATCGATGCACTAGCAGCAATATTATTGGTTTACAGCTCTTAGAATTAGAAGATGTATTAGTCTCATATTGGAGGATGAGGAACACTCTAGTACACAAGGATGCATGGTGCATCCACCCTAATTAAGTCATAATTGTGATTTTTTAAACCCTACTTGGGGATAGACAAACCCTGCTTGAATTTAATCAGGGTGGATGCATCGTACATCCGGATGCCCACAATTAGTTGTTGCCATGGAGGATTACTAGTGAATAAACTTCAATAGCCAATTCTCAGACCATCCATGGACTTTTGGCACTTCGTAAAAATGTATAAAAGGTTCTTCTCCACTTACTTTTTTCCGGAGGAGAAAGAATGTTAACAAAATGAAGTGAAAAGGGAGAGCAATAATATAAGAAGACGCTTGCAATAATACACCTCATTTCCTTGTGAGAAACGAATCACAAAAGCATTTTATTGATGTCATTACTCACACTGTTTAAATGTCATTAGAGAATATATTTCTGGAGGCTCGCTGGGACAAACATAGATGAGGTATGTGTAAGAAGATAATAAGAAGCTTGCAACCAGAAAATAATAGACCTATACTGTGCAATGTTCAGCAGGAAAATGGAGCTCTCTCGCGTCGAATGCTTCATTTATACCTCTTTAATTCCTAAAGCATAAGTCTGATGTTGCCCATGCCCTTTTTCTCGCAAGTTGTATTTTCTTATCACTTTCTGCATATTTTATAGAATCTCAAATCAATTCACAGTGCCATAACCAATTAGCCAGCCAAAGATATTCTTGGTAAAATTGTGGAAAACAGCTCATTTAGAATTACCTCAGATAGAGATCCCCGACAGCCTTCTGCAAATAGAGTAACATGTCCTGCATCAAGCACAACATAATAGGATGCTTAGTGCCAGAGAGACAACCATTTACTTATTCATTTAGAAACAGAGCAAATAGCGATATGATTTGTATATTTATTAAACTATAAGAACCAGCAATACTCCTTCTCCTCTTACCCCCAAAAAGGGAGAGAAAAAGAAAAAGTGTAACAATGTGTACAGAGTATGACTCACCTTTTAATTCCACACCAGGCTGAAAAATGTCTTTTTTAGAGCCATCTTTAGCCACTCCCATATCATTGGTAGCAATACCAACTACCTTATCATTTGAGTCATATAGTATCTGAAAAGTAAAAAATATAGTGAGAGCATAAACTCACGAACATCACATTGATGAGCACCAAAACCAATAAGTACCTCGCTAGCTGCAAATCCTGGGTATATCTCAACTCCTAATTCTTCAGCTTTCACACCCAACCAACGTACCAACTGACTCAAACTGAAGAACTAGCTTCACATTAATATAATGTGTCACAAGCAGCAGTTCCTAAATTAGCTTACAAATATTGAAAATAAATTCAGCTTGATCACTATCTTCTTGATTAGATCATATTACCATAAACAAGATCAAGTAAAAAGACTTTGCTTAAGGGAGGCTTAAAAGGTAATATTACCTTATAACATAATTTCCTTTGTTATTGAATGGAGATGGTAAGGAAAAAGCACGAGTCTTAGAAAGCAACCAAAATTTATCAGAAGAAACAGGGACATATATGGGTGCCTGCAAGTAGTGATGACAACTAGAATTAGAAATAAAACATGGCACTGAAGAAGAATGAAACTGAATCATTACATTGAAGAATATTAATATGTAGCATCCACAAAACCAAAAGATCTCCTTATACTTATAATCGTCACATAATATGCTCGATTTTTATCATTAAGATAGAAAGTTTTGCAACTGAAATAGAGGACGCAAGATTCCTCAGATGTTACTTGAATTCATTTTTCCTATCCTGTGGTCTCGTGATATCTCTGAAAGTCTGGAAGACAGTATTTCCATAGAAATGTTAATGCAATTTGTGCAAACTAGAATTTCATCCTACTATCATCAAACTAGAATTTCATCCTACTATCATTTTGTATGTTCTTGAGCTATAACATAATTCTAGGCCTACATGGTTACAAGAATGACACGAGATAAATTGGACAAATTCCATGCTTATATGAATTGATAGTGAATGACGAAAGGGTTGAGGTAGCCCCTAGGAACACTAAACATCACAGACTTCAAAAATCAATGTGTCATTTTCAAGAAAAAAACTCTCTTAGCTATGATCCTAATAAAATTATGTTTGACAGTTAGTTATTTGACTCATTTTCTTGAAATGAAGAATTTTATGATTTACCGATTCAGTTTCCACTAGGGAGGGAAACTATGTGCCTAGCCAAGTTAACATGCATATTCCCAGCTATAGATATTTTATAACCTCTAAAAGCTACATTTGAAAACATTCCTTTTCAATTTCTAAAATGGCAAAGGAAAAGTGGAGACACAAACCTCCTCTTGTTTCCATTTTGGCAGAAGCTCATCCAGCGCCCGAGGCTCAAAAACGTTCCCTGACAGTATATGAGCACCTAAAATCGAGAAGGAAAAAAAACGAAAAAATAAAATTAGAAAGAAAAACAGAAGCTGCTTGTGCTGAGAGTTTATAAGAAGAATCAGTAACAAAGATCAAACATTATCTATAAGAAATACTCCATCCGTCCCGCTCTAAGCGTCTTATTATTTTTGGACACATAAATTAAGGAGAGTTATGTGTAAAATAGTGTGACTTATGAAATTCAAGGTACTTTTGTGTGTAAAAATGAGTCCTTTTTGGATATGTGTCCCTTAGAGTGGGACGGTCCAAAGAGGAATATGAATCACTTAGATCGGTACTAAAGGAGTAACTAGTAAAAAAACAGCCAGCTTGGTTGTGGTTTTTCTAAAACACAAAACTTCATCTTTACAGCATACATTCAATCAGATTGCTTAGATGTTAATTTTTACAAATTTGCTCTTTGAATTTGTTGCTTGAGAGGCACAAATTGCAGTAATTTTATTCCTCTATCTTGTGATCAATAGTGTGCTACCTTTTCAAATTACAAAAGATAAGAAATTTATAACTGCAAGCAACTAACCATGTCATAAAACTTCTTGCACAAGGATATCCATATTTGTTTTGAAAGAAAAAGATAATTGCAATGAGCAGATGAAATTTTTTCGTACCAACTTCAGCTCCCTTCTCCACAACACACACCGACAAATCGACATCATTTTCCTTGCACAATTGTTTCAATCTTATTGCTGCTGACAACCCAGCAGGTCCCGCCCCAACAATCACCACATCATAATTCAGACACTCTCTCCTCACCGATTCACTACAAAAACTCCTCACTTTACCAACCAAATTCTTGAGACTAAAATCTGCAAAATTTGAAGGAAATCGCAGGAACCCAGACAGCGAAAACCCGATATAATTTCGAGAAAAAGGTGCAGTCTTTGATGAATTTGTGGAATGCAACGATGAGTAGAGATATCTCGCGCTCAACTGCGAGTGAGCAGAGGTGTCAGAGAGATGGTGAAACAGAGGAAACTTAATTCCAATTAGGGATTTGGATTTGGATTTGGATTTGGAAGAAGAATAAATGAGCCTGAGCATGATTCAGGTAGATGTTTTTGCTCTGTTATGAACATCAGTTTTGAAGGGTGTTGTAAGCTACTTATATGGAATTCTTGAAGAGGGTAGAACATTTTCCATTGCACTCAATGCATCGTGTTTATGTTAAGCCGTAGAAGAAAGTCCACCGTCATTATTTCGCTAGTCGAGTATGACTGTCGATTTTATGTGTAATAATATTCTTGTGTTCGAGTTTATTGTTGATTTATATAATTTGTAAATTCTCAAAATAATAGTAGTATTCATTTTAATTATTTATACTTGATGGAAAATTTCTCCTCGTCCTTATAGTTATATTTAAATTTGTTTTTATATATTAATAGCAATTTGGCATAATTGATATATTTGAGATACTAAAATTAATAGTGAATGTGACGATAAAGAAAAGAAATCATAGATCAAAGTAAATGGGGCGAAGCACATTAAATTGAAAGAAGTTGGATAGATGGAATCGGATAGTCAGACGTGGAAACACGTGGAGTTCGAAGCTTGTGATAAGATTGCTTTATTTAATTTTTTTTGGATAAGTTTTGTGGGATTAACGTAAAGGCATAATATACATGGTTCGAACTTTGTCTATGTTTATAACTTTGTTTAGTTTTCAGTTCTTAACTCTTTTTTTTTAATCTTTTCAATTATTAATATATTTATGTTAGGTAATGTATTTCATTTTCTTTAATTTTCAGTTTTTAGTGTTAGTGCTTGAATATTAATTAGAGTTGGCTTTTCCATAATTAACGCTCCTTCGTCCCATCCAAGACGACTCATTTTTTTCGACACGGTTATTTAGAAAAAGAATATAAAGTGATTAAATTGATAAATAGGTAGGTCCCACAATTTTGAATATATAATTATTTCTTAAAAAAGCAAACATGTCATCTTAATTGGGACGGATGGAGAATTCAGACAAGAAGAGGCAAGGGGCTCATGAATATTATAACAAGATACATCAAAACCGCGCACACCTAGTTAATTATAATTAAGCAAAAAATCTACTTATATGAAACAACACTAAATTAATAATGATCAAACATTTGTCTCCAAAGATAAGCATTTTACAAAGGGTAAGGTATAGTAGCAATGTGGTTATGAACCACAGTTCCAATCCACAATTTCCCATCTCTCTCTCTCACCTCACTCACTAGCTTCATCACTTCCCCTTTCCTATCATCAAGAACATCTAAGATCTCTCCTTCACCATTCAATCTTGCAACCATTGTGTACATCTTCGTTCCGGCCGATTCCGCCAAGTATTTCATCGGAACCGGCAGCCGGAAATAGAGGCTCCGCATCCACGGATTGTGGATCAAAACCTCTTGCACCGCTGTTCTGCAGCAGTCTATCGCCACCCAAAAATCGCCCCGCTCGCTCATCCGCACGTTGTCCGGGAACCCGGGAAGGTCCCTCACGACCTCGACCGTGCCAGATTTTGGTCCCTCCAAGAAGTATTTCATGATCCTGCAGTATAAGTTGTTATTATGATCAAGAGCCTTTTGTTGCTAGTCACATTGTGTTTTAGCTACATGTAAATTACTAACTCTAACTATTAATTGTCACGGTGTGATTTCTTAATATGAACATGTATGGTATTTCTGATCCAAAATGTAGAAACAGCCACATTTGTGTACAACATAAATATGTTAACAATAAGTTATCATGTTAATCTACGAAGCAACAATTCTCAAAAGTCTAAACATATAGCCTCCACAAAAATAACTTCGAATTGGTATTATTATCAACGTTGTAACATTTTTTTTTTCTTTCAAAAATCCATGAATATATATCTTATTATGAAACTTAACCCAAACTTCGTAAATAATTATGCAATGAACCCTAAAATCAAACAAAGATGATCGTACGTGTGAAGTTAATCAACATTACCTGCAATTCGTAGTTTCTGTGTAAAGAAGGAAAGATTGGTCCCTAGACAATTGCACACCATTTGGAAACGCCAATCCTTCAAAAACTATGTGTGTCGTTTTTGTGGGAGGATCGTATCTCAAGAGGCGCCCTGTCGATTCGCCTTCTAAAAGTATGAAGAAGTGATCCCTACATTCCACAAACTTCTTCCAATCACAAAAAAAAAATATTTATTTGTGCATGCATGTGTTTGGTGATTGTTCCATTTTCAAGAACTCACGCTCTATTGTATCTCGTGCTCGAATCCGTGAAGAAAATGGATCCATTTTGATGAATATCAAGATCATTTGCAAATAGAATCGGCTTCCCATCAACATGCGTAGCAAGTGGAGTTGCTAGGCCACCTTCAGCTCCCACCACCATTAGCCCATAATAAGCATCTGCAATATATAAACTCCCACTTTTCACGTCAAACCGTAGCCCGAGAGGCCGCCCGCACTCCGCCTCCACCTTCCACTGCTTCTTCGTCGTCGAGTTCACTCCTTGCGCGCACACCTTCTCCGACCTAGAAAAAACCACGTGCAATTCATATGATCAACAATGAATATTAGAGATGTCAAATATAGCCCGGCCCGAACCCATCTTTAGTCGGATAGGATCATGATTTTTTAAAGTCCCGAATAAATTTGGGCCGGGGTCGGCCCTAGGTGAAAGACAAAAAAGGGTTCCTTAAAAAATGAAGATTCGAGAATTATATTGTCAGCTAGAATTATCGTATAATGTTCTCTCCGACTGGAGCTATAGTAATATGTATATTCAATAATATTTTATATACAATAAAGACTTTAAGAAATGAGTATGAAGTTGTAACAAATTCAAGAATATCACCAATCAACTTATATATACGTAAATTGGGATTAGTTTTATTTTATTTTATTTTTAGATAAAAATGTTGTACGTAGTAATATGACTAATGGACATTTTTGAAAATTTTAGGGCCATAGGTGATAGGCCATTGCTTCCAATCATTATAAAGAAGGGAAACCTCTAGTGACAGTTGCATGTCAGCTAGTGGTGGAACTATGGGAGTTTAGGGTAGGCTAAAGCCCCAAAATATAAACCATTTTTCTGAAAAAAATTATATTATATGATCTCCAAACTATTTTACCTTTACCCATTTATCAAATTTATGACAACAGCCTTTTCTAACAAAATTTTCTGCCTGCACCACTGATGTCGGCCTTACCACTTAGGTGACACGAGGGCGAATGTCTCCCAGCCGGCGTCCTCGCCCATCCACCGCACAATCCGCCCGTCGGCCAGGCCCGCATACGGGCCCCGCCCGGAGGCATCAAACTCGAGGGACTCGGGCCCAAAAGTCTCGTTTTTGAAAAGCAAATTGCCTCGCCCTAACCGGCTCCGGTCGTCCCAAGGCCAGCTTTTCATCACTTGCTTGTAAGGAGCGATGTCGTTTCTCACCGGCCTGAAGTCTCGGCCCGAAACCGGGCTCAGCCCGAACGGGTCCATTAGAATGAAACTCAATGCTAAAACAAAGAGCAGAATGTACGGATGCTGCAAGAGAAGCCCGTTTTGAAGGTGACGAAGTATTGTCTTCTCCATGAAATGATGATCAAGAAAAGTCTGTGCTTGGTGTAAATCTGGTTGAAGTAGGATATATGTGTGCCTGGTATTATAAGAGAGAGATGATGGAATTCATGAGATTGTTGTGATGGGATTATGTGGTTTGGAAGTAGGTTTACAAAATCACTACTGCTTATGTCATGCTTATCGACTTCGTGTCTTTTAGTTGAGAAGTGGAAAAGGATAGATGAGATCTTCTTGCAATATTGGTTGTTTCTTGATCTTAGTAGCAGTATTTCTGTATATGTAAGAATTTTCATGGCTGATGATGACTGATAACAAACAGTATAATTGGCGTGTATACCTCCAAACAAGAACAACAGAATATGAAGTCATGAGTATGAAGTATAACCTCTTAATTTGAGAAAATCACGTGTTATGCTGTTTAGCTCTTATTTGGGCCGGGCCCTTATGGTTACTATTTCGTTGATTTTATTTATAAATACTAAACAAAATATCATGCGATATAAATTGTTGAATAAACTAAATTAACTAAAAATAGGCCAATTCTAATGAGTGTGAATTTTGTTTATTCAAAGTTTATTTCCTAGTATCAAGGGGTCTAATAGTCTAGTCACATTTAGATCGTCTGTTGCACTTTAGTATGACATCTTCTATTACATTCCTAGATGACCGATATGTGTCCATATTAATAGTTTGGAATTTAGGGTTTATATAAGTAAAATATACAGCTTAACATTGACAATCATAAACTCTTATAATTGCCACATACATATCCTCTATCTATCTATGCAATGGTTAAGGTGGGTTTCTGTGGCCGAGAGGTCACAGGTTCGAACCCCATCAAACGCCTCTATGAGTTTGAGTCTGTCACACCTGGTTTTTCAAGTGTGGTTTACCTATCACTGTGGGTTGCGGTTGCGGTATTGCACATGAGCGTGGAGCTTACCCAAAGTCTTGCCTGGAGGTAGCGGTACCGGGTTCCCGTGATACTAAAAAAAATAAAAAAAAAAAAAAAAAAATAAAAGATGTCACACAAATGGGTAATAGATTATCTCATTTGGTCGAGTCAATGAGTCGGATCCTAATTTTTGTTACTAGCCGTTGATTAAAAAGTTGTTGTAATTTGCCACATTAATTTGTTGCCTATAAATAGGTTAATAACCCAAAAAGATAAATACACTACCAGAAATTCTCTGCACTTCAGTTTTACTCAATATCATTTCCGTTGATAGGGATCAACACCTCGGCCCATTTCTAGCGGGTCGGGCTTAGTCTCAGCACGGACTCGTTTACTGGACCCTGAAGTGTAGTTTGGGTCAATGAAATAGTTTCATTGGGCCGGTCTTAGGGTTGCTAGGACTGGGCCCCTATGAAAATTGAGGCATGTATATATATTTAACATCTCTATTAGTGATATAGAGGAATGATATGCTGCATATCTTATGTAATCATTGATCACGTTTAAGTAATATCAACATTTTTTTTAGAAATTTATTTAGATTTTAATACCTAAAAAAATATTATTGACATCATTATTTTTATAAATTACATAAAATCAAAGATTGATTTGTTCTTTTTATCTATGAATTGAGCTTTTATTCAGATAATGAATAAAATAAACAAATCAAGAACTATTTTATGTAATTTGTCAAATTAATGATGCCATTAAAATTTTTAAGGTATTAGAATCAAATAAATATCTAAAACAAAAAAATAATGCTAATATGGTTTAAACGTGATCGGTGCTCACATAAGGTGCTCACATAAAGTTCATATATTTATATGCATAACACCTTTAAATTTCAATGATATTTTCTCCATCCCATTTAGAATGTCTCACTTTCTTTTTTAGGTTGTCTCATTATAAATGTCACATTCCATTTTAAGAAATAATTATCCTTTTAAAAGACATAGATCATATCATATCCACTTTTCATCTATTTAACTAGTTTATATCTTTCTTCTAAATATCAATATCCAAAATAAATATCAATATCCAATAAGATAGAGAGTACCATTTTAACTTTAACCTTAGTATCATATTAATTATTTAATTGACTACATGTCTTCTCGGTATGTGCCCAACAAAATACAAAAAGAAAAAGAAAAAAAAACTCTCTGCAATATTAAAAAAAATAATGAAAAAGAAAACACTCTTTAATGTGTTCATAGCTAACTACCTTGTCCAAGCTAAGAAATTCAGTTAGTTCTAACTCCTTGCAGGAGTTGACTCTCCTCAAAATCCATCTCCCAATCATCTCTGTAACATTTAATCAAACACAACCGAGCATCTCCATTGATTGAGCTCAACAAGATCATGGACATCGAGCCGATATTTCCAGCCAGACTACAGAAACTCTGGAACGCTGTGGAGCTCCGGCTGCTGGTCCTTCTCAGCCTCTTCCTCCAAGTCGTCCTCATCTTCACCGGAAACCGAAGAAAATACACCAAAAGAAAATGGGTCGCCGCCATTCTTTGGCTCTGTTACCTCTCTGCTGACTCCGTCGCCACCCTGGCTCTCGGCGTCCTCTCTCAAGCCGAAGGCGGTTCGAAGAATGTTGCCGATCCCAAGTATATAATTACCGTATTCTGGGCCCCTTTCCTTCTGATGCACCTCGGTGGCCCCGACACCATCACCGCCTACGCTTTGGCCGATAACGAGCTCTGGTCTCGCCATTTGCTCGGCTTGATGGGCCAAGTCTTCGTTGCAGTTTATGTCTACCTCCGATCTTTCTCTTACGCGGATCTGAATTTCTTGTGGTTAGTGATTTTCTCGGCCGGAATTGTCAAGTACGGCGAGAGGAGCTGGGTTCTCTTCGCCGCGAGTAAGGACCGGTACCGAGATTCTCTGGTTTCTCGGCCGGATCCGGGCCCTAACTACGCCAAGTTCGTAGATGAGGCGGCTTCGAGAGAGGAGGAGGGATACAGAGTCTCTCTTGGGAAAGCCATCGACGTCATCCCATTGCCGTCACGGGGTGCTCCTGGAGCCAACGCTAATTATGTAAGAATTTCAGATACGGAAGTCTTGGTGAAGGCCTATTCCTTCTTCGGAACATTCAAGAAGCTTTTCGCAGACTTGATTCTCAGCTTCCAAGACCGCGAAACCAGCGTGTCTTACTTCGAAAATCTGCGTTGGGACGACGCTTTCCGCATAGTTGATATTGAATTAGGATTCGTATACGACTTGTTCTACACTAAGTCTCCTCTGGTCCATTCTAAAACTGGGATCTTTTTCCGCAGTTTCAGTTGCTCGTGCACCATCGCTACATTCGTCGCCTTCCTCTTCATGAGAAAAGGTTACCCAGAATCTGAGGTGATAGTCACTTTTATCTTGTTGGTGGGCGCTATTTTTCTTGAAATCTATGCAATTCTCGTTCTTTTTCTGTCAGATAGAATGATGATTTGGTTGAAATGGGACTGGACAACGCGGCCTGAAGAAAAACTCCCAAATTTATCTCACTGCTTTACCGCCTTCACCTGGTACCGGCAAGAAGGAGATGGTCGGATTCAATGGGACAATACAACGTCTTCAAACATTGCCTTAAATATATGCCGAAGCCCACTAAAGTCCATTGTTATCCTGAGAGGATCGACCGATGTATTGCGGAGGTCGGTCACTATATTGTGAAGTTCCGTCAAGATCTTGATAAGTACTTACTTTGGAAGAGTAAGCCCGTCGAAGACAGCTTAAAAGCACTGATTTTTGATGAGTTGATAAAAAAAAGAGCTAAGAAAGGTGACCGCAGAAAGGTGGATGGTTATTGGATGGACCAGAATTTAAAAAACACGATTTTCGATAATGATGATGAGATAGAGTTCGATCAAAGTATTCTCCTGTGGCACATGGCTACAGATATCTGTTTCTACACCACAGTTGAGGAGGAGATGTCCGCAAACGATAAATCCAGATGTGAGAGCTGCATCTTGTTATCTAATTACATGGTGCATTTGCTGATCACCTCCCCTTTCATGCTTCCCAGTGGGATCGGCCAGATCCGTTTCCAAGATACGTGTGTTGAAGCCACTGAATTCTTTGATAATGATTCGGGATTAAAGAGAAAGATGCCTGCAAGAAATTATCTGAAGTGAAGCCTCAGTTCAGACCGTCTGAAGTGAAAGGGGACAGGAGCAAATCACTCCTTTTTGATGCTTGTCGACTAGCCGAGCATTTGAAAAAGCAGGGAGTTGACCAAACATGGGAAACAATAACTCAAGCTTGGCTTGATATGTTAACATTTGCAGCAGGACAGTGTAATTGGAGTGATCATGCTGAGAAACTCAGCCAAGGAGGTGAGCTCCTAACTCATGTCTGGCTTTTGATGGCACATTTTGGTATGACCGATCAATTCCAAATTTCACAGGGCTACATCAGAGCGAAATTGGAGTTAAGATAGAGGAGAAGATAGGCCTCAGTTGTTTGGTTTGTTGTCTTCTTCCTGTTTATTGTTAATTGCCAATAAATGGTGGTGTTGTATGTTCAAGCATAAGTGTTGTACTAGTTGTTTGACGAGGTTGGTAACAAGTTCTACATTATTTAAGGTGTTGTCATGTTTGAAAAAAGTTTGCACCTTAATTTTATTATATGTTTGTGTGGTTGTTTAGTAGAATTTCAGGCAAATTGAAGATGATAGATATAATAGGATGGAAGCTGGACTCGATATGAGTTCATAGGGGAAAAATGAATCGAATATCAAAACTAAAACAAGAGAGAAAGGATTGAAACAAAAACGTTGTCCATGGCGCCCATGGACAGGGCTACGACAGCAGGCAAAGAAGAATAGAATATATTTGGCTATGGTCCGCTGTCAGGGCCCGCGATCGCGTATAAGGCCACATATGAAGCTGGTTTTCATGTTGATCTGACCACGGTCGGACCACTGATATGTTGAAAAGATAAAAATACACTGACCAATGATTCCAATAGAAATGAGAGGTTTGAGGAATTATGTAAGTAGGTTTATCAATAAGCGAGTTTTATTTGGATCAGAATTAATAAAGGGTTATTAGTGAATAAATACAATAATTTTGGGTTCATTTTGGTTTTTCTCATAAACTTTAAAAATTATCATAAAATACACAAACTTAATCACTTTAGTAATGTTACCATGATTTCAAATTCAAGCCAAATTAAATCTGACTTAACATCTCAAAAATTTACTATAGACAAAACGGTCAGTGATATAAACGACATTATAGAGAGATGATATCGATTGTTTTGATCTCAACTAGAATCAGACGATGAAACAAACCAGAAGACATGATTTTTATAATGAGGGTTGACGTGATGCATCCTAAAAATCACAAAATCTGATTTGTTTTGATGGAGCGAAGATGTTTTATGTTCTCTTTCTACGATGTCATTTATATCACTAACCGTTTTAATTTGTCTATAGTAAATTTTCGAGATTTCAAGTTAGATCTAATTTGATCTGAATTTAAAATCATGGTAAAATAGCTAAAGTGATTAGTTTATATATTTTGTGATAATTTTTAAAGTTCGTGAGAAAAACCAAAATGAGCTCAAAATTGGTGTATTTATGCATCAATAACCCATTAATAAATAAGTATCAGTTTTGATTCTAGAACTGACCCATTAGATATGGACCCGGACCGAACTCGAACCATCAAATTATGGGTCTAGGTCGGGTAATTACTCAAATGCTAAATAGTTACCAATTTATATAATTTTTTCATAACTTAATAAAAATAACAATTAATTAGTAATAGAATATATAAAACACATTATACAAGCACATAGTACACCAAAAATAAAACAAAATATTAGACCCTGTCGGACCCTAAATAATCGAGTCGGGTCTAGATCGGTTTATGTCTGTGGATCTGGAACTAAAATCGAAACCAAAATCATTGTTAATGGGTTATGAGTGGTTCAGATCGGTTCAGGTAAAATTCGTCTATTAATAAGCCTATATGTGATGATATTAATCATAACATGCTTTTGAAGGTTATAGGTTAACAATTAATTCGAGACTATAGTTCTTGTGTAAAATTTACAATTTTAGTATAACCCGAAAGGGGTCCTTGCATGTCCCAGATAATTCATGCAATAAGAATCCACAATTGAGATGTCCTAGATAATTTAATTCCTTACATGCAGCAATTGATTGGGTAAGTGAAGTACTAGATCTTGCCCATCGAAATCTAATCCGTATGGTAGATTTTCCCTTAGAATATTCTACAAGTTACTCATTTAGATTGATTATTAGTTAATTAAACTTTAGTTGCTTGAATCTAGTTTAGCAAACACCCTTTGAAAATTTAATAGTTCAAATATATAAGAACGATTTAATAATAATACTTGTAGGTTTTAGTTCTCCAATCTCTATGGATATGAGATTGCTTACACTAGTTACAATTACTTTGTACATTTAGAGGGTGTTTAATTTACGTAATTAGGTTGGATAGATAAAATTAATCCAATCTAATCAAGTGTTTATTTTTAAGGATTAACATTTGAGGATATCCTTAACATTTGAGGATATTCCAAAGTCCGATATTATTTTAATCCTTTGAATTGTTCTCCATTAATTTTAATCCAACTAATATAAGTATGATTGGAATAATCCTCTAAATCCAAATAAATGGAGAGTTCTTTATCTTAATTTTAATCATCCACTAGTAAACAAATAATTGATAGATAAAAATTATCTTATCACACATTTAATCCATCAAATACGCAATCCTTCAAAATGCTAATCATAAAAATTAAAACACTCATTTAGAACATGTTATATAAAATTAGAATTCGACCATTGTCTATCATAAGGAGATGTTTACTTTACATGATTAGGTTCAATAGATCAAATTAATCTAACTTAATCAAGTATTTACTTCGAATGATTAATATTTGATGATATCCCAAAGCTCGAGATTATTTTAATAATTTGAATTATTTCTCTATTAATTTTAATTCAACCAATATAGGTAGGATTGAAATAATCCTCCAAATAAAATGAGAATTATTTATTTCAATTTTAATCCTTCATTAATCCTTTATACTAAACAAATAATTGATAAATAAAAATATCTTATCATATATTTAATCCATCAAATATTTTATCCTTCAAATATTAATCATTAAAAATAAACATAGAATAACTAGTATCGCTAAATCTTGACTTCTTGGAATCTCACCACTATTGCTCACGTTCCTCTGCATTTTGTAGTTTTAACTTTACTGTCATGTTTATTTTGCGAACGGTCTCTATTTTATAGTGAATGAGTTTATATTCCTAATCAAACTGGAAAGGTCATAGAACTATGAAGAGGCAAAAGATCCGGTTCGATCCATTGGATCCAAAAAATTAGATCCGATCGGATCCATAAGATTCGCAGGTCCAAGGTCTAAACCGTTCAACTATAATTCACAATAACAACTAAATACACAATTATTTAGAATTTCTAAAATTATCACTATATTGGAAAGCGTCAAATTTACTATAAAGTAGAAACAACAAACAACTCGATGAGTTTATCCTTATTTTTTATTCAAATAATTATATATTAATTATGATGAGTAAAGATAATTAGATTTTATTAATTTATAATTAAATTCATTAATTTTTAATTATAATTTATTATTCAAAATTAAATTTATTAATTCATAATTATGATTTATTAATTCATAATTAAGGTTTATTAATTCATAGCTAGAGTTTATTAACTCACAATTAGGGTTATGAATTCAAAGTTAGAGTTTATTAATTCACAATTAGGATTTATTATTTAAAATTAGGGTTTATTATTCAAGATTAGGGTTTATTAATTCTAATTATGGTTTATTAATTCGAAGTTAGGATTTATTAATTCATAATTAGAGTTTATTATTCAAATTAGGGTTTATTATAACAATTAGTATGTATAATTTATTATGTACATAATTCGTTGTTTATATGCATTAAAGCAAAGTATCTTATGTATATTCAAAATTAGGCTTTATTAATTCACGATTAGGGTTTATTAATTCAAAATTAAGATTTATTAATTCACGATTAGGATATATTAATTCATAATTATTATTTATTAATTCATAATTAAGGTGTATTAAATTAATTAGTTAATTAATTAAAACATTAATTAGGGGTGGACCTCACTATGCGTCACTCAATTAATATAACCAAAATTTTGTGTGTGCGCACTTCTCAGTATACCACCCCCTTGACAATCCTATGGCCAACTTTTATAAATGTAAAAAATTAAATCTGCTTCTACATTTAAAACTAATGCCATTTTTTTGTAACAATAAAAATTTATGTGGTACATCGGAATCTTTAGTAATTATCAATATAATTAATTAACAAAATAATAATATTAAATTAATATGTTAATCTTTTTTTATATAAATACTATTTTCCCACCTATTCTGAAAAGTATTAAATTTATTAATTTAAAATTTTCATTCAATATGGGCAAAAATGTCATAAGATGGTTTTAATGTAAAATCAATTTTTTTAATAGATCAAATATTAAATAACCGATTTTTTTTCATTCTATAAGGTTGATTATGGTTTTGAAGTCCAAATCCTAAAATATGTATTATGTAATATGAATAACATCACTCTTTTTCTAAAGTCGGTCTAATGCCATAATATTTTTATGGCCAAACTACATTTTATATTCTAAACTATTTAAATTTTAATAAAATAATCTAAACAATTAATTATTACCATTAAACACATGGCTCATCGGATGCTAGTATAAATTTAGAAAAACCGATACTTGAATGGAGATCGATTGGCAAGATGATGATGATGATGATGATGATGATAGTCCTACATATTTTGCAATTACCAACCGTTTTGCACCGTTAGTTGATTGGATCTAATTGGACCTTCAAATTTGGAATTTGGATTCAACTGCCGACAAACCATCTTCAGATTAAATTTCGATGATGTTTTTGCATCTTTACCTTATTAAATAGGATTTATTTCAAAAATGTGCTGACAATTCGAACACAATACAAATTTGAAGTAGTGAAGAAGTTCCAACATAAGAAACTACTGTTCTTGCAAATGTCGAAGACCAAATCAGATCCTTTATGGATTCCAACACTATAATTTTACAATTTGATCAACTGGGATTGGATCACTCATTTTCAAGACGCAAGGAAATCTCTGGCAGACTCAACAGCCGAATCTGTTGAGATGAATACATTAATCCAACACTTTCATAAACTTAACAAGAAATTTGGTTGAGACAAATACATTAACCCAACAATTTAACAGACTCAACAACAAATTCGATCGAGAAAATACATTAATCCAACACTATAACAAAGTCATCAGCAGATTTGGTCGAGACGGATACATTAATCCAATACTATAATAGACTCAATAACATATTCGATCAAGACGAATACATTAATCTAACACTATAACAAACTCAACAATATTTTTCAGTTCGGTCGAGATGAATAAATTAATCCAATACTGTAATAGAAGTTGATCACTAAAATTCTAGTAATAAATAACCGCAATTAAACGATGTCTACTGTAGTCATAAAGTAAGCGAGTATCGTATCTATAATTATTCAAGCAAACACAAAGGTTTAGCAAATTTTGATAAAAACTGTGAAAATAAATAACAATAGCAAAATAAACAGATCTGGAAGAAAGTCAAAGTAAAAGACTTATATTAGGGAAAGTATTAATTTAACAGAAAATCACACAATTAATCTATAGTTCTATTAATTAATTTTAAGTCAACTCAGATGAAGAATCACATAAATAATCACAGTCTCCTCCGGACAGCCTGTGACAGTAGATTAATATACGTCTTATCTCCGCTAGGTCTCAAGAACATATAAAAACTCAAAATAGCTCACAAGATTTATTCTTCTACAATTAATTCTAAAACCGTCAAGTCTTTAGATTAATCGTATTTTTTGGTCAATTAATACATAATTTTTAAAGGTCTCATCATGTTGAACTCGAACCCGAAACTTTTGGTCTCAGGCATTAACCACTCTATCACTATGCTAATACACACACGATTAATCATTTTATGAATTCATGAGTTCAATTGCTCAATTAAAACAGCTAGGTATTTAATCAGACAACTAGCATGCATTAATAATGATTAGTTTATCTAACATAAAATAACACCAGAAATTATAAATCATAATTTGATAGGTAAATAGGCTTCATAGATCAATCACACAAAATTCCATTAAATCATACAAATCCTAGAATAAAAAAGAATTTAGTTACTCATAACAATAATTAAACAAGAAGAAATAAAGAAGATCATTATTAAAATAAATAATAAAAATCACCATAGGAATTCCACAATAAATAACTTGTCTGAATCTTGAAAATAATAAATATATAATCTTGCAGTAAGCTCTAAAATAAACTAAAGACTGAACAAATATGAAAAAAGATGATTGAACACCTGATATAATGTTAAAAGGGGGTATTTATAGGTGGAGATGACCTCTTAAATTCTAAAAGGAATATAAATCCTAAATGAGCTCAAAAATATAAGAAAAATAGGTAAAAATCAGAAAACTTACAAACAAATGGATCTGGACGCGTCTGGGCTGCGATCACGGCTCATGACCAAGCTGACCACAACCATTGGCCTGAAAAGGACCCTCAGATGCGGTCGCAGCGACGATCACTTCTGCTGCCCATGTTGTCCATGGCAAAACACATGTTTTAGCCTTCGATGCTGCTGCTGCGCATGCAATGTTTTTTGTCTTGTTCTCTCTCGTTCGAACTTCGATTTACAAACCTTTTGTGTCAACGGACTCTTATCGAGACTTACTTTAATTATATTCACTTCTTAACCTTCAATTCATTCTCCATTTTTCTACAAAAATGGCAAAAATGTCACTAAGTATCAATTCTTCAAAATAATGCAAAACTAAACAAATACTCTTTACAAACATTATTTTCAATATCAAATAAGATACAAATAAACATTATAAACCATTAAAATCCATGTTTGTCGCTTAACAACAGATTTAGTTATGTCGAGACGAATACATCCAACATTGTAACAGACTTAACATCAGATTCAGTTCAATCGAGACGAACACATTAATCAAACACATTACAGACTCAACAACAGATTCGGTCGAGACGAATACATTTATCTAACACTATAACAGACTCAACAATAGATTCGATCGAGATGAATACATCAATTCAACACTATAACAGACTCAATAGCAGATTCGATTGAGACGAATACATTAATCCAAAACTATAATAGACTCAATAGTAGAGTCGGCGAGATGAATACATTATTTCAACACTATAACAGACTCAACAACAGATTCGATCGAGACAAATACATTAATCCAACATGGTGGCGGTTGCTTCACTTCCAGGACGAATGGAAAGCTTTAATTCATTCAACGTACCTCTTTGTTTTCCGCTAATCCGTTTTATTTCCTTGGCAGACTCAACTGCAGATCCGGAAACGTCCTCCACATCCAACGTGTCGAGGCTTTTCGCCAGAGTCCATGGAATACTTTGGAGTTCTTTACACTTCTTGAGCACAAGACACTTGAGACTAGGAAAACAATTATCTGAGGCCACCCAAGAAACTAAATCAGTGGTTTCAATCAACAGGAATCCGAGACGACCAAAGCCATCAGCATTGCTACTCCAGGATTCTCCAATGAATGCATTGTTCTTCAACTTAAGAATCTCGAGTCCATCAATCTCTCCCAAAATAGACATATTCTCCCATCCCATGTATGTACCTGACAGAGTCATTCTCTTCAGATTTGGCGCAAAACAGTTTTGATGGAGGAGGTGATGCAACTGGCTGTCAGCTGCTGATTCATTTATCAGCTTCAAGCGTTCAAGAAACTCCAATTTTCTCAAGGAGTTGGCGTCTGAAAGATCGGCTAAGTTCCCTCGAATGCCCAATGTCTTTAGATTAGGGACCCTTGTAAACACATCTTCCGTGCAACATGCGGGTGCCAATCTAGTCAGTGTCTGAAGATTTTTGCCTGCTTCACCGTTCCCTCGTATGGCTAGTACAATGGCTGCTTTTGTCACAAGATGCCGCAGCTGAACCATCTTCCATATTTTAGCTATGAGTTGAAGAGAAGAAGTGTACACTACCAGAGTTTCTAGGTAGCGTAGCAACGAGATGGTTTTAGGGATGACATGAATCTCATCACAAGATAGAGAGATGTACCTTAAATGGATCAGTTTGCCCAGCTTGTCGGGAAATCTAGTGAAATTGGCGTACCTGCACTCCAGAACCCTGAGCAACTTGAAGCATTCAAGGATAGTGAAACTGTGGTGTGGACGCAGGACGACTTTATCTTTGTTATTGAGATATAGAACAGAACGTACACGTTGTCCCTTTGGTGTGTTAGAAAGAAATTTTGAGAGGTCCGAGTAGATACAGAGACGATGACAATTTGGTGTGAAACTAAATGGACGATCTTCGGACATTTTGAACTCTTGGTACAAATCTCGCTCAGCAGCTTTATATTTGCAGAATCCATATATCAGTTTGTGTAGACGACATGTCTTAATGTGGCCGTTGGGATAACTTTTAACAACCATGACTAAGTTTCTGTCGATTAGATCATGCAAATATTGATCTGCAGTTTCCTCCGGAATCGGCATTTCAATTTCCTCAGTTGCGCCCAAAATCTGCTCTACAGATTTTTCCAAGGTCTGGTAATCATGCAGAAGTCCTTCTGCAATCCACAAGCGAGCCAATGTCCGAACATGGATCTCATGACCTTCGGGAAACACTCCCAAATAAAGAAAGCACTCTTGCAAACGTTGAGGCAATTTCATGTAACTCAACTCTACACGGTCAAAAACATTGTACTGATCACCGTAGTCTGTAACATACATTGTGACATTCTTCGACACCGCCTTCCACCACTCCAAGGTCAGATCCTGGGCTGCTTTATTTGAGGAAGCGACCACGAGACTACTTCCGACTGCTGCAATTGCAAGTGGCGATCCATCACAATTCTTGGCTATACACACACCGGTTTCATTCAACGCTTCAGGACACTCATCGAGCTCCCCAAACACTTCCAACTGGAGCAATTCCCAACTTTCCTTTTCATTCAGGAAACGCAGCACATGAGGAGGCTTCCTAGTGATATAATTGTAGTGACTGGTTATTAGGACTTTACCCATCTTCGGCAACATGCCTCTGACTTTATCCAAGATGTAAATATCCCATACACCATCCATGACTAGCAAATATTTGCGCTTCTTCAGACAGGCTCTAACCACGTCCTCGAATTGACCATCGTTCATCTGAGAAAAATCATTGAGAATCTCAATTGAGGAATCCTTGCTGCAGGACCCTTGACCAATATCAAATTCTGTGTAACCAATCATGCATTGTTTTAGAATGTTGAGACACCATTCCTTGCTGGGAAGTCATCGTCAACCCAAATGCGAGTGGGGAACTCATTTCGGATTCTTTCGTCTCGATAAATCATGGACGCCAGCGTTGTCTTCCCAATGCCAGGCATGCCCGTGATGGCGATAAAATCGAGTTCCTCCGTTTCTTCCATGAGAGATTAAACGCTTCCTCCGTTTCTTCCATGCAAAATTGTAGTAAATGTTTAATGTTTGCAAAGGATAATAGGTAATTTACTGATTAAATTATCTGCCTCATCTTTTAAACCAACAAGCTTCTTTGGTCCGCTCGCGGGATCCTCTTTCTTTTGCTGCTTTGAAGGAACCTGCAAAATTGTCGTAAATGTTTAATGTTTGCAAAAGGATAATAGGTAATTTACTATACTAACCCTATTTCTTCAAATAATTACTCATTTTTTATTTTAAAGAATAAGATTAAAAGTATAGAGTTATTAATGTCCAAATATATTGAAGACAAAATAATTTTAAGAAAACCATTATATATATATATATATATATATATATGCATTTTTTTAGATACAAATAAACTATATGTTTAACATAGGTCTAAAGTTAAAAGAAGGGAAAATGAATCGAACTTCACATTTTAATATTTTATTTGACTGTTCATATGATTTTTGTATCTTAAAACATATGTTGAATGTATTATTTAAACAATTATTCAAAAAAATCATTTTAGTATACAAAGCTACTGAGCAATGCAAGCCTTATATTTTGCAAATAATACAATTATTTACGTATAAATTGTAATTCTCGTAAATCGTTTATGTTGTTTCCTAGTAATAATAAAGTTGCAATAATCTAATTAGCCTAGTTTATTTTCTGCTGATATATTATGTTTACAGAAATTGTTCAATTCAATAATAATTTCGTCTTGCCATGTTAAAATCTTATTTTCGCTACTAAGACATCGTGGTCAAGGTTCAATTTTTCTCAAGAAGATTAGTTCTTAGTTTGATATGTAACTTTAATATCTGAGGAAAAGGAATTATGATGCGTATAGATTCTGATGTATAAGCATACATCTCTAACTTTCTAATTGATATGATTGGGGTCATCGTAGCTGCATAAATGTTTCAAACTGAATGTAAGAATTTCAAGCTATTATCAATATTTGGGCCTGGTAGCCCATATTTGAACATTATAATCAGAGGTCAAATTCAAAATGTAAACCTGTTAGAATTATGAAAAGATAGCTTGAAAGCAAATGACTTGAAATTACCTGATTTGGTTCTGTAGAGTGTGTTGGTTCAATTCCCAGATCTTTGTATGCTTTGATCCTGCGAGTGATGGGCTCTAGCCTACTATATCTAATGGACTTTATCGCTCTGACCAGTGTCTTGCCAAGCTCTGCAATCAGGAATCTGTGAAAGCATATACACCTGGCATTGGCGGCGGCCATCTGAATCAACGAAGATTCAATGGCGTCTTCCACGTCATAAACCACCTCCTTCATCTGCCTCTCCAAATCCATTTCTCTCAATTGCTCCGCCTGCAGCGTCCTTGCCGCGTCGCCGATGTAGGCCTTTACAACTCTGACGTCTTTCATCAGCTCCTCGAGCTCATTTGTCATCCCAGATATATCCCCAACCAATTTATGTAACATTTGTAGGGAGAATGTAACTACAAACTCGGCCATCTTGGATTAGATTTAGATTAGAGAGATGAGCGGATGGATATCTGTATGCAGAGTGAGAGAAGATGAAGAGGGACTATGGAAAACATCTCATTTCACTTATCGTATTTGACATTGCTTTAAAGAAAGGGCTGATCTGTATTTTAAAATCTTTTATTATGTATATAACTTTTATATATTTTTAAAACCGACCATTTATATTTTTATTATTGTACCAGTTGATCGATACAAATAAGAAAAATCCTTAAAAATGTGAAACACATTTTGCAGGTCACAGATAGAGAGTAAACCTCATAATATCATAAGGTAACTCAGCAATGGCGGATGCAGCCGTTGAATTCTTGCTTAGTAATTTGAAGAATTTACTTCTAAATTACACAAACCAACTGACCCAAGGACAGGATGTAGTAAGGTGGATCGAGTACGAATTGGAGACGCTTATACCTCAGTTGGAAAGGATTGAAGCCGCACCCGCACTTTCTCAAAGAATCGAGGACTTAACTCGAAGTATTAGAGATGAGATCCGCAGAGCAGAAGACCTGGCAGGGACTCACACCAAAAGGGAGATACAGAGGGATGCCGCCACCTTCAAGGCTCCAATCTATGAGGTCAGAATCTGGAATACCTCCAAGCAGCTGCATATTGTCAAAGCAGAGATCAGCACATACATAGAGGAGTTGTCACGTCACCGTGAACACTTTGCATCGCTTGACTCTGCATCAGCAGAAGAGCAAACTGTTCCTCCTTACTTGCGGCGTTGTATGCACTATCTCCTACTATTTCCTCCCGGCTATCAAGTGCCCGCAAGAAGACTCATTGTCTTGTGGGTAGCAGAAGGTGTAGTTCATTCCAAGAAACACGGTGACGAATCCGCCGAACAAATTGCCCAAGTTTATCTCAAGGAGCTAGGACGTCTACCGTTGGTACACGTCGAAGAAAAGCGCAGAGGAAAACTGACCTATTCGATCCATGCTGGCAAACGGGAGTCACTAATGAAGGAAGCAGAGAAAGCGAAATTTCTCCAGGACAACAAGGGTGTAATACATAGGCTGGTAGATTGTAATGGCTCCCCTGATGTGCCCTTCTCCATTCAAATCCATGGGAATCCAACAATTTTCAACAGAGTGAAAGATCATAAGGATATAATCTCCTTCTTGTCATTCAATACTCAAGAAGGAAGCCAACCAGGAGAGGATATAGGCGATTTCCTCCGTAAATGCATCTCAGAGAGGTGCTTCATCTGGCTGAGGGTGCTCGATCTCGAGCGAGTATTCCGACCAAAGTTGCCCGACACGCTGGGTAAACTCATTGCCATGAAGTATCTGGGGTTGAGGTGGACATACCTGGAACAACTTCCAGATTCTGTGGACAAATTGTTCAACCTCCAAGTGCTGGATGTGAAGCATACATACATAAGTGTTCTTCCTAGATCCATATGGCGTATGCAGTATCTGCGGCATTTGTATCTGAGCGAGGCTTACCGCACCAGGTTCCCTCAACCGCCATCAAAGGTCACTCTCACCGCCCTTCAGACGCTTTGGGGCGCCTTTGTAGACGAGGACACCCCCGTCAAAGGAGGATTGGATAAACTGTTCAGCATTCGGAAACTGGGATTGTCGTGCAGGTCCAGGGCATCCAAACTTGAAAAAATGAATGAAAAATTAAAGGCTATCGATAAATGGATCTCGAACCTGGAGTTTCTCGAGTCTCTAAGGCTCAAATCACGAGATGAGAAAAACAAAGCTGCTGATCTGCATCTAACTTCGTTGGAGGGGAACCGTAAACTTTCCACAGTTTATTTGCTGGGGAAATTGGACACCATCGTCCTCAGCAAACTCCCTGTTAGTCTCACTAGTATTACGCTCTCGGGATCAGAGTTAGATGTAGACCCACTGGAATTTCTGGGAAGGCTTCCAAATCTCGAGATTCTTCAACTGCTAGGTAGTTTCATGATCGAAAATGATAAGTTGCATTGCCCCAGAAGAGGTTTCCGTAAGCTTAAAGTTCTTTGGATTTGGAAGCTGGAGAGCCTCAAGAATTTCGAAGCAGAGGAAGGATCACTGCCGTCTTTGGAAGAACTGGAGATCAGATCCTGTCGCAATTTGGAAAAGCTTCCTGATCGACTGCGACAACTCGAAAATCTCAAGGTCAGATTGACGAGTATGCCAACGGATTTCGTGCTGAGAGAGGGGATCAAATATGCTGAAGTTGCGCATGTTCTTAAAGATGATCAATGTATACTCACAAATAAGCCGATGTTCGCAGTTTAAACAGATGATCTCGTTTCGTATTTGACAAAGATAGCTTCTCTGAGGTATATGCATCTATTGTTTTAATTCCTAAAAGTTCATAATCTCCCTGTATTTTGTAGAACACAACACCACTGCACCAATTCGCAGCTTTACTATCATGTTGTATCCTTGTCAGAACTTTGTTCAATTTAGAAATATTAGTATCAGAGCAGCCATCTGCATATTGAATGTCTCTTTGTTCAATCTAATGTGTCACCGCCCCCATCATGAATGGATAAAACCATAACGTTAGGAGTTTTATGTGCAACACATAAATGGATTATTTAGCACGGTTTTTTTCATTTTGAAGTTGATTTTAGTTGCATCTCTAAACTAGGAGTTTCGAGATATCTAATAGATTCACCATTCCTGCAGGATTGCGGGGAAGGAGACGATAGTAAATTCAAGTAGTGTTGCGTGTTTTGCTTCATTGTCCAAATACAATAAAAGGCTTGGGTTGGCATTCATACAAACGCATGGTGGGCACCAACCCCTGTTTGAATGAATTTCAATTGTTTGTTTGTTTTCTTTTCGTCAGGGGATTGTTGTCCATACTTAGCGAAAATATGTTCCGGCAACGCATTGAATTCTTCGGGCTGGTTCACCGGATCCAATTCAAGAGTTGATGCGGCTTGGTGAGCTTCAGCTTCAATTGCTGCTCTATCAACAAAATTTCCTCGTATAGGAGTAGGGGACGTCTTCTTCACTGGCGCAACTATGTTCACTCTGTTCTGATGCGCTCTGTTGACAATGATTCTGATAAAGGAAGTGTCATGGTACTCTTGGACATAATTGCGGAAGGTGTCAATAGCTACTTCTTGATCTTCGGGAAAGCTCATCCAGTGGTAGTACCATTCCACTAAACTCAACATCACAATGTATTTCCTTAATTAAGAGTACCAAGTTTTCTTACTTATTTTCACTATTTTTTTTTTTTTTGAAACTCAACATCATTTTTCCACTAAACTTTATAGATCGACTATAGGAATAAAATGGTATTTACATATTTGTATAATCGGAATGTATTAATATGAGTTCGGGGTGAGAACGGGTAGTAATTAGAGATGACAATGGATCGGATCTTGTTAGGTTCAAATCCATATTCGAAATTTTTTGCTTGAGTTCGGATCCGATCCAGATCCATTAGGTCCAAAAAGTTTAGATCTAGACCCAGATCTATAAGATCCGCAGGATCCAGGGTCCAGACCCGAATCCATATATTTTCTCTTCTAAATAAATCTTAAATCAACTATAATTAATAGTAACACCATAATAAATAATAATCTAAATGCATAATAACACTATAATAATTATTTAAAAATTCTACAATTATCAATATACAAGAAGATGTTAGTTATAAATTTATTTTTGCTTTCATGACAACAAATAACATTGCAATAAAAATAAAGAAGTAGCACACATATCTTATCAAATAGACTACTCATATACAAAAAAAATTCAAATACAAGGTATAAGTTTTTGATGTTATTAACCTACCATCCAATTCCATAACCTAGTTAATCCAACTTCGACTAGAAAGAAAAATAATATAATACACTTATAAATATAAATAAAAATTATATATACATATATATTATATGGATCTATGGGTCAGATCTGGATCTCAGAAATCCGAGATCCTGATCTAGATCCGGATTGTAAAAGAATGGTTCCGTCGGAACATATTTTTAAAGATCCAGATCCTGAAAAATAGATCTGGATCTACGGATCTGAACCAGATCCGGGATCCACTTCCATCCCTAGTAGTAATCACTTTCTAATTGGGTTTGACACATGTACGAATGAATACATCCTAGACAAATAATCAATTACTGTAACATTATATATTTATAAATTTGAATGAATTCAGTAAATTAGCGGAATTTCTATATAGTTTTTAGATGAAAACTTGTAGTAATTAGTAAAATCACAGTTTAATCAGATTTGAGATGAATACAAGTATATACAATATATATAATGTGATTGCATATCGAAGGCATCACCTTAATTTGTGCACCTAAATGGAATCTCCAATATCATCTATTTTTTTCCACTAAACTTCATAAATTGGATATCTACATAAAATGATATTTACATGTTTGGGTACTCAATGGGTATTAAAATCACTTTCTAATTAGGTTTGAGACGTGTATGGATAGATAAATTCTAGACGAGTAATCAATTATTATAATAACTTACATTTATGAATTTAATCAAGCGGAGTATTGAAATTTTTCTCTGCGAATTCCTTTGTGGCCGCCTACGCTAACTATCTGTCATAAAGTTCAATTAATTAGTGAAATTACTATACGATTTTGAGATAAGAACTTATAATAAAAACGTTTTTAGTTGGATTTGAGAGCAACTACAAGTATATATACTTTTTAATATGATTGCATATCGAATGTGTCACCTCAATTTGTGCATCTAAGTGGCATCTCCAATATTCTGTATTGTTATTTATCTTAAATACTAATTTTATACTTTCTAAATTCTTATATTTTAATTTTTATTTATTTTATATATCTCAAGATTTTCTTAATTAAAGAGTATGTAATTTCCTTAATTACTTATCATTCATTTTTTTTTTCAAATCATGTATAATTTTTTCATGAGACTTCATCAATTGAAAATCTAAATAAAATGATATTTATGTGTTTGACTAATTTGTGGCTAAAGATACAACATGCCCAAAGGAAAATTTTCCATTTTCTAAACTTTTATTATTTATGCTATTTATTATTAATATTTAATTAATATTAAAGTTTTTTATTAAGACAAATAACTAATTACTGTAATAACTTGTAAAATTATATGGGTTTAAAATGAGAATGAGTTAAAATTATTTTTTAATCAGATTTGTTGTGAGTACGAACATAAAGATTAACATTTTAAACATATATGTGGAAAAAAGTCGAAGAAAACTCTCTTTAACATATTTTTCTATTATAATTTATTTGATTTCGAAATTTTCTTTCGATGAATTATTGAAATACTATCATTTTGAAACAAAGTATCAACTTAATTTTAAGTTCATACTTATAATTTATAATTTGTAATGTAAAATGACTTTCTGTCGAAACTTGACGGATTGCATACAGTATATCTATAAAATCTAATATTTTTATTGTCATATCAACTTTTTCAACTTTTTATATTTCTCCTCAACCATACCTATAAAATCAATTTTAATATGAGTTTCACTATAATATACAATAATTATATTTATATATATATATGTAATTATATATAAACAAATGAAAATATACATATAAAGATAAAAGTAATCAAAAAGGAAGAAAAAGAAAGAAAGAAAGAAGTTACAAAGAAGTTGGTTTATTTCCAACTTTTTCAAATGACATAAAAGTTATATTCCAATTTTTTAATCCAAAAAAGTTGAAATAAGTTATCATTGGAGGTAACTTTTTGAAAGAAATTAGATGGCCATTACCGTGTTCTTATACTGTTTGATATTCATCTCTTACATCAAAAGTGTAGTATTTGATGAAAGATATGAATTTTAATAAAATATTAAATATTTTTTATGTGAACGGAGAATAGTCTCATTATATTATAAAACTATAAGTGGTAGAAATAATTTTTTGATAAATAATAAATAATTATGAGATTGAATTATAAAATTGAATATGTAATATTGTTTAAAAAAAATATTATACCTTTTGTGAACAAAAATAAAAACAAAAATATGCTACACGTTTAACGAAAAGAAAGATTATCATTAGCAACCGTGGGTCCACCGCCCACGTTCTTGATGGTTGCTTCCTTCCTCCTATCTTCCTCTCTCTCTCCAAGCGACCCCTTCTGAATTTTCTTTCAGCTCAACCAATTTTCCTTCGACTCCATCAGAGTTTTCATCTATTTCAAGGGTGATTAAAGGGATATTGAATAACGTTTATTATCGAATTGAATCGATATGAATTAATTATCGTATTCAGTACTCGACTAATTTTATTATTGAATCGATATCGGTTAGTAATTTAAGGTTAATTTTGATTATCGGATATACCGATAACCGAATGATATGTCCGAATAATCAAAACTATAATAATTATTAATGTACTATTATTCTAAAATTAAAAATAAGTTTAATTAAATTCAAATAATAATAATAATAATTTATTATTTATTATTAAATTAAAAATTAGTTTAATTAGCCAAATAGGTAAGTAAAGAAATTTAATTTGAACAATTTCGATTATCCAATAACTGAACTGACTAATCAATCGGTTAATTGGATAACCAATTAACCGATCGATTTCGGTATCGATTAGTGAATTTGAAGAATTTAACCGAAACTGATCGAATAAGCACCCATATCTATTTCCGACATGAGATCTTCCAATAAGTCAACGATTTTGTCTTGGGCTTGCTAGTGGGGTTCGATTAGTTGATGTAATAAACCGGTAGATTATAGATTGAATTTTTGATAAAGTGGAGATATTTATAGGGGGTGCTTATTGGATCTGTTTCGGTTAATCGAACCGAAACCGAAATTCTCCAAATTCAGTAATCGATACTGAAATCGATCGGTTAATCGGTTATCCAATTAATCGATCGGTTAGTCGGTTCGGTTATTGGATAATCGAAATTATCCAAATTAAATTTCTTTATTTACTTATTTAGCTAATTAAACTAATTTTATTTTAATAATAATAATAATAATAATAATAATAATAAATAATTATTATTTGAATCTAATTAAACTTATTTTTAATTTAATAATAATAATAATTTAATAATTATTATAATTTCGGTTATTCGGGTATATCCATTCGGTTATCGATATACTCGATAATCAAAATTAATCTTAAACCACTAACCGATACCGATCCAATAATCGAATTAATCAGTTAATGGATACCGATAACCGATTGATATCGATTCGGTTCGGTAATAACCGATATCCAATACTCGTTTAATCACCCCTAGATATTTAGATTATATTCAAGACCTAGTTTTTATAATGCAAATTAATGCTTGGGTGTCCGACTTCATAGATGACACAAAGTCCTTAACTTGGTTCCTAATTAATATTATTTTAAAATATCTTTTAGGCCCCATTTAATCATACACACCAATTTACAGATAACTTTAAAGTAGAGTCGGGAAAATTAATCTAGTCTGAAAAGCCTGTTCGGGGTACACAGGTGTTTGGGCTTAAAAATTAAAAGCATGAAAAAATCGGATCTAAAAAGCTCGTCCAAAAAAAGTCCCAGACTTATTGGGCTTCGGGCCAAAAAACCTGAGATTTCGGGTTTAAAAAATTTGTCCGATATTCTATTAAATATGCATATTTATAATATTATTTAATATATATATCTATAATTATTTAATATTATTAATTATATTTTATAAAACTATTTATTTTTTATAATTAAAAATATTAATTTTACATGTTAAAAAATTAGAAAGGTGTCTAAAAAAACCATCAGTCCGAAAGTCAGCTCGAGATTGATTTGAACTTTATATTCTTAGGTCGAAAATTTTCGATCGTATCCGATCGTCGAAAAATGTAAAGTCCAAATCATTCGGGACCGGCCGCTAATTTGCCTGCTATACTTTATAATAGAAAAGTAAATTGAGGGCAAAGATTCAAAGACTAACCAAACCTACTACAACCCAAAGACAAAATCGTTAAAGGAGGATCGATTGAGCTAAAAGAAAATTAAGAATGGGACCCTTGGAGAGAGAGAGGGAGAGTGGAAGATAGAAGAGCAACCATCAATCACGTGGGCGGTGGACCCACGGCTGCTGCAGCGGTTGTTGTGGTAGAGTCGAGAGGCTAAAGTGTGTGGATGCAAAATTGAAGGAAGAAAAATACAAGACAAGAACGCGGTACTAACCCGCGTTTCTTTCATGACAGGAACTACAACAAAAATTCAAAAATAGATATCACCGTCTATGGGATCCCACCGGAGTGCGGATAAAAGATCAAAACAAGAACAAAAATATATCCCCATTAAAAATCAAATGAAAATCTTGAATTTGAATTCATAATCTTTAAATTTTTATATTTAATTGATTAAAAAATATCATCTTTTGCATTGGAAGATAAAACTATCTTTTCTCCACTAGTTCAAAAAAAAACTCATGATTACTCATGACTTCATGAAAAAAGTACGTTTGCAATTTTTATAATAGAGTTGGCTTTCATCACTCTCCTCTAGTAACTGAGCCTAATTTTCAAATCCTGAGCAGAATCAAGTACGTGACAACTCCTTTTGCTTCCAACCCAAAAATAAATTAAAGGGACATCATATGTAAATACAAGAATTTTAGACATTTTTCTGAAATTACACATAATTTTGTTTTTCGGCTTAAAAGTTATACAGATTCAATAAGTGTCAGATTTTGCACACGAAATTGAATTTCCCCCAATTTGGACAGATCGATTTCTTTGAAAACTCACAATTGCTGATTTCACTCAAGAACCCCAAGTCGCAACGGAGAATAAAGTTTCGAAATTTACATATCTCAAAAGAGGTCAAAATTCGTGTATTTATATTCTAATATACCATATTAAATTTGAATATTTTATGATTTTCAATAGACAAGTTCTATATACTACACCTCAACTTTTGTTTTTTAAAATAAAAGAAAAGAATAAACTATAAATTCCGCTAGGACGGATCCCAGTAACAAAGTAAGCCCAACCCACTATAGCAAAGCTATCGTCAAGACCCAGCTTACAGAGTCCATTATAGTGAGCCAACACAGATCATAAGCCCTACCCACTAAAAACCATCTAATTGGGAATATTTGATAAACTTGGCCCAACCCAACGATTAAGGGGTGTTTGGCTAAGCTTATTTTAGAGAAATTATAAGCTACAGAGAACTTATAAGATGTTTGAAGTCTTATAAGAGGTAATGTCCCAGTCTTTATAAGTTGTTAAAGTGTTTGGATCACGATCTTATAAGATAGAGAAAGAATCGTGAATTAAGAGAAAATCATAATTAGAGATAAAATTGACGAGATGTGAAGTTGATAGTGTATGTGTAGGAAATAACGAATTATAATAAGGTTATTTTGATAAATTCATGGTTGCTTATAAGTTTATGAAAAAATAAGTTATGATTGACCAACTTATTTTTAGGGGCTTATATTTGTTGAACTTATTTTCACAGTTTATAAAATTTGTTTAGGACTTATTTTGCCAAACGTTTATGACGATTATAAGCTCTTAAACAACATATAAGTTGTTTTAAAACTTATAAACAGCCAAACACCCTCTAAAGTGCACTAGGGCTTTGTTGGGCCTAATTAGCCCAATTGGTAGTTGCAGTAGGGATGCGCAGTATTTGGTAAAAATAAAAAAAATCAGCCGAAAAATTATGTTTGGTTTGGTTTTGGTTTTCAATTATAGAAACAGTATTTCTGTTGAATTTGATTTTAGAAGTAAAAATACCAAATAATTGAAAAACGAACTAAATTATAAGACCATGTAACATATTTTACAACATCTAATTCTAAGATTTAGCCAAACACCCTCATAGTCTTTGTTACTAAGAGTGTTTATAAAACATATTTTACAACATCTAGTTTCTTTTATAAAAACATAATCTTTTATTATGATTGGGTTTCGTTTGAGATGTTTTGTGAGTATGTTCTTTTGTATTCTTATCTCAGCTTGGTTCATTCGTTCCGGACTTTTAGTACGTTAGGATTCGATAAGTTAGAAAAGCCTATTTGATTAGAGTCAAGTCTTTTTGTAATTCACAATTTATTATAGAAACTATTTTCATCCAGTATCCCAGAAAATAGTCTGCTTAAAATTCTAGAAATATGTATTTTTGTGCCTTGTTGAATATATAAAGAAATTAATACACAATTGAGAGAACAAAATATATATTCTTGAAATGTATTCTGCAGTTTCATAGTATACATGAACATAAATACATATTGAGTTTAGCATTAGCCCACGTTTCATAAAATAATCCATATATTAATTATGCATGATGCATTTCCTTATTCACACATCACCACTTGAAATAAAGTTTAAAAATTAGCGTATGATTCCCATGATGGTGATAGGATATGGCCCAACCTAATGTTGCCCTACTAGCAGCCCAAGCGAGTTGGGCCTAACCTGACGATCCCTACTCGGTTCCTAATTATGGGTACCTCAAATGAGGTTAAAGGCGGTCAGTAAGATCATGGGTAATAATGGTGGAGATCATGGTGGGTTATAGGAAGATCGTGAGCCCGTCAATCGAGGGATTCGTGGCGAGGTTTACGTTTGTGTATAAATAGGAGTTAGATTGAAGGTAAAGGGTTGGCAAATTCTTGAATACTAGAGCCCTTTGAGATACTCATTGTAATCGAATTATAGTAAACATCTTGAGGATCCTCTCCTCCGTGGGCGTAGATCTTATTCTTGATCGAACCACGTAAAAACTCTTGTGTTCTTTCTTGCTTTCATAAATCTTTCATACTAGATTTATCATTGGCGCCGTCTGTGGGAACACTCTTGAACAAAAAGTCGTGTTTTCTACAATCTAATGGCAAGGACACGTGCAAGCGCTAATCTTCTGGCGATGTCGGTAACAATCGTGCGGAGAGGACGATCGGTGGTCACACAACAGCAGGAAAAGGTGCGGATGCCACCGGTGGTCACACACGAGGTCACATGGAAAATGCTTCCATACACCTCGGGATCGCCGCCCCAACGAAGAGAAGACACCGACCTCGATGCGGTGAGCAGGAGGTTCACGCTCCCACGAGTCCTCGGTCGGCGATGTCAGAGTTCCTCAATGCCAACCTCAATCAATTCGAGTTTCCTCAACGGAGGACAAGCGGGCGGGCCCTCAAGAGTGTCCGAAGTGGTGATTATAAGCGATCGAGGTCGCTCGTCTCCGAAACAATCAACGTTCATTCGACATAATGATCGCCCGATACCGGGTTCATTCGTCCTCTTACCTCCATGAGTCGTTCTCCACCTCGGCGTGATACCCGTGAAAATGGATGGGAAAGAAGGGAGGAAAGGCGGTCGAACTCCCTCGAAGGGACGACGAGGCGTCGTTATCGATCTCCCACTCCTCGGAGAGGATGGTAACGAACTCCCGGATTCGACCGACACGGACGAATTATCTCTCCTTTTCAAGGAGATTCGGATACACCCTTGCCACAACGATACGGGTTCCGAATATTCTTTGCATCGATGGCCTTGGAGATCCTTCCGACTTCCTATTTGCTATACCACCAATATGGCGAACGAGGATGGAAGATTTCCATATGTGTAAGGTCTTTCCGAGGTGCGATCTCCAGCGCTCGGCGTTGGTTTACCTCGCGCCGAGAACAACATCCATTGCTTCAAAGACCTCATGGATCGGTTCAAATGGCGCTTTTACCGAAGATGCCACCTCGACAACCTTCATCCGATCGCTTACAATCCGTCGAGGCGGGGCAGAAACAATGTCGAATTTCGTCTCAGTTCATCATGGAATCCCTTAAAATAGATGAGAGTAATGATCTCTACATCATCAACGCATTCAAGAAGCGGGATCCGGCACGGTGCTCGAATAAAGAGATCACCGTGAGCGACCAAAGCGACTAGTCGTCTTTGGACCTTGGTTGACAACTTTGTCGAAGGGGCGAGTCGGACCGGAAGAAGAGAGATGCAGGATGAGCGGTGATTGAAAAAGGAAGCGGAGGATCGGGGCCGAGTCTTTGAGCAGCGTGCGTTCGAAAGAATAAAGAAGGGACCCGATGGAATCAAGGTGGGACCTCGGCCAAACCCTCAGTAATAACGATCGCCTCTATTCAAATCCAGGCGGAAATATTTGAGCTTCACACCGAGCTCTTTTCAAAACCTCCTCCTATGAAAGGAGGATCGAAAAAAAGTCAATGGAAAGTATTGTGACTACCACCAGTGCGGTCACGATCTGAAGATTACAAGTCCTTGGGCTCACAGTTGACGAGCTCGTGAAGGAAGGGCCGAAGAAGTACATCGGCCGACTGGGCGGGTAATAAAAAGCGAGAGAGGAAAAATGGAGGTGGTAACAGCTGCGGACCGACCTCAGCGGCAACCCGACACGAAGATGGCGAGGCGAAGGTCCCAATGCAATGGGCGGGTTTATGCTATAACGGGCTACCGGTTGATGCAGCGAGTCGTCACTTAGAAATGAAGCTCGGAGGCCGATCCCGAAGAGCCGAAAAAACAGCGACTCGAGATGGAGAAAATATCGTGTTCTCGAAAGCGACCCGAGTACCAGATCATGCCCGCGGGATGCCATTACAATCTGAGCCGTGGTGGGTAATAAAAATGTACATCGGGTCTACATTGACGCCGGACCTCGTTAGCATCATATTCGAGCTGCTGGATAAACTTGATGTCGGAGGAATTGGATACACTCCGCGCCTTCGATTGCGGAGCTTTACTCGAGGCGGTTCGACCCGAAGGTGTCATTACCCTTCCGGTCACCGTAGGGGCGTGCTCCAGTCGGTCACCAAAGCCATTCAATTTTTCACGGTCCGAGCTCCTCTCCATACAACATTATCACAGGAAGAGATTGGTATATGCAACGAGCCGTCTGCTCCGTGTACCACCTCGCCATTAAGATACCCACCCCGTGGGAGTGTTAAGCATTCGGGGTGACCAAGCGGCTAAAGAATGCCTACGAGTCTCAACCCAGATGCGGCCTTACCTCGAGCCTAGCAATTCTGAGAACCCTCCGAAGTTGCCACCTCGGGATGATCGTGAGAATCTTGACTATCTGACGACGACCCTTCCAAAGTTGTCAAGGTTGGTACCAGTTCGGTCGATATTAAATCGACAGTCATGCGACTTCTAAGGAATATAGAGATGTATTTGCATGGTCTCCATTGGATATGGTGGGGTCTCGCCCGAGCTCATAACTCATCGTCTTAACATTGATCCGGCCACTAAACCAATTCGTGAAGAAAGTTTTGCCGGGCGTAGCGGTCATAAGAGGCGAGGTAACCCAACTCGGAGGCTAAAATCACATGCGAGGTTAAATACCCAACTTGGATGGCTAATCCGTTGTAGTTCGAAAGCCGGGGAGGGATGGCGCATGTGTGTCGACTATACCGACCTCGATAAACACTTGCCAAAGGGATTACCCTCCCGACATTGACAAGAAGGTGGAAGCATTGGTCGGACATGAGGTCTTGATTTCTGGATTTATACAAGGATACCACCAAGTCTTGATGAGCCGGAAGGCGCCCAAAACAGCGTTCATTCTTGACTTGTGTCTTTGCCTACCGAAGATGCCTTCGATCAGAAAACGCAAGAAGCTACCTACCAAAGAATGGTGGGCGCGATCTTGAGGATCACATAGGAGAAATTGTTGAGGTCTATGTCGATGATATAGTAGTCAAAGCAAAAAGGCGAGGCTGCGCCATTGACCTCGAAACTATTCTTGACTCCTCGGTCGGCCAACCTCAAGCTCAATCCCAGTGCACATTTGTGGTGAGGACGGGTAAATTTCTAGGGTCTTGGGTTTCTCGAAGGATGAAAGCCAATCCTACCAAGGTGAAAATGGTGCTCGACATGCGGATCCCAAAACCATCCGTGAAATACAAACTCACGGATGCTGGCCGCCTCGGTAGATTCCTATCTCGAGTGCCGAGAAGCTTCCTTCTTCAAGATCACGAGGAGAGCTCGGACTTCACTGGCGGGAAGAACATCGGTCGCCCATGCGATTGAAGGAATATCTCGCCGACCTGCCGACACTATCCGCCCAAAGCGGTGAAACTCTATCATTATATCGGCCACCTCGGACGGGCGATTAGTCTTTATCTTGGTGCGAGATGAGGTGGGGCGACAACTCCCATCTACTTCATTAGCCGAGCTCTCAAAGGATCGGAAGCGAGGTACACCAACCTCGAGAAGGTAGCCACAGGCCTTGGTGAGCGTGAAACGGCGCCTCGGCCTTACTTTCAAGCTCATTCTATCCGGTGTTAACGGACTTGCCTCTAAGACAAGTCTTATCAAAACCGGAGTCATCACAGGCGAATAGCTAAGTGGGCCTTTGGAACTCGTGAGCACGACATTTCATACTCCCGGTAGGCTATAAAAGGCAAGCCACTGCAGTTTCTGGTGGAGGTCAAATTCACCGAGTCGCCTCTGCCAGCGAGGTCCTCCCACCTCACGGCGAGAAGAACGACTTTGCACCACCGCGGATGTTGGCGGATGTCGTGGATGGAGCTTCATGCGAGGCGGGTAGCGGGCGGGTATCCTTCTCCTCGGCCCGGATAAGCGAAGTGACATACGCCTGCGGTTTACCTTCCGACCACCAACAACGAAGTGGAATACGAAGCATTGATCTCGGACTCCGCCTAGCAAAGGAATTGAAAGTGGACAAAGTCCGGATATTTGGAGATTCGTCGTGGTAAACCGGTATTAGGTACATCTGAGGCTAAGGAGGATCGAATGAGCGATACGCTTGAGAAGGCGAAAGAGATCTTGACCTCGTTCGGATACTTGATGATTAATCAAATCCACGAGGGAAAACAGCCGGTGACATCCTTAGTAAATTGGCTTCGTCGTCGGCAAATCCGTCGATGAGGAAGTTCATTCCGGAAGCATTGAGCGCCTCATATCAGCGTTATCTCGGTGAACCGAGCGGATGGCGCCCTAAAAGCATATCTGGAAGTTGGCACACTACCTCGGGATCGTTGGAGGCCAAAAGATGATGGCGAAATCCCGAAGTATCTCATGCATGAGGCGCTCTCTGGAAGTCTTACCTTCACCCTCACGAGGTGCCTCGGGCGGAAGAAGCCGACTCGTGCTCAATGAAATTCACCGGGGTCTTGTGGAAGCCACATCGGATCGCGAGCTCTCTCAAAGAAGGCGAGGTCGGGATATTCTTGGCCCACTCTCGTGCAAGATTCGGCCGAGCTCGTCAAAAGTGCCCGTGCAGATTCACTCCACGGTCAGCGCCTCGGTGATCTAAGCGACTCTGAGTCCATGGCCTTTCATGCGGTGGGGATCGACATTGTTGGTCCGTTCGACCAGAGCACCGGTCGGCCGATGCTTAGTCGTAGCCATAGACTACTTCACAAAATGGGTCGAGGCCGAACCACTATCGAGCCTCACGGCGGGAGAATTGAGACCCGTGTGGAAAAATATAGTGCCGCCGCCCGCATACCGCGCGTTCGGTCTCGGACAACGGCACCCAATTCGTAGACAAAAGCTTCAAGGTGGTGCGAAGAACTTGGATCGTTCAACGTTTCACCTCGATCGCGCACCCACGGCGAATGGCGGACCGAGGTCACCAACCGCACGATCGTACAAGGATTAAAGAAGAGGTTGGACCGAGCTAAAGCGATCGGGCAAAAATCTCCTCAAGTCCTCGGTCTCTGGGACCACACCTCGGGACGTCGCGCGGAAACCCCTTTCGGCTGGTCTGCTGTGCCGGGGCCGTCATACCGGTTGAGATCGGTAGCATGAGCCGCGCTCTTCACTCGATCGGGCCGGGCGAGGAAGAGCTGCGGCAAACCTTGATGCCCTCGAAGAGAAGCGAGCTAGCCTTCATAAACGAAGCCAAGTATAAAGCCCGGTGTCGCGGTGCTACAACAAAGGGTCAAACCTCCGGTTTCCAAGTAGGCGACCTCGTCCTCGAAATAATGAAGCCGATGGGGCGGCGTCTTAACAAGCTGGATCCAACATGGGAAGGCCCATACCGTGTTCACGAGAACCTTGGTAAGGGGCTTACAAACTATCTCACTTATCCGGTGCGCTTATCCCCGAACTGACATATTTCTCATTTAAGGAGTGCTTTACATAGTTTTGATTTGGATCGACCTTATGTTAGCCTCCTTACTTGCCTTGTCAGTGCGATGTCATATATTTGTTGAATAAAATATTTATTTTCTAATGAATATTTCATTTCGTTTCATTTTATTCAGTATCACGAACATCTATTTGGATATACGCATTTAACCTTCACGGGGACGCCTCACGAAGAGAAAAAAACCCACTAAGTAGGGTGCTCACTAAAGCGCGCGCTCGTCGTGATTACTCATTGAATTGAGCGTCTCGGTCTGCGCGCATCTGAGACTACTCACTAGTTTGAAAGTCTACATGCATGCATACATATTACTCATTAAGTTGAAAAAATCTACATGTATAAGACATCCAAATTGGATCTCACCAAATTATGGCAAGTATACGATATAAATACATTTACGACCAAGCGAAGTCCTAAGCTATGTTTATACCTCTCGAGAGGAAGCGTACACTTGAAACAGTCTAAATACATTTATACCTACATACAAAGTCTACACCATGTACGCTCATTCGGGTTTCCGGGCTCCGCCTCATGAGACTCAGCTGAAGCGAGATAATTTTGAGCGAAATCCCGGTCGGCGATGGATACCGGAATGAACTCATGCATTCCACCCAATCTCGAGGCGGCATCACTCGGCCTGCTCGGGAGTAGTCGACTCGGCGGGCGGATTCGGCTGGGAATTCAATCCGCATCCGAGGCCACACCTCGACCCCGGGAGTGGGAACGGCGTCGGACCGGACTATGCCCTTGTCCCGAGCTCTAGCCCTTCCACGTCGATTCTTTGCCCGCGTCCTCTCCTCCGAGCGCGGCGCGTCCTCTATACGCTCCATCGTCGGATGGACCCATTTGACGGAGCACTTCGGCGTGGTCGGTGTAGCCGCCTCCTCTTCGAGCTCTTCAATTATGGGATTAGTGTTGCCCATCAGATCTTGGCGGGCGGGGCATGCGTCGTTCTGACGATCTCATACATCTGCATGTATTTCAGGACAGAGTCGAGGCAGTCTTTAAAATTCTTGCTATTTGGACCCTCCTCATCCCTCAATACCATGCCCTCCGCCAACAAGCTCTGAACACGATCGTCGGCTTCATATATAGTAGTTCCCCCAGTCCGTCGGATTACCTTTTCGTACTCTGCATGCTCTTGAGAGATCCGAGCCGAGCTTCTCATTGTCATTTCAGTTGTTCCTCATGATGCATCGATCGTCCATGGATCACATCTGCAGATAAATCAGCCCCCTGGCCTTCGAGATGTGTAATCCTTAACTTTAACGCCTCATTTTCAACAGGAGGCGAGCCACCTCCAGATCGACTTCATGCAACTTCTTTCGATTCGGTGGCGATGCCGAGTGACTTCCATCTTGGCGAATACAGTCATTTCGGCGGATCGACTCCTCCGGTGCATCACCTCTTCGTCCTTCTCGGCGAGCACCTCGGACTTCTTTCGACTTTGTTAGCAACTCATGATCGAGTCCGCAGATTTGAGATGAAGAACACTAGAAATAAGACAACAGACAAGGCATTTTAACAAGATATGTCTATTATTATTCAAATGGAAGTTTGTACAACACGGGTCCTATCGACCCGACAAATCATCCTATTACATTGGGTCCACCGACCTCGGGCTCATTCGGCCCTCCGACCTCCTGTGGGCTGCTGCTCTTTGCTCCTCCATTGGCTGCCGATCTCGGGAAGGGCGTCAGAGCTCGGACCTGCCGCCCGGTTTGGTCCTCAACTCAGCAAGGAAGGCTTGAAGCTCCACGTCTTCATCTTCCTTGCCTTGAGTTCGGCCTCCGCCGTCGAGTGAGGCGAAGATGCCAGGCATCCACCACGGGAAAAGAGGTCGCCCCAGCGATTATGCGAGCATAATTCATGCATACCTCCCGGGGTTCGACCTCAACCCAACCGTGTTGGGCCTTGTCAAAATCAGGTCTCTCGGCCGCCAACTTCTCGAGGTGGGCACATATCACCTGCGGCCTCATCACAGCTGCAAGGTCGGAGATGAAGGAGGAAAAACTCTCCGACTCGATAAGCCTGCTGGCGAAGGCCCTCAGCATAGGTCCTTGCCCGCCAGGCGAGGCGCTTGTCCGCCGCCGCCTCTCGGCCTCGGCAGCCTCCTCTTGGCGCTCCGCCGCACGGCCACACGCAGATCCGGTCCTTCTGCGAGGCGCTCTCGCCGCCATCTTTGCCACTTCGGCTCCTTCTGCTTTCGCCTTTGCAAGTTCGGCGTCCGCCCTGGCAGCATCCAGCGCGGATTCAGCAGCGGCCCTCAGCTTGTCCGCAGCGGCCAGTCTTTTCTCCATGGCCTCGTATCGCGGCGCCCTCAACAACAAGCCCGGCCATGCGGTGCATCTCACCCGCCATTGAGGCGCGTCACGAATATGGAGCGATTAGCAACACGTAACAACAAACTCACAAGGAGAAAAGTAGCAACTTATACCTTTGGGAAGGATAGCGGTGTTTGGGCGAGCACCTCGGGCGGGGCGGCCATGGACCTCGATTTCAGTCGGACCGAGGTTGCCTGAGGATCGGTCACTAAGTCCCTCAGGGCGTCCACCACCATGGGCTGCTGGGTGGATTCGCTTTGCCTCGCCTTCTTCCTCGCAGGCTCCCTTCGCTCAGATGGTGCGGGGCGCGGCGAGCTCGATACATTGACTTCTCTGGTTGGGTCAATCTTCACTATAAACAGAATGAGAATCTCGTTAGCACAACGAAATCAGATGGAGTAAATAAAAATAAGAAGGTTGCCCTTACCCAAATCAGACCCTGGTACTGGAGCGTCTGACCTATAGACACTCAGCCCAGCATCGTTCAGGTCATCTTCGGTATAATTGATCGATAGGATCTCACCCATATCGTTCAACGACTTCTCCATAGGGCCGGGGGATTAATTTTCACGTCCTTTATTGCTCAGAGGCCCACTCATACCTCGGTACCCTCGGCCCAGAAAAGTATCTATTACGCGGTGGGATACCTTCGATGGGAAGCTATTTTAAACTTTAGGCGGGTGAAGATAATACACTCCTCCTATAGACTTGATGCTAAAAACGCATCAAGACTTGAAAGAACTCCTCGCCTATCTTGTAGCAGGCCCACCCCAACCCAACCAGACTAATAGAGTTGGAGGTCGGTTGGCATATGGGGATTGAAAGTACTCTTGTAAACTAAGGAAAATAGGGCAAAAGGAAATCTAAGCCCAGCTATTAAACTATCTACATAGATGGTAATAAACCCCCAGGAGGCCATCGCCTATCATTGGGCTTGGAAGGCACCACCATGCATCCTCCAGGAGGTGGTATTTCTCGACAACCACCAAAAGCTCCTCCATCGTCAAAGTTGATCTCGTCCCACCAATCGATGCCATCCCATCGAGGACACGGTGAAACCACAGAACTAAGTCCTATTGATCTACTGGCGATTATGGCATATATAATCCTTATATTGGGATCTTGGCGGAACCGAAGCCGAACCCGAGTTATCGAGGCGAGAAGAGGAATGAGAAGGTGAAGAATACATACTTACTTTTACGAGGCGGAATTTCCGATTTCTTCAACAAAGTGTGAAAGAGGAATTGGGAATTTCTAAGGTTATGCTCTCTGGATTCAAACGTCGAAGGAGAAAGTGAACAGTTGCCTCTTTTAGACCTATTTATAGGATAAATGGCGCCTAAAATCTGCCGTTTCGTTTATCACACGTGCCTATTTACGGTTGGATGTGTGACCGACGCGCGCACGCTTTTCGAAGTGCCCAACTACCGCCTGGCGCGTATGACGTACTCTACGGAAAAGCAGACCGCCGATCGATCACGTGATGATTACTACAAGTTCGGACATCGGACTACGCCCGTGTCCTTATACGAAGTATTTGGTCGGACCTCGACCTCCTCGACATCGGATCTCGACTTGACTAATGATTTTGAGTTTGGGCATCGGGCCGTGCCCCATGTCCACCTCGGATCGCCAGAAGTATTCGGTCGGACATATCCATCTCGGACCAGTGAAGTATTTTAGGTCATCTGACGAATGACAAACCTTCAACGAAAACTTGACCCAGCAATATCCGCCTCGGCAAAGCACATTCTCGGCTTCACCTCGGCAAGGCTATTCCTCGACTTTTCGGAGGCTATGATAGGATATGGCCCAACGATATGGCCCACCTCTCGGCCCAACAAAGAGGCCCCAAGCAGTGGGCCCAACCTAATGTTGCCCTACTCGGTTACGCTAAATGACGATCCCCAAACCCTAATTATGGGTAACTGCGTAATGAGTAACGGTAGTAATCATGGGTAATAATGGTGGAGATCATGGTCGGTTATAGGAGGATGATGACCCGCCAATCGAGGATTTGTGGCAAGGTTTACGTTTGTGTATAAATAGGAGTTAGATTGAAGGTAAAGGGTTGTAAATTCTTGAATACTAGAGCCCTTTGAGATACTTGCTGTAATCGAATTATAGTAAACATCTTGAGGATCATCTCCTCCGTGGACGTAGATCTTATTCTCGATCGAACCACGTAAAAGTCTCTTGTGTTCTTTACTGTTTTCATAAATCTCGCATACTAGATTTATCGACACGTTTCATAAAATAATACTTATATTAATTATGCATGATGCATTTCCTTATTCACACATCACCACTTGAAATAAAGTTTAAAAATTAGCATATAATTCCAGATGATGACACAGGCAGAGGAAAGCCCTGCAATGATGCAGCTTCTGTCAGCTCAAAAGTTGTTCTCATTTTTTCATTTGGATGGAGTAAGCAAAGATCACTTGCAAAGACATGAAACTTTCGACGTTGGGTCCTCTCTTGACGGAGATGCTGCTTCTGAATCTCCTGAGATGGTCGATCTAAGTTACTGCCTTCAGGAAAGTGATGTAACAATCCCGACACTTAACGGGTAACTCCTACTTTCATCTCTAATGTACAATTTAAGTGGTTGTTATCCAATAATACTGAATCTTTGAGTTTATCAGTGATTCATATTCATCATGTTATTAAAAAATGATTTATAAAGCATATGCTGTATTGATGCTATTCGGCATCGCCTTTCTTCTAATGACTTGTGGAATTGTGGATGTAATTTTCTTGTTTAGGATGTAATTTCTTGTTTATGATGTAAGTTGTAACAATAATTTGCCTACATGTTGAATTTGTTTATTTTCGTGTCTTCCCATCATTTTTCATGGAAATTGCAATGTTGCTACAGATGGCTGCTTGGTTACCCTGCTATTTATTTGTTTGGGAGGGACCAAATTAAGCGTGCTGTGTATAGTCTAAGGGTGTGCATCAACCTAATCGAACCGAAAAAATCGATCGAATCGATAATTTTCAATCGGTTCGGTTCGGTTTTTGAAAAAATCGGTTTTCGATTCGGTTCAAAATTTTAATTAAAATCGGTTTTCGGTTTTATATTTTAGGTTCGGTCGGTAACCGAACCAAACCAAACCGAAATGATTATTTTATATATTTATATATTTTATATAATAATTAATTAATAACTTAATTAAATAATTATGATAAAAATATGTTTATTTAGAATATATATATATATATATATATATATATATAGAGGAGGGATCAAAAGTACCCGGGCCTGAGATAATATGTAGTACTCAATCTCATCCACTCATCTCATAGATCCTATGGTTAAGATTTTTTCGGACTTTTAAAGCTTAATTTCGCTGATTTTCGCTTCATTAAGGGTAGATTAGTAATTTGATTTGTTAGGTGATTGCGAAAAATATACTATGCATTTTGTTGAACTAAATAATGCATTCAAATGAACAAAAAATGAATGCAATTGAACTCAATAATGCATGCAGGTTTTTACAACTTGATTGCTATGTAATACAGAAAAACGAACCATGCATATTTTAAAACAAAAAACTGCATATGCTTGAACAAAGAACTGCGTAATGTTGAATACAAAATGCATGTGATATTGATTTATTCATAGTTTCTTCTCTAGTTTAGATCAATTACTTTTAGTTTCATAATTCGAAAAAAAGCAAATGATCAACAAGAAAGAAAGCAAATGATCAACAAGAAAGAAAACAAATGATCAACAAGAAAGTGTTTGTGCATATTGAAGAAGAGAGAAAAGAGATATCAAAATGATAATTTTGTTTTAAAACATCTTGGGGTTACTTACATTCAATGCATTTTATGTTTAGTCGTATGCATGTTTTGTTTTTTAATATGCATGCCTATATATTATTATACATATGCAGATTTATGTGCATTATGATGCATATTTATGTGTATCAATATGCATATTCTTCGCAAATTGCATCATCTCGTCGTCTCCTTCTCCGATTAACTTATTTCTTTGATTTTCGGCAAACTCCACCGTAAACCACCGTTTCTACTCCAATTTTTTGAACTTCGCCATAAACATCACCATAACCACCATCTCTCTGATACCTCAATCTTCTCTCAAAATTATATTTATTTTCTTCAATTTCAAGCAACTAATCGATGATTTTTCCGTAATTTCGAGCAACGATAAGTCACCACGATTGTCGCCGTCGTGACAGCCACCACCGCGACCGCCTCCATTGTGTCATTGTTGTTGTCGGCTTCCTATTCTTCTCCGATGAACAATAGTAGTTGCAAAGAAGAAGAAGAAGAAGAAGAATGAGAAAATTACTGTGTTGCCCCTCACCGAAAATAAAAATAAAAAATGCTATGCCACGTGTCGCTTGTCCATGATATCCACATGGCCACAATGTATGGTCTCGTATTGAGTCTACATACTTATCCGGGAATAAGATCTACTGAAACCCAACATATATATATATATATATATATATATATATATATATATATATATAGGGGATGGTTCGCGTGAGAATGCAAATATTGGTGAGAAATGAGAATGCGACATTTAACGTATAAAGTTGTTGCACTAAATGTATAAATTTGTTGCACCAAATTCGTGCAACAACTTTATATTAAGTCTTCTTTTATATGTTAAATTTGATGCAACAAATTTATACATTTAGTGCAACAACTTTATCGTTAAATCTTTGCATTCTCATTTCTCCAATATTTGCATTCTTACGTCGATCCATCCCCTATATATATATATATATATATATATATATATATATATATATATATATATATATATATATATATATGTTTTTAGTTTTTCGGTCCGACCAAAACCGATTGGTTTTCGATTCGGTTTTGATCGGTTCGAAATTATAAATCGATTCGGTTCGATTAAAAAAATACGTTCGATTTGATTCTCGGTATTGAAAATTTTGATCGGTCGATCGAACCGACCGAACGATGCACATCCTAGTATAATCTCTCTTCACATCTATCAAATATATGTCACCAGGTATCTGGTTCCCATGTTGCATAATAGCTAGTTTCTGTTTTTTTGCTAAACAACAATCCATCCGCCGCCATTAATTGCTCCGTTGATATAACATAAATTCCATTATTCTTGAGATTACCAGGGCTGAGCTTGTAAGTTCTTCAAAGTAACTTATAAGTTATTAAAAACTTATATACTTTTGTAAAGTGTTTGACAAAATAAACTCATAAACAACTTATAAGTTGTGAAAATAAGTCCCAACAACCTATAAACTCCCATAAAAATAAGTTGTTCAACCTCAACTTATTTTTTTATAAGTTTATAAGCAACAATTAATTTACCAAAATAACCTTATTATTTTACGTTTTTTTCTATATATACACTTTCAACTTCACCACAACTTATAAGTTTTTATCAATTTTTCAGCTCCCGAAATTGGACGAAAAATATCTTTTTCTCGTTCGATGAGCCACATCAAAATTTTGATGACAATAAATGAACGTTGGATATATCCGATGAGCCAATCAGAAGATATCTTTAGTTTGAGGTTTAAAGTGATACTTCTCAAAGTTTATGATTTTTTGATAAAATATTAATAGTTTGGGGTTTAAAATGATATCTTTTAAAATTCATGATATTTTTGATAAAATATGTATATATGGGATTTAAAGTGATATTTATCCTTAATTTAATTATAGTAGGTTGGGCTTAGAGTATAATGTGTGTTTGGGCTAAGTGTGATTTGGGACGATTATTTGGGGGTGATTCTATATATAGTCCTACTTTTTTTCACCACAACTTATTATTTAGAGCTATCGTGTCATATAGTTAGTTATAGCATTTTGGACCTTCGTTGGTTTATTTCAATTGGTCAAAAATTAACAGATTTAATAGAATGATTAATGATCGGGTTCTAGCAGCAGGGTCGCCCCCGAGGGTAAGCCACCCTGGGCAATCGCTCAAGGCCCACCATCTCAGAGGGTTCAAATTATTTCAAAAAATTAATTTTACTTATAGATACATAGATTTATTTGGATTCAAAATTTATACCATTTAAATATTTTATTATATTTTAAAGTTCAAAGTATTAAATCTTTATATATTTTACTTATAGATATATGTTTTCATTTGGTCCAAAAATATATTAAAAAATGTTGATGTTAATGTGATTATTAATGATTTTGCATCTGCAAATACTAGAATAAATTATTTTTTATGATATCGTATCGTAGATAAGAGTTGAGATATAGAAATATAAGTATGATAAATAAGTTGTATATATTTTTGACAATTTTTTTATTATCTATTTCTATTTGTAGATCATTTGAATTTTACGTAAATTTATAAATTTGATTTATTTTATAAGTATAATATAAGAGACCATTTTGTACGGTCTAAAGGTTAAGGGAGTTCATGTGGCCAAAGGTCACGAGTTCAAACCTCACTATCGCCTCTATCGGTTCAAGTCAGTCACACTCGATTTTTCAAGTGTGTTTTAATCGTCCTGTGTCGTTTGCAAGCTATTGTAAAGAAATATAAGTTTTACCTAGTACGCATATAAGATAATGACTGGAGGTTTTATATGAATTTTAAAAAATGGGAACTTATATTCCTTATTTTGTCTATGGCCTATAAAATATCAGGAACGAGGCTGTCTAGCAGTCGCAGTGTGAGAATTTAACCATTTTAAAGGTGACTCCTTATAAACATTAGACAAAGTCTTCATAGTTTCTTAATCGTTGAATAACCTTAATTTACATTCTCACATTCTCATAAAGTTCGAAAGAGAGCTTCCCTTTTAGAATAAGTTGTAGCATATTAGACTTTCTATTTTCTAGTTGATTGCCACATATACCTGGCTATGGATTAGGATAATTAATTCTCATGCGGAGACATATAGAGAAATTCTATTCATGAATGTAGGAAACTCCAGATTTAAAAATGAAAATAGTTTTTTGTTACTTTTATTCATACATTTTGGGCTGTGTGCATGCATAATCATAACCAAAAATTAATATATGGATGCAAATAGTCTTAGGTTGGCCCACCAAACGTTCTGAAAATCAAAGCCTAGCTCGAACTTGACAAGTTCGACAAGGCAAACTCATTTCATTTATGATTTTATATATATATTACAGCACTGACTATTTAAAGAAACTTCAAAAATATTTTAAAAGCATAGCATAATATATAACATACATAAATACGATTAAATTTTAAAATTAAACAGGATGGGCTTAGGGAGGGAGGGATGAAAAATTGAAACCACAATCTACCCAAATATGAAATATTTTTATATATATACTTCAAAAACCTCCCTCCTAAAAGGATGGATTCGAACTCATACAAATTTAAAAAAAAAAAATACAATTTGTATATCATATCATGATTTCTGAACTAATATAGTACAACAAATTTCAAAAAATTCGTTCAGTAATCAAATTAGTACAAACTATACAATATATCCGGATAAAATGAAACTACAATTCACACTTAAAGTGAGAATCGAATCAAAGACAACTTTATAAGGAAATCTTTGGTGCCTTAATTAGCTTTGCCACTTAAACTAAACCTAATATGTACTCATTTAACCTGATAAATCCACAAAAATTTAATTATCGCCCAATAAACAACTATCTACAAAAACATATTTGGTAAATTGGAAAGTTTTCCAAATCTAACCTGGAGGTTATATTTTTTTATGACAATGAGTTGAGCTGGCAATTAGAAATACATGTGAATCATTAAATCGAGTAAACTTATTGACGTCGAAAATAATTTGTGTGATTCTGATTGGCACAGTTCATGCATAGTCGCCAGAAATTTGACATCAGATTAGATTTGAAAAACTTTTCAATTTATCAAGTATATTTTTTAAAAAAGTTATTTATTAGATTATATTTGAAAGTGTGAGGGTTTAATAGCTTCCATAAATATCTTTTCTTTGAAGGATATAATTCCCAAATCCATACATCATCTTGAATTCTTGATATTTTATTCTCCCACCAATCCCCAGCCCCCAGAAATTAATAATAATAATAATAATAAACCAGAGCAAAATTAGCTACCCTGAACTCTCCGACATGGTGTCCACTAGGGCTGATAATTCGTGTGTGTCGGATCGTTATCGTGTCACATGATAACGACCCGACACGATAAGGTCAAACACGAACACGATTCATTAAGGATATATCCGACACGAACACGACACGAAATGTACTGACACGGATACGACACGAGCACGACACGAACACGAAGATGACACGATTTTTTCGTGTTGACACGACACGACACAAATAATAAATTTAGATCAAAATTAGAAAATAAATTAATAAAAAATATAAAAAATATAAAATATTATTAAATTAATATATATATATATATTATCGAATTATACGAAAACGACACGATCCGACACGAACACGAATGCAACACGAAAATTATCGGGTTACACGAACACGACACGGATCCGACACGAATCGACACGAAATTATCGTGTCGACACGATAAAGTGAACAACTAACACGTTAATTTCGTGCGTGTTTGTGTCGTGTTCTTATGTCGTATCTAAAATTGCGAGCTATAGTATCCACTAAAAACAGTTGTAATAGATTATGCCAAGGTACAGGGCGCCCGCGAGAGCCATCCCAGCGATCGCCTGAGCCCACCATCTCGTACCAAATTATTTCAAAAAATTAATTTTATTTATATATATATATTTGGATTCAAAATATTATATCATTTAAGTATTTTATTTTATTTTAATGTCTAAAGTATTAAATCTTTATATATTTTACTTATAGATATATGTTTTCATTTGGTCCAAAAATATATTAGAAAATATTGATGTTGATGTGATTATTAATGATTTTGCATCTGCAAATACTCGAATAAATTATTTTTTATGATATCGTATCGTAGATAAGAGTTGAGATATAGAAATATAAGGATGACAAGTAAGTTGTATATATTTTTAACAATTTTTATTATCTATTTCTATTTGTAAATCACTTGAATTTTACGTAAATTACAAATTTGATTTATTTTATAAGTATAATATAATGAATCTTTTTGGACGGTCTAATAGTTAAGTGAGTTCATGTGGCCACAAAGGTCACGGGTTCAAACTTCACTATCGCCTCTATATGTTCAAGCCAGTCACACCCAATTTTTCAAGTTTGATTTAGTCGTCCTGTAGCTATTGTAAAAAAACATAAATTTTACTTAGTACGTACAGAGGATAATGACTGAGGATTTTATATGAATTTTAAAAATGAGTATCTATATTTCTTATTTTACCTACGCCTATAAAACGTCGGAACCGTGCTCCCAAGTTAATGCACATCACTAAATGTTGTGCTCGAAATCATGTTTCATGATGCTGACACTTCATCACGTAACTTCTCTTCACACTGAGAGAGAGTACTAAAAATATCGGGATAATCTTCTATCAAGAGAGAGAGAGCAAAAAAAAAAAAAACTATAAATATCTGGATTATCTTTATTAAATAAGAAATTGAAATCATTTTAACCTTGCATGGTATGTTTGAGTCTTGAATTCCTACAATGAGTAACTTACATTTTTGCCAATCTCCAAAAAGAATTCACCTTTGAAATTGATATATTTACAAAATGGTCTGTTATTTTGTGAATTATGAATTGCATAAATAATAAAAAAATAAAAAATAACGAGATTATATTCTACGACCTCTCTCAATGTGAAGAGAAATTACGTGATGAAGAGTCAGCATCACGTAATTAATTATGATTAGAGTCTTACACACGTACGACCTAATTACTTATGAATTCAGATATTACAGGATAATAAACTGCAAAAGACGAAAAACGATTTTGTAAGCACCTTACACAGTTACACTTGCCTGTCCTCATTAAATCGCATAACTACAAAAGAAATTGAGAACATAAAATCGAATATTATAAAAAAAAAACTAAAATCAAATCGATTACTAGAAGAAAAACGAACCACGCACGGCAATGTGGTAAGCTTCTTACATAATTTAATCTAAAAATAATTAATATATTAGTTAATCATTCGATATTATCTTTATAAGAGAAATATTATTACATGTTTAACTTATATTACAAATATCCTTAGTTCCTTAGGAACAAATACCCACCAAGTTATTATTAGAGGTGATCTCTTTTACATCCGTCTACACATGCAAACTTTGATACTTTTCTTCAATATAAATGATATTTTTATTCAATGTAAATGATATTTTCTAAATTATAGGATTAAAAACAAAATTATAAGGTTAAAAACAAAAGATAATTTTCTTTAATGTAAATGATACTTTTCTTAATAACAAATGATACTTTTATTCATTCGTACGGTGTTGATGAATATACATGAGTTTTTGTGTATTATTAAAGGAGTTTGGGGTTTCTATAATTTTTGAATTACCGACCTTCCCAACAAAAAAATTAAAGAAACATAATCCACAATACTTCCTAATAATTTTGATTTGTAGGATTTTTATATTTTTTTTTGGCAGAATATTTTCTTATATATCTCTTCATCACGACACCATCCAAAAAAAGTAAATGACAATCTAACAGTCGAAAGTGAGAAAATCCACCCTTTCCAAATCCTACAGTCAAGATTGAACCAAGTCTCCTACTGTCCCATTCAAATAAATAATTGTGTGCAAGTAGGCTTGAGCCATTAAATGACCATCTAAATCACCACATAATGTTCATATTATTAATTTCCCATAACATTATTAAAATAACATCAAAATAATTTGTGGCCACTAAACGCAACTCCTCTTTCCACAGCCACACATGCAAAAGTGTTTTCTCTCTCTTCCCCACGCATTGCTGCTGTCTCAACTGCGTTCTAGCATTTGATACGCAAAATCTATACCCTTATCTCCCAATTTAGTTTTCCTCCAATCACAAATTTTCCCTCCTTCAAAGATACTTCGTCTTGTTCTTATCACTCAGCTTCAGTCCTTTGTTTCTGCCTTTTTCTTTACCTTTTCCATCAAGTAAACACAGTTCAGTTACTTGAGCTTCTGTTTGTCCCAATTTTTTTTATTTCAAACAGCTTTTTCAGCAGATATTTTGTTGGATAAGAGACCCTTTTGAGTTTTGACAAGAACCCTTCATTCTTGATTTCTCGCTCTCTCATCACTTTTTTCTTGAATTCTTGAAAAAATAATCGTTTTTGTGGCTTTTTAGCATATGGGATTTTGTTTGCGTCTCATATTGTAAAAGGAGTGGTTTAAAAATTTGATCTTTGAGCGCGGAAGATGAAGATTCAGTGTGATGTGTGTGAGAAAGCGCCGGCGACCGTGATCTGCTGCGCCGACGAGGCGGCGTTGTGTGCGAAATGTGACGTCGAAGTTCATGCGGCGAACAAGCTTGCTAGCAAGCACCAGAGGCTTCTTCTTCAGTGCCTCTCCAACAAGCTCCCTCGCTGTGATATTTGTCAAGTATGCAAATCTTGAAATACCTTCATTTTTGTGCACTAATTAATTGTCTTTATGTTCTAATTATGAGAGTTCTATAGATTAAATTTGAGTTGATTGATTGTGTTGTTGCTGGTTTTAAGATTCTATTTTTGAATTGTTTGATGATGTGGGAGAAGGTGAGAGTTGGAGCTGATGTCTATTAGTTGATTGACTTAGTTTTGTTTCATTAATCTTTTGTTTAATCTTAGGAGTTCTATGTACAGGATTTGAGTTATGTTGTTGCTTATGTTAATTAAAAGTCTATCTTGACTTGTTTAATGATGTTAGAGAGGTAGGTGTGTGAGAATTGGAGGTTTGGAGCCCAATGTTATGATCTGATTTGCATGTGGATTTGCATATGTGATTTGTTTTGTTCATCTGCTGTAATAAGATTGCAAAATTGAGGATGAAATGGATATTCGAGGGCGATTTTTGTGGTGTTCTACTTTTTGTTTTGTTTTGAGAAGATTTGAGGTGTTCAACTTGGAAAACAGATCTTCAGATGAATCTAAAATTTTCCTAACTGATATACCTTGTAACTGAATAGATCTAGATATAGTTCTGTATGGGAAAGAAGCATAACTGTATAGTCTCAAAATTGAATATTAGGCTGTTGATAACCAAATACTTTACCCAAAGAATTTCATGTTAAGACTCATCAGTGTGAGATTCAGATAATCTGATAATTGTTTCTATTAGATTAAAGTTCAATTAGTACTTCAATGATGTAGCTTATGATCCTTATGTAAAACTTGGATGTAATGGAATAATGGGTTGATTTTAAACTTAGATCTTAGAACAGCATAACTGGATTATTGGAGATGAGTAGATTTGTATTTGGATTAAGAAAATCTAGTTCTTTGGTATGTCAAAACCTGTTTAAATCAGCGAACTTTTTTCCCTGGAGATCATTTAATATTATCGTGGAATTGATCCAAACCATAATTACAGTTCTTTTGAGGAGAAAGTTGTAATGAAAAACTAAAGCACAAAAGCAGCAAACAAGGATGGTTACACATGGAAAGTTCTTGTCACATGAAACTATGCGTCCTATTTTATCCTTGTCTTCAATCCAACATGGAAAGTTCTTGTCACAGTTCTTTTATCCTATTTTATCCTTCTCTAAAGATGACCTTTCTGCTAATCCGTTTACTAACTTTTTCCCTTCTGCTTGATGACATGCAGGACAAGCCAGCCTTCATATTCTGTGTCGAGGACAGAGCACTCTTCTGCAAGGATTGTGACGAGCCCATCCACTCGGCCAACAGCCGAGCTGCAAACCACCAACGCTTCTTGGCTACTGGGATACGAGTAGCTTTAGGTAACTCTTGTAACGAGGATAATGTTAAGAGTGAGTTGGATCCAAAGCCCCCAAAGCCGATATCACAACAGATTGGTCAGAAATCCACCCCACTACATGTCTCTGGAATCACGTCTTCATCGTGGGGTGTCGATGAACTGCTGCAGTTTTCCGACTTCTCATCATCAGACAAGGTAAGAACGTCCACTTTTTTAGATAAGTACACTTATTCAGAAATTTTAACACAAAATCTTCCAAAAAACAAGTCATAACACACTAGAAAGCATGATACTAATTCATTCATATGTATAGTTTGAAATTTTTACCTATTATAAAAGAGCCTTTTTTACAAAATTTGATTTGCCTATTATACCCTCCTTATTTTTTTTAAAATTTAAGGGCAATAGTATAATATGATATATTATATTTATTTATTTATCTATTATTTTTTTAACAGTGAGTATGATTAGAAATTTTGCTTGTATCTATAATATCCTTACCCATTTTATTACTAATTATAGTTTAGTAAAAGTATATATGTTTTATATACTTGATATAGCATAAGAATCCTTTTGTATCAAAAATTTCCTTAAAAAATATGTATGATAAATTTTATTTTTTATATATCTATGATATGTTCTTTAATTTACGTGCATTGTACATACCATCCTACTAGTTTTTCATAAAATGCATGTTTCACTCATATCGTTGCATGTCTGTCTTGATCAGAAGGAGCAGCCAGATTTCAACGAGCTCGACTGGCTGTCAGACATCAGCTACTTCGGCCAGCAAGTGTGTCCCGAGGTTTTATCAGCAGCAGAGGTGCCTCAGCTTCCGACTTCTCAGCCTAGTAGCATGATCTCTTTCAGACAACCGAAATCGTATAGCCCTCACAAGAAGCCGAGAATCGAAGTTTCTGATGATGATGAGGAGTTCTTCACGGTTCCTGATCTTGGTTGAAATATGATCACAACAAATATATGTCATAACACATCAAAACAAGCTCACATGTAATGAGTTAGGGCATATTTGTAGCATGTAAATGAGATTTCTTGCATGCGTGTTGAAGCTGAATGATGTCTTTTATGACCCCCTTTTCGCATTTTATTTGTATCTGTTACTTTTAACTTTTTGTAGGAGATGATCGAGCTCGTGCTTTTATCTTAGTTTTCTACCCCTTTTTTGATGAACTCTTTTTCTCTTTTGTTTTAAATGTTTCTTCTTTGAATTTTTGTTGAGCTTCAAAGTCTTGCATATGAGTTTGACCGCATGCAAAATTGAATCTTATCTACACGGGCTAATAAGTGTTCCATTATAATCCATGACCTTTGGGTAAGATATAAGTAAAATTATTGGATATTTAATTTTAGATTGAAACGATTCGCTAAATAAAATTATATAAATAATTCAAGTGGTACATCTGTTTTATTGTCAAATCTCATTATTAAAATAATACAAAGCTAGAAGTATATCAATTAAGGAAAATAACTATATCAATAAAAAAAATTTGGAACTCTGACATACCTGCTATTTGTCTATCTATGTAACTCTCTAAATTACTATATCAATCGAAGAAGATGACGTTTAGTTTTCATGATAAGATAGATTGATAAAATATATGATTGACTATTTGAAGGATATGGTATTCAAACAAGTTCAAAATTAATTTATCCATCGTTAATCCATCAAAGTAAACGATGGATTAGCTTAGATTATTTTTATCAATTTATCTTATCACGAAAAATAAACGCTCACAAAACAACTATATCAATTAAAGAATTATGCTTATTATTTGCACTAAATTACTAATTACTACTAAATTAGGCTGTTATATTTCAGAGCTGCATGCAGGTAAAACTTTGGTGGGGTTTTTTTGTTCGTAAAAGTTAAAACTGGAAATGAACTCGGCTGAATTGGAAGAAATGTTGAGGATTTTTGATAAATCTCTTTCTCAAATAAAACGGAGGCTTAAGCCTTCTTCAAAATCTCGTCTTCAAACTGGTAATTGCCTTGATTCTGTTCATTCCCACCTTTTACCCTGCTTTCTTGCTTTTTGTATGCCTAAAAATTGATCAATTCATGATTTACTTGTTTTGTTATTTAGTTAAACTTGTGCTTTCTGAATATGATTGGGCGAATAGGACATTTGGGCAATAAAATTTCTGTATGCAGATATTTTGGCTCTGTGTTCAAGAATGAGACCTTGCATCATCGTAGGTTATGGTGGGAAGATGCCTGAATTGGGGAATCATCTTTGTGCATTTCTTGAACACTGCAAAACTCGGTCTTCTATCAGCTCGACGTAACAGGAACTGTGATGTATATTTTCACATATATCATAGCAGTTGGCTCTTCTATGTATTTTCTAGATTAGAATTTCAGGATACATTATAGTAGTTAGGCTGTTCGGCATGTACTGGTAGATACTAGTATGATAAAACAATTTCCAATTCAGAATTCTGACATTACTAAGAGGCATAGTTCATGTCTGATTGGCATTGTTGACATCTGTGAAAGATATAAATGGATGAATATTTCAGTCAAGAAATTCAATGTGAGGACCATTACTAAAAATTAGGTTCTACTGAAGGATACTCAGGGGAAAATGGAGTGCCTCTTGGGTCAGCTATTTCTTGGGGCTCTTTTCGACCTTTTTGTCTTTTTTTTCATGGCTTGCTTGAAATTCTCTGGTCCTTAAATAATTTGTAACCGTAAAACACTAACTACTTTATATTGCAGACTCGTGAAGGCGTTGGGAGCGCCTAGCAATGCTCGTGTGTGCATAGCACGAGGGGAGCCATTTGGGGCAGGCATGAGCTGCAGCCATGCGTGGATGAGTTCTTAAACACAGCAACGAAGGAGACGTTGGCACGAGGGGAGAGCTCACTCCGTACCTCAATAGGGCATCCATTCTAGCGGCCATAGACTACATTGTGTCTTTGAGCAGTGATGTGTTTGTGCCTTCACACGGGGGCAATATGGGGCGGGCAATGCAGGGGCACCGGGCGTATATAGGGCACCGGAAGTACATAAGGCCCAACAAGAAGGCGATGCTCCCGTTGTTGGAGGATGGGTCGATGTCAGAGGAGGAACTGAGGGGGATTGTGCAGAAGCTGCAAAGTACTCAATGGGGCAGCCTGAGTTGAGGAGCAAGAAGCTGGATAGGGATGTTTTGGCATATCCTGTGCCTGATTGCATGTGCAAACAATGAGCAATGCATGTATATAGTATTCTTTTGCACCATCTATAAGCATTGCAGTTTGCTTTTGCTTGTGGATTTTCATCACATAGTAAATTAATTTTTGCTTGCAAGAACAACACTACTTCAAATGTATAAAGAGAATCAGCCATTTCAGTTGTTGCAATCTCAGCAATATAATGTCTTTGTAAAAATCATGTGTGTATGTAACTTCATGTTGAGTTTCATTCAAGTTTTAACTGCTTTTGAGTTTGGAATTTTTTGCATGGGACTTGAATTTTGTGTCTATTTCTATAAACTAAATTATTACTCACTATCTCATCATTAATCACAGCGGATTTATTTATCCAAAGAGATAAGACTTTTAGATGTAAAAAATGGAGTGATTAAAAAGACAAGGTTTGAAACTAATGTTGATATCTTGATCTACACAAAGGAATGAAATTATTCATTATGAGATTCAATTTTGAATTATTGTATTTCTAAACTCAACAAAAAAATGCATATATTATATCAAAATAATGTTTGTATCTAGATGTTGATAATCTTTTATGCTTTTAATGCATATATTGAAAAGTCAGCTTGGTGGAGATGATGCTAACTTGGATCTCATTAATACACAACTTAAATATGAGACCACATAATACATAAATGAATGAGGCTAGGCATGCAAAATCCTACTTCATCAAAATCTAACTATTGCAAATTTCTTATTGATAACATAGTTCTCAAATTCGTCAAGGATTTTACAAATATGTAGTATTAGCACGCAAACCAAGAGATTTATCCAAAAAAAGAAAAAGACAACGCTAAGCAAGAGCAAGAACGGATCCACGAAGACCAATCTGAAGAGAAAAATCAGAGGAAAATTAGGTATATAGGGACAACAAGAACGATGTTTTAAGACAGAAAATGGTTTACTGAGAGGAAGAGGCTCGCGCATAGGGCTGTTAAACGGTTCGGTTTCGGTTAATCGAATCGAATTTCTCCGAAAAAATGGAACCGAAACCGAACCGTTTTAAATTTTTGGTTAACCAAAAACCGATCGGTTCCGACGGTTCGATTTTCGGTTAACCGAAAAACCGAATTAAAATTAATTAAAAATAAAAATAAATAAAATAATAATTAATATAAATAAAATAATAATTAATAAATAAAATAATAATTAAAAAACTGAAACTTATTATAAATAAATAAAATATTTAACAAATCATTAAAATAATTAATAAAGTAATAATTAAAAATTGATTTTCAGAATTTTAATTAATTAATTAATAATGAAAAATAAAAAATGGTTTTTCGGTTCCGAACCGTTCGGTTATCGGTTAACCAATAACCGAAATTTTTTTCAACTCTGGAACCGAAACCGAACCGATAACCGAATTCGTCGGTTTTTGGTTAACTGAATTTGTCGGTTTCGGTTCTAACCGAAAACCGTTTAGACACCCCTACTCGCGCAGAGGTAAAATCGATGAGATTTTCTTATATATATTTATATAATTTTATTTTTTTGGAAATACATCAATCGTTATAAATTACACTTGCTTCAAAAACTCAAGAAATACTATACTTGAGGAGAAAAGGCGAAGAATCGAAGTTATAGAAATGCAAGTTCGTTTTGAGGTGGAGATACTCAAGAATCTCGGTCGATTCTCGACCCAATACACAATTAATAGTATTAGAATGATCGGAATACGTAGAGTATGAGTATTATGAAGTATGTTTTCTAAGAAAATCATAAAATATTTATATGTATTTCAGTTTTTTTAAAAGCTTAAAATTTGTTCCATGTATTCTTTTAGTATTTTATACCATATTTCAAAAGTCTTCCTATATACTTTTAAGAATTTTGGTTTTATTAGCTTCTTAATGTACATTTTGATGTCTTATTTTATTTGTTGAGTTTTAACTATCCAATCTATATTCGTCATTAGGAGCTTAGGACACAATAATGTAGTCCATTCCTTTTGTAGTATTCCAGGTCCATAGTAAAATTTTGGACTCTTAACAACAATTTATTCATATTAAGATTTCAAAACATGTCATCTACTAAAAGATTAATGGTGTGTAAATCGCTAACCGTATTATTCGCATGTTAAATAATGAAGAGAAAACCTCAAATAGCCATTTTAGATGAAAATGTTTTATATGATAAATGTACATGTTAACTTGAAAATGACATAAAAATATACAATTGTCAACGGTTATCACTAAAATATGTGCAAAGTTGCGAACGGGTTGGGTTGAGCCCGAATGCAAAATTGACTAAATTGGCCTAGGACACCAATGTTATATTTTAATTGGATTTAATGTGAATACATCGGTTTGGCCGACCGACCATACATGATTTTGTACAAAGAGGGCATGAGATTTAGAGGTGGCAAAATGAGCCTGGGCCGATTTTGGATCGGATTGGGCTCAGAAAAATAGGCCTGGTTGAATTTCGGACATGGACAACCCTCCTCATAACAAGACAAAGCCCGATGGGCCCACCTCGGTCTGATCTAGAAAATTTATACTTAAAAAATACTATTTCAGGCTTGGTTGGGCTTTGATTTTTTTGGCCCGATGGATTTTTGGCCCGACTCGACCCGATTTTGTGGGATAGTCCGGTGGCCTCAGGTTGCGCCGGTCCGACCCACTCATTTGTCAGCTCTAGATTGGACCGGTTGAACTTTTGCACTTCCTACGTACTAGCACTACAAAAATACAGGCGAATAGCGACGGAAAATTCCATCGCAGAGCATGCCGGATCCGTCGTTAAAATCGTTTAACGACGGATCATTGACGGACTGATGTCGTCGTTGATTCGCTGGTCGCGAAACCTCTAACGACGGATTATGGTCCGTCGTTAAACATCTACGACGGACTAACGACGAAATGTTCAGTCGCTAATCGACAACCTTTTGAACGGTCGTCTGATTTATTACGACCGATTAGCTACGGATATGCCCGTCGCTAGTTAGCTACGGATATGTCCGTCGCTAGTTAACGAAGGATGCTATCCATCGTTAGATTCTGTTTTTTCTGTTATTTTACGTCGCCAATCCGTCGTTAATCCGTCGCTATTCCGTCGCTAAATATGCAGAAACTGGACAGCTTATTTTTCTATTTTGGACGACCATTTACAATAAACAACAAACATGTTTTCAAACATACCAATTACAAACAAACACAATCTAAACAAAACAATTCCAAACAGTACAATATCAAACAAACAAACCAATTCCAAATGATAAACATTATCATTCTAAATCATAAACACAATCCAAACAAAACAATTCCAAACGGTACAATATCAAACAAACAAAACAATTCTAAATCATACAATAAGTTTTGCAAAATAAAACGTATTTGTCTCTTCATCATACAAACCAAAATATCACGAGGGTGGGGGAAAACAGGAGCTGTCCATGAAGCGCTCCAAGGCCTCCTGCTGAGCGCGCAATTGAGCCTGAAACTCTGCTTGAACGTCATCTCGCGCTCTCAGCTCAACTTGCATTCTGGCCTCGTATGCCTCGCGTTGTTCTTTGCTCGATTAGCAATCGGCCTCGATTGCTCGCGCTCACCAGATTCGGCCTTCATCTCCAATAGCTTTTGATGATAAGCTATGGAATCAGCAGGTTGGACACTCTCTACCGAATGAGACGACGCCGCTCTGCATGTATGTCCGTGATAAAGAACCACTCCAAACATCCTATTCTTTCTTTGAGGAGCTCCCAGGACATTTTTAGAATTTGAGTCCTATCAATCTTTGGTGCCCCAGTTGGCTCAATTGTGTCACATGTTCCTCAACCTCGCCTCGTAATATAATTTCGCATAATTATTATTTAATTAAATGTTCGTTGTTGAGCTAACGAATATACTTACCGCGATACTCCGAGCCTTCCCGTCTCAGATAGCTCCGTCGTCGGTGGCATGATACTTTGGAATACTTCCCATTAGACCTCTGATATGTCTACTCCACGCTCTTTTGTCTATAAATAAGTCAAACAAATTAAATATTAACAAGTATCACGATTCTTAAATCAATTTACTATATCTAAAACTTCAAAGTACTTACAATCTCTCTCGCATACTCTAATGCACAGCGTGAGCCACCCCGATGCTTGACTATCCCAATACCCTCGCCATCTGGACACAAGATGGGAGTTACACCCACGTTTCCCGCAGAGCCATCATGTCGGAACGTTACCGACAGTTACGACGAATCTTGACAATGCGTGAGTCCAGGTTCATTGGACGTATTCGGACGTCTCTTCAAGTGCACAGCAAGCCTAACAGATTGGGCCATACGATTTGGGCATCGGACGAACTCCATCTTTGAGCTCGATCAAATATTGGTCCAAAATATACGGACAATGGGCCACGGAACCAAACCCAAAGAACAAGATCCACGGACCACGGAATCGAACGGAGCCGGCCTCGACCGGACCAGGCCCGGTCGGCGGCGGCGCACGCATGGACTTTCCAGCCTCCACTTGTGCACATAATTATACTAAGTGTTCAATGAACCACTTATATAGACAATTAATGAAGATACATTAATCAATATGAGATAAGGATTAATTAATCCATGCTTATCCCCTTAAGCACATAACTCCATGTTTAAGTGACTAACTTTGATCCACTATTTCTCACTCATCAGAAATCGGATTTGAGAATGTGAATATACCACGATCGTCTACTCGAAACGTAGATCGATCCTATGCCGTTTAATTTCATAAAATTAAACGTTATGTCACTCAAAATCTTGGTCAAAATAGCTTCCTAGCAACTTGACCACATATATAATAATATATATATACACACTGATTTCAACAGTTGTTGCCATTCATCTGCTTGTAACTACTCCGTGTTTAGAAGATTAATGATGCACCTCTCGTGAAAATTATGGTGTAGGTCCAATTCATCAAGCAAAGGACATCGGAAGGAAGAACTGATGAGGTGGGCATTTTAGTTCGCTAATCAATATTTTGTTTTGTTTGTTGCCTGTTGCAAGAACTGCTGAAGGATCATTTTAAAACCACTCCTTTATTAGAAACAGGAGCATGCAACACCAGTTAAAATCAGGTTAAGAATTATCAACTAATGCATTTCCTTAATTGTTTTTCGCCTTCTGTTCTAGTAGTTCTTCCTCTTTGGATTCTAGTCATCCTCGACTTAATTGGGATGAATGGAATCCAAATGCAAGGACATCTGGGGATCTCTGCATATGGAGGTTAGTGGTTGTTATCCACGAGCCTTTGCTCTGTCACTACATCACACATATTATGTAAGTATCTAGAAGATAGGAACTTTCAACTACAATAGTTTCAACTTTCAAGTATTATTTTACTCGTGCAACGGTTAGAGTAATCTAGAATTTTGAAATTGAACCTGGTTGGTTACTTTGTCATAATCTGGGAAAAAACTAAGCTGCAGTCAAGGACATGTCTGAGTCTCCAATCTGCCTCTGAATTATAGCACTACATTTGAAATGTTTAACATGCCACTCTATTCGAAATTGTGTGTGCTTATTTGGCAGATTTCAAAATGTTTGGTCATATTTGGTTATCCTTAATTAGTTTAACAGTCCTCCGTTACTTGACTTAGTTTCTGAATCTGGTTGTGACATTTGACGGCTGCTTCATGCCATAGCTGTATATGTATATTCTGGTATATCAAGATAACTTAGAAATATTTCAGAAGATACTGATATTAGGATAGAATAATATCCTCTTACATATTGATAAGGACATCGCCTAGGAAATGATAGCTAATTATATTCTTTTAACTCAATTTAATAACATGCGAAAAAAAATTCTTAATTAAAAGAATTCAAGCTTGATGAACGAGGATATTTGAGTTTGACCCCATTTTATCTCCTTGAATAATATGTATTCAAGTTCAACTATTTGATAATCAAACAAAGTTATATAATTTTCAATGGTAGATTCAACTTCAAATGATCAATGAAGCATGCGGTTTGGCTGAAATTAATTCGTTTACAACTGCTGAATCAATTGTTGAAAAAAGTAGATTTCTATATTCTTTACATAATTTCCTCTATCCTTCACTTTTTATTTATTCGTGGCATCATAATTGTTGACTTGGATGTACCTTTTACTAAAGAAAAAGGCAGAAATTATATATAATGCTACTTTTTATTTAACTACTCACAATTTGGCAAATGCCTCAGCATTCATTACAATGTTTGAATTCCGTGAAACCTAAACTCGAGAAAAGATAAAAAATGCAAAAGATAAAAAAAAAAATGCAAAAGATAAAAAAATGTTCATGGTAAAACCACCATTTCGGAACTCTTAAGAATTCCAAAGTAAACTGTAATAAACAGACAAGACAAAGTGGTGCCTATTTTGCTCCGGTTTTGAGAATTTCAAGCACCTCAGCGGGGGCGGGGAGAGCCGGGATCGCACCCTTCTTGGTTGTGGTTATGGCGCCACATGCGCACGCATATTTCAACACTTCCTTCAACTTCGCCTCATCCTGCACATATTTCACGTCGCTTGTGAGGGGATGATTAGGGATGACAATAGATTAGATCTAACCTTAATTGAGCGACGGACCCATCACATAGTGATAATTTGGGATGATAATAAGTCGGGATTTACCTGAATGACGGAATGGTCATCGACAATCTTTGAAAGGAGGGCTCCGACGAAGGAATCACCAGCTCCGGTGGTGTCAACTGCCTTGACACTGAAGCCAGACACAGATCCTTTGAAGTTCTAAATTCCAACAATAATAATAATAATATTAAGGTTAGTTGTCAGGCAGTGAAATAATGATCAAGAATTAGATAAATAAATCAAAATATTTCTAATATCAAAGTCTTTAAATAGATCCATTAAAAAAAACTGCGTTGAAAGGTTAAAATCAAGAATTGAGGCATATTCTCAGCATGTTAAGAGCTAGTAAATTTTGGAATAAGGATCAATGATTGAGTTCTAGCAACAACAATATTGGGATTTCATCCTTTTTAGAGTGACTCATTGTGGAAGCTATACAAAGTAGGGGTGACAAAATACCCAAAAACCGAATATTCGATCCAAACCAAATTGAAATTTAAAATTCGATTCAGATTTTTGGTTCGGATTGACATTTCTCCAAATTTTGGATTTTCGGATCGGATTAGATTTCCGAATTATATATCATTTATATATAGTAATAATATTTTATTTATATATTTTTAAATCTAATATAAATATATATAAGAATTAACAAAATTTGGCCTTGGTTTTGGATTTTCGAATTTTTTAGAATTTCAGAGTTTTCGATTCGGTTCGGTTCGAAATTTGTTTTATAAAAAAATCGGATTTTCGGATATATGGTTTGAATCGGATTTTTTCTCTGATAAAATTCAAATTTTCAGATCAGTTCGGATTATACAAATATCCGAACCGAAATCTGAATGCTGACCCCTACAAAGGTCCTTCTAACTAATTAATTGCTAAACTATCTTGATTTATCCTTTTAAATTTTGGTTGGGATGTGAGTAATCTCAAATGGGAGAACTTTCACTTTTTAGAACAAGAACTGAGACATAAAGTCACATGAATCACACCTTCCAAGATATGAGAGGAACAAGAAGTAATATTATATTTAGTGAACTTTAATTAATTTCAGATAAAAGGAAAAGGATTGAAAAGTCATATTCTATTCAGAAACAAGGTGCGGAGTGGGACCAAACCAAAACCACTCGTGCCATTGACTACTTAAATATATTTCAAGATTATATAATACAAATCAAAAGGCATGATTTGTTGCATCAGCAAATTAAGTGCATTACTAGGGGCATTTTCTCAGATCTACCTGTCCAAATTTCCACAAAGAAAACACCTACTTGTCTATCTCCACACACACATGTGTGTGTTTGGAGGGGTCATTAATGACTATTAATTCAACTCTTAACCACAGCTACCAACTATATTATGAAGAAGGGTAGGTGAGAGCATACCTTTGCGTAGTATTTGCAGCCCTTCTCTCCAAGTGTGACCAAAAGCAGCTTCAAGTTGGGGTGCCACAATGACATTGCAGATTCATCATCAATCTTTCCGGTCAAGAATTCGAGCTCGTTGTCGCTGACCTTGATCAAATCCGCCTGGTTCCAGATGCTCAAGATCTGCTCCTTGGCATAGGCCGCCGACGGCCAGAGCGGAAGGCGGAGATTGGGGTCGTACGAGAGCAACGCCCCAGCTTTCTTGGCCTCCTCCATGGCCTTCATGTGGGCTGACCTGCATGGCTCCACAATCAAGCTGATTGATCCATAGTGAAAAACCTTGGCCTATACAAATCAAACACATCACACCAGTCAATATGTTAATTCACTTCACACGAATGCTTGAAGTAATTAAAATTAATTAGCCAGTACATCAATTAATGATGACTAAATGTAGGATTAGGCGGCCTAATTGGTGGAATATGGGAGTCCCACATTCACCAACTTTGTCAGAGGGAAAAAATTAGAAGTTCATTGCCCTTTTCTATGCTATGCTACTATACATAAAAGGACAAAAGTTTGAGCAATATTGTAACGCCACATATAGATTCCAGACAATTTAACTGTCCAAGAATGGAGCCCATTCTGATAAACACTGGTAGCAGAGACTGCAACACTAGATAGTTCCCAGAAATACAGATGAACGCCGTTCATATCAATATCATTGAAATCAGATATTTTGTGTGGGTAGCAATCAGATTTGATTAACCATACAAATGAAAACAAAATAGTTCCTTATTTTCTTGGGGCAATTTTGTGAGTGTGAAAAAGAGCTAACATAATCATATCACTCTTAGACAACTCGTTGCGTGTATCCATCACGCTCTACTTCATAACGCAAAGCATCGTTTCATACTTTTTCTTATTTAAGACAGGTCACATGCACAAGTACTGTATAATAGTCGAAGACTGTTTGAAAAGTTTTCAAATTTATAAAAGGATTTAAAGAAGAGTATTTGCTGCAGATTAAAAAATCAGGTAATGTATTTATATAATAGAAAGAGTCAGAAGATTAAGCTAATTTCGTTTTCAAAATTAGTCATTTTTATTTTGCATTTACAAAAACTAATGGATAAGTGGATTTCAGAAGTAAATGAATCGAATTGGGTCAATAAACAACTAGAAGATCCAAAAAGAACTATTTTTCATGCCTAAAAAAATTCACGCCACAAAAAATCTCGATTTCAGCAACCAATTGTGGCCCCCATCCTTGCTGGATTCAATGTGGATAACTAATCGAACCATTCATGACAAAATTAATTAATATTCTGGATCCTAACAAGCAATCAGTCAAAATTATACAACCCAAAGGAAAATCGGATGCGCGTGAGATTCACCCAACCGTAATTACAGTCCAAATACCATAGCAGAAAGCGAACAAAAATTGCTGAAAATAAGATCTAATAATCCAAACAACCACGAATTCAGATTCAGCCAAAGTTAATAGTAGAAATAATGTATACATGTCTGCACATATAGGATGATCCAATAAATCAGATCCCACTGAATATAACAAGTAATTTAGCATATCCTCCACACACAAACGCATATATATGTATATAATGATACAGATAATACCGATCAAATCATATATAGAAAATAAATAAAAAATAAATACTCACAGATTTGATAAGATTGAGATTCAACTCCTCCGGCTTGAGGAGCATGTCAGCGCTGGGATTCCTGTAGAACATGAACTCACGCTCGCCGTCGGCGCGTAGGGTCACGAACGCGAGGGCGGTGCGCGCGCCTTTATCGAAAGTGACGCCTTCGGCTGAGACCTTGTTGTCCTTCAGGATTCCGGCGAGCATGTGGCCGAACTCGTCATCGCCGAGCTTTCCGACAAACGCCGCCTTCCCGCCGAGTCTAGTGATGGCGATCGCGACGTTGGCCGGGGCGCCGCCGGGGGCCTTGAGGAACCCCGGCGCCTCCGCCAGCGACACGCCGGAGACCGTCGGCACAAAATCGATCAGCATCTCGCCGAAACTCACGACCAGTCCCTGGCCGGCGCCTGAATTTGCCATTGCTGTATTGATAGAGTGAATATACGAAAACGATAAATATAGTGTACGTAACTATGTGTATTTATGCGTCAGTGTGTGTATATTTGCTACAGAAAATTAGATGAGAGAAATGGAAGGGTGAGGGTGTTTATATAGAGATGGGGTAGGGGGGGTAGTAGAAGTAGGAAATTGGGTTTTTGAGTGTAGTAATTGTGATTTAGACATAAACAAGATTATTTATTGTTAATGGATTTATTTATTTATTTTGGCTGTTAATTGATGGGTGGCGAAAATGATGGATAATCCACTAAATATTTAAATAATGGAATGTGAATTTGTAACATGAATTTTTTTATTGGCTTGTGTTGCAGGTAAAGGGTGTGAACTCCAACAACCCTTTTTCCTAAGGATAAATATAATTTTATATATAGTACTCTTCAAATTTTATTTGGACAGGATCGATTTTATTGAATAGATTCGGTTTTTAATATTTTAATTTCATAATTAATTTGTCCTTTCTATATATTAGTAAATAAAATGAATTATAAATTTCATTCCCTAATAATAGGTACTATCATCAATTGAATATACATCAAATTTTAGTTGAAATATTATGTCTATTTTCAAGTTGAACTTTATCTTTCTTTTCATAATTTCTTTGTTCTCTTTTTGATTCAATATATTTCACAGTGCATAAATTCGGTCTGAACTTTACACTCTTATAATTTATTATTAGAATGATATGTATATTTTAATAATATCATTAAACGACCATGTATTTATTTAATATAATTCATGTAAAATGTAAATATTAGCATTTTCATTAACATATCGTATCGATTGATGTCTACATTTGTAGATACTACACATAGTAATGTCACATTACATATATTATATTTTAAGAGTAAATACTTTTAGTTAGTCTAGATTTTTGTTGGGGAATGGATATTTTTATTTTATTTTTGGAATTGAGTGTCTTGGCCGGTGTGAGAGCACGGCTATGTCATTTTGGAGAGATAGTTTAAAGCAAAAATTGTTCCATCAATTAGATTGTGTGCCGATTATATACAATAGAGTGAATAGTGTCATATCATGGTAATATTGTTTGATTATTTTTTAATAGTATATTAAAGTATAAAAATTATAAAATCTTAATGAAATTGATGCTAAAAATAGAAATTGATTGAAACAACTAATAATAACAGTATTATATGTTGATCACATTTTTCGATTATATCATAAAAGTATATTGTAGTATAAAAATTATAAAATACTAGTGAAATTGATGCTAAAATTTGAAATTGAAAGAAATAACTATAATTGTGCGAATTTTGTTGCACATTGATCACATTGTTCGATTATTTTATCTAAGATTGATCTGAACGATCTTGATCATTAGTTTAGATTAATAATTAATAATTCATTTAAAATGTTTGAATGACTTAGAAAAATTGAAATTTGAATAATTTTTTTGAAAGAAACCATCATAATCGTGTAAATGCATCATACACGAGAAATCCTGAACCCTTTAACCTAAACCCCTAAATCCTTAAACCCCTAACCCTCAAACCCCTAAACCATTAAACCCTAATAATAATAACAATAATATGCAAAAATCGAATAAAAATATAAAAAATATGTCTCTATATCTATAATTATGTCTATAGTATCACAAAATGATCATATTGATGAAGTTTCATCATGTTTTCATTATAATCATCTTCATCTTCGAATATTTCAACTGAAAAAATGGTTAAACTTATATTTACTTCAATTCATGGGTTACTTAATAATATCGTTGTGTTTTCTATTAACTTTATTGATTAATTATATATTCATTCAAAAAATATACATATCACATAATAGGCAAATACTCACAAATTAAAAGGGATAAAATCAATTGTTTTCTGTGAATTAATGCGGCTACCACTGCATAACAATGTGACAAATGACTAAGGCTTCAAGGTTATATCTCAAGTTTGATTTCCATTGACCTCATCTTTAGTCCTTTATGATTTTTTTTTCATTCTTAAAGTATTTTCTACTTATATTTTTTTTACAATAAAAATCAAAATATTTTATTTCCTTATTATTTATATTATTCTTTATATACAAGATTTTTTCTATTTGTTTCCTTTTTTCATATTCTTATAGAATTTTGAACTTAGTTTTTTTTTTTTGTTATTTTATACTGTTTGCTTTTGCCACATTGCAAATATACAGATCATAATTGGCGATCTTTGGAATATCTGAGTATAGTTCTGCAGACCTGTTTGCGAGGCTGATCATATCATTAGGCTTATTCATCTGTTTGTATTAATATCTAGGAGATTAGGATTTAAAGATAAAAAATAAATGTCAAAAATATCTCAGGCAATTTGCTATTTGATTTTACCTGTTCCATAATTTAATTAATTGTCTCGTGGTTGATTTTATTTTTGACTAGTTACATTAATTTTTGTAGAATAATATTAACCATTTTGACATTTTTATACTTTAGAAATAATTGTAAATAATATTGAAACAAACTCAGCATATCATATTTATGAAAATTAAGGGATTTTAGTATATTTATTCTAAATTAACGAAAAGGTTATATATGTAACATACAAATTCAATTACAAGAATTAATTACTGCAAATTCAGAATTATTTGGAAAATGATAAAACAAAACTATCATTATGTACATAAGAAAAATGGTTTCATTCCTAAACTGATTAAACAAATTTTATTGAAGAGTATTTAAAGACCAATTAAATTCAGAGTTGTCTATATCTTTATCTAATTAAATCTTAACGAAATTTTAGTATAGTTGGATAGATTGTTGGATTGGGTGTGTATATATATATATATATTTTGCGTATGCGTTTATGTCATTGAAATATATAGGTATTATAACAAGAAAACGAATTTATGGGCATTAATTTGAATGATTCGGATAAGACCATATAATTATGAGTTTTGGTATATCTATATTTCTACTTTTGAAAACATTATTTTATTATTATTCTTATCCAGTTAATTATTAATATAGGAATTAGCTGGATTTATTACAATAAAATGGTTTAATATCAAACTAAACTTCTAAACTATATGCTAACTGAATAAGTACCAAATGTAAAATTTCTTCAAAAAATAAATAAACACTACATGTAAACATTAATGGACTATTTTATTTGAAAGAGAGGCAATTAACTATCAAAACTTTACTCCACTTTATTTAATAATGGTCAAAACTCAAAAGTAATAATTGCAAATACCATTTGGGGGAAAAAAGATATCGTAATATCATATAAATTTATTACAATAAAATGGTTTAATATCAATCTAAACTGCTAAACTATATGCTAACTGAATAAGTACCAAATGAGAAATTTCTTCAAAAAATAAATAAACACTACATGTAAACATTAATGGACTATTTTATTTGAAAGAGAGGCAATAACTATCAAAACTTTACTCCACTTTATTTAATAATGGTCAAAACTCAAAAGTAATAATTGCAAATACCACTTGGGGAAAAAAAGATATCGTAATATCATATAAATTTGGGTCATGTTTTTAAAGTACAATTATAGGCAAAAATAAGATTTCCATAATAATTGCCTAATTAAATCCACGAGCCACACGAGTTCCTCAATTACCAATTATACAATATCCGATATTCTTGTATATATCATATGTACTCATCACATGTATTCAACGACTACATAATTTTATATGAATCATTTTCATAATGCTATTAAAATATGAGATTAACACATCTACTGAACGGCCACATGATTTATTGATTTTGCACAAATTATTTTCCTAATGCTAATAACATATTTGCGGAAATTTATGTCTAAGAATTTATGAGTGGTTATTTTAAAACTTTGCTATCCTACAAATAAGAATAATACATTCTACATGAAAGTTTGTGCACTAAAAGAAAATTAATTAAATTTCTTTTCTCGTGGGATTTGAATTCGGGTGATGTATAATGCACTCATCCAATAAAGTGATGTATCATCATAAATCTTGGCAATCTAATGGCTAAAAATAGTTCTCACATTCTTACTTTAAATAAAATATTTATTTGAATTCTCGTAAGAATCTATATTCTTAAAGCACAGTCCTCAAATTTGTGCAAGTAAATCGAGCGCAAATTTGATATTGACTTGCACAGATGTGACTATGTGAGTCATGTGACACATCAATAAAATTACTCACATTTGTATACAAATTGAAAATAAGATGTACACATCCATATGTATTATATAATTGAAATCAAGCCGATCTGAATGCCTTTTAGCAATGCACCATCAACTAATAGGGCCAGTTGCATATGGTAATAATAATAGCTAGGTGAGCGATTATTGGCTTAATTACAATTACAATTTAGAAAGTATTTTAATTTTATAAATAGCAAGTGAGACTTTTTCTGCAATTACATCTTTGACTTGATTCTATTGGATTAAATTTGGTCTCTACACTGTTTAACCCCCAAGAAATAGTGATATGGAAAAGCGTAATCTAGTCTTGTGCAACTTTTTCGCAAGATGTAATAATCTGGAAGACAAACTTTCCATCATTACTTCTAGATATTATATACTTAGATCCACAATAATACATTATATATTTCCTATCTAAAAATTAACATCTCTATGATTTTCATTATAATCACATGTATGTGCCAAATGATATAAAATAATTTGATATAAACAATTCAATTATTTATTTATTTTTTGGAAACTGAACCAAACTTTCATTTAGAGGGTGTTTGGTTGAGCTTATAAGCTCTTTAAAACAGTTTATAAGTTGTTTAGGAGCTTATAATCTGTTGTAAAGTGTTTGACAAAATAAGTTCTTAAACAACTTATAAACTGTAAAAATTAGTTCCAACATCTTATAAACCCTCCTTAAAATAAGTTGCTCAACCCAAATTTATTTTTCATAAGCTTATAAGCAACCATGAATTTACCAAAATAACCTTATTATAGTTCGTTATTTCTTACATATATACTATCAATTTTTACATCTCGTCAATTTTATCTATCTAACTATGATTTTCTCTCTCTGACTCATGATTCTTTCTTTAGCTTATAAGATCAATTATCAAAATACTTTAATAATTTATAAGTACTTAAGACATTACATCTTATAAACTCTTAAAATATCTTATAAGCTATCTAAAATAAACTCTCTTAGCCAAAAACCCCCCTTAGTCAAAATCCAACAAAACGATATATCCAAAAGCCACAAAGGGCAGTTCTCACGCATCACTTTGGTGTCCTCAATTTTTTTGTGACTCTAGCTAATGTATGTGCAACTTTATTTGCTTCCCAGCGTATATGATTTACAAAGATAATAGTTGTTGAAATTCTATATTACATTTTTCTCTCTCTTCTTTATAAAAGATAAAATATAAAAATGCCGACTCTTTTTCACCTTGCTGTATTTCTAAGAAATGAAAATTTACGAATATTCTAGTTGATTTACAATAGCTTCTTTCATTGTCTACTTTAGTACAACTAGAAATAAAATAATATTCAGTAGCACTTTATATATTCTATAAAGCCAATAGACAGATTTGTTTCTGTTGGCTGATAGCAACCCATGGTTTAGTCAGTACAGTATTTTATTACTTTGATTTATTATTTTTTGTATATTTTAATCTCAGTTTGAAATGACTTCTTCATTTTATTTTAATGTATGTAATTCTATTAGCTGCTTTATTTCAATATTAAGTATGTATGATTGTAAATGAGCTAAGTTACTCATAAATTATTTGGATCTCGATTAGTCGATTTAATGAAAATTTGTTCAAGTTTGTTTAGTAAGCTCATTAGTTAATGAACCAAGCTTAGGCTTGGGAGTATTTTGATTGTTAGCTTGTGAGCAAGCTCATTAAGTTATTTAGTTTGAAAATACAAAATTATTCCTTAGATACAACTTATATTTCTATACTATATCCCGTCTTAATTATATTTAGTCTCTACCTAACTTTAGTAATAAAAATAATAATAGATATATTATATTATTATGAATAAAATAATATATTTTTAAAAGAAAAAAATTATATTTCGAATATAAAGCTAATCTTAGAAAGTTCGTTTGAGCTTTGATAAACTCATGAACTTCAAATTATAAAGTAATTAAAATTCGAGACTCAACTTGATAATGAATGAATCAAACTTGAACAAGATAGTATCCGACCAGTTAACTTTGATTACAACCCTAACTAAAGTATTACTGTGTCCAGTATACCATTTAGACTTATGGTACTTTTAAAATCAATCAAATTATAGTGCTGAAGATTAATACACTTTTACATGACCCAAAAACAGTCAAACAGTGCTCAGCAATAACTAATTAAACCGAATTAAATCAATCCAAACTGAAAATTAAGATTTTTCAATTAGATGGATATTATTTTGAAAACTTTCCAAGCCAAAACATTGACTTGACTTTTCTTTGTTTTTTGAAGGAAAAAGGAATTTATTAAGAGCATTCACATTGGATTGATTTTGGATTAACAGATCAATATCCGATAAAACACAAACTGAATAATAAGCCATTGTCTAACCTTAGCCATTGTTAAAATCATTCGCTACTGTTTGAAGTAAATATTTAGTGTCACTATCTTTTTATGATTCGTTCTTTTTATTATTAATATTATATTCATTTCTTTTATTCATGTATGTTATCCAGTGAATCCAAATCAATCCAATGTATGAATGATTTCGTTTCTTGGTTAATTTGCTTACTACTTTTATTAATTTAGTTATAATTAATTAGTCTGAAATCTATATATATTCTTTAAACATAAGGCACGTCACGTGAAAGTTGTCACGAACTCAGAGGAATAATGCATTTTATGTTGCATTTCGAATATATGTATTTACTAAAATAAATACGTGACTAAAATAAAATAACTAACGACGAAATCAATATATGCCATGACTTATGCAAAATACCAAAATTTGTCTGGTTGCTACTGTGCTTAGATTCGACGCGGAGGTTAGATTCTTTAGGATTAATGCATAAATAAATAATTGAATTTTCACACTCATTTTACTAATTGAATTTTTAACTCTTATTAGAGTTAATTGGTTCTCTAACTTTACATTATGTTATAATTAGATCATTGAATTTTATTCAGTTCAACAAAACCTCAAATTTTGTCTTATCGCATATTGGATCGAGTCATAGATAGTCACTTAATATTACTCCAAATGGTAATTGGGTGAGGCTACCCCAATTCTCATGACATACATGTTAAAATAATAAACTTCATAAAAACATGTGAAAATTAGAGAAATTAAATTGAACGAACAAATGTGTCATTAGATGTTGACAATGTGTCATAATTTTAAGCAAAAGTAACATAATGCATTTGAATCTGAAACATTTGAAAACATGTTGGACTTGTTGGATTTCACAAAATCACCTCTGACAATTGAAAAATCCAATCGAACTTAAGATTTATGAGCTAAAATTGTCATGAAAACAGTTTACGAAACTTAAATAATGAATTAATTAAAATTCATTATTTAAGCTTAAATAATGAATTAATCAAAATTCATTATTTAAGCTTAAATAATGAATTAATTAAAATTCATCTAAGTTAACTTATGTGACTAAATGAGTATATTTTCCTCTATAAATATATACACTCGATGAGGTCACATAAGTCTTTTTTTCCCATGAAGTTGTCACATAAGTCTTTTTTTAAATATTAATATTATCCACCTGAAGATTTACTTGGCTATAAAACCTTCTGTTAAATATTTAAAAAGAATTGTAAGATAATAAAACACGAGGCCCTATAGGCCTGCTACGCTAAAAGCCCAATCATTCAAATTAAATCACACTAACGTTTGGTTGAAAGAATTAATAAGAATAAAGTTTTGCAAATTTGATATTTGATTAACGGTCGAAATTAGTGTTGTTTATAATATTTTCTTATATTAGGTGTCAAATTCATGATAAAAATATCATACAATTCATAATATTTAGAAATATCTACCCATATATGTATATATATGGGTAGATAATCCAGGATGTCCTAGTTAGTTGTTGGGATTTTTCTTGTATATATAATGAAATTAGTACCCAAAATAATTAATGCATATTTAATTATACATAATTAATGTTAATTTAAATTTAAAAATTTCGCATAATATCTACTTGAGAGTTATTTGTCCGATAATCCATGTAAAATATTGAACAACAATTATCCAGTTGAGTTTATAGAGGAGACAATTATAATCAGACATTCAAAATAAAGAAAAAGAGGCAAGAGAATTCGAATAATATGTGAAATACGACTCCTTTTCTATTCCAACTCAAACTCTCTCCCGCTCACAGCTGCTTATGCGTGTGTATATACATAGGTCACCACATCTCATAGTTTCATCATCGATCCCAAATATACATATACACACATACATACATACATTACTCGAAGTCACCATGGCACCCATCATCGCGTCGGGGGATACTGGCCGTGGTTTTCCGGCGAAGCTAACCGCGCATGTGATCTTTAATTTGTAGCATCATCGCAGCCTTCGGTGGGCTGATGTTCGGCTAAGACATTGTAGAAATTTAGAGAATACGAGAGAGGATATTGGAGGAAAACCCTTTTCTTATTTCTCTAAATCTAATCAAGCTTACAACGCATGTTTACAGCTTTTATTTATAGAACTAAAAGAAATGATCTAATTATCTAACAACAGAATGTAAACGAAATGTAACAAACTCTCAACAATTTATTCCACGTGGCATCCGCATTTATTTCCACCATGAAACATGCAACGGGCATGTCTTCATTCACCTACATCTGCCTCGTCTTCGTCGGATCATCTTGCAACTCACTTCACCGGCACTTCACTTCACTTCGGTACTTCACTTCACTTCGGCAACTCACTTCACCCCGACAACTCACTTCACTCGGCGGATCACTTCACGGACTTCACCCTGCTCACTTCAAAGATCTCTATACCCCTAAGTCGGGCATGGTGGATATCTACCATCCCAAGCTTGAGAACCGAGAATGGAATTGAGGTCCAAGAAGAGCCTTGGTAAAAATGTCGACAAGTTGGAGAGTAGTGGACAAATACAAAGGGGAAATGAAACCAGCCTTGAATTGATCACGAGCAAAATGACAATCAATGTCAAGATGTTTAGTCCTCTCATGGAAAACCTGATTTTAGTGATGTGTATAGCAGCCTGATTTTCGCAGTGGATAGGTATAGGCGTAGGTAGAACAATAGAAAAGTCAGTGCATAGGTAGGAAAGCCAAAGCACTTCTCGAACTGTAGTGCTAAGAGACCGATATTCGGCCTCTGCAGAAGACACGGAAACCGTGGTTTGCTTCTTGCAACGCCACGAAACCAAGCGATCCCCAAGAAATAAACAATAGCCGGTTAAAGATCATCGAGATGCATGACACGGCCTAATCGGCATCACGAAGCCTTTGAGGGTGAGGGCACTGGACGAAGGGAAAAATAGACCAAGGGAAGGACAACCCTTGAGATACTTCAGAACATGAATGGCTGCATCCCAATGATGTTGACAAGGAGAAGACACAGCTGAGTTATTGAGTGGCATAACTGATGTCTGGTCGGGTAAGATTCAAATAAAGAAGTTTACCCACCAGTCGTCTATAGGAATCCGGATTTGCTAAAGAAGGAGAACCCATACTGGATAACGAAAGTCCTCCGGGAAATGGTGTATGAACAGAGCGGCAACCAAGTAGACCAATGGAATCAATAAGATCCAAAATGTATTTCCGCTGATTCAAAGAAGTGCCCGAAGCACCACGAGCTATCTCCATGCCCAAAAAATAGTTAGCAAGCCCAAGATCTTTGATAGAGAACACATTGTCCAAATAAACTTTCACTTCATTGATAAGCGACTCACGAGCACCCGTAATCAAAATATCATCCACATAGACTAACAAGCAAAGAAACGAATCGCCAGAGCCCTTGATGAAAAGACAGTGATCGTGTGGAGATTGGGCAAACCCAAAATCAAACAACTTCAGGCAGAATTCGGCATTCCACTCCCGCAAAGCCTGCTTCAAACCATACAAACTTTTAGTTAGTTTGCAAACCTATCCATTCTTAGCCTTAGTATATCCAGGTGGTGGAATCATGTATATCTCCTCATGAAGAAAACCATGGAGAAACGCATTATTCACATCCACTTGATGAATCGCCCAGTTATTAATCGTAGCCACGGCAATAAAAAACCTCACCGTAACAAGCTTAGCAACATGTGAGAAAACTTCCGTGTAGTCAATACCAAATTCTTGATTGTATCCCTTTGCGACTAAGCGTGCCTTATACCTCTCAATGGTGCCATCAGCACAAAGCTTAACCTTATATACCCATTTGCAACCAATGGGTTTCTTCCCATGTGGAAGATCCACAATGATCCAAGTCTCATTGCTTTCCAAAGCACCTAGTTCCTTCTCCATGGCAGCAACCCGATGCGCACTCAAGCTTGCTACCTTATATGAACTTGGTTCTCGAATGTTATCAATTTTGATAAGAAATGCCGTGTCGCGGTGTAAGACAAGGAGTCAAGCAATATGGAAAAGTAGGAGGATCCTTCGTGGAGCTTGAAGTGGTAATATAGGAAGCCAAGAAATTGCTTTCATGAACATAATCATTAAGCGGCGGGAGGCTTTATGATTACGGATCTTGTTTTGTAAGTTGGTCAGACACTCACGCCACATCGATACCTCTCGATCGAGAGGCAATTCGGATCTTGTATCAATAAGTTCAATATTCTTATCCGGACATACGGAAGGATATTCGCCACTTTATCCACACCCATTTCGGGGACAAGTTGAGTCACTTGTATTAAGAGTGGAAGAACACCGAAAGGAAAATCATGAGCTATGAACTTGACATCCTCCCAATGAATACCGTGAGTTATCCATATCAAATAGTAGAAATCCTTGTGAAAAGCAGATAACCCAAGAATACACACTTCAAGCATCGATCGTCAATTTCAATCTATTCGAGAGATGTATCAACAAAGATATACAAGACACCGAATGGATATAATTTTTCCAGAGAGGTTCATTTCATACAAGAAAGCAAACGGGCATTTCCACTCTAATACTTGACTAGGCATACGGTTTAATAACCATGTAGCCATAAAAAGAGCATAGGACCAGAATTTTCGAGGTAGATGACTCTCAAACATCAACGCACGTGCAATTTTTAGCAAGCTTCTATAGATTCCCCATTCCTTCGCCTATCCCCATGATGCAGTTAGAATCATTTCTTTGAATGAGACAATGTGAACCTAGAAACACACACTTAGCAGAATTCTCTTTAATCAGTTGTGCAACGGATATCAGATTATGTGTGAATGTAGGTGCAAGCAGGACATTATGAAGTATAATATCTCTATTGATCTCAACCTTTCCCGTAAACAACACCTCCTTAGTACTTCCATCAGGAAGATATATTTTTTGTGGCATTTAAGTCGTTTTCGTGTCTTCATTAAGTTTTCATTGCAGCAGATGTGCGTGCTCGCTCTGGAGTCAACAATCCAGCTATCCTTTTCCATTCCATCTAAAATGCTGAACGCATAGTGTCCATCAAACTCATTGTATTGATATGCAATATATTTTCCTGATGTTGTGGCATTCTGCACCATATTACAATCTCCTTTGGTTGATTCATCTTTTCTGTCTTGCACCATTTTTCCCATGTATTTTGCTAACTCCTCCTTTATCATTTTACCAATGATTACATTGGATCCACTCTTATCAGCAAAATTTTATGGTTCACCATCTTTGCTGTTCAATGAACATCCATCAGCAAAATTCACCTTCTGCAGCCTTGCTCTCGCTTCTTTCAATTTCTTAAACCAATCAGGATATCCATGTAACTCGAAACATTCCTTATCTTCATGTCCCACCCTATTACAAATGGATCGCAATACAAACTCATTTTCTCCTCTTTGCTTCGCCTTTGAATGAATAAACTCTTCCACCGCTAGATCCTTTATTGTTGAACCGATTCGTTGCATTCATGGCCATGGAGCTACGGAGTTAAAAGAATTATCCATTGATAATTTCGTTCCTCTATTTGTAAAATCATCGAATATGCCTTATCTACATTTGGAAGAGGATCCAAAATAAAATCTGGTTCCTTGTGTTATCATATCCATCATTCAATCCATTGAGAAGCCGCATCAATTTTGATTCTCTTCTTTCATTTGCTTTGTGACGTGCATCGCATTTACACATTAATGGTGGTAACACCATTTCAAGCTCACTCCACATCGTAACAAGCTTGTTAAAATACACCATCACACTTTGATTCCCTTGATTAAACATACTGATTTCCCTCTGCAGCCGTGCGATTTTGGGACCATTGCTTTTCCCAAATCTATGATTTAAAGCATCCCATAAATCCTTAGTATTATCAATATGTACAAACAAATCTGTAAGTTCCTTAGATATGGAGTTGATAATCCATGAAGATATCATGTAATCCACCTTAATCCATGCTTTGTAATGTGGCGAATTAGGCGTAGGTTTTAGCAAACTACCATCCAAAAATTCAAGTTTACTCTTCGCTCCTAGAGCACGCCTTATAGATCTACTCCAATTTAAGAAGTTATTTCCATTCAATTGAAAAGTGACTAGTTGTATACCCGGATGATCTCCATTATGCAACTGCAATACTTCTCCAATTTGATAATCTTCCATTTCTTCAGTGTCTGTTCCTCTGCACCTTCGAGTGACTACAGAACTTGAACTTTCTTCGGCTCTTTCTTCTTCCTCCTCTTCTGCGTAAATACCTTCTTCTTCTTCTTCTTCTTCTTCTTCTTCTTCTTCTTCTTCTTCTTCTTCAACCAATAATTCCCATGCCAATCTTCTGTTCTTTACCATTCGTATATTACGTGTACTGATTCATCTAGCATGGCTCTGATACCATGTAGAAATTTAGAGAATACGAGAGAGGATATTGGAGGAAAACCCTTTTCTTATTTCTCTAAATCTAATCAAGCTTACAACGCATGTTTACAGCTTTTATTTATAGAACTAAAAGAAATGATCTAACTATCTAACAACAGAATGTAAACGAAATGTAACAAACTCTCAACAATTTATTCCACGTGGCATCCGCATTTATTTTCACCATGAAACATGCAACAGACATGTCTTCATTCAACTCGCTACAGCTCGTCTTCGTCAGATCATCTTCGGCAACTCACTTCAGCTCGGTACTTCACTTCAGCTCCTCACTTCAGCTCGGCAACTCACTTCAGCTCGTCACTTCAGCCCGGCAGCTCACTTCAGCATCTCTATAGACATTGGCATATGAGGAGGCGTGACTTCTATGGATGGCTTTCTGAAGATGTTTTTCCATGGTGTTTACGAGAAGAAACACAGGGCGAAGGGGGACAACTACTGCTAATTCGATAAACAATTTCTCCAGCTGTTCACGTCGTCGTTGTACCTGTCGGCGGTGTGTCTGCTGCTGGGTGGCATCTCTTACTTGCAAGAGGTACGGCAGGAAGCGCACCATGTTCAGAGGATACGTGCATATGGACAATAATATATTTGCTTTGGAGTCGTTTAAGCAGATGTTTTCGGAGTTTGGGGTTGAACCGGATGGACAAACCATGGTAAAGGTTGCGTTTATTCATTCATAAATCGTAAGGCAATCAAGCAAGCAAAATCCCATCAAATTAAACTTCACCAAGGCGAATCAAAACCTTATAAATGGCACTATAAAATAACACTTGAACCACCAAAATAATTATTTTCAAATTTAGCCTATTGAAAACCTCAAGTACACACCTCTTGCTCTTAACTTTTCCATTTTCGAACAAACTGTGTAGGAAGCAATAGCATTCGTGTATGAGGATTGATACAGAAGCAAAAATACCGGTTCCCTAGGATCCAGGTTAAGAAAGATTCATAGTATTTTCTTCCAAGTGTTGCTTTCTTTGCCCTTATAGTCTATATATGCGCATTATCTAGGTATGTTCTCTGTTGGAGTATGGAGCCCTAAATTTTTGGGCTTAATTTTTTGGGCCAAGGCGAACCCTAATGAGCTTAGGGTTAGAATTTGATTATTGTCTATTTAATAGTCGTTTCTCCCTGTAATCTGTATCCGAAAAATATTGTGAAATCTCTGGCTTGACATCGCCTCCAGACATAGTCGCAAGACGAACTAGGAAAACAATTCTTGTGTTTTTTATTTTCTGTCGTGATTATGATGAGTGTTTTAACACAACATTCTCTATATGAATATAGAGTTCCAGAAACAATTGAAAATGATTTGGTCAATGGTCGTCACTTTTCCGGAAAGACTTAAGACAACAAAAGATTTCTCCTTTTGGTATATTGATATGAAAAAACTTCCCTTTTTTTATGAGGGTCACTGGTGAGGAGTGATGATTGTTAAATTTTTTTTTTGTTTTGCTCATTGTTTATGAATTCATAATACTCAATTATTAAGGAACTTCTGTACTCTGTAGTGGCAGGCTGTCAGCAGCTGATTCATCCAGAAAAATGAAGTTCCTATCTGATTCAAGAAGATGCCGCCATGACTTAAGGAGCGGGCAACGGATTGACCACTGATTTCTAGCTGTTGCAGGCAGCCTGAGCTGTCATCAAGTGTTATGATACTCATTCTACTGATAAGGCATCAAGGTAAAGAATTGAGGCTCTTGTGTGTTTGTGTTGGTCAGTGGTAGAGTGGTTAATCTTAAAGGCCCAAGGTCCGGGTTTGAGTCCATAATAATCTACCTTTAAAATTTCTATATTAATTGACCAAAAAAATGAAGTGAGTCTCTTTACCAAAGATCGATACCATATTTGCTATTTTGACATTTGAGTTTATAAATCTCAATCGAATACTCTCTCCGTCCCGAATAAGTGTCGTATTTCTGAATTCTATGGTAAAATGATGCCAAACTTAACTTTGTCCTCAATGCAAAATTTTTACTTTGTCGATTTTCCATGTTTACGGGTAAAAAGAGTAAAATTACCCACTTCTTAGGTATACAAGTTATGACGGTTGGGTGTGGGGACACTTATTCGTTGACGGGGAGTATTTCAAACTTAAAAATGAATCAATAGTACCTCTAGCACCCTTTCTATGTACTGATTCAAAAATGTCTATATAGGAGTTCGAGGTTTTTTCTGAAGCCGATTCATTTGCTTTGTCTCCATTTTTCTCCCTAATACTCTTTGCTTGAAACCTAATTCTTTCTTAATCAACAATTACAATGTTGCCAAATAAATGAACTAGTTCCGAAGAATTTCAGGAATAAAATTTAAATGATATGAATTTTTTGGTCCCTTAAGTTCATAAAATGCATTCGGCATCTAGTTTTAACTGAATCTAAGAGCTTTGTTTTAATCTTGTGCACACATTTATTTTAATTGTTATCTAATGTTATTCCCGTGTAATAAATGACAAAAAAATCATGCGTGCTACTTCCACCAACTTCTTTTGCATCTTTTGTCAACTCTTTAGCAGTGAGTAACACGTATTTTTTCTCCAGTGAACATTGTATGTTCACAATCACAAGCAGTGGCGGATACAGTAAGTAGTGAGAAGGGGCTTAAGCCCCTACCAAGTGGTTTTTTTTTTGTTTTTTATTATTGCAATTTTTTTGAATTTGTCGAAAACTATCTTCACCTCTTGAGTTGTGATGTTGAAGAAGAAATGAATTGGCGAAAAATCTAGGATGAGAAGGGGCTGAAATTTGCAAGAAAAATAGAAAGAGGGGGAAGCAAATGGTTGTCTGCGTAAAAATGGAGGTTGGAGAGAGATAAAGAAGATGAAAAAATAAATAAAAGAAAGTAAAAAAAAAGTCAAAAAGTAACTTTCCTTCTACAAAAGAAAAAGTGTTATACAATAAATAACGTTTCTATTAGTTTTGAAAAATGAAACAAACACAATTTATATTTTTGTCTTCTTACTTTCAACAAAACACAAATCAAAGTCTTTTCTTCTTCTAATTCCCATGTACCATGATCATATTTTTCCTCATTTTGGTGAGTTATCTACTCATTTTCTATTCCCTTTTTCTTTCAACTTATTTATATTTACATAGAAGTTGTTTGTTAATTGTTATACATTTACTTCTTAATTTATTATTTCTACTCCTAAATCCCAATTGTTTATTATTTATTGGCATTTAGTTAATCTATTCTTTGAATTCTACAGTGAATAATTCCATCTTAAAACCTCAATTGTTTACTATTTTATCATGAAAATAAATATGAGTATCATGCTTTTAGTTTAGTTTAGTTTAGTTAATTGTAAATTTAATTAGAGTTTGGAATTAGGGTTCTAATTGAATATTTTTTAGGTTATGATTTAAATTTATATTTTTTTATGTTTTTAATTAAAAGAGTAGCATTTGTTTATGTACAAGATGGGCGTTTTTAAAAAAAAACATAGGGTGATTCATCTTCTTCACCAAGTGAACCTATTGTTGAATCGTTGGAGAATCAAATCCAAGTTGAATTAGATTTGAATGAGATTGTTGGTGATCCGGACTACGAAAACTAATAGAGGTTCGATATTCTTATTCGTGATAAAGTACGGAGAAATCTTGATCAAGGTCCTTGCTAACCAGGTTGGGCATTTGTATCCAAAAAGAAATATGACATTCAAGAAATGAGTTTTCAAAATATTTGGTATCGAAGATTTATATGGTTAGAAATCTGATGTATCAAAGATCTTTGCTTTTGTTTATGGTGCTATCTATTTAAACAATCGATAAAGAGGTCGATCGTGAAAATGCTTTTACAAAGACAGTTGCAGAACTGGAAAAATGCATTAGAAAGTTCAATTTTTTCAACTATTGGTAATGAAATTTGGTCTTGCAACGTTTTCAAGTGATGAGAACACGTAAATTTCATTACCACCACTTTAGTTTGATGTGTTGGACTATTTTTGATGTATCAAATATTTATAAATTTTTGTCGTTATGATTTTTCGTCAATATAAAAATAGTAAAGCCCCCACCAATATTTTTTGCTGCGTCCGCCACTGATCACAGGCAGAAAGTCACAATCTGTAGTCAGAACAATTTGAATTGGCTAGTATATTTATATACTAGGTGATTCCAGTCAATGATTCCATCACCGACTGAAAGACTCAAACAAGATGAAAAAATTCAACAAAAACTATGTGACTAAAATCAAATAAAAAATCAACACATAAGGCCAGAAAACAGGAATTACAAGAATGGATGAAAATGTCATTTTTTTTTTGTTTCCCTAAACTTAAGCATCCCCACTTTGATCCACTTCTCATTCCCTTCTCATCTTCTTGTCTCAGTGGCTGCAAAACGTCGCATATACGATATGCAGCTTCTGTATGTAGAGAAATGGGAATATATACTGACACTTTGTCATCAATGATTCCTCCGCAGATGGCTATGTGAAGCAATATATATCATTCTTGTGGCAGATGAATGGAGAGATAAGCAAAAACCAAGATCTATATACACTGCAGTCTACGAAAATTACCCTGCTGGAAATGAAGTGCTGCATCAATTGCCTAACGCAACGAAGCTGCCGCCTCTCATCATCTGCTTGAACTCGTCGAAGTTGACTCTTCCATCACCATCCGCATCGACCTTCGTTATCATCTTCTTGCAGTCCTCGGCGCCCTTCCCCTGCTTGAGGCCAAGCGACGCCAGCACGGAGTTCAGCTCGTCAACGGTGATGAATCCGTCGCCGTTCTGATCAAACACGTTGAACGCCTCTTTCATGTCCTCCTCCTCGTTGCGCTCGTCCATGATGGTCCGGTACAGGGTGCCGAACTCGTCGATGTCAACGCACCCGTCTCCGTTCACGTCGACCCTGTCGATCATTTGAGACAGCTCGTCGCCCGGGATGAAGATTCCCATGTTCTCCAAGGAGCCGTTGAGCTCGGTCTTGGTGATCCGCCCGTCGCCGTTCCTGTCGAACATCTGGAAGACCCTTCTAAGCTCGCCGGCGTCCATTCTTTGAGGAGGGCGGGATGAGGGGGAGGATGGGATGGTGGAGGAGGAGAAGGGAGAAACGGGCTCGTTCTTGATATATTGTTGTTGTTGTTGTTGTTCTGTGTACGAGTACCAAGAAGCTGGGAGATACGTCCTCAGCTTCTTCGGTACTAAGTATTGAAAAACTGTGTAGAAGAGCTTGTACACTAGGAAAATTCTCAACAAGTTGGATGGCATTGTGGTTGGGAGTAGATGGTTGTATGTATAGAGGGAGAGAGAGAGCAACTTTTGAAATGGAGTAGGAAATGGTGGTGCTAAATAAGTAGGCGGCCGAATTTACAGGAAATTATGTTATGTGGGGAGGTTGAAGAAGACGCGTTTTGGATTCTTGAATTGTGCAATAAATTAGTGGCTATTTAAAACTCCAAAAACCGCGTTGTTATAATTGGTGTGTGGCGTGTTTGGGAAAAAACTAATAGTGGTGGGGCCGATTTGCAATTATAAAAAGATTGAGGAAAACGGGAGGGGAGAAGGGACCGTTACAACGGATCTAAACACTAGAGTAGTAAAAAGTGAAAATAAAAAGAAAAAACAAAATAATGGCCGGCTGTAGAAAGACGCGTGATTGGTGGGAAGACTGACACGTGAATGCGTGATGTTGGCGCCATGTCCTACTACTGAATTATAAGTCGTTGGTTTGGTTAGGGTTGAAACTAATATTTTATGTAGCATTTGGTGTAGGATGATTTTTATACGTTACGTTTTAAATATGCGTTCTAATACTCCCTTGGTTTTAAATATGCGTTCTATTACATGAATTTTAACAAAAACTATTGATTAACATTATCTATGTGGATAAATGATCCATCATATGTTAGATTTTGAGTGATATGAATATTTTTTAGTAAATAATAAATAGTTATAAAGTTAAATAATAAGGAGTAGTGTCTTAAAAAGGAAATTGATACATCTTTCGTGGATGTCGAATAAAGTAATTGTGATACACTTATTACGGATGGATGAAAATTTAATTTTGCTCAAAAAGGAGAATCTCTTTTACCGGAAGTCTTCACACCCTAACCCTATAATGAGAATATGAGAGAGTAATTCATAATGACTCAACTGTTAAATAGCTAAAATGACCAATGTTTATGGTGAAACTCTCACACTACTATTGCTGTCGAACTCGAACCTTAGTATTATCTTCTAAGGTGTTTCAGTTGTATAGTGATATTACTTTATTCAATATTGTTCCCTTTTACAAACATATCAGTTTGAAATAGGTTTAGTTATCCTTTAAATTTCAAATTATTATTATTTTAATTAAAATATCTTAAATTATTGATAATTATAATTAAATACGAATTATCCCAAAATGACAAAAATGTCCTGGTGCCAATTTTTTTATATGTATTAATTTTGTGATAGCTCTTCATTTAATTATAATAATCAAGCCTAGAAATTGAGCTCAAGTCGTATTAATTTGATGATTATCTTTTTTAGGAGAAGTCTTGTGTGATATCGTCTCATTATAAGACAACGTAATTAAGATTCAGATTCAAATCTATAATCAATGATATATATAATTATAAATATCAATAAAAATATGTAATTAAAATATAGGTTTATATTTAAATTTTGATCAATCTCATAGTAAAAAGGTCTAGCACAAATTTGTGCATCTTTTTTTATATGATTTATCACATTTGGTATTCCATTTTAAGTTCTGTCATTTGATTGTAAAACGTCTGTTTTACTATTCACCTCCCTTCTTCTGATAAGAAAATGCAACTGATATTAATACTCTCTGGATAATGTTTGTTCCAATATAATAATCAACAAATTGTTTCAAAAATAAAATTATTAAAAATTCGAGTTATTTCATGTTGATGAAAAGCTTGTTATTTTCAATCATAATCTTTCCTAGTCCAACATATATAGGTCACCTCAAAGAGAAAATACTCAAATTCTACTCTCTTACTTTCCTCGTTCCATTCAAGATGGTCAATTTTTTTCGATACGATTATTTAGGAGAATGAATATAGTTATTAAAGTGATAAAAAGTACGTAGGACCTATAACTTTTATAGAGATAATTATTTTCTATAAAGGAAAAAGACTATCTTGGATGAGATAATCCAAAAAAAATAAAGATAATCTTAAATGAGATAGCTCAGAATGTAATACGTATCATCTTAGGTGAAACGGATGGAGTATTTAATAGTAACTTTAATACTAGACACCAATGTTAATTTTGGTTTGAACAGCATGTCTTATTATTTTTGCAACCACGTCATATAATGATTGGAGATGAATGATGATGCGGAAAAAGCGTGCTGTTCCATGTGTAACAGTTGATGAAGAATGTCAAAAGATGTCGCAGTGGCCACCTTTTCTTATTTCTTTTTTCCAAAAACAATTTGCCATTCTTCACTTTTATTTATTTTCTATAAAGGAAATGCTCATAATATACTTTCGAAGAATAAGAAAAACAATTTTTGATGCAGAAGTTCATGTCTTCATTTGGAATAAAATTATCTTAACTAAGAAGCAGATGTAGGTATATGGATTCAAATTTGTATCCAAACTATTAGTACTCATAAAAATAAAAAAATAAAATTAAGGTTTGTTATAATATGATTCGTATCTTATCTTAATTAATTTTTTTAATACTCACTATGTGTGGATAAAAAACCTACTTTTATATTTCAATGAGAATAAAAGATTATGCCTTGTGTATGGTGTAGTAGCAACACTTCTATGCCCCTATAATGGTAGACTAATGATAGATGGCCAATGTTGAGATCAAATGTCTTAGATTCGAGTCAATTTTTACAGGATTTGTAAAATTTATTTATCTAAAAAGAAGAAGAAAGAAGATAGATGTGCTAAGTTTACTAACCAAATTATAATTCACTTCAAACGATAATTCTCATTTTAAATTATTTGACGCATGATTCCACCGAATTACTTTCATCATATCATTTCAATCCCAAGCAATCTAATTCTTGTTTGTTACTCCTCGGACTCGTTGTTCAATTGGTTGAAAAGCATCTGATAGCTGAAAAAATTAAGATTTGGATAATTTAATAATTTTCAATTTTCAGTCTATCTGTAGGTAGGTCATCTGTTTAACAGATCATTAATTATTATCAATCAATATTGCTATTTAATTAGATAAATGTGACAAAAATAATTTGATAAATAAATTACTTTGAAATCTGAACATAACATAATTTACCTGCCAAAAATTTACAAAAATAAATAACCCGAAATTAAAAGGTTTAATTTTTTTTTATTCGTTTGCCAACTAGATTTGTTATTCACGATAGGGCACATTTTTTTTTATATATCACATGTTCATTATATGATAAATTTAGATGATGGTTAGTATGTTTTTAAAAAGGGATCGGATTTGATTTAAAAGATAATAATTTACAACCAAAGCTTATAAAAAATTAAAAACAACACCAAACCTATGTGAAAGACTATGGACCTAATTGTTGCTTAGGTGTGTTAATATCAAGTTGTTTATTTATCGGATAATTTATCTATTGAAATGTACAGTTCAGCATTTTTTTGATAGTGGTACAATTAAACATATTAAATGGGCCGTTAAAAAACATAAATGTATTTAGTATATAATAAATTCAATTGATTGTTTCCCTAAACTTTTAAAGTTGTAGTTTAGATAATGTCTTTTACATATATCGCAGCACAACTACAACCATTTTAAAGTTTAAATAGTTCGATTATTTTGCTTTAATTGTTGCTGACTAGATTATTTACTATTGCTATCTAAATAGTTCGATTTAAAATGTGTGAGACAAAATTCAAATGTATAAATTTTTATTCATGAGTCCATTATATTAGCTACTCAAAACTAAATAGTGAATGTGTAGCAATTGCATACCTTTTTTTTTACGATAAGGAAAATAGCCAACAAATTTAATATGCTCATTAAATAATCACTCATGTGCAATCGTCAGCAAACTACAAATTACATACATATATATATAGTTGTAGATTGATTATTTTAGACAAAAGGATCAGACAATTCACATTAATAATTGGCACATCAGATTATTTTATGACCAATTGTATACAGTATCTTAGTTGTCTTCAAAAAGTCAACTTTTGGCTTGTACTTTCTTTTTACCTTGAATGAAGAATGTGAATTGTAAGATGTAGTATTATTTTATATATTTTACTGTAACCGTAAATTATAATAGTTGTCTTCAAAAAGTCAACTTTTGCTTTTACTTAAATATCTTTTTTCCTTGAAGGAAGAATGTGAAGTGTAAGATGTAATATTGTTTTATATATTTACTTAACAGTAAATTATAATATCATATTTTCTCAATACAAAAGTAAACTTCACTTGCCCTCTTATTTTGCTATCTATTATCTTTGAACCAAAAATAGTTTTCATGTAATCAAAACAAAGGGTTTAACTTGCAAGAGAAATTTTAAATTAAAGACTAGAAACTTTGTACATTCTAATGAATTAAAATAAGCTATTATTTCCATTTGAGAGTTTAAATTTATGTATTTATCTTTTTTTATATATATTACACATATTGATCCCCCTAGATAACTCGAACTCCCAATCTATTGTTATAATATGGGCTCATCAAGAAAATTAGTCTTATTTGTTCATGAGTTGGGCCATAAGTAATCTGGGACCTAAATATTTATTTGTTTGACTTTACTCCTAATGGCCCAAATATCCTACATTTTTTTGAAAAGCAAGTATCTTGCACTTGGCCTCTTGTAAGTTGTAACTCACAATTACTTTTTCTCGAGAAAGTCTTTATATAACATTATTTTTTTCTTGCACAGCACACACTAAATTACTTGATACTACAATATACTCTCTTTGTTACTGAAATATCTTATACTAAGAAAATATGTAAATTTGATTTTGTTATCTTAATTATTGTATGCAAAATTAAATAACTAAAAAATTTGTATTGAAGACAAATAAAATAAGAAAGTTTAATATTATTTTTTATAGAATTCGAAAATATAATACATGGTATCAATTTTTATATATAAATAGAATATTTATTCGAAAATAGAGAGAGTATTGCTGACTATTTTGAGAGAAAAACGTGAGAAATTGATCCACCAAGATACGTAGGCAGCCTGGATTTTACGAGCTACTTAATTTTCCGCCTTTTCTTGTTTCAATTGAACTTCAACGAAGAAATATAGAACACACCAAAATGCATCAGACAATTCGGCTTTCTGCAGCTCAGCGTCGACCATGATGAAAACTTTCCCATTTTTACTCTGTTAATTGTACAACATCGATCCGTCTGACAACGTGTAAATCCCATGTTTCTTCACCCTTGGGGCTTTAACCTCATTTTACTATCTCTATTTATTCTTCAGTTTTCTCCACCAGCTACGGCTATCAGGTATCAAACTTTCAATTTTCATCGCATTTTATCAAATTTCAAGGTCTCTCAACGAGCCCTTTTGTAATTTTAGCGTGACAGTTTTGTGTACTTTTCTGATTTTGATTCAGGTTACAGTAGCTATATAATATTCGATAAATTTTTAATCTTGTTACTTATTTGGATCGTTACTTCTCTGTTAATTAATAGATTCTCAGTGTTCCTGCATATTTAGAAGTTTTATCGTAATTTGGTGGTTGTTAGGTTAACTTGTGTTAATTTTGGTTAAATGAGGTTGATTTGTATTTACGTGGTTGCAGAAAGGATGTGAGCCTTCAGCTGAAACGGCATTGTAGAACCACGGTGCAAGGGAGATGTTACCTCACTGATGATAATGGTAATTTTGCGTATTTAGGCACACTCTGGTGCACTACGCACACGGTACATCCGTCTTAAATAAATCATAGTTGTGATTAATAGATCCTAATTGATAATTATTAACCTTAGTTGGGGATTATGAATCCTAATTGGATGTAGTTATGATGAACTGTACATTCGAATGCACACAAATTTCTGCCTTGATTTCTTTTAATATGCTTGATCATACTTTTAGTATCTATTAGTATTAGCACATAGAAGAAATTATTGTCTAGGAAATAGTGATCGTTTTATGGCTAATGAGATTTGTTCACCGGATCAGGATGATAATGTTTTAGTTTATCAAATTCTATCATAAAGCAAAGGAGAAAGAAAAAATTAGGTTCAATTTTATTCCGATGTTAGGTCTTCTGGGGAATCAAACTTTGATTAGCCTTATAATCACAATATATAGTCTTGATGGTTTCTCATCTTTCTAGGTTACGTATGTGATGCATTGTCAGTTGATCCACGGTTCCATTGTTGTCCTGGAAGAGGAGAACGTTCTCTTGTCAGTGAGTTATCTCTTTAAAGTCTTTCTTCCATTTTTTGCTCCTCAAATTCCACTTCCATTGGTCCTTCTAATGTTTCTTGACTCAGTATTTAGACTGAACTCTATATTGAATCACAAGTCCGAAATATTAAGTTGAAAGCTGCTTTAAAAGTAGAGTACAAACTGAAGTAAATATCTGGGATGGCGGAGGGCCGATTGCAATTTTCTGTTCTTTAGTTGTTGAATGCCTTCTGTTTATTGTAGCGTTATTGTTTTAAATTTTCCTCGTGATTAAATTGCAGGGGATGCAATATTTTTCTCAGTGTTGCAACTCATACGAGTTCTGTGTTTCCTGTTGCTTGAATCCGGAAATGGTAACATCATCCAAAAATTTGCTTTTTCTTATTAACTAATCCTTCTCATTCTCATACGCTGTCTACTTGTTATAAATACTGATGAGGAACTGGCTTCAAACGTCCAAATAGAAAAGCCTGTGACTGCTGGTAAGCTCTACTTCAAAGAAATGCTGATTTAAGTGCTAATTTCACTTATATCACGTCATTCATCTGATATAGTTTTCTGATATTTCAGGTTCATGAAAATGCATAGCTGAGTGAATTTCATCATTGTTTTTCCATACCAACTAATTCTTCAGGTTAGTGCATCATGTTCATGCATAGTATACAGGCCAGAACATTAATTTTATGTTATAAACCTCCATGGAAGAATTGACCTTTTGAATATGTTAGCCTTCTCAAGTGGTTAGTATTCTTATAGGTTTTGAAATTTATATATGATTCTTAAATGTGAAAGTTTTCAGAAACTAAATTGACCTATGCTTAGTAGTATTTCAATGACAGAATCTTCGAGCACACAGCTAGAAACAAGACTGACTGGCATCAACGTCATTATTGGAAGGTAAAATATCCCAATGGTCATTCAGGTTTCGTCATCGTAGAAGAACCTAAACGATAGCAGATGCTAATGGATCTCTGATACTTCCATCCATGTAAATAGACAAGGAGAATCTTGCGACACCGTCTGCAAGTCTAATGGAGAATCTTGTGTGCCAAACAAGCTTGCTCTACTTAAACCAGTGTGAAGTGTAAGCTAACCCTTTTCTTACATTTAATGCAAGCATGTGTTAATGTACTGCTCGTCTCTTACTGATTTTCTTGCATAACAATTAGAATTAAGAAATACATGAGCTGCAAAGGTGCATGTTTGTCGAGCGTTGGAGCTGACCAACCAGCTGAAGTAGTTGATGATGCTCCGACATATCTGGTATGGTTGCTGTTTCAAGTTCAATACCAACTCCATATAGATAATCGCTAACAAAGCTTTTCAAAGTAACCAGAATGAATCACACGGGCCTGCTTCAGATCTGTGTGTTTTTGTCTTTCAGATTGCATAGTTGTAAAATATGATTGCATTGTTGATTAACTTCTCTTTCTTCACATTTTACACATCTAGAACCCGGTGCGTGCTCGTACACGGAAGACAATCTACACTTTCTTGCGATGGCTCTCACAGTCATACGAGGAAGCTTGTTTTGTAAGTTTCTCTCCTCTCTGTCTCTCTCTCGCTATATATATACATTAAGAACTTGAAAGCAATTCTATTTACTTCTGCAGTTAACCTCCTCCGTTAAGACAATCATCAAACAAGAGGAAGATCCATAAACTATAAATGGTTGTACATTAGTTGTTTTCTTTCATACTTTTTAACAGGAACAAATCCCTTAGATATTACTCCATCCGTCCCACCCAAGACGGTTCATTTCTTTTCGACACGGTTATTTAGGAGAATGATATAAAGTGAATAAAGTGATAAAAAGTAGGTAAGTCCCACAACTTTTGAAGAGATAATTATTTCCTAAAAAAGAGACCATCTTAGGTGGACACCAAAAAAGGAAAGTTGTACAACCATCTTGGATGGGACGGAGGGAGTATTATATTCTTTTGTTTGTGTCATAGTCAATGTAATGGTGTGATTCCCTACCCCTTGAAAGATTTACAATGTATGATGTAGTTTGAAGAATATAATTATATCACCAAGGTTTAGTTTTGCACATTTATAAAGTTGTACTCCCTCCAGCCATTGGACATGGCATGTAATAGATTTGAAGCATTATTTTTCATACATGTAATGTAACAATAAAATTTTGCACTGTTGCACGAGTACTTATTATTCATTCAACAGTGCACATTTTTTGAATTTTGATTTTAAAATTATATTTTTGGATTTTTGGCTACTATTTTTTTCCCACTATCTAGAGTAGCTAAAAATAAATCCACCACGTACATTAATCAAATGTGTATCAAATTTGTGGAGAAAATATACTTTAAATATGACATGAATATGTATGACCCATTACAGGAGATATACAAGTCTGTTTCTTGTGTTTACTTTATCGATCTTTTGACCTTTAAGAGACACATAACTCTTTAGTAAACATTCTTTTCTAACTTAAATACAACAGAATAAGCTCAATCAAGGAGTTAATTTCTCAAAAGGTTATCAAATTACAGTGTTTGTATCAAAAAGGTTTCTAAACAAAATTTTGTATTAAAATAGGTACTAAACTTTAATTTCTTTCAAATAAGGTATTTATCCCTTTTTACACTTATAAATATATAAGTTAAATTGCATCGACATTGTTAAAATAAACATATGTATAACAAATTTTTTGAAGATAAAATTTCCAACATGTTTCCAAACTTGAAATAAGGTCACACCACATTGTTGAATGATAGGATATGGCCCAACCTCTCGGGCCCATTAGCGAGCCCAAGCAGTGGGCCTAACCTAACGCTGCCTACTCGATTACGCTGAATGACAGTCCCAAACCCTAATTAAAGGCGGAGTCAAGGACACGATAATGAGGTAACGGTAGAAATCATGGGTAATAACTGGAAATCATGGGCGATTATGGTGGAGATCATGGTCCCGCCAATCAAGGGATTCAAGATAAGGTTTACGTTTATGTATAAATAGGAGTTAGATTGAAGGAAAAGGGTTAGCAAATTCTTGAATACTAGAGCTCTTTGAGATACTTGCATGTCGAATTATAGTAAACATCTTGAGGATCATCTCCGTGGACGTAGATCTTATTCTTGATCGAACCACGTAAAAGTCTCTCGTGTTCTTTCTTGTTTTCATAAATCTCGCACACTAGATTTATCATTGGCGCCGTCTGTGGAAACTATTGAACAAAAAGCGTGTTTTCTACAATCTAATGGCAAGGACACGTGCAAACGCTAATCTTGCCGAGCGATGTCGGTAACAACCGTGCGAGAGGGACGATCGGTGGTCACACAACGCCGGGAAAGGGATTGCGGGCGCCACCAGCGGTCACACACACGAGGTTACATGGAGAATGCTTCCATACACCCTCAGGATCGCCGCCCCAACGAAGAGGAAGACGCCGACCTCAGTACCGGTGAACAGGAGGTTCACCGCTCCCACGAGGTCCTCGGTCGAGCAGTGTCCGAGTTCCTCAACGTCAACCTTAATCAATTCCAAAGTTTCCTCAACCAGAGGACAAACGGAGCGGGCCCCTCAAGAGTGCCCGAAGTGGTGATTGCAGGCAATCGAGGTCGCTTACCTCTCCGAAATAATCAACGTTCACCGCAGCATAATGATCGCCCCGATACCAGGGTTCATTCGCCCTCGTACCCTCCGCGGAGCCGTTCTCCACCTCGGCGTGATACCCATGTGAATGGGCGGGAAAGAAGGGAGGAAAGGCAGTCGAACTCCCCTCGAAGAGACGACGACGCCGTTATCGATCTCCCACTCCCGGAGAGGATGGTAACAGCTCCCGGATTCGACCGACACGGACGAATTATCTCTCCTTTTCAAGGAGATTCGGATACACCCTTGCCACAGCGATACCGGGCTCAGAATATTGCTGCATCGATGGCCTTGGAGATCCTTCCCGACTTCCTATTTGCCTATACTACCAACATGGCGAATCGAGGATGGAAGATTTCCATATGTGTAAGGTCTTTCCGGGTGCTGATCTCCAACGCTCGGCGTTGGTTCACCTCGCTCGCATGAAACGAGCATCCATTGCTTCAAAGACCTCATGGATCGGTTCAAATGGCGCTTTTACCAAAGATGCCGCCTCGACAACCTTCATCCGATCTGCTTACAATCCGCCAAGGGCGGGACGAAACAATGTCGAATTTCGTCTCCAGATTCATCATGGAATCCCTTAAAATAGATGAGAGTAACGATCTCTACATCATCAACGCATTCAAGAATGGGATCCGACCTGGAGCTCGAATAAAGAGATCACCCGTGACGACCGAAGGCGACTAGTCGTCTTTGGACTTTGGTTGACAACTTTGTCAAAGGGGATGAGTCGGACCGGAAGAAGAGAGAGATCTGGGATGAGCGGTGATGAGAGAGGAAGCGGGAGGATCGGGGCGAGGTCTTTGAGCGCCGAAGTGCGTTCGAAAGAATAAAAAGGGCGATGGGAATCAAGGTGGGACCTCGGCCAAACCCCAGTAATAACGAGCGCTCTATTCAAATCCAGTGGAAATATTTGAGCTTCACACGAGCTCTTCCCAAAACCTCCTCCTATGAAAGGAGGATCGAAAAAAGTCAACGGGAAAGTATTGTGACTACCACCGAGTGCGGTCACGATACGGAAGATTACAAGTCCTTGAGCTCACAGTTGGCGAGCTCGTCGAGGAAGGCCGAAGAAATACATCGGCCGACCGGGTCGGGAAATAAAAAGCGAGAGGAAAAATGGAGGTGGTAATAGCGGACCGACCTCAGCGCCACCGACACGAAGATGATGAGGCGAAGGTCCCAATGCAATGGAGCAGTCTATGCTATAACCGGACTGCCGGTTGAGTGCGACGAGGTCGTCGCTTAGAAATGAAGCTCGGAGGCCGACCCAGGAGCCAAAAACAAGCGACTTGGGATGGAGAGAACATCGTGTTCTCCAAAGGCGACCCAGTACCCAAGATCATGCCTCGCGGGGATGCCATTACAATACAAGCCGTGGTGGGTAACAAGAATGTACATCGGTCTACATTGACGCCGGAGCCTCGTTAGCATCATATTCGAGCTGCTGGATAAACTTGATGTCGGAGGAATTGGTACACCCCGCACCTTCGGTTGCGGAGCTTTACTCGAGGCGGTTCAACGAAGGTGTCATTACCCTTCCTGTTACTGTAGGCGCGCTCGGTCGGTTACCAGGCCATTCAATTTTTCTGGTCCGAGCTCCTCTCCATACAACATTATCACGGGAAGAGATTGGTGTATGCAGCAGAGCCGTCTGCTCCGTGTACCACCTCACTATTAAGATACCCACCCCGTGGGAGTGTTAAGCATTCGGGGTGACCAAGCGGCGGCTAAAGAATGCTACGAGTCTCAACCAAGATGCGGCCTTACCTCGGGCCTAGCAATTCTGAGAACCCTCCAAGTTGCCACCTCGGGATGATCGTGAGAATCTTGACTATCTGACGACGACCTTCCAAAGTTGTCAAGGTTGGTACCCAGGTTCGATCGATATTCGCCAAGTGTCATGCGACTTCTAAGGGAATATAGAGATGTATTTGCATGGTCTCCATTGGATATGACCGGGTCTCGCCCGAGCTCATAACTCATCGTCTCAACATCGATCCGGCCACTAAACCGATTCGGCGAGAAGAGAAGTTTTGCCGCGAGCGGCGGTCATAAGAGGCGAGGTAACCCAACTCCGGGAGGCTAAAATCACAGACGAGGTTAAATACCCAACTTGGATGGCTAATCCGTTGTAGTTCGAAAGCCGGGAGGGATGACGCGTGTGTGTCGACTATACCGACCTCAATAAACAACGCCCAAAGATCATACCCTCCCGACATTGACAAAAGGTGGAAGCATTGGTGGGGCATGAGATCTTCGGTTTCTGGATTTATACAAGGGATACCACCAAGTCTTGATGAGCCCCAAGGCGCCCAAAAGCGTTCATTCTTGACTTGAGTCTTTGCCTACGGAAGATGCCTTTCGGTCCGAAAACATTGAGCTACCTACCAAAGAATGGTGGGCGCGATCTTCAAGGATCACATAGGAGAAATTGTTGAGGTCTATGTCGACGATATAGTAGTCAAAAGCAAAAAGGCGAGAATGCGCCATTGACCTCGAAACTATTCTTCACTCCTCGGTCGGCCAACCTCAAGCTCAATCCCAGTGCACATTCGTGGTGAAGGCGGGTAAATTTACGGGATCTTGGGTTTCTCGAGAAGGCACAGCCAATCCTACCAAGGTGAAAGCGGTGCTCGACATGCGGATCCCAAAACCATCCGTGAAATACACAAACTCACTGGATGCAGCCGCCTCGGTAGATTCCTATCTCGATTGCCGAGAAGCGACTTCCTTCTTCAAGATCCCGAGGAGAGCTCCAAATTTCACTGGCGGGAAGAACACCAGTCGCCAGACTGTTGAAGGAATATCTCGCCGACCGCCGACACTATCCGCCCAAGCAAGGTGAAACTCTATCGTTATATCGGCCACCTCGGACGAGGCAATTAGTGCTATCTTGGTGCGAGATGAGATGGGACGGCAACTCCCATCTACTTCGTTAGCCGGGCTCTCAAAGGACCGGAGGCGAGTACACCAACCTCGAGAAGGTAGCTCGGCCTTGGTGAGCATGGCGGCGCCTCGGCCTTACTTTCAAGCTCATTAAGTCCGGTACTAACGGACTTACCTCTAAAACAAGTCTTATCAAAATCGAGTCATCCGGACGTATAGCTAAGTGGGCACCGGAGCTCGGCGAACACGATATCTCATACTCCCCGGTGCCGGCCATAAAAGGCAAGCCACTGCAGATTTCTGGTGGAGGTCAAATTCACCGAGTCGCCTCTACCGGTGAGGTCAATCCCACCTCACGGCGGAGGAATCTGTCCTTGCATCACCCGTTGAATGTTGGCGGATGTATGTGGACGGAGCTTCATGCAAGACGGGTAGCGGAGGGGGCATCCTCCTCCTCGGCCCGAGATAAGGAAGAAGTGACATCGCCCCGGTTTACCTTCCGACCACCAACAACGAAGTGGAATACGAAGCATGATCTCGGGACTCCGCCTAGCAAAGGAATTGAAAGTGGACAAAGTCCGGATATTTGGAGATTCAGTCGTGGTAAACCGGTCTTAGGCACATCTGAGGCTAAAGAATATCGAATGAAGCGAGTGCGCGAGAAAGCGAAAGAGATCTTGGCCTCGTTCGGATACTTTAGTATTAATCAAATCCACGGGAGAAAAGCAGCCGGTGACATCCTTAGTAAATTGGCCGTCATCAACAAATCCGCCATGAGGGAAGTTCATTCGGAAGCATTGAGGCGCCCACATCGGCGTTATCTCGGAGGTGAACCAAACGGATGGCGTCCCTAAAGCATACACGGAAGTTGTACGCTACCTCGGGATCGGCTAGAGGCCAAAAGATGATGGTGAAATCCCGAAGTATCTTGTGTATGAGGGCTTTCTCTGGGAAGTCCTACCTTCACCCTCCCGAGATGCCTCGGGCGGAAGAAGCCGACTCGTGCTCAATGAGATTCACCGGGGGTCTTGCGGAAGCCACATCGGGTCACGAGCTCTCTCAAAGAAGACGTTGAGGTCGGGATATTATTGGCCCACCCTTATTCAAGATTCGGCCGAACTCGTCAAAAATTATCCGAAGTGCCGACTTCACTCCACGGTCAAGCTACCCGGACCGATCCGGCGACTGCGAGCCCATGGCCTTTCATGCGATGGGGATCGACATCGTTGGTCCATTCGACCGAGCACCGGTCGACCGTTATTTAGTCGTGGCCGTGAGACTACTTCACAAAATGGGTCGGCGAGCCATTGTCGAACCTCACGAGCAAAAGGATTGAGACATTCGTGTGGAAGAATATAGTGCCGCTTGACATACCACACATTCGGTCTCGGATAATGGTACCCGGTTAAATCGATAAAAATTTCAGGAGGTGGTGCAAAGAGCTCCGGATCGACCAACGCTTCACCTCGATTACACACCCGCAAGCGATGGTCGGGCCGGGTGACGAACCGCACGATTATACAAGGATTAAAGAAGAGGCTGAACCGAGCTAAAGGTGATTGGGTGAAAACCTTCCCCAAGTCCTCGATCCTACGAACAACACCTCGGACTTCGCATGGAGAAACACCTTTCGGCTTGGTCTATGGGCCGAGGCCGTCATACTGGGTGAAATCGGCGCACCGAGCCCACGCACTCTTCACTTTGACCCGGATGGGAGCGAGGGACGACCTGCGGACCAACCTTGATACTCTCGAAAAGCGAACTCGCCTTCATAAACGAAGCTAAGTACAGGGCCGGTCGCATGGTATTACAACAAAGGGTCAAAGCCTCCGCTGGCGCAAGTAGGTGACCTTGTCCTACGAAATAATGAAGCCGTGGAGCTGAGCGTCTTAACAAGTTGGATCCGACATGGGAAGGCCCATACAGCGTTCACGAGGACCTCGGCAGGGGCCTACAAACTATCTCACCTATCCGGTGCGCTTATCCCCCGAACCTGGCATATTTCTCATTTAAGGAGGTACTTTACATAGCTTCGATTACAGAACAGCCTTATGTTAGTCCCCTTACTTGCTTTGCCGAAGTGCGATGTTATACACTTGTTGAATAAAATGTTTATTTTTATATAATGAAAATTCCATTTTATTGAGATGCGAACATCTATTTGGATATACCGCATTTAAACCTTCACGAGGGGACGCCCTCACGAAGATGAAATAACCCACTAAGAAGGGTACTCACTAAGCGCGCCCGCACTCGTAGATTACTCATGAAATTGAGCGTCTCGGTCTGGCCATCTGAACAACTCATTAATTTGAAGTCTACATGCACACATCAGATTACTCATTAAATTGAAAAGTCATATGTAAAAACATCCAGTTGGATCTCACCAAAAATTATGCTGTATCTGATATAAATACATTTACGACCAAGCGAAGTCCTAAGCTATGTTTATACCTCTCGAGAGGAAAACGTACACTTGAACGAGTCTAAATACATTTATACCTACATACAAAGTCTGCGCTCAATACACTCATTCGGACTTACGGGCTCCGCCTCGATGAGATTCACCGAAGCTGAGATAGTTTTGAACGAAATCCCCAGGTCGGCGATGAATACCCGGAATGAACTCGGTGCCTTCCACCCAATCTATAAGGACGGCACCACCTCGGCCTGCTCCGGGAGTAGTTTGACCCGACGCGGGCGGATTCCGGCCTGGGGAATGCGATCCTGCGCCCGAGGCCACACCTCGACCCCGTGAGCCTGACGTCGGACCAGGACAATGCCCTCGTCCCCGAGCTCTAGCCCTTCCACGTCGATTTGCTGCCCGCGCGCGCCCTCCCCTCCGAACTACCGAGCGCTGTCCTCTATGCGCTCATCTTTAGGTGGACCCATTAGACGGAGCACTTCGGCGTGATCAGCGTAGCCGCCCTCCTCTTCAGGCTCTTCAATTATGGGATCGGCGTCGCCACCGTAGGCCTTGCTGCGGGCGGGGGCATCGTCGTTTGCGAAACGATCTCATACATCCGCATGTATTCGGGACAGTCGAGGCGGTCTTTAAACTTCTTGCTATTTGGACCTCCTCATCCTCAATACCATGCCTCCGCCAACAAGCTCGAACTCGATCGTCGGCCGATATGGTAGTCCCACCATCCGTGGATTACCTTCTCATACTGCATGCTCTTCCGAGATCCGAGCCGCTTTTTCGTCGTCGGCTCAAGCTGCTCTCGCATTGCATCGATCGTCCTTGGATCACATCTGCGGATAAATCACCCACGGACTTGAGTTGTGTAATCCTTAACTTTAAAGCCTCGTTCTCGATGAAGGAGGCGGACCACTTCATGATCGACCTCATGCAACTTTTGTTTCGATTCGGTGACGATGCCGGTGACATCAATCTTGGCGGAACACGAGTCGGCTCGGCGGACCGACTCCTCCGGTCGTCACTTCCTCATCCTTCTCGGCGAGCACCTCGGACTTCTTTCGGCTTTGTTAGTAACTCGTGATCGAGTCCAAGTATTGAGATGGGAATCTTGAAATAAGACAACACACAAGCACTTTAATAAGATATATCATTATTAAAATGGAAGTTTGTACAACACGGGGTCTATCGACCCGGCAAATCGACTATTACATTAGGTCCATCGACCTCGGGCTCATTCTTGGACTCTCCGGCACTCTGCTGCTGCTGCTGCTGCTTTCCTCCGCGGTTGCCGATCTCCGGAAGGATGTCAGAGCTCGGACTGCCGCCTCGGTTTGACCCTCAACTCGATGAGAATGCTTGAAGCTCCACGTCTTCGTCTTCCTTGCAGCGAGTTCTGACCTCCGCCGTCGGGAGTGAGGCGAGAAGATGCGAGCATCCACCAGGGGGAAGAGGTCGCCCGGCGATTATGCGACATAATTCATGCATACCTCCCGAGGTTCGACCTCAACCCAACCGTCTTGGACCTTGTCAAAATCGGTCTCTCGGTGCCAACTTCTCTGGTGGGCGATATCACTGCGGCCTCATCACACGGCCGGTCGGAGATGAATGAGGAAAAACTCTCGGCTCGATAAGCTGGCTGGCGAGGCCCTCGGCATAGGTCCTTGCCCGCCACAAGGCGCTTTGTCTGTGACCGACTTCCTCTCCTCCTCGGCAGCCTCCTCTTGGCGCTCTCCGCCGCACGGGCCACTGCAAGGCCGGTCCTTCTTCTTGAGGCGCTCTCGGCCATCTTTGCCACTTCAGCTCGCCCGGCTTTCGCCTTTGCAAGTTCGGCGTCCGCCAGGCAGATCCAGTAGCGGTTCAGACCCCTCGGTTTGTCGCGGCGGTCTTCTCCCATGGCCTCGTGTTGCGGCGCCTCAACAACAAGCCCGGCCATGCGGTGCATCTCACTGCCATCGAGGCGCGTCACGAATATGGAACAATTAGCAACACGTAACAACATTCTTACAAAGAGAAAGTTGCGACTTATACCTTTGGGAAGGATAAAGGGTCTTTGGAAGCCGGCACCTCGGCGGGTGACCATGGACCTTGATCTCCGGCGTCGGCGGAGGTTGCACGAGGACTTGTCATTAAGTCCTCGGGCGTCCACCACCACGGGTGCTGGGTGGACTCGTTCGTCTCGCCTTCTTCCTCGGGCTCCTTTCGGATGATGCGGTAGCGGCGAGATCGGCATATTGACTTCTCGGTAGGGTCAATCTTCACGCATACAACATGAGAATTTCGTTAGCACAACGAAATCGACGGGAAATAAAGATAAGAAGGTTGCCTCACCCAAATCGGACCACGATCTGGAGCTTCGACCTATAGACACTCAAATTGACGATCGTTTAAGTCATCCTCGGTATAATTGATCGATAGGATCTCACTCATATCGTTCAATGACTTCTCCATAGGGCCGGGGATTAATTTTCACATCCTTCATCGCTCGAGGCCCCACTCATACCTCGGATACCCTCACCGCGAAAAAGTATCTATTTTGCGGTGGGATACCTTCGATGGGAAGCTATTTTAAACTTGAGACGGTGACGGGTAATATACTCCTCCTATAGACTTGGCTAAAAACGCATCAAGACTTCAAAACTCCTCGCCTATGCTTAGTAGCAGGCCACCTAGCCCAACCGCCGACCTAATAGAATTGGAGGTCGGTTGGCATATGGGGATCAAAGTACTCTTGAAAACTAAGGAAAATAGGGCGAAAAATCTAAGCCCAGCTATTAAACTATCTACAAAATGGTAATAAACCCTCCTAGAGGCCATCGCCCTATCATTGGGTTTGTGAGCACCACCATGCATCCTCCGGGATGTGGTATTTCTCATAACCACCAAGAGCTCCTCTGTCGTCAAAGTCGATCTCGCCGCACCAATCGATGCCATCCCATACCAAGACACGGTGAAACCACAGAACTAAGTCTATAGATTTACCTGGCGGTTATGGCATATATAATCCCTACGTTGGAATGGGCGGCGTAACCCAAGCCGAACCGAGTTATCGAGGCGAGAAGAGGAATGAGAAGGTGAAGAATACATACTTACTTTTACGGGCGGGATTTCGATTTCTTCACAAAGTGTGAAAGAGAAATTGGGAATTTCTAAGGTTATGCTCTACGGATTCAAGCGTCGAAGGAGAAAGTGAGCAGTTGCCTCTTTTAGACCTATTTATAGGATAAATGGCGCTAAAATCTGCCGTTTCGTTTATCACACGTGCTATCTACGATTGGATGTGTGACCGAGCCTGCGCGCTTTTGAAGTGCCCAACTACCGCTTTGGCGGCGTATGGCGTACTCTATGGAAAAGCAGACCGCCGATCGATCACATAATGATTACATCGAGCTCGGACGTCGGACTACGCCCGTATCCTCATACCAGCCAGTATTTGGTCCGACCTCGGCGTCCTCGACATCGGACCTCGGCGTCCGCCCGATCGATCGCGTAATAATTTTGAGCTCGGACATCGGGTTCGCCCATGTCCACCTCGGACCGCAGTATTTCGGTAAAGAGCCGTACTGACATGAGGCAAGAACCTTCAGCGAAACCTTGACCAAGAACATCCCGCCTCGGCAAAGCATATTCTCCGCTTCACCCGGCAAGGCTATTCCTTGACTTTTCGGGGGCTATGATAGGATATGGCCCAACCTCTCGGGCCCATTAGCGGCCCAAACAGTGGGCCTAACCTAACGTTGTCCTACTCGGTTACGCTGAATAGCGACAGCCCAAACCACAATTAAAGGCGGTCGAGGACACGATAATGAGGTAACGATAGAAATCATTAATAACGGTGGAAATCATGGGCGGTTATGGTGGAGATCATGGTCCCGAATCGAGGATTGAAGATAAGGTTTACGTTTATGTATAAATATGAGTTAGATTGAAGGAAAAGGGTTAGCAAATTACTGAATACTAGAGCTCTTTGAGATACTTGCTGTAATCGAATTATAGTAAACATCTTGAGGATCATCTCCTCCGTGGACGTAGATCTTATTCTTGATCGAACCACGTAAAAGTCTCTCGTGTTCTTTACTGTTTTCATAAATCTCGCACACTAGATTTATCATTGAACAAACACACGCACACACATATATATACTCATGAACGGACAAGCTTAATTATACCACACCTGAAGAAGTAACCATTACTTAAACTCACACTGCACGGTTTTTGTAAAAAAAATACCCGTAGTTTTTGTGCAAAGACTACAGTTTATAGTCTAAACGATGTAGAGATAGGCCAAAATTATAATAATGCATTTTCAAGAGTTGGAAAATTCAAGATTTGGCAACGAGATGAGTCCATGTCTTTGGTGATGTCGATGAAGCAGGAGAACAATGTAATAGGATGCTCCACATCTTGAGGGTGTTTGGTTGAGCTTATAAGCTCTTTAAAACAATTTATAAGGCATTGTTGAAAGTGTTTGACAAAATAAGCTCTAAACAAACATAATTTGTGAAAATAAGCTCAACAACTTATAAGCTCCCTAAAATAAGTTGGTCAACCATAACTTATTTTTCATAAACTTATAAGCAACCATAAATTACCAAAATAACCTTATTATAGTTTGTTATTTTCTATATATATACTATCAATTTTATCTCTCTAACTATGATGTTCTCCTTTTAACTCACGATTCTTTCTCTAGCTTATAAGATCAATTATCCAAACACTTTAACAACTTATGAGCTCTTGAGATATTACCTCTTATAAGCTTGAAACATTTTATAAGCTCTCTAAAATAAGCTTAGCCAAACACCCCCTTCATTGAGCATCTCATACTCAAACGTCCACGTCACCAAATCTATGTCGCCCTTCGTCTCTACATGGGATTTGTAATAACGAAGGTTTTGTATAGCTCCAGCAAGTCTCCTTCAACACAATCAACTTCTTCTCTTCATCAACGGTCTCCACTAGTTCTTTTGTTTTCTTTGTTTCCCATCTTTGTTTCAGAATTATACTTGTAACACAATAGTCGACAAGATCGTCGGGGCCATTTATAACATATAGTAATATTCCAATTTTTGACTATTTTTATAATAATGTCCCGAAAAGTAATTTTGAATATAAGATAAATATAATTTTATTTTGTTTGCTTGCATTTATAACACTAGTAGAGACCACCTTTCTCGCCATGTTCATCGTCCATCATCTCACGAAGATTGAGTGATGCACGATTGAACAAAGTTTGTTGTTTGTGCACTCATGTAATAGTTCAAAACGAACTATTGTATGAATACATGAATAGATCTGTCTGTGTAATCATTGCGAATTGCATATTGACAGATCAATTCCTAGGTGTGTTTTTATTTTTTATATGGGTATAATTTATCTTCTCGCTAGCAAACATGGATATATCCAATTTTTACTCATGATTATTCCGGTATGCTACAAATATTTGAGTAAATCTAATTAAAATGTAAACAAAATATGTTACATGTCAGTGTTAATTGAGTTTAAAATATACAAATATTCTCCCGATTTTGATTTTGCATACAATTTTTAATTTTTTTTTCTAATACACAGATTTTACATCGATTGTTCATAATTTTTCTTATGATTTCACATTCCGAAAAAATTTAAACTAATTTGGCGGCCGGAATTGCCAGCATTTTTGAAGTCATGTAATTATTTCCAAATTAGCATTAATATCTTTGGAAAATGAAATCAGAAAAAAATTACAAACAAAATAAAATTGCAAAAATCATGTGCAGAACAAAAATCGAAACAAAATTCCTATATTTTAAACCAATTGGTCCAAAATAAAATATGTAAAATTGATGACGACAAAGTGTCACATGGGTATAAGTCCAGGAAATGATGGAACCAGCATGACCAAATTCACCCTCAATCAGATCACAATCATGCACATACTGGGTGGGTGGCTGTCGGAACATTATGTGGCGTGTGTCTAAAAAGTCGTGGAACACATCTCCACCAGCTTTAAACTCTATTGCTGCAACCAACGTCCCGTGTAACCCCATCTCCCAATCTAATTAATTTATCTTTTGCAATATTATACTCTCTACCCGTCTCAATATTCATAATTCCTTTCTTTTTATACATAAATTAAGAAAAATTATATTTTATATATAAAATAATATATCTTATGAAATTCGAGGTGCTTTTTTGTGTAATTTTTTTTTGGAATGAACCAACAATAATGGAACAAAAAAAAAAAAACGAGTCAACAATAATGGATGAAGTGAGTATAATTTATGAGTTGAAAGAAGGGTGCAAAGAACTCATCGAAATCTTCGCTTTATATAGGCAAGGCAGATGCATGCACATCTCTCTAAGAAAGTGTTTGATTAAGTTTATAACTTCTTTAAAATATTTAATAAAATAAATTATGAAAATAACTTTCAATAATTTATAAGCTTCTCTAAAAATAAATTGTTCAAGCTCTCTATTATTATTTTTTTATAAGTAATAGTGAATATATCAAAATAATTTTATATAGCTTGTTATTTTCTATATATACACTATCAAATTCATCTCCCGCCAACTGTCTCTCTCTAAATATGATTTTTTGTCTCTAAGTCACGATTATTTCTCTAGTTTATAAGTTTAATTATCCATATATTTTGATAATTTATAAATTCATTATTCTTGAAATTTATACACTTTCTAAAATAAACTTAACCAAATGCCCTCTAAGTCATCGTGCACATCACTTGTAATTTTTATTCTTAATTTCTTTTTTTACATATTAGTTTTTGAATTAATGCGCTGTGGCCCAGTGGGTTCCATGTAGTTGATTTTGGTGATTTCTAGAAACTGATTACAAAATGGGAGCAGAGAGATGAGCTGCTATTTAATTTCTAATAATTTGAGTAAAATATAATATATTAAAATTATCATAAAATTAATCTATTAAATTAAAAATTATATATTTTCCTTATTATAAATGTTTAATTGGTTCAAAACTCTGATCAATAACTGCATTGTTGATTGTATATTTCTCGAGTGTATCACCACAACCATTTACTTATCTGCTCGACCCGAGTGTGTGCATATATAAATACATATGGATGATTAAATAGATTCTTTCTCCTGTGATAATTCAATCAGTACTATAAACTTTTGTATGATCAATAATAATATAAAAAAATATTATTATAAAAAGAGTCATTGTTATATATATAAAAAATCATAATCAGAAAAAGAAGAATTATTGATTAGGGAATGGTTCACGTGAAAATGCAAATATTGGTGAGAAATAAGAATGCAACATTTAACGTATAAAGTTGTTGCACTAAATGTATAAATTTATTGCACCAAATTCTGTGCAACAACTTTATGAATCACAAACCAACTTCACACAATTAACAGTTTCATAGTATAAATAGAGAAGTGACAGATACAACAACTTGGAAAGTTTAAATCGAACACAACAAACTGGGAAAACTGTGTCTCCCTAGCTCTTATTCACTCAAGACATTATTAAACATCACACCTCTGTCGAGTTGGAAATGGGAAAGAGTGATTCAAGATTGGGCAAGGTGATGATTCTCAATATCTTTGGTGAGATCGATGAACAACGAGAGAAGTGAAATGGGATGCTCCACATCTTCATTAAGCATCTCGTATTCGAAGCTGCAACTCACCAAATCAATGCCGCCATTCGTCTCCACGTGGACTGTAATAATGAAATCTTTGTACAGCTCCATCAGGTCTCCTTCAATCATTTTAAATTGAATCAACTTTTTCTCTTCATCAATGGATTGGATCACCTGTTTCGGCTTTCTTCTCTTTCCCATCTGCACGTCGCACATTAAATTTTATTGTAGTCGATAAGAAAGACCATTCCAAATTATTTTGTGTGTCCCTACTGTCAACATCCCACATTAATTCTTGTTAGGGCTGACAATTAGGACACGTTTGGTAGCATTGTGCGTCTGTTTGGTAACCCATATTAATATCCTGCGTCTGTTTGGTAGCTCTGTTTCGTATCCTTGCGGCCCGTGTTTTAATGACGGGCTTGGTGGATTAATACATTTAGTAGCTACTGTTTTTTATTTTCTTTAGGATTTGTAACCCACAAAAGTAGTGGGTTACAAAACCCATTTGAACAGTACATTTTAACTAGACGAAACCTAACTAACCTATCAAACGTGCCCTTAGTGTTTATCGTCACGATAAGACCAAGCACGAAAGTGATATAATTTCACTTATGCTTATACGATACGATGACTAGACACAATTAATCGAAATCCTAGCTACAAAATAAATTAATAACAAAAATATGAAAAATTCATAATAAAATTATATATGTATATATATCATTTTGTTATATGAAAACAATATGGAGCGGTCACAAAAAATGGCACGAAGTTATCGTATCATTATCATATCAACACTATAAAAACACGAACACAATAAAATTGAATATCACCCATGAATTTTATGTGTATTCATGTCGTATCAAAAATTGTCGTCATTAATTCAAGTCGTTTTAGGCGTACATGTCCGAATTTTAATGTGTGTATGCCATAACAATGTGATAGCTAATTACGACGATGATGTGGAAATTTCACATGAGTACGTACCATGGGTGTAATTCCAGCAAATGATGGAACCAACATGACCAAGTTCACCCTCATGAAGATCACAACCTTGCACTATTTTAGGGCTGATAGTGGAAATATGATGTGGTTTGTGCCTGAAAAGTTCGTGAAACACATCTCCACCGGCTTTGAATTCTATTGCTGCAATCAATTTCCCATGTAATCCCATCTCAAAATTTCCTTGCAAATAGATCGATTGGGATCTTTATATAAATGTATAATTGAGAGTGGAAGGGTGGAGAGATTTCCTTGCAATCTTCCCTTTATATAGGCGAGGCTCACAGGTCATGATTATCCACTTGTATTTTTTTTACTATTAGCCTCTTATTCTTCTCTTTTTTATATATTATTTATATGTAATAAATGTTTCTCTAATCGGAATGGGTATATATGCCTAGTGGGGTCCTATGTAATATGTATTTTATTACTTGGTAGTTATTGATCATTTAGTTTGGCCCTTCAAAATTAATCCACCGGCAACTTTGACACGCCCGAGTGTTGTCATTCAATAAAATAAAATGGAACAGCTAAGATATGCTGATTTTGTTCAAATCTTTTAATTTGTATTTATTGATCGATTTGATTAATCATTGTCCATATATATCTTCATTTGATTTTACAACAAGAATTTATGTGTTTATTTGGATCGAGTTCCAAGTTATATCATCTCCTAGGGATGTCAATCGAACCAACTCGTCGGGTTTGCTCCAATCCACTTGAATTGTCGAATTAGTCGGTACGAACTATTCGGATTGATATTTTTCTTGAATTATAAATATTCGACCCTAACTCTAAACTCTTGGATTTCGGGCTAACCCATCTGATAATTCGGGCCATAAAACTTAAGGGAAAAAAACTATATATTTTTTTCTTAATAATGATATATTTATAACAAATATTTTAAATTAAATGTTAGAGTAGAAAGACAAAGAAGTGAAATAATATGACAACTTTCGAATAAGAAACCAATATACAGTCCACAAGTATTTTTTTTATTATACTAACTTTCAAGAACAAATAATGAAGTTTGAAAACCATGCAACGAGGAAAATTTCAATTAATCGAGGACTCACTCGATTTTTGGGCCAGTTCATTCGGGTTCGAGGCTATTTTCGGGCTAATCCACTCGAGTTGTGGGGCTACTCGGTTCGATCTATTTGGGTTAATATTTTTTTCGGATTAGAAATTATCAACCATAACTCTATTGAATTATCGGTCTATTCGGACCAACCCATAGATTTGGAACTAGATTGACATTCCTACCATCTACACAGGAAATATTTTTAATTGGTCTTATTTTTTATTTTATTTTTTGCTTCTTATGCTAATCAAAAATTAATCTGAATCATTAAACCTCTTACAGTTATAAAAAAAGAGTGCATTATTTTATTTATTTTTAAAAATATTTGACATAATAGAAGCATTATTATATGTATAAAAAGCATTAACATAAAATAAGTAATATAGTATGTATAAAGAAACGTTAATACATACATATAAAACTTGTAGTCTGTACTTGAGAGTTCACTGCGAGTGGCCTTGATGTTGTGAAACAACTCATAAATCACATAAAAAGTAAACCACACACAACTGACTTAACCTTTGAGACATTTTAAAAATTCTAACTTTTTTAGAATGTGAATGCAAATTTGAAACCCTGTGATTCGAATATTTTTTTAGGATGTGCTTAAAATTTGAATTTGAGACCTTTTGATGAGTTGGTTCTGCAATCTGCAGGTTCTTGTTCCAAAGAGAAGGTCTCCTTTCGGTATCTCACATATCCCAACTCCATGAGAATATGATGGATAAATCATGGTAACTCAATGATTAAAAAGTTATGAGTACTTTACCTAGTGTCACAATGAACCACCATAAAAATGGTGAAACTTCTGCACTATGATTGTTAAAACTCGATCCTTGATTCATGTTCCAAATATACTAAATCTTAATCACTGTAATCTGCAGTTTAATTCTTGATCAAATGCTTTGTGGTGCGCGCATGTTGAGTTTTGGCAATCATAACTTTGATTGGATTTGAACAGTGTGGCCAATGATATTCAAGTAGAAACTCGTTCACAAGTCTATTAGCATCATTCAATCTTGCTCGTCGGTGCCGAATTTGGACCCAAAACCAATGTCTCAAGGCTTCTATGGGACTCATTCCTCAAAAGTTTATATACTCCATCCGTCCACCAAAGTCGTGATTTTAGTGGCACAAGTTTTAATAAATTTTAATAAGTGTAAAATAAATGTATATAAAAAGATGGATCATGAGAATAATAAATGAATATATTAATAGATAGTGAGTGTAAAAAGACGGGTCATTAGTAATTTTTTTTTAAATAAGTGAATAGGTTTGTGATAAAAATGTGAAGTTGATATTTTCATAAAAGAAAAGTGAACATTTTTTATCGACGGATCAAAATAGAATTAAATGAACGTATTTGGTGGATGAATGAAGTACTATTTTTAGGAACTTTTTTTTTCTAATATTCTTTTTTATTCTCGAGTTTTTCTGGACTTAAAAATTGTGCTTCTTTGTGTTTGATGAGTTTTAAATCTTGCTTCGAGCACAATTCCGAGTTTTTCTGGTATTTTCCAATTTACGATGTCATTGAGAACTAGCATTCTTGATGTCCATCTCTTGATAATTGTGCGTGATTTAACTAGTGTAGTGTTGTTTGTTCGACTTTCTAGCTTCCACTACTTCACAACTACTCTCACAGTCTCACTCCACCATTAAATAATAGTCGCTCGTCAGTCGCCCGCTATGGCGGATCTCAGGGTGGCTGGGTGAGCTCAAACACTCCCTAATTAATACAAAATAATATTTTTTTAACACCATAATTTTAATTTTTTTTTATTAACATTCTTAGAGTTGGTTTTTTAAACTTCCTTTGAACTATATTTCTGTTTCTGTCCCTAATTGACATCTACTCCAACCTTGCACAAAAGATCGTGATGAAGTCTGCCCGCTCCCAAGATGGAAAGATGCGATCTTCCTTACACTAAGAAGACCCGATGATAAATTTCAGAGTCGGTCTTTGCAGCTATTTATTCGGCATGTCATCAATATGCCCAAACTAAGCAGAATATGTTGAGTATGGAGTCTGAATAGATTGTACACTAAAGTCCGATTTTGATGATTCAATTCACCGTAGATTTAGACGGGGTCTGGGGGTGGTAGGGTTACAGTTGGACGGGGTCCCGGGGCAGTAGGATTAGGGTTTGGACCCTGGTAGAACCCTAATGGATTTAGGGTTAGAGTTTGATTATTATCTATTGAATAACTGTTTCTCCATGTAATCTGTATCCGGAAAATATAGTAAATCTCTGATTTGGCATCGCCCCCATACGTAATCGCAAGACAAACAGGTTGAATAATTTTTATGTTCTTTATTTTCTTTCGTGATTGTAGCGTGCGTTTTTCCCAAGATATTATGATTGCATGCCCTTTTCTTTTTCCTCCTTCCTTGAATCACGGTTTCTTGCCCTAAAAGACTCAAATGAATCACAAAAACAAAACAAGAATGAGGGTTCGTTTTTCAAAAGACTACCAAATTATAGGGGTTTGTATAAAAAAGGATACTAAATAAAAAAACTAAAATAATCCTAAAAGTTAATTAAATAAGAAAGTAATTATAAACCCCAATTGAATCATTGAACTCTAATTAATAATCTCAAAATTATGCTAAAACATAATAAATTGAAAATAATAGCTAAGAAAAATTAAAAATGAGACACCAAAAGTGGGATAAATAATCTCATGTGCACGCAATCAATCGAGTATTAAGATGGAATCATATGTCCCCAACTTTCTGTCTCATCATTTGTGCCTCTTTATTAAATCCACTATTTGAAAAATATTATTATATAATAAATCCTAATTCACATTTATTGCAGAGAATATAAATTATATAGCCTAATTTGGAATAAATAACCCAAACAATCATTTTTATGTTAATTTTGTTTATATTTGACATTGATTTTGTTGCAAAGAATCATTGCTCTGGCAACTAATTTGAAATGAGGCACGCTCCGATATAACCGGATGTATGGTATAACCGGATGTATAGTATATCGATCCTTGTTAAAACTTGATTGTTAATAATTTTTAGTTGCATATTACAAAGTTTCAATTGATATGTAATAAATCTTAATTTAAATTTTGTGAATCTTAATTGAAATGGGTGAACTGTACATTTGGATGTATACAAATTTTTGCCACTTAGAATTAACTAGGATGCGTAATGGGGCAAGAAGGAGAAGCGAAGAAGAATAATTTGTAGTAAAATAATATATTTTTTACATGTTTTTCTATTTGTGTATCAAAATGTTATAATTCACGTAATCCATGGCTCGGATTATCCACCTTATACATCTATCCCGAAAATTTGTTCTAGCTATATTTGTAACTTCACCATCAAATTTGTGTGTGTGTGTGTGCATATTTTAAAGAAAATCATTCTTGCAACTCAATCTAAATATCAAACCATATAAAAAATAAAGTTTGTATATTTGTGCAAGAAATAAAACTCTCTTTTATAATAGCTCAATATATATGTAACTCACTCTGATTTACCTATTTACATTCTCATGTAATTGGGGTATGAGATTCTCGTATGAGAGTTTCCCCTTTTAGAGTAGCAAAGAAATAAAAGATGACAAATACAATAACTTCGAAACATAAAATAAGACACAACAAACTAGTTAAATTCTCACTCTCTCTCTCACACACACAAGCACATGAAGAAGTAAAATATGATTAAAGCATTGGTAGTGACTCAAGGTTGGGCAAGGTGATGAGCCTCAATGTCTTTGGTGAGGTCGATGAAGAAGGAGAGTATTGTAATAGGATGCCCCACTTCTTCACTAAGCATCTCGTAATCTAAAGTCCACGTCACCTCAATGTCACCATTTGTCTCCACGTGGATTGTAACAACGATATTTTTGTAAAGTTCCATCACGTCTCCTTCAAGCACCTTCAATTCAATCATTTTCCTCTCTTCATCAATGGATTGGATCACCTCTTTGGCTTTCTTCTCTTTCCCATCTACAAATCGTAAATTAAATTTAGGGGCCCAAATCTAATTAACCACTTTTGTTAAATCATATATCATTCATAATTTTTTCTAAAATTTCCTACACCCCTGTACTCAATAGACTAATTTGCTTGTTTCCGGACGATCGGAGAGAAGGCTTTCTCGATCGAAAACAGACATTAGTCGATCGGAAACAAGGAAATGTATGGATAAATTGAAACAAAGATAAATTTCCTTGTTTCCGATCGACTAATATATGTTTCCGATCGAGAAAGTCTTGTCTCCGGTCAACCGAAAACATACATTAGTCGACCGAAAATAAGAAAATGTGTGGATAAATTGAAAAAATATACTAATTTCTTTGTTTCCGATCGACTAATTTCTTTTTTCGGTCAAGAAAGCCGGTTGACCAGAAATAGATATACTAAATTGATCATGTAGTGTAGTAAATTAAAAGATTGGGTATGGGAAGTATATACTTTTGAAAAAGTGTGTAATTATATATAATTTCGCTTAAATTTATAACAGGCATAAAAACAATAGTAGTCGATTAGATATTTGAAATTATTTTGGTTGTTAACATATATTACGAATTTATCCAAGTTTTAGTATGAAACAATCCATCCAAGTAAGTCTATTTAAAATTGTATGTGAAAAATTCAATAATAAAACACGATGATGACGTGGCAGTGTCACATGAAATACGTACCATGGGTGTACCTCCAGCAAATGATGGAACCAACATGACCAAAATCACCCTCATGAAGATCACAGCCTTGGACCTTTTCAGGGCTGATTGTGGAAATATGATGTGGTTTGTGCCTGAAAAGTTCATGGAACACATCTCCTCCAGCTTTGAATTCAATTGCTGCAATCAATTTTCCATGTAAACCCATCTCCAAATCTCCCTAATCAATTGATAAATCTAGTAAGCGAGATTTATGAAAACAGTAAAGAACACCAGAGATTTTTACGTGGTTCGATCAAGAATAAGATCTACGTCCACGGAGGAGATAATCCTCGAAATGTTTACTATAATCAGATTACAGCAAGTATTTCTAAGAGTTCTAGTATTCAGTAATTTGCTAACCCCTCTATCTTTAATCTAACTCCTATTTATACATAAGCGTAGGCCTTGTAATGAATCCCTTGATTGGTGGGCTCACGATCTTCCTATAATGACCATGATCTTCACCATAATTACCCACGATCTTGCCTTAACTCCACCTTTAATTAGGGTTTGGAGGTGTCATTCGGGCGTAACCGAGTAGGGCAACATTAGGTCAGGCCCAATTCGGTTGGGCTTGCTAGTGGGCCTGAGAGGTTAACCATATCCTATCATAGCCCCGAAAAGTCGAAATAGCTTGCCGAGGTGAAGCGGAGAAAGTGTGTTGCCGAGGCGGGATGTTGCTTGGCTGAAGTTGCTCGTTGAAGTTCTCGATCTCTTGTTGTTCTGGAGGACGTCGAGGTCCGAACTGAAAGGAGATTCTTCTGTAAGGGGTGATGTCCGTTGACAGGACTCCGAGGTCCGAGCTGAGATGGCTTCTGATGCTCTGAAGCGGACATGGACGCGGTCCGAGGTCCGAGCCTATTGATATTAATGTAATCATTACGCGGTCAGACTGGCCGTCCATCTTTCCGTAGAATACGTCATACGCGCCAGGCGGTAGTTGGGCTCTCGAACAGTGTGCGCGCGTCGATTACACATCCAATTACAGACAGGCACGTGTGATAATTGAAAAGGCAGTTTTTGGGCGCCCTTCGTCCTATAAATAGGTTTGAATGAGGCGACTGTTCATTTTCTTCTTCGACGCATATTCCAGAGAGCATATCTGTAGAAATTCCCAATTTCTCTTACAAACTTTGTTGAAGAAGTCGGATATTTCGCTCCAGAAAAAGTAAGTATGTATTCTTCGTCTTCTCACTCCTCTTCTCGCTCTAATAATACTGGTTCGGTTTCGGGTTCTGGCCGTCCAGATCCTAATGTGAGGGATTATTTATGCCACAACCGCCTAGGTAAATCTGTAGGACTTAGTTCTAGGGTTTCGCTGTGTCCTCTGTATGGGATGGCCTCAGAATCGGCACAGCGAGGTCAACTTTAACGACCGAGGAGCTTCTAGAGATTGCGGAGAAATACCACATCCCAGAGGATGTGTTGTGGTGTCTGCCTAAACCCAACGATAGAGCGATGGCCCCTCCAGAAGGGTTTATTACTATTTTTGTAGATAGCTTAATAGCTGGGCTTAGGTTTCCTTTTGCCCCTATTAACCTCACCTTCCAAGAGTATTTTCAGATTCCTGTATGCCAACTGACCTCGAACTCCATTAGGTCGTTAGTTGGGCTAGGACTGGCCTGTTATAGCGTACATGAGGAGTTTTCTTTTGAAGTCCTACTGCGTTTTTTTAGCGTCAAGGCTATAGGAGGAGTATACTATCTGTCACCTCGGTTGAAGTTTAAGATAACTTCTCCTTCGAAGGTATCCCATTGGCAGAGTAGATACTTCTTCTCATGGTGAGGATATCCGAGGTACGAGTGGGGCCTCGGTACAATGAAGGATGTAAAAATCAATCCCCTGGGCTTTAAGGAGAAGCTACTAAACGATATGGGTGAGAGTCTGCCGTTTGACTACTCCGAGGATGATTTGATAAATCTTTGGTGAGTGTTTATAGGTCGAGCGCCCGATGTCGTGTGCTCACGACTTTGGTGAAATTCCTATCTTTATCCTTCCTCCTTGTCTAATTTCATTGTGCTAACGAAATTATTATTCTGTGATGCAGTGAAGGTTGACCACAGTCGAGAAGTTGCCTTGGCAGGCTCGAAGCATACGCGCCACCGCGCGAAAGCGCCGGCGAGGAAGAAGGCGAAACGGGGCGAGCCAACCCAGCAGCCCGTGGTGGTTGTAGGCATACTGAGTGACTGCTGACGGGTCCTCAGGCTACATCTGACCCGAGGCTGGAGATCGAGGTTCATGGCCAACCTCTGCCCGAGGTGCCGGCGTCCAGCTCTCCGTTCTCCTTCCCAAAGGTATAAGTCGCTGCTCTTATCCTTCGTAATTTTGCTGCTATGCATTATTAACTGTTTTGTATCCAGGATGCGACCTCGGTGGCGGGTGAGCTGCGCCGCATAATCGGCTTTGTTTACGAGGCGCCTCGCGATCGAGGTCTGGAAAAGAACAGTGAGAGCGCCTCGCAAAGACGAGGCCACGGAGAGGAGGCTGCTTCTTTGAAGCTCGGAGGGCTTGCCGAATCCGCTACCGACCTTTGCCAGGCGGATGCCGGCGGGCAAAGGCGGCAGCTGAGAGCGCCCTCAAGAAGAAGGATCGGGCCTTACGAGTGGCCCGTGCCGAGGCGGAAAGTGCCCAGGAGGAGGCTGCCGAGGTGGAGAAGAAGCTGGCCGCGCAAACAAGTGCCTTGCTGGCAGGACAAGGACCCATGCTGAGGGCCTTCGCCAGCAGGCTTATTGAATCCGAGAGCTTTTCCTCCTTCATCTCCGACCTGGCAGCTGTGATGAGGCCGCAGGTGATATCTGCCCATCTGGAGAAACTGGCGGCCGAGAATCCTGATTTTGACAAGGTCCAGCACGGATGGGTTGAGGTCGCACCCCGGGAGGTATACTTGAATTATGCCCGCATAATCTGCTGGGGCGACCTCTTTCCTTTGGTGGATGCCCTGGCATCCTCTGCTTCGCTCCTGACGGCGGAGGCTGTATCTCAATGCAAGGAAGATGAAGACGAAGAGCTTCAAGCACTCCTTGCTGAGGTGAGAGCCGAAACCGAGGAGGCGAGACCGAGCTCGGACGTCCCTTCTGCAGATCGGCAACCCTCGGAGGAGCGGCGGATGGCGATGGCGCCGAGTCGATGGACCCGGCAATGAGCCCGAGGTCAGTGGACCTAATGTAATAGGCTGATTTGCCGGGGTCAATAGGACTCTGTGCTGTAAAAACCTCTATTTTGAATAATAAACACATTTTTTGAAAAATGTCTTTTGCCTTGTTTATTTCTAGCTTCCCCCATCTCAATACTTCGGACTTGATCATGAATTATTAACAAAGCTGAAAGAGGTCCGAGGTGCATTGATTGAGAAGGACGAAGAGGTGACGTACTGGAGAAGTCGTTCTGCCGAGTTGACTCAGATTCTAGCCAGCACGGATGTCAGCTCGGAACCATCAGTCGAACTGAAACAGAAGTTACATGAGGCTGACTACGAAGTTGCCCGCCTCCTGACTGAGAATGAGGCGTTAAAGTTAAGGATCACACAACTTGGAGACCTGAAGGCTGATTCATCTGCTGATGTGATCCAAGGACGGCTTCTGCAATGCGAGGAGCAACTTGAGATGACAACAGAAGAGCTGGCTCGGATCTCGGAAGAATATGCCGAGTACGAGAAGGTAATCCGCCAGACTGGTGGAACTACCATATCTGAAGCCGATGACCGAGTTCAGAGCCTACTGGCAGAGGGCATGGTGCTGAGGGATGAGGAGGGGCCAAACAGCAAGAAGTTTAAAGACTGCCTCGACTCTATCGTGAAGTATATGCAGATGTACGAGGTTGTCCGGAGACGACGCATGCCCCAGCCCCGCAGTGTGTCTACTAGGCCGACAAATGAAGAGCCTGAGGAGGGAGGCGGCTACGCCGATCACGCTGAGGTGCTCCGTCTAATGGGTCCAACTGAAAGGGGAGCATTTAGAGGGCAGCACTCGTCAGGTCGGAGGCGAAGGCATGTGAGGACAGCAGGTCGGCGTAGGGGAGCGGCAGTTCGGGGGCGTGGTTCTGGTCCGGAGTCAGGCTCACGGGGTCGAGGTGCGACCTCGGGTTTAGGAACGCATCCCCCGGACCGGAATCCGCTCGCTCCCGGTCCTACCATACCTGGAGCAGGCCGAGGTTGTATTGCTCTCATTGATTGGGTGGAGGGCACCGAGTTTATTCCGGGTATTCATCGCCGACCTGGAGATTTTGTCCAGAACTACCTCAGCTTCGGTGGACCTCGGCGAGACGGAGCTCGGAAGCCTGAATAAGCTTGTATATTTGCGTAGAACTTTGTGTATAGGTATAAATGTATTTAGACTCGTTCTGAAGTGTACGTTTCTCCTTTTATAAGGCATAAACATAGCTTAAGACTTCGTTTTGGTCGTAAATGTATTTATACTATATACTGAAGTGCATATTTCCCAAATAAAGGGACATGATTTGATAGATCCGATCATGATGTCTTTTTGCATGTAGATTTTCAACTTAACGAGTAATCTGTATGCGTGCATGTAGACTTTCAAATTAATGAGTAGTCTGTATGCATTGCACTGAGACGTTCAACTTAATGAGTGATCTACGAGTGCGGTAGCTAATTAATACCCTACTTAGTGGGTTTTTCATCTTCGTGAGGGCGTCCCCTCGTGAAGGCTAAAATGCGGTATATCCAAACAGATGTTCGCATGTGAAATACTCATTTAGAAAAATAAATATCTTATTCAACAAGTGTATAACATCGCACTTCGGCAAAACAAATAAGGAGACTAACATTAGAGTGATCTGAATTCCAAACTATGTAAAGTACCTCCTTAAATGAGTAATATGCCAAGTCCTGGGGATAAGTGCACCGGATAGGTGGGCCAGCTTATAAGCCCCTTTGCCGAGGTCCTCGTGAACGCGGTATGGGCCTTCCCATGTCGGATCCAGCTTGTTAAGACGCTCAGCTTTACTTGCTTCGTTATTTCTTAGGACGAGGTCGCCTACTTGGAGCGCGGAGGCTTTGACCCTTCTGTTGTAGTACCGCGCGACCTGAGCCTTGTACCTGGCTTCGTTTATGAAAGCGAGCTCGCGCTTCTCCTCGAGGGTGTCAAGGTTAGCTCGCAGGTCTTCCTCGTTTCTGGCCTGGTCGAAGTAAAGAGTGCGCGGGCTTGGTGCGCCGATCTCTGCCGGTATGACGGCCTCGGTACCGTAGACCAGGCTAAAGGTGTTTCTCCATGCGAGGTCCGAGGTGTCGTCCTGTAGGACCAAAGGACTTGAGGAAGATTTTCAGCCCAATCGCCCTTAGCCTGGTCCAACCTCTTTTTCAACCCCTGTACTATCGTGCGGTTCGTCACCTCGGTTTGACCATTCGCTTGCGGGTGTGCGACCGAGGTGAAGCGTTGAACGATCTGGAGCTCTTCGCACCACTCCTTGAAGTTCTTGTCGATGAATTGAGTGCCGTTGTCCGAGACCAGAATGTGTGGTATGCCGAAACGACAGACTATATTTTTCCACACGAAGGTCTGAATCCTCCTGCTCGTGAGGCTCGACATTGGCTCAGCTTCGACCCATTTTGTGAAGTAGTCTACGGCTACGACTAAGTATCGAAGCTGACCTGGTGCTCGGTCAAACGGACCCACGATGTCAATCCCCCACTGCATGAAAGGCCATGGACTCGTAGTCGCTCGGATCGGTGCGGGGTAGCTTCACGGTGGAGTGAAGCTGGCACTTCGGACACCTTTTGACGAGCTCGGCCGAATCTTGGATGAGGGTGGGCCAGTAATATCCCGACCTCAACGTCTTCTTCGAGAGAGCTCGTGACCCGATGTGACTTCCACACGACCCCCTGTGTATCTCGTTGAGCACGTAGTCAGCTTCTTCTGGCCCAAGACACCTTAGAAGGGGTTGAAGGTAAGATTTCCGGTACAGAGAACCCTCATATATGAGATACTTCTGGGATTTCACCATTATCTTTTTGGCCTCCAATCGATCCTGAGGTAGCATACCGCCTTCAGTGCACGCTTTCAGAGGTGTCATCCAATTTGGTTCAGCTCCTGTGATAACACCGACGTGGGGTGCCTCAATGCTTCTAGAATGAACTTCTTCCACTGGCGGATTTGCCGATGACGAAGCTAATTTACTAAGGATGTCGGCTCGGCTGTTTTCCCCTCGTGGGATCTGATGAATGCTGAAGTACCTGAATGAGGCTAGTATCTCTTTTGCTTTCTCAAGGTATTGCTTCATTCGATCCTCTTTGGCTTCGTACGTGCCTAAGACCTGGTTTACTACGACCTGGGAATCTCCAAATATCTGGACTTTATCCACTTTCAATTCCTTTGCAAGGCGGAGTCCTGAGATCAGTGCTTCGTACTCCACCTCGTTATTGGTGGTCGGAAATGTAAACCGGAGGGCGTAAGTCACTTCTTGCTTATCCGGGCCGAGTAGGAGGATTCACCCTGTGCCACCTGCATGAAGCGCCATCCACATACATCTGCCAACAACCAACGGGCGTTTCAAGGACAGGTTCTTCCGTCGTAAGGGCGGGGGCGACCTCGCTGGTAGCTCCGACCTCGGTGAATTTGACTTCCACCAGGAAATCTGCAAGGGCTTGCCCTTTTATGGCCGGCCTGGGGGAGTATGAGATGTCGTGCTCGCCGAGCTCCAGTGCCCACTTAGCTATTCGCCCAGATGACTCCGGTTTTAATAAAACTTGTCTTAGGGGTAAGTCCGTTAGTACCTGGACGGAATGAGCTTGAAAGTAAGGCCGGAGGCGCCGCCGCATTCACCAAGGCGAGCTACCTTCTCGAGGTTGGTGTACCGTCTCCGGTCCTTTGAGGCTGGCTAATGAAGTAGATGGGAGTTGCCGTCCCATCTCATCTCGCATCAAAGACGGCACTAATTGCCTCGTCCGGGTGGCGGTATAACGATAGAGTTTCACCTTGCTTTGGGCGGATAGTGTCGGCGGTCGGCGAGATATTCCTTCACCGTCTGGGGCGACACAGTGTTCTTCTTGCCAGTGAAATCTGAGCTCTCCTCAAGATCTTGAAGAAGGAAGCGCTTCTACAGCTCGAGATAGGAATCGGTGAGGCGCCCAGCATCCGGTGAGTTTGTGTATTTCACGGATGGTTTTGGGATCTGCATGTCGAGCACCGTTTTCACCTTGGTAGGATTGGCTTTCGTGCCTTCTTGAGAACCCAAGACCCCGAAATTTACCCGTCTTCACCATGAATGTGCACTGGGATTGAGCTTGAGGTTGGCCGACCGAGGAGTCAAGGATAATTTCAGTCGATGGCGCAGTTCTCGACTTTTTGCTTTTGACTACTATATCGTCGACATAGACCTCAACAATTTCTCCTATGTGATCCTTGAAGATCGCGTCCACCATTCTTTGATAGGTAGCCCAGCGTTTTTAGACCGAAGGCATCTTCCGTGGCAAAGACACCAAGTCGATAATGAACGCTGTTTTTGGGGCGTCTTCCGGGCTCATCAAGACTTGGTGGTATCCCTTGTACAGATCCAAGAAACTGAAGATCTCATGCCCCACCAATGCTTCTACCTTCTTGTCAATGTCGGGGAGGGGGTAACAGTCTTTTGGGCAGTGTTTATTGAGGTCGGTATAGTCGACACACATGCGCCATCCCCCTCCTTGCTTTCGAACTACAACGGGGTTGGCCATCCAAGTTGGGTATTTAACCTCGTATAGGATTTTAGCCTCCTGGAGTTGGGTTACCTCGTCTCTTATAACCTGGCTTCGCTCTGCGGCAAAACTTCTCTTCTTCTACCGAACTGGTTTAGTAGCCGGATCGATGTTGAGACGATGAGTTATGAGCTCAGGCGATACCCCAGTCATATCCAATGGAGACCATGCAAATACATCTCTATATTCTCTTAGAAGCTGCATGACCTGTTGACGAGTATTGACTGAACCTTGGGTACCAACCTTGACAACTTTGGAAGGGTCGTCGTCAGATAGTCAAGATTCTCGGTCGATCATCCCGAGGTGGCAACCGGAGGGTTCTCAGAATTGCTAGGCCTGGGTAAGGCCGCATCTTGGGTTGAGACTCGTAGGCATTCTTTAGCCGCCGTTTGGTCACCCCGAATGCTTAACACTCCCACCGGGTGGGTATCTTAATGGTGAGGTGGTACACAGCAGCGGCGGCTCAGTTGCATACACCAATCTCTTCCCGGGATAATGTTGTATGGAGAGGAGCTCGGACCGAAAAAATTGAATGGCCTTAGTAACCGACTGGGAGCGCCTACGGTAACGGGAGGTAATGACACCTTCAGTTGAACCGCCTCTTGAGTAAAGCTCCGAATGGCGGGAAGGTGCGGGTGTGCAAATTCCTCCGACATCAAGTTTGTCCAGCAACTCGAATATGATGCTAACGGAGGCTCCGATGTCAATGTAGACCCGATGTACATTCTTGTTACCCACCACGGCTTGTATTGTAATGGCATCCTGGTGGGGCATGATTTTGGGTACGGGGTCGTCTTTGGAGAATACGATGTTCTCTCCATCCCGGAGTCGTTTATTTTTCGGCTCCTCGGGTCGGCCTCGAGCTTCATTTCTAAGCGACGACCTCGTCGTACCAACCGGCGATCCGGTTATAGCATAGACCTGCTCCATTGCGTTGGGACCTTCGTCCTCGCCATCTTCGTGTCGGTGGCGTTGAGGCCGGTCCACGCTTATTACCGCCCATTTTCCCTCTGCGCTTTTTTTCCGACCACGGTCGGCCGATGTATTTCTTCTTCGCTCCTTCCTTGAGCTCGTCAATCTGCGAGCTCAAGGACTTGCAATCTTCCGTATCGTGACCGTACCCCTGGTGGTAGTCACAATACTTTCCCGTTAACTTTTTTTTGGATCCTCCTTTCATAGGAGGAGGTTTTGGGAAGAGCTCAGTGTGAAGCTCAAATATTTCCGCCCTGGATTTGAATAGAGAGCGCTCGTTATTACCAGGGTTTGACCGAGGTCCCAGCCTTGTTTCTACTGGCCCTTTTTATTCTTTCGAACGCACTTGCTCGGCAAAGACTCGGCTCCTATCCTCCGGCTTTTTCTCTCGGTCCACCGCTCGTCCTGCATCTCTCTCTTCCTAGGTCGACTCATCCCTTTGACAAAGTTGTCAACCAAGGTCCAAAGACGACTAGTCGCCTTCTTTGTTCATGGGGTGATCTCTTTGTTCGAGCTCAGTCGGATCCCATTCTTGAATCGTTGATGATGTAGAGATCGTTACTCTCATCTATTTTAAGGGATTCCTTGATGAACCCGAGACGAAATTTGACATTGTTTCGTCCCGCCTTGGCGGATTGTAAGCAGATCGGACGAAGGTTGTTGATGCGGCATCTTTTGGTAAAAACGCCATTTGAACTGATCCATGAGGTCTTTGAAGCAATGGATGCTGTTCTGGCGAAGCGAGGTGAACCAACGTCGGGCGTTGGAGATCAGTACCTCGGGAAAGACCTTGCACATATGGAAATCTTCCATCCTCGATTTGCCATATTGGTGGTATAGGCAAATAGGAAGTCGGAAGGATCTCCAAGGCCATCATATGCAGAATATTCGGAGCGCGTATCGCCGTGGCAAGGGTGTATCCGAATCTCCTTGAAAGGAGAGATAATTCGTCCGTGCGGTCGAATCCGGGGAGTTCGTTACCATCCCTCTCCGGGGGAGTGGGAGATCGATAACGGCGTCTGTCGTCTCTTCGAGGGGGAGTTCGACTTCGTCTTTCCTCTCTTCTCTCCCCCCCAATCGTAGAGGCATTACGCCGAGGTGGAGAACAGCTCCGCGGATGGTGTGAGGGCGAATGGTCGTGATAGTTTGGCCGAGGTGAATGAACTCGGGTATTGTGGCGATCATCGTACCGCGGTGAACGTTGATTGTTTCGAAGAGGTGAACGACATCGGTTGCCTGTAATCACCACTTCGGGCACTCTTGAGGGGCCCGCTCCGTTTGTCCTCTGGTTGAGGAAACTCTGGAATTGATTGAGATTGGCATTGAGGAATTCGGACACTGCTCGACCGAGGACCTCGTGGGAGCGGTGAACCTCCTGTTCACCGGTACTGAGGTTGGCATCCTCCTCCTCGTTGGGGCGACCATCCTGAGGGTGTATGGAAGCATTCTCCATGTAGCCCCCAGGTGTATGACCGCTGGTTGCATCCGCAATCCCCTTTCCCCTATGTTGCGTAACTACCTGATCGTCCTCTGCACGGTTGTTACCGGCATCGCCAAGAAGATAAGCGTTTGCACGTGTCCTTGCCATTAGATTGTAGAAAACACAGCTTTTTGTTCAAAATGTTCCCACAGACGGCGCCAATGATAAATCTAGTAAGCGAGATTTATGAAAACAGTAAAGAACACCAGAGATTTTTACGTGGTTCGATCAAGAATAAGATCTACGTCCACGGAGGAGATAATCCTCGAAATGTTTACTATAATCGATTCTGACAAGTATTTCTAAGAGTTCTAGTATTCAAGAATTTGCTAACCCTCTATCTTTAATCTAACTCCTATTTATACATAAACGTAGGCCTTGTAATCTAATCCCTTGATTGGTGGGCTCACGATCTTCCTATAACTGACCATGATCTTCACCATAATTACCCACGATCTTCGCCCTTAACTCCACCTTTAATTAGGGTTTGGAGGCTGTCATTCGGGCGTAACCGAGTAGGGCAACATTAGGTCAGGCCCAATTCGGTTGGGCTTGCTAGTGGGCCTGAGAGGTTGGACCATATCCTATCATCAATTGATTGATTGCAATGTGTATATAGATATGTTGTATAATTGCGAGTGGGGAAAGGGTAAACTGCAGTCTTCCCTTTTTATAGGGAGAGGCTCACATATCATAATCATGATTGTATCCCACTTGTAATTTTTTAGTCTTAATTAATTTCTTTTTCTTCATTTTCTTCTTCATTATTTATTAATATTTGGATTAGTGATCGAATTTATTCCTTATTTTATACTCACTCCGTCCCACTCAAGACGCCTCGTTTCTTTAGGAGAATGATATAAAGTGATAAAAAGTAGGTAGGTCCACAACTTTTGAAAGATAATTATTTCCTAAAAATAAAACAGGTCATCTTGGGTGGGACAGCCCAAAAAGGAATACATGTCATCTTGGATGGGATGGGGGAGTAAATGTTAAGAATCGTTTTTGTGAGAATTGTTTTTAAAATAAATTATTATTATTATTATTATTATTATTATTATTATTATTATTATTATTATTATTATTATTATTATTATTATTATTATTATTATTAAGTCCAAGGCAATAAAATAGAGTTTGAATTAAAATTGGATCACGATTATGAAGATAATCGATCTAGATATGGAGAATGAGAATATTGATGATAGTATGTTTAGATCCTTATATAGAATATTAATATTAAGGTATACAACTTGTTGTTTTGGGCAGCATGATACACCATCCAATGCACCACATCATGATTTAATCGTTATAGAGAAATTCCTCTTATAAAATTTAAATACACGTTAAAAATGTTTGGGTATAATTAATGATTTCAGTGATCGGGATAATTTTTTTAAAATCACTAAAAATTGGAATATAATTGATGAGTTTCAAAGATCAGAATAAAACTGATATAATAGTTAAAAGTTGAGAAAAAATTGAGATTGAGTCAATCATTAATCCTTTATATTTTGGAATTATTTCTCTAATCTAAATGGGGGCTATGCTATGCCTAGTGTGGGGTCCCCTATAATTTGATTTGTTTTTATTCATTTTTATTTTATTTATGGGATCTCTATAATCACTCATTTTCGACGTTAAATGCAATTTTGTGGATTCTCTAGTTACTAATCATTTAGTTTGGCCCTTCAAAATCCACCGACAACTTTCATAAGCCAGAATTTTGTTATCACTAAAATAATACTCCCTTCATCCCATTGTTATTGACATATTTTTTTTACATGTAGATAAAGAAGAATTGTGTTCTATATGTAAAGTAGTGGATGATACGAATTTCGATGTACTTTTTAGTGTATTTTTTTTTTTTTTTTTGTGGAACGAGCCAATAATAGCGGGACAACCCAAAAAGAAAAACGAGACAATAATAATGAGACGGATGGAATATATTAGAAGCTCTCCCAACTCCCTTTAACCATCAACAAGCGGCCTTTTTTTTTTAGGTTGGAAAAAAATTTAAGTTCAAGTATTCAATGTAAGGGACAAAATCTTTATTTTTAATTATGTTTAGGACCTATAAAAATATCAAGAATGAGGCTATTTGTATATTATAAGTAGGTTATATGGAAACATCCCATATATAGTGTAGGAACTATAAACATCCCATATAGGGAAACATCCAATATGAACTAACTTCTTTTCAAATCTGTTAGTTCTTAACTAACCGAGCTAAGTCCGTGAGACATATGATGAACTAACTTGGATAATATGGTATGTGCTAGTGTCACATGAACGTACCGTGGGTATAAGTCCAGTAAATTATGGAACCAACTTGACCAAATTGACCCTAAAGTTCATGGAACAAGTCTCCACCAGCTTTAAATTCTATTGCTGCAACTAACTTTCCATGTAATCCCATCTCCAAATCTCCCACTTTTCAGTGCCAAATATATAGATATGTAATTATAAATAGCTGTATAAATACGAAAAGATAGAAGAGTAGGAAGAGCTCTATGCAGTCTTCACTATACATAGGCGAGTCTCACAGCTTATAGTATTCGAAATGGCTAAATTTTTATTTTAGTTTCATTTTCTTTCTAAGCTTTTTTATTGATTTCCAGCAACTACGAATTCCAATGGCCGACCACCTCGATAAGTAGTTTTGTGATTAAATAAATGACAGTAGTTAATTCAACTATTTTGATATTGATCTATAGACTAAACAATTGAATTAATAATTATAACTGTCTCTATATCTCTCGATTTGATATTATCACACCAAGATTTTTTCTACTTAGGAGGTGTTCGGCTAAGCTTATTTTAGAGAGCTTATAAGCTCCAAAAGCTTATAAGATGTTTCAAGAGCTTATAAGAGATAATGCCTCAAGAGCTTATAAGTTGTTAAAGTGTTTGGATAATTGATCTTATAAGCTAGAGAAAAAATTATGACTTAAAGAGAGAAAATCATGGTTAGAGAAAATAAAATTGACGAGAGGTAAAGTTGATAATATATGTGTATAAAATAACAAACTATAATAAAGTTATTTTGATAAATTCATGATTGCTTATAAGTTTATGAAAAAATAAATTAGGGTTAACCAACTTATTTTTAGGGAGCTTATGTTCGTTGGAGTTTATTTTCACAAATTAAAAGTCGCTTAGGAGCTTATTTTGCCAAACACTTAAGAACAAATTATAAGCTCCTAAACAACATAAAATTTGCTTTAAAGAGTTATAAGCTCACCAAACACCCTCTCATCCAGATCGATAATGATATTTTGTTTGTGTTATTTCTTGAATATATATTTAGTAAGGTTCAAACAAAACTATTTTTATTCTAAAGAATTTCATGGAGGCGAAAATTCTATTTTTTCGATTCGGTAACTTTCTCAATGAATTCATCAACTTTTACAGAAATTCATAATTTTTGGTTCTCACGTTTTCGCGATAAAAGTGGTTCTCACGTTAACCTCCCTATATATATATATATATATATATATATATATATAGGAAGGTTAACGTGAGAACCATTTTTATTGAGAAAATGAAATGAATATCTTATGAAAGTAAATGAATACTGTTGCGAAAGTTAATGAATAAAAATAAATAAAATTTTCGCCTCTCATGGGATTCGAACCCCGTGAAAATTCAATTTTGGATTAATTAACTTTTGCAAGATATTCATTTACTTTCATAACATATTCATTTTGTTCGTAAAGAATTTTCGTAGTTCTTGGTTCACGTTAAAATTGGTTCTTATTTGAACCTCACTCACTCTATATATATATATATATATATATATATATATATATATATATATATATATATATATATATATATGTTCTTCTTTTGTGAGGATCTTTTCAGTACGAATTAGCCTCATGAGGAGCCTTTTGTGATGTTTTGCCATATTAATGTGGGCCGTTCTAAATAAGAGTCGTTAATCAAGAATCACTGAAATAAAAGTGTTATCGATAAAATGCCAATCTTTGATAAGACATACGTAGAAATTACTCATTTTTATTAAAATACGTTGTAAATACTAAATATACATATGTAAATGCAGTGACTAAAAAGTTATTAAATGTAATAAAATTTATATAAAAAGAGATTAGCTAGAACTCATAATACCAAGAAAGAAGAAAAAACAAAAAGTCACGGCTGGATTGATAAAGAAGAAAGAAAAAATGAATGGACCCCTCCCAAAATGTGATTCACGTGAATATGCTTCCTGTAATTCCAAGTAGGAGGCGTGAGATTGTTGTGAGAGTTGTTAATTCTCTAAAAAGAGGCGTGGGATTGTGATTAAGAGTTGTTGACTAATTCCAAACAACTAACTAATATTTAAATACCTAACCTAATTCTTATAAATGGGCCAAACACATGGCCAAGAAGAAAAACCCACTAAAAAAGCTTTCAAAATAATAATAATATTCCATAATAATAAGCTTTCAAATAAATATTCATTCAATTATTTGTCTTAAAATTCCTTCCAAAATCCTGTTTTTTCTTCCAAAATGATATGAACACCTACAAAATCTACAAAATATACAATTAACTTCATAAAATATGATTATTTAGATATTAAGCATTTAAATTTATCAAAATCATCAAAAATATATGTATAAAATAAGCCTAATCAAATAGTTTAAAGTAGAAAAAGTTTCTTATTGGGTTTATTAAAGTTGGGAGAGGGAGGTGGGAATTATTAAAGTTGGGAGGGGGAGGTGGGAATTGAACCCCAATCATTACCTCATTCTTATATTGGTGAGGAATTAATAACACAGATTATATGTTCTTGGTCATTTTTTATAGAATTAATAATAGTTTATGATCTAACTTTTGGAATAGTGTTGTAAAAATTATGACCTTTGAAAAATGCAAAAATAGCTCGATTTTGTGCACGAGTTATGAATATGGCTCGGTTCTATATTTTGGGCTAAAAACTTTGACGTGGAATACTCGAATTCGATATTGATATTTTATTTATTTTTAGAATTTCGTGAATATATCTTTTCCACCCAAACATTAAAACGTCGTTTTGATGCTTGATAATGTATTTTCCGACATCAAAACGACGACAAAAATATATTTTCCATTCGGACATTAATAGAATAGATTTTCACATGTAATTTAAAAATAAATCAGAATATCCACATCGGATTTGGGTCTTTCATGTCAGAGTTTTCGGTGCAAAACTACAAGCATAGACCATATTTGGAACTCACGCTCAAATATATATTAGCTATTTTTACAATTTTTCAAAGATCAGACATTATTTTTGCAACTCACCACAAAAATCATGATATAAACTATCATTTATTACATTGTGTTCATGTATTTATGAAATCACAAACCATCTCCACACAGTTTCACAGTAGATAAATGAAAATTGTGCCGAATACAATTACTTGGAAACTGTAAATCAAACATAACAAATTGGGAAAACTCTCTCACTCACACACACCCGGGCTCTTATTGACTCGAACACATGAAGAAGCCAAAACGTGTAATAAGGCATTTAATTTGGTAAGTCACGAAAATAATACTTCATTCGTCTACAAAATTCATTTACTATTTTTTTTTTGATTGTTCACGAAAAACATTTATTTTACTCTTATGGACATGGACCTTACATAACTCTCTTAACTTTTCCCTTTATACGGACACTTATTTACAATTTTTTTTTTGCTATGATCTTTTAACTCCACTTAACATTAATTTACTCATTTTTACCTAATACTTCTTACAATTGTAGATCCTCTTCTACACTAACTTTATATTCATTATAATTTATTGTATCACTAAATTAAGTTTGTACACGAATTTGGTGAATGGAGTAAATAGTTAATTCCATCGTTTCAATCCAACTGCAAGTGCCAGAATTTAGATTTGTCAACTAAATGTTGAGTCGTACCATGTGAGTTACCAATTAGTCAATTTTTTCAATCAAGGAGTTTCAGCCATATTCATTCTAATTTTCATAACTAATGAAGAACCGCTAGTTACTTTTAGAAAACCATTTTCACCTCTGTAACATTAGTTGATTTTGACGACCACTAAGTTGGTGAAATAATTTTTTTTCCAACTAATAGATTGAAGATTTGAGTCATCTAGTGTGAGTATGATTTAAAAAAAACATTTATCGTTCTTGGAATATATACGTGACTTCTTGAAGAATATTTTCCACCACTTGAAATCTTCTATCTCAATTTCTAGTTTCTATTATTTTTCTATTTTGTTCATTTTTAAAAATTCTAATTTCTTGTATTTTAGTTTAATTTTGTAACTATTAATTACGATTGATTGTACCCGATCAGGGTATAATTACTTTTAGCATTTCATTTTAAATTTTAGTTAATATTTGATTATTTAATCATTAGGCTATGTATAACTTTTAAGCCTCAAATCTGATTCAAATAATAAATTTATAAGTGGGACATCAGTGCAATACAGAAATACTAAGACAAGGGTCCAAATCAAAAAATAACCACATAATAATCATCGTGAATGGAATCAATTTATGCTTCAAATAACTCTCTTTGCCAAATACTTTGTCATGTAGAGCTATTTCAATTTGAGCTGAACTGCTTGTGTAAATTCTTTTAGGGGTGTGCATCAATCGAATCGAATCGAAAAAACCAACAAATCGATAATTTTCTGTCAGTTTGGTTTTGAGAAAGTCGGTTTTCGATTCGGTTCAAAATTTTAATTAAAATCGATTTTCGATTCGGTTTCGATTTTACATTTTAGGTTCGATCGATAACCGAACCGAGTGAAAATTATTATTTTATATATTTATATAATAATTAATTAATATCTTAATTAAATAATTATGATAAAATATGTTTATTTAGAAAAATATATATAATATATGTTTCGTTGGGTTTTTCGGTTCGGTTTTCGGTCGATCCGAAATTATAAATCGGTTCGGTTCGGTTCGGTTCAAAAAAATACGTTCGATTTAATTCTCGGTTTGAAAATTTTCGATCAGTCGATCCTAAATTCTTCCCTTAAAATCTATGTGTCTTATCTCAAACACCCAACACGATCCAATTATATGCCCAATCCATGATATGAGTATTTCTTTATTATTCTAGAAAAATAAAATAAAAACTCTTTTCTTTTTCTTATAGATCGCGAAGACACCACTCCAACCATTTCAATTAATTTTCCAAACCACTTAATTCATCCAAGAATCAACCAATAATGCTCTAATAACATCAACAGTGGCCCATGTAATTGGTTTTTGTGATTTCTAGAATCTGATTTGGCCCTACAAAATCGTGCAGAGCTGGAATACAACTGTTTAATTTGGATCTAAAGATCATATCATAAATTATAATTAATTTTTAAAAATAATAAATTTAATTAAAATAAAGTTTCTTCATAGAAAATTCTTTTAATAAATTGTATACTCTTATAATAGTTATAGTAAAATATTTTTGTGATTCCAGATAAGGTAAGCATTGTCTATTTCTTTATTCTCCAATTCTTTTTAATTGTCATTATAAACTAATATTAGTCTAACATAAAATAGATTACTCAAATAGAATTTTCTAAACTATTATAATAGTTAATTAAAAGAAGATTAAGTTTCTTATGTTTTTTTTTTTTTAAGTTGGGAGAGGGAGGTGGGAATTGAACCCCAATCATTAGCTCATTCTTATATGGGTGAGGGATTAATAACACTAGACTATATGTTTTTGGTCGTTTCTTATTATGATCTGACTTTTGGGTAGAGTCATAAAAATCCCAACCTTTGAAAAATTGCAAAAATAGCTTGATTTTGGTACACGAGTTGCGAATATGGTTCGAGTCTATATTTCGGGTTAAAAACTCTGACGTGGAATACTCAAATCCGATATTGATACTTTATTTATTTTTAAAATTTCGTGTATATATATTTGCCACCTAAACATAATTAAAACGTTGTTTTGATGCCTGATAACATATTTCCCAACATCAAAATGACGATAAAAATATATTTTCCACTCGGACATCAATCAATATATATTTTCATGTAATTAAAAAATAATCAGAATATCCACATCAGATTTGGGTCTTTCATGCCAGAGTTTTAAGTCCAAAAATACAAGCACTAGCCATTTTGAAACTCATGCTCAAATATTAGCTATTTTTAGAATTTTTCAAAGATTATACTATTTTTGCAATTCACCTCAAAAATCATGATATAAACTACAATTAATCCTTTATTACATTGTAGTCATGTATTTATGAAATCACAAACCATCTCCACATAGTTTCATACAATGACTTGGAAACTGTAGATTAGACATACCAATTATGGGAAAACCCTCTCTCTCTCTCTCTCTCTCTCTCTCTCTCTCTCTCTCTCTTTCTCACACACACACACACACTGGGGTGGGAAGTAGACGCTCTTATTGATTCAACACATGAAGAAGCCAAACGTTAAAGTATTCAAACTCGTAGAGTTGGAAGTGGTAAAGATCGTAATTCAATTAGGTTTGGCAAGGTGGTGGGCCTCGATGTCTTTAGTGAGGTTGATGAAGAAGGAGAGGAATGAAATGGGATGCTCCACATCTTCATTTACCATCTCATACTCTAACGTCCATGTCACCAAATCAATGTCGCCTTCACTCTCTACGTGGTTTGTAACAACGAAAGTCTTGTACAGCTCCATCAAGTCTCCTCAATAATCTTAAACTCAATCAACTTCTTCTCCTCCTCAATGGATTGAATCAGACATTTTTCTGTCTTCTCTTTCCCATCTGTGAATCACATAACAAAGAATAATCGATGAGATCATCATGAAATTGCTGGCTTTTATTTGTTATATCTGGCATTAATGTTCTACTAGGGGTGGTTTTAGATGAGGCCAATCAATTCCATGATAAAATACGATGATTTGAGAGTGTATGAGTTCGTACCATGGGTGTACTTCCAGGAAACGATTGCACCAACATGACCAAATTGACCCTCATGAAGATCACAACCCTGCACTTTATCAGGGCTCATTGTGGAAACATGCTGTGGTTTGTGCCTGAAAAGTTCGTGGAATACATCTCCACCAGCTTTGAACTCTATTGCTGCAATCAATTTCCCATGTAATCCCATCTCCAAATTTCCCTAACTAATTAATTGATTGATTGCAATGTGATATATATAACTGCGAGTGGAGAGAAGGGTTTCAATCTTCCCTTTATATAGGCGAGGTTCACAGTCACAGATCATGATTATCCCACTTGTAAATTTTTATTCTTTGTTTCCTCTTCTAGCTCTTTCTTCCATTAATTCTTTCTTATTTTCTTATTTATATATAGTAATTATTCCTCTAATCGGAATGGGGATATGACAAGTGGGGTCCCTTATAATTTGATTTTATTATTCTATAGTTACTTATCATTTAATTAGTTTTTTTTCTTCGAGATCCACCGGCAGCTTTGACGATTGACACTACACGCCAGAGTTTTGTCATTTCAACAAAATAAATCGGAATATATAAGATATATAAGCTGACGTTGTTCGGATCTCTTCATTATATTTATTGATCGATTAATTAAACAACCTTTTTTTAGTGGGGGGATTAATTTAACAACTTTGATCATGTATCTCTTGATTTTATATTACAAGCGTTCTTTTTTTTTTTTTTTTTTTTTGTTGGTATCATGGGAACCTTTAGCCACTACCTACGGTGCGTATTAGGTAAACCCCATGTTTCTGTGCAATAGCCTGCAAACCACATAGGACAGGTAAACCATACTTGGAAAACCAGGTGTGATAGGCTCAAACCCATAGAGGCATTTGGTGGGATTTGAACCTGTGACCTCTCGACCACATGAACTCATCTTAACCATTGGACTGTCTTTAGGAGACTACAAGCGTTCTTTTGTTTACAAGGATCGAGGACAAGAGATAAGAAAATATGAAATAATGCGTTATATGTTTGTCTTTTAATATATAAAATGTATTAGAAAAGTTATAACATATGATCAATTGTTTGGTATGACGTATTAAATTATATATATAATTTTAAATCCTAAATCTTCGTTATTATATTGAGATTTAATTAATTTGATAAGGATTAATTTTGTCTAATAAATAAATTAATAATATATTCTATATTACCTGCGACGGTAAAAAGACTAAATAGGTCATGTGCAAAATTTTAAATTTAGACCCCTTGTTAATGGTTTATAAAAAATGAGTAAAAATCTATCATATTTGCGCCCTTTTCGAAAAAAGGCTTCAAATTTGATAAATCAGGTGCAAAATGTAACTATTATAAATTTAACACACGACCGCAAATTTGCTAAAATTCCCGCCACAACACTGCTAAATGCAAGCGCTTCTACCAAAAGTAGGGATGGATTGACAATTGACAACATAACTCATATGATTATATATCATATAAATTTAATATAATTTAATTATTTAATTAAATATAAAATATTATATACATAAATGGGTTCAATAATAGGTATTCATAACTAATTTTTAAAAACACTACCCAATAGCCGGAAACCCATTTCACACTTATCCAAACCCACCTCATTAAGGTTTAGTAAAGATGGGTATCCACAAAAACCCAACCCGTTACAATCCCTAGTGATGATAATAATTTTTTATTTTCAAAATAAAAGTAAAAGATTTTAAATATAAAAATAATAAACAAATATATTAAGACAAAAGAGGATTTCTTTATATGAATAACTATTTTTTTATCTTTAGCAAAGTTACTATGACATATAAACTCTAATATATACATATATAATGAAGAGTATATTCAAATAAAAACCTTATTTAAAATGGGAACGTGAGAACCAATAGTTATTATATTGCGAAGATCTAAGGTGGTGCATCACTTGACTGAATGAGTGCATTATGCACCATCCAAGTTCGAATCTCATAATGAGTAGAAATTCAAATATTTTTGTTTAGTGAAATAATTTTCATAGACAATGCATTATTCTCACGTTCATAAGATAACATATGTTTTTATAATAACCTATATGCAAATTCCTCGCGAACTAAACATATGATATTCTTCCATGTGAGAGATTGTGGTACAAATTTTAATTCTCTGTCTCCCAACTAAAAACAATAAGAATGGCGTCGCTATGAACTTCCACCTAATTCAACTATCTTTTATTATTACTATAGAGCAGAGGGTGGTTGTTTAAAAGTATACGATCGAACTGTGTGCCCAATCCATGATATGAGTATTTTTTTTATTGTTCAGGCTAACAAAAATAAAAACTCTTTCCTTTTTGTGATAGAGTTGCAAATACATTTTCAATTAATATTCCAAACCATTTTATCCAAGAACCAACCCATGTACGAATCCAGATTTTGATAAAGGAGTAGGCTGAAAAATAAATACTTCAATGCATTAAATTTTATAAATTTCAAAATATTTCGATATTCACATAAGTTGTGTCCGATGAGACTGTAATACATAAATTCATCAATAACTGAGTTTATAACTTATCTTTAACCAAATTTCTCTCATATAAAGCACTGACAAATCTTTAAGTAAATTATCCCCAACTTGTTACGAAATTTCATCTTCACATACTTCATTGTAGAAAATGTCTAACAGTTTTTAATAGTAAAAACATGCAATATCAAAATTAGATAAATTAGTCTATAGGAAACATTACATAGACCTTCGTCGTTTCATGCTTAGTAAGTAGTTGATACAATTCAACAAGTATAGAAACTTGAAACTCTTACATCACTATCATACCATGCTAATAATATCTCAACTCATACTTTAATGAAATAATATCTTGGTCAGTGAAATTTTTAGATATAATTTCTTTGCAAGCTTGCAAATATCATCTTTCTTGAATAATTTGAAAGCATTATGTTTAATGATTTGAAATAATTTTTACGATCTAAGCTACACTAGTAGAAACTAGAAATTAAGCAATTAAATAGAGAGCAACTTTCTTTTATTTTTTTTTAATTATTTTGGACTGAGCAATTTTCGATTCAACTTAATATAATACATGCATATAAGAAAAATTTCAGGCTTGTACTGGGTTGGAGCCCAGTGCAGCCCCTACATAAATCCTCGTTTTAACCAACCAATAATTCTCTCACATAACATTTCATAACCACATGGTGTTCTCAACTCTAAACATTCTTACGTGATCAACTGTTGTTGGCAGTGCGCGAAATTGCAGTACAAACTTTTGGAGTAATATAACTATATAAGGAATAGTTACTTAATATATTTAAATAGTTTAATTATCATGAAAGAAGTTAATTAAAGAATGCTAAACAACATAAGGGTTTGGGAATCTTTGAATGTGACGATCATGTTTCCCTTTATGATCAGAATTAAGCCGTGTTAAAGAAAGGAAAAATTGGTTTTACTCTCTTGGCATCTTTGTTATACACGGAAGTCCTAATTTCTTCTGCTCCACAACAACCCCCGCCCTGCGCTGCGTGAAACAGCCTAGTTGCAGCCTTGCGCACAACTCCGATACTGTTGGCAAAGTTATAAATTGAATTTCATGAGTCAAAAGTCAGTTACATGCATGGAATATGAATCATGTACCTAGAAATGAATGCATCTATAAATTCATGTATCTAGGAAGGTGAATGCATGTATTTTCATTTATTTTTTGTTGCTTCGTATGCCTAAATGATTTGTATAAATAGGAGACTTGATGTAGCCTTTGGTGCAACCAAAATTAGAGAGAAAGAAATACAAATCAATTTCCTATCTCCAAAAATACTTTCTTGTTCTTTTACTCTACAAATTGATATCAGAGTCATGTTGTAAAAAAAATGTCCAACAACATGGTTCCCTCCATGCCTCGTTTCAATGGAGAAAAATTTGATTATTGGAGCAATCTAATGAAGCTATGTCTTGAATCTCAAGACCTATGGAGTGTCGTCGAAGAAGGCATAAATCCACCAGAAGATGAATCTCAATTGTCTCAAGCTCAACAAAATCTATTGAAGAGCACGAGACCAAAAGATAGAAAAGCTCTTTTCCAAATCTATCAAGCGATTGAGATCCATGTTTATGAAAGGATCTCAAAAGCAAAAAGTGCTCAAGAAGCATGGAAAATTCTTGAGTCAACTTATTGCGCCGAAGGTGTCAAGAAGGTACGCTTGCAATCGTTAAGCGCGAATTTGAGAAGTTGGAGATGAACAACAATGAGAAAATCTCGAATATTTTACAAGAATCACCACTCTTGTAAATCAAATGGCGTCAAATGGTGAAGTGATGGAAACTCAAAGGATCGTTGAAAAAGTGCTTCGTAGCCTACCACCTAAATTTGATCATGTGGTAGTTGCTATTGAAGAATCGCAAGACATTTCCTCAATAGCCTTGGAAAGCTTACAAGGAAGGCTAGAAGCTCATGAAGCTAGGATTCTTTTGAGAAATCCTCAAAGTGCTGCGCAGGATCAAGCTTTAAAATCTCAATTCACCTTCATGGGAGGTCGTGGCGGTAACCATGGACGCGGTAGCGGACGCGGACAAGGAATGGTGCAAAACCTGGTAACAATCAGCAATCATCAACCAAAGAATCTGGAGAAGCAAAAAACGATGAGAAGCGTGGACCTTCTAATCATTCTCAAGGAAGAGGACGAGCTAGGTACTTATAAAGGTAAAAAGCCTTATATTGAATGTCATCATTGTCATAAACCGGGGCACAAGATAAATGATTGTTGGATTAAGTATCCCGAAAAAAGACGTGAAGTTGGTTTTGTGCATGAGAATGAAACTGAAAATTCTGAAACTTTGTTGATTGCTTCCGACATAAATTTTGGCAATATTTGGTACTTGGATAGTGGAGCCAGCCGACATATGACTGGCAACAAGAGCTTGTCGGAGCTAACGGTGGGCAGGTTACAATTGGAGATGCAAAAACCTACAAAATTCAAGGTGTTGGAGAGATTGCCTTCAATACCAAGAATGGAAAAGTCGAGAAGATGTCCGAGGTATTTTATGTACCGAGATTGCAAAGTAATTTGTTAAGTGTTGGGCACTTAATGAAAAAGGTTTTGATATTCATTTCTTGACAACCTTTGCATTATGAAAAGCAAGACACACTTGTAGCAAAATTGTAATGGCATCGAACAACTTGTTTCCTATCAAACTGGATGTTCTTAATGCTACTTGTTTCTTATGCGCTAAAGAAGAAATTTTCAAGTCGTGGCATGACAGATTTGGCCATCTAAACTTCCAAAGTTTGAAGGAGCTATCAAGTAAGAATATCGTGCAAGGATTACCCGGATGGAAGTCATTAATGAGGTTTGTGAAGAATGCCAATTGAGAAAACAACATCGAGACTCATTCCCATCAAAATCAAATTGGAAGTCGAACTCTCCATTGGAGCTCGTTCACACTGATATTTGTGCGCCATTTCCAATCCCATCTTTTCGAGGTAATCGATATTTCTTGACATTCATCGATGATTATACGAGAAAGTTTGGGTCTATCTCTTGAAAGAAAATCGAAGCTCTTTCTTACTTCAAGGAATTCAAACTCGGAGCTGAAAAGTTTTCCGGATGTCAAATAAAAAATTTGAGAAGTGATCATGGCGGAGAATACTTATCTAACTTATTTGAGGAATTTTGTAGAAGTCAAGGTATTAGACATGAATTGACAGCAAGGTATACGCCACAACAAAATGGCATCGCAGAATGGAAAAACAAGAAGATAATGGACATGGTTCGATGCTTGCTGAAGAAAAAGAATATGCCGTCTGAATTTTGGGATGAAGCTGTGTCTTGTGCTGTCTATTTAATTAATAGATCGCCAACAAAAAACCTGCAAAATTCCACCCCAAATGAGCAATGGTTTGGTAAGAAGCCGAGTGTTAGTCACTTGAAGACATTCGGTTCTCTTGCTTATGTGCATATTCCAGATCCTTTGAGAACCAAACTTGATGATAAATCTGAAAAATGTGTGTTCGTTGGTTACGAGAAAGAAGTAAAGCTTACAAGCTTTACAATCGGCAACAAAGAAAATCGTGTCGAGAGATGTTCGTTTGACGAAAAATCTTTTATGATTTTTCAGAACATCAAATTTTCAAATCCTCGAGTTCAAGAGAGTGAGGTTGGTGGCGAGCAGAATGAAGCGCCTCAAAGCGGAGATGGTGAAAGAAATGACTCTCCTGAAAATTCACCATCACCGTTGGCAAGAAAAATAAGAAGTTTGAGGGAAATTTATGATGAAACAGAAGAGATGGATGCAACAAATCAATTATTTTTTGCCTTCTTTGCTGGCGAAGATCCAATCTCATTTGAAGAAGCTTCGGAAGAAGAAAAGTGGGTTCAAGCTATGCATGAGGAGATCAATTCTATTGAAAGAAATGGTACCTGGGAGCTTACAACCTTGCCGCCGAATAAATCTCTGATAGGTGTCAAATGGGTGTTCAAAATAAAGACCAACCCGGATGGTTCAGTTAACAAATACAAGGCACGGTTGGTTGCAAAGGGTTACAAACAAAAGGAAGGAGAAGACTTCAATGAGGTATTTGCTCCTGTTTTTAGACTTGATACCATTCGTTTGATTATATCACTTGTGCTCAAAATGGATGGAAGTTGTTCCAAATGGATATAAAATCAGCTTTTTAAATGGTATCTGCAAGAAGAAATCTACCTGAGCGACCTCGGGTTTTGTCAAAAGGCGAAGAACATAAAGTGTGCAAACTCGAGAAGGCGTTATACGGCTAAGACAATCACCTCGTGCATGGTATGATCGAATCAATGATTATTTCATTAAATTTGGTTTTGAAAGATGTCCTTATGAGCACACACTTTATATCAAAAGAAATGATAAAGGGGATTTATGGTGGTAAGTCTTTATGTTGATGATCTTACCTTCACTGGAAATGATATGGAGATGTTGATGATTTTAAAAGCTCTATGATGAAAGAGTTTGAGATGACAGATTTGGGAGAGTTGCATCATTTTCTTGGGATCAATGTTCGCAAATGGCGTCGGAATTTTCATTTCTCAAGAAAATATCTTGCAGAAATTTTGAAGAAATTCAATATGGAGAATTCAAATCAAGGTGTCTACTCCTTGCATTCTTGGATTGAAGCTCAAGAAGAATGGAGAAGGAAAACTTGTGAACACCACTATGTTTCAAGTTTGGTTGGAAATTTGATGTATTTGACACCACAAGACTGATATTGTATTTGTTTAATTTTGATTAGCGAGTTCATGGAGAAGCCTTACTCTAATCATTGGGAGGCAGCAAAAGAATTTTGAGATATGTTAAAGGAACAATGGATCATGGCATTTTCTATGAAGCTCAAGTTCCTATCAAACTTGTTGGATATTCGATAGCGATCTTGGCGGAAGCGTCGATGATTCTCAAGTACCTCGCTATGTTTTAATCTTGGAAGTGGAGCAATCTCTTGAGTTCCAAAAGCAGCCAATTGTTGCTCTGTCTACCACGAAGCGGAGTACATTGCAGCTTCTTCAACTGGATGTCAATCTATGTGGATGAGAGGTATTCTTGAAAGTTTGAACTTCAAGCGACTGGTCCGACAACTTTATTTTGTGATAATAGCTCGCTATATCCGTATCAAAAGATCCTGTTTTACATGGAAGGAACGGCACATCCGACTTCGTTTTCATTTCTTAAGGGAGCTCGTTAATGATGGAGAAATCCATATCGAATATTGTCCGAGTCAAGAGCAGCTTGCCGATATTTTCACTAAACCACTTGGAGGACCATCTTTTGCAAGAAATGCTGCTGCTTTGGGAGTCATAAGCAAATTCAGTTTACGGGAGGCATTGTTGGCAAAGTTATAAATTGAATTTCATGAGTCAAAAGTCAGTTACATGCATGGAATATGAATCATGTACCTAGAAATGAATGCATCTATAAATTCATGTATCTAGGAAGGTGAATGCATGTATTTTCATTTATTTTTTGTTGCTTCGTATGCCTAAATGATTTGTATAAATAGGAGACTTGATGTAGCCTTTGGTGCAACCAAAATTAGAGAGAAAGAAATACAAATCAATTTCCTATCTCCAAAAATACTTTCTTGTTCCTTTACTCTACAGATACGCGTTCATAGCCATTACAGCAGCAGTCCCCTCCTCCTCCTTCTGCACTCCACTTCCTGCACACACAACAGCCCAGCAAGATACAAAGAAAAGGGAACAATAAAGAATTCTTCCACTCCGTCACTTACACATGTTGAATCGGCTAAGGTGCGGTTCCACTCCGTCACGTACACATGTTGAGGTAGACATAGATTCTTCCAAAAAAAGTTAGAACTTTGGAATTTAGTTGCCATATATATCATATACCTACTCCTTTTTCTTATTTCTCAGTGCCATGACAATTGACACTTCAAATTCCATTGTCTTCGAAAAAATATATCCTTGACAGGTATACTTTGCTTTTGGAGATAGATCAGCAAATGAATTCCTCCAACACGAGGAGGAACTAAATATCGTCTATTTCAGTTTCTTTGCTTGAACTTCTGTCATGTAATAGTTTAGGTGTTGTACATAGACGTTCTTTCTTAAAGAAAATATATAGTGTGAGATCGACAAGAGCTTATGTTTCTGCAACTTTGAAAATGAAAATGTGAGAATCTAATTTGGAAAAATAACTATTTGAATCTGAAAATTGTATCAATTTATTATGCATTAGTTTTGCCTAATATCAGTTTTCTGTAGCTTAAATAATTGAGACAATACTTATCTTTCATTCGTCAAAAGAGAATACATGGACAAAAGTAGTGTTCTTTATTCAATAAATTCTAGAATCCATATGATGAGATCATGAGATAAAGATAGAAACAACAAGGTGAAATGCCATATCAAGATATCTACCAAATCCACTGAAGTACCCAAAAAATTTGAATTTGCTTATGGAAGGAAAAAAGCAAATATTCAAGGGCTGCACCAAATAGAGTCCACAGCGGATTAACATGAAATCAAATGTGAGTTTAATCATGTCCTAGTGTCTTTCTTCATGGAATGTAATGTTTGAATTCTATGACAAATTTTAATAATATGATAAATTGACGATTGAATCGAAATAGAATAACATCGATTAAATGAAAATAAAATAAAAATAATAACAATGGTAAATAACTATGTAAACACTAGACTACAAAAAAGGAAGAAGGAAAAAGAAAGAGTAAATTAACTAATTGGTAGTGGGCGGTTGAGTTGAGGTGGGAAGCCTAGAGTGGAAGAACCTACGCCAGAACCAGTGGTTGCGCCAAACCTCACCCATCTCATCAATGGGAATTCCCTTAGTCTCCGGCAGCAAGAAGACGGCGAAGGCGCCCATGACGACGATCCAAGCAGCAAAGAAGAAGAAGATGGCAGCCCTCAAACGGCAGAGCATGGTGAGGAACGCCTGCGCAATAATAAAGGTGAATATCATATTCGTGCTGACCGCGCAGAAAAACCCCGCCGTCCGCGTCTCCAAGGGGAAGATCTCGCTGGGGATGAGCCACCCGAGCGGGCCCCACGACCACGCGAACCCCATCACGAACACGCAGATGAGCGCCAACACGACGAACGCGTACGACCTCGGTATGCTGTTGGTCGCCTTGAGAAACACTTGCAGAATCACTCCTACAATAACTTGGGACACAAGCATCTGGCACGCCGCCTGGATCAGCAGCTTCCGCCTCCCGAACCTGTCCACCCCGAACACGGCCACGAGGGTGGCCACCGAGTTGATGCAGCCGGTGATCACGGCCGACAGCAGCGCCGCGTCCGACCCCAGCCCCATCGTCTGGAACAGGACAGGGGCGTAGAACATGATCACATTGATCCCGGTAAACTGTTGGAAAATCTGCAGGAATACGCTGCACAAGAGCATAGGCAAGCTGGATTTTTTCATTAGGTTTCTATAAGGGTGCTTGATTTGGTTGGCGATTTCGGTGGCCTCGATGATCTCGGCCAACTCCTTGTGCACGTCGTCCACGCCGCGGATTCTCTTGAGGGATTTTATGCCTTCTTCTTTCATGCCGCGCTCGATGAGGCTGGTGGGGGTCTCGGTGATGAGAATGGAGCCAAGGCCGAGCATGACGGCCGGGATGCCGGCGAGGCCGAGGGAGATTCGCCAGCCGTGGATGGGTATCCCTGAGGTCCCGTAGTTTACCAAGTTCGCCACCAGAATCCCGATTGTGATCATGAATTGGAAGAGTATGTTGAGCCCTCCGCGGTGCTTCGCCGGGGCGATTTCGGATATGAAGAGCGGCACTGCCTTTCGGAATCCAATCCAATCAAATCAATATGGCACTTTCTAATTGTACTACTAGTACATATGAAATTGGTAGGTAGAAGAGTAATTAGTTACCTGATTCCCAAAGCCGACGCCGGCTCCCAAAAGAATCCTACCGGCGATAAGCATGTAAAGATTGAGGGCGGCCGTGTTGAGGGCAACGCCGACCAAGAAGAAGAAGGCGGCCATCTGCATGGTGCGCTTCCTGCCGCACCTCTTGCAAGTAAGAGAGGCCACCCAGCAGCAGACCACCGCCGACAGGTACAACGACGACGTGAACAGCTGGAGGAATTGGTCGTCGAATTTGCAGTAGTTGTCCTCCTTCGCCCTGTGCTTCTTCTCGTAAACACCATGGAAAAACATCTTCAGAAAGTCATCCATAGAAGTCACGCCTCCCGATATGCCAATGTCGTAGCCGAACATCAGCCCGCCGAAAGCTGCGATGATGCTACAAAAGATCACCTGCGCGGTTAGCTTCGCCGGAAAATCACGGCCAGTATCCCCCGACGCGATGATGGGTGCCATGGTGACTTGGAGTGTATGAGTGTATATGTATATTTGGGATCGATGGTGAAACTATGAGATGTGATGACCTATATATATACACACGCATAAGCAGCTGTGAGATGGAGAGAGTTTGAGTTGGTATAGAAAAGGAGTCCTACTTCAGATATTATTCGAATTTCTCTTGCCTCTTTTTCGTGATTTTGGATAAATATCTAGATATGTGGATTGATAGTAACTCTCAAGTATCATATTATGCGAAATTTATGAACTTAAATTAACATTAATTAATTAGGAATAATTAAATATGTATTATCGAATTTTTGGATAAACATCTAGATATGTGGTTAAGTAGTTATCTCAAGTACCATACTATACGAAATTTATAAATTTAAATTAACATTAATTAATTATGAATCGTTAAATATGCATTAATTCTTTTGGGTAATAATTTCATTATATATGTGAAAAAAAATACCAACAAGTAACTAGAACAATTGGATTATCCATATTAGAGCTGATCAGGTATACAAAAGAAAAGAAGGCGGCATAACTCTCTGTTCATAACTCAAACTATCTCTCACTGCTTCTCATTTACAAAGATTCTCAGTTGATGATTGTTATTTCATCTTTCGTCTTTTTCAAAATGATGTTTTTATCTATCTTCTGACATTATATAAAATTTAATAATAATTAGAATGCAAAAATTATGCGTAATATGTTGTTATCTAAAATGGAATTTTAGCAGACTATATGTACATATATATATATATATATATACATTCTATGTCACGATCTTCTAAATTTTGACATAAAAGGAATATATTGATGTTAGTAGTTTGGAAAATGGCAAATTTTTAATCGACAACAATAACAATTGTGAATTTATCCAAAAAACAATTGTGAATTATTTTAGGAGTCACACTCTATTAACTAATATCTCTTTTCGAGTTATTAACATAGAAACGTTACGAATTATCCTTCACATCTCCTACACTGCGAATTACCTAATGTTAGGTGATGAGAATTCAAAATAATTAGCTGAAATATGAATTGAAAAATCGACTTCTAAGATAGCTTAAGTTGAAAATCAGAAATCATAGCTTTCATAACTCGACATCAAAACTCTGATACCGTGAGCATCAAAAGTTATATTGAATATTGCATAATGATGTTCAAACTTGTAAATTCCATTTAATGATAGATGTGCATTTGCAATCTCAAAATCAGTGCACGAACAAGGTGAAAGAAAACTTGACTAATGATGGTACGAAACTTTTTCTAATCTGAAAAATGCCACCCAGATAATCTTCAGACAAACTGGGCTTCACTTTGAGGTCTCCATTAAAGCAAAAGATCCCATCTCTGCAAAAATATGCAAATAACAATTTAGGCAAATATCAACAAAAGTAATACAGGAATAGCTCTCTTGCATTCATTATTCTGAATCTTTTACTAATGTGTGTGTGAGAGTGTGTGTGTGTGGGGTGGTGGGGGGGGGCACTCATGACAGAACGTGGTGACAAGATTTAATCGCCTGATAAAAAACGAGAGCTTGTCTGTGTATCCAAATAGTAGGTTGAATCACCTATAACTTATAGATTAAAGTAGGATTGGATTTCAGAGTATTTCCATATACATCTTGTATCTTGAATTGCAAATGTAGGACAACTTTACAAGACTCTATTTCTATTTGTTATACAATTATTACATTAACATTATTTCATACCAATATCTAACCTCATCAACATTTGTAGAGGGTGAGGGATGACAGGTGAAGCTAACAATAGTGAACTTGTAAGACTGAAACTGATTCAATCTAGCAGTTTCTTATAAATTTCTGTTACAGGTAACAGTATCATTTGGATAGAATGGAACACGTTATATTCAAAATGACAGAAAAAGTTACCCTCAAATTGAATATGCACTTAGGACGTGCAATATAACTTTAACAAATTCCCATCTATGGAGCTGAAAAAGATCTTAGAAATCAGAAACCAAAATGTTCTCAAAATTGTCTTAGTAGGAAAGATGATGTTCAAGAACTTTTCAACTAGTTCAATGAAACTCTATTCCTGTTTTGTTATCATTCTATTCATCAAACTATAGCAGCAGGGAATTATCACAACAATAAGCTTAATGAGCATCTAACGAACTCCACATCAGAAACACAATAAAAAGAGCTGAGCAAACATAAGTTCGTACCTTAAATGTTGCTGGGATACATCATCACCCTCACTCTAGCTCCCTATTTCACAAACAAAATTCTCACTCATCACGCATTCACAACCATCAATATGAACAACAACAAAACTTCATAGACAGAGAAACGCACCATTGATTTTGGGGGAAGATTGGACTTGAACTTAGCGCGGACAACACCGCTGTTACCGTGCGGCCGCGTAACCTTTCCCCAAATGCAACGGTAGTGAGACCCATTCTTCTTCACCTTGGCCTTGTAAATGTACGCCATGCGCTTCCCAAGGTACCACGCCACTTCCTCCTGGGTGTTGACGCCCTCAATCTGAATCAACGAAGTGTTTGGGTACTGATTCGACTTCGACCTATAATTCAGGCAATACAAATCAAAAATCAAGTCTTTTTTCTCCAGTAACACATCAACCAAACACAAAGTAATCACTTCTTTTTACCTTTTGTACCCTAGTATAGTCCCACGTACGTAGAGCCTGCATTCAAACGATCCAAACAAGATGAAAAATTTAAGAACACAAATCAAAATTGAGCTAGAAATCGGTCTTCGAAACACACTGAATTAGGCACAAATAAATAGGATTGAGAGAGAACCTGACGCGCTCCCCCTGGCGGCCTTTCACCATTGTCGCTGTGTGAAAGCAAGCTTCGGCTGACCGGCTGCGAGTGAAAGAGAGAGAGGCGAAAATGCTGAGATAGAAAGCCGTAGAAACCCTAGAATGAGTATTTATATGTAGTTCTGTGTGAAATGCTGTGCGAGCCGTACAATTTGTGACATGGTTTATTTTGGGCTGATTGAGTCAAGGCCCATAAATAAACAATGCAATAGGCCCCATAGTAATTGTGTAACATCTAAACAAAATAATGTCACATGTACATATAGTTCACAATAGTCGAGTAATCATTATTTTTTCACAAAAACTATTGTTTATTCGTTGCATCGTTCAAAGAGATAAATGTATCATTTATTATTAAAAAATATATCATTTTTGTTGAAGAAAAATATTATTTGTTTAAATATCAATTACATTAAAGAAAAATATCAAATATCATTTACACTGAAAAAAAGTATCAAAGTCCTTATATACGGACGAATGTACAGGAGACCACCACCTCTTATTTTTAAGTTGGATCAAGTACCTTTATAGCATTTCATTTTGAGTTAATTGGATAATAAATTAATCAAACACATTTCAATTTCAAATAATTAAAGGTCAGGTGTAAAATATATTTCTAGTTTCAACCCCCCCCCCTCCCAAAAAAAACAGTATATAGGTTAAAATTAGGTTGAAAACTAGAAGGGAAAATGGAACCAAACGCCCCTAATAAAGTGATTAAATAGATTCACTATTGGAGTAGTTTCAACCAATTTTTTAATAATTAAATAAAATCCATAATATAATAGAATCGATATATGAATATGACAAAAGCTACGAACGAAGCAGTTAGTTGGTGAGAAATTTCTTGAAAGATAACATCAAAATTTTGAAAACACAAAAATAATGATTACTCAACGTACAAAATAATGTCATGCACATATAGTAAGTGATGGTTTTGGATCTCATTATTTTGATGTCAGATTGAGAAATTGGCAGAATCGACAAAACTATATGTGCATGACATTATTTTGCATAGATGTTAAAGCCTCTAGATATATAGATATAAAAATATAGATAATCAATCGCGTTGTTTGGTACATTAGTTATAAATATAGATTACGAAACAAAATTACAAAAAAAATGAGGCTAGCGACCGCTAGCTGCCTAGCGGTCGCTAGCGCACAAAAGTAACCCGCTCGTTAATAAAAAATGAGGTTAGTGACCGCTAGGGGTGAGCAAAATATCCAATAACCGAATAATTGAACCAAACCAAACCGAAATATCTAATTTGGTTCGGGTAAATCGGTTATTTCGGACAATTCGGTTATAACCGAAATATATTTTGGTAGTATGGTTTTCGATCGGTATGAGTTTTTACCGAATATCCGATACCAAATTTATATTTATATATAGTATAGTAATATTATAATTAAAATAAATAGTTGCCCTAAATTGAACTTTAAATTTGGTGTTTTGAGAAGATTGTAGCATTTTTATGAATTGTTCGTATTTGGTAATGTTTTTTGAACTTTGAACTTATGAAGATTGTTGGTAATGAGTTGTTTAGTATTTGACAATGTTATTTATGAATATTGCAAACTAGTTATTTGTTGAGTATTATAATATTTTTTGTATGTTTTTGTTTAGAATTAAGAATTAAGGCAAAAATTCGGTTTTATCCGAAATAATTTTCGGTTATTTTGGTTTGGTAGCCGAAATTATTTCGGTTTGGTTCGGATATCATTTCTAAAATTTCAGTTATTTTAATTCGGATATTTTTTTGATCATACCCGACCAAATACCCGAATACTCACCCCTAGCGACCGCTCGCTACCTAGGTAGTGGTCACTAGTATCATTTACTGCGCAGATTGAATACAAATCTGGGATCAACCGTGATTTATAAAACCAAACGTTATAGTGGATTATAACATATCTAATCTGCTACAATCTTACCTACCAAACGAGGGTTAAGCTACTCCTATTGGTGACATTGGAGACAATGTCATAGGAAAATGACAAAACACATTAATTAAAATTTAAATCAAAAATGGGAAATTTGCTATGACACTTGGTGGCTAGCCGCCCTCGAAGTCATTACAAAGTCATGGCCACTTGGCACTCTCTCATTGGGTGCCACTTAATTATATATAATTTATAAATATTAACATTTAATAATTATTAATGATTAAAAAATATTAAAATTTGGAAAAAAATTCTCTATATATAGGACTTGAAAATTTCTATCACTACATGAGTTTCTAAATGTATGTTAATTAATTTTATCTTAAATAGTTATTTTGAAAATAATTTATATTTTCTCTATTTTTAAATTTTGTAAATACATTTAAATTATTATGGCTAAAATAAAATAAAATAAAATAAAATGAAAAATATTTAGATAATGTGAGTGTCATTAATGGGAGTAGAAATAAGATGAAGGTTGGGTTGTGTATGTGGAGGAGAGAAAAATAAATATTTTAATTGAGGATTGGGTTAAGGGAAAGTGGTAGATGGGAGTAGTCTTAGTAAGCGATGGGTTTGCATCTCGTTTGAATGCTGGCTCTACGTACGTGGGACTATACTAGGGTACAAAAGGTAATAAGAAGTGATAACTTCGTGTTTGGTTGATTTGTTACTGGAGAAAAACTTGGATAATTAAATAGACTTATAATTAACAATAAACATCGAATTATAAAATTATATTTTTCCCACATATAATAGGACCGTTGTATTATGAAAACACTCTCATTTAATCATTTTCCTGTCAAAAGTTTATTTCTGTGCATAGAAGTAACTTTTATTAATTGCGTAATTACCTTGCCTTGGAATCGATTCTAGGCTTCCATCTTACTTTAAATTAAGTATTATTATTGCATTTTTTTGGAAAATTAAAGTTTTAAGTTAGTTAAATCAATTTTGTGTAGCTGAATTATTAAACCTGAGTTTTTTTTTTGTATCATGGGGAATCCACAGCCGTTACCTTAGGTGCACACTGGGTAAAACCTCACGTTCATATGCAATAACCTGTAAATCACACATGACAGGTAAATCACATTTGAAAAACTAGATGTGACAGGTCTCAAACTCATAGAGGCGTTTGGTGGGGTTCAACCAGGTGACCTCTCAGCCACAGCTCACAGGGACCCACCTTAACCATTGAGTTGTCCCTAGGGGACATTAAACCTGAATTTTAGGTTGTATTATTAGGGAGCTATATAAATTGCTAGAAACTAGAGGATCAACTTTTTAATCTTCACTTGTTATCGTTAATGTTCATGGCCAAATCTATAAATATATAATTCCGATACGGATTGATGACACCATATTCATCTAAAATCCTACGTGACACCTTCTAATATCTCCATTTCTATTTATCCTAAATCCTCATTTAATCTCTTAATTTCAGTTTTTTCACCCATTTGTATATATATATTTTTGGAAATATAATTAATTATAATCATTATGGTTTGTAATCAAGAACTAACATTGTTGGTCATAAATTTTGTTATTTTATGGGTGTTGAATGTCTTGTGTGATGACAAATATATAAATGTCTAATGTATAGATTAATTAAGAGCATATTTATCAAAATTGATAGATGGAAGTAGGAACTTTGATGAAGATAACAAAAATAAACATACTACACAGTTTTTAACTCCATAAATTTTTATATATGATAAATATTTATATATGCAAAAAAAATTAAGCAACCTATATTTGTAATTTGATTGTAATATTATCTTCATAAAACTATATTGAATAAAGGTTTTTTATAATTAACATAGTATTTACAGTTCATTTTTGTTAATTTTATCAAGAAGTGAACAATCATTATTTTTTTACATTAAAAACTGAAATTGTAAAAATTGCATGTGTAATATTCACACTTCATAATTCAATCAAATAAAAGATGATACTAATTGGAGAAACATATAGATATTTCTAGATATATAATTGGAGAAAGTGACATATGTAACAACATCTTTATGCTTTTAAAACTCTACAAAGATAACAAATTAAATTAAATTAAATTTTACAATACCTTGCACTTATTTACAGGTTTATCTTCTTATTATAATCAAAGTTTGCTACTAATCAAAATAGTAAAATTAAATTAAATTTCTTAATAACTTACACTTATTAACGAGTCATCTTCTAATTATGATCAAAAGTTTGCTACTAATCAAAATGAGCTTGTCATTTGCTATTTGCTACAAAGCTCAAATTCGTTGGTATGATTATATAAATCTTATAGGTATGGGCATGATTATTGATTAACTAAATATATATTTCGATTAAAAATATTAGATTTATTGGTGGAAATAAATTTATGAATTTATCACTAAAATAAATAAATAAATAACAAAGGTTTGATAAGATGAACAATATATCGACAAGAGTCTTAAGGAATGAATCAAGAAGGTGAGGATGAAAATTATTTACAAATTTCATGATCTGAAAGTCGAAAATGATTTTTTCATAATAACTTGCACTCATTAACGAGTTCATCTTCTTATTATGATCAAAAGTTTGCTACTAACAGGCTTGCCTTCTGCTATTTGCCACAAAGCTCAAATTCACTGATGTGATAATATATACAAATCTTATAGGTATGAGCATAATTATTGATATCTCAATTGACTAAATACATTTCTATCAAAAATATTGGACCTATTGGTGAGAATAAATTTATATGTTTGACAAGATGAACAATATATTGACAAGAGTTTTAAGTGAATGAATAAGAGGATGGGGATGTTTTTTTTTATACAAATTTCACGATTTCAAAGTAGAACATGATTTTCATACACAAGGTAAGAATAAGACTAATATTAATTTTTTTTGGATTAATATGCAATATATTGTTATTTCACATTATATATTATATGGAGATATATGTGTGTTTTACATTTAAAAAAAAGTATATATGTATCTTGCAATAGTAGTAAAATCACATTTCAATCGAGTTGGAACTATAATAGACAATGAGCCGAATTGTTTTAGGTCAAGATCCAAATCCAATTTTATCTTTAGTCACAATTTGATCCAAATTCATCATGTATACAAAAAGAGACTCGGATCCAAATCTATAAGATTTGCAGTTCAATGAAGATAAATTCAAAGTCATATTTTTTTTCTTCCAAAATAAATCCTAAAATAAACTAAATAACACCATAACAATAATCTAAAGAAGTGACTACAATCATACCCAGTAAGTCATTACACCATTAAAAATATTATAATCATCAAAATAAATCATAACATACGCATATAAATCATTATAATATTCAAGTGCTAACACAACATACACGTAAAAATAAAGAAATCTTACATATTGGAGACACCATATTCATCTACAATCCTATGTGGCATTTTCATGATTTTTCATTCTGATTTTTCTAAAATTCCACAAGTTTCCTTATTTGACCACTTATCATTTAATATATTAATTAATTGATGTAGTATATACACATGTATTGATTATCCATGATTACTAATGATTTCCAAAAACTAATCTATTTTTATATTTATATTTATATGTTTATTACTTTTATTTAACTTTAATTTATAATCTTATAAGAAAATCTTTAATTTCAATTTGATTTAAAATCGTTGTATTGTTAATTATCATCTAATGTGTCCTATCAAATTATTTATTTATTTTTCGCCTTCCACAAAAAAAAATTTAGGTGTAATATTTATTTTTAAAAATAAACTTTACAAGATTAATATTTAAACTTTGCAAGATTGTTAAGAAATCAACCATCATATTTCGATAGTTTGAACTCCATTTGCAAGATTAATATTTAAACTCTATTTTGATTTAATTTAAATACTCATTTATTGCATTTTTAATCTATATATTCTAATTTTATATATTTTAATCTAAATAAATGGTATTTACATGTTTGAGTGATCAATGGATATTAATATATGATTTTGGGACGAAAACGTGTGATAAAATCAATTTCTAATTAGGTTTGAGACATACAATTTATATACATCCCAGACGAATAATCAATTACCATAACATCTTATATTTATAAAATTGAACAAGTTCAATTAATTAGCGAAATTAATATACGGTTTTGAGACAAGAACTTGTAGTTAAATCACTTTTTAATCAAACTTGAGACGAGTATGGATATATATATTCTAAATAATGTGATTGCATATCAAAGGCATCACCTTAATTCTTGCGCATATGTCATCTTCAATATTCTCTATTCTTATTTATATTGGATACCAATTTTGTACTTTCTAAATTCTTATATTCTATTATTTATTTATTTTATATATCTCAATATTTTCTTAATTAAATAGTATGGAATTTCCTTAATTACTTTTCATTCATTTTTTTTTATTTAGAATCATGAATCATTTTTTTATGAGACTTTATCAATTGAAAGCCTAAATAAAATAACATTTATGTGTTTGACTAATTAGATGATATTAATATACGAGTTTGAGATGAAAACTGATAGTAAAATCACTTTTTATTCAAATTAAGATGGATACAAGTATATAAATTTTAAACAAGTCTAAACATTAATCACCTTGCCCAAGGGGAATTTTTTTCATTTTCTAAAATTTTATTATTTATACTATTTATGATTATTGTTTAATTAATATTCAAATTTTTTATTGAGACAAGTAACAAATTATTGTAACAACTTATAAAACTATGAGTTTAAAATGAGAATGAGTAATAAAATTATTTTTTAATCAGGTTTGTTTTGAGTACGAGCATATAGATCCAAACACATATAGAATCTTATGTGATATTTCATGATTTTTCATAGTTATTTTTCTAAAATTCCACAAGTTTTCTTATTTGACATCTTATCATTTAATATATTGATTGATTATTTATGTTATATTAAATATGTTATTATACATGCATATATATATATATATATATATATATATATATATACACACACATATATTGATTATTCATAATTACTAATGATTTAAAAAACATCTATTGTATTTATATATTTATTATTTTATTTAATTTAATTTTATAATCTTACAAAAATTCATTAATTTAAATTTGATATAAGATCATTATATTGTTAATTATCATCTAATGTATCCTATCAAATCATTCATTTATTTTTCACCTCCCACAAATAGTTTTAAGTCTAATAATTATTTTTAAAAATAAATTTTGCAAGATTAATATTTAAACTTTGCAATATTATTAAGAAACCAACCATCATATTTTGATGGTTTGAACTCTATTATTATATTAATATTTAAACTCTATTTTGGTTTATCTTAATGGCTCATTTATTGTATTTTTAATTCATATATTCTAATTTTATATATTTTAATATTCTAAAAAATTCCTTAATTAAAAGTTTTTTTTTAATTATTTTCACTATTTTTCAAAAAATAAAATAAAAAATTCCACAAGACTTCATAGAGTGAATATCTAAATAAAATGGTGTTTACATGTTTGAGTAATTAGTGAGTATTAATATATGAGTTCGAGATGAGAACGGATAGTAAAATCAATTACTATAACAACTTATATTTTTAAATTTGAATGAGTTCAGTTAAATAGTGGAATTACTATACGATTCTGAGACGAGAATTTATAGTAAAATAACTTTTTAATCGAACTTGAGACGGATACGAGTATATACATTATATATAATGTGATTGCACATCGAATGTATCACCTTAATTCGTGCACCTGCGAGGCATCTCCAATATCATTTATCTTTATTTATCTTCTATACTAATTTTGTACTTTTTAAACTCTTATATTCTAATTTTTATTAATTTTATATATCTCAATATTTTCTTAATTAAAGAGTATGGAATTTCCTTAATTACTTCTTATTAATTTTTTTATTTGAAATTGTGCATAATTTTCTCATGAGACTTCATTAATTGAAAATCTAAATAAAATTACATTTATGTGCTTGAACAATTAGTTGGTGTTAGTATACGAGTTTGAGAAGAAAATCAATAGTAAAATCAATTTTTAATTCGTTTAGGACAAGTACAAGTATATAAATTCTAAATTAAGTCTAAACATTAATCAACATGTCAAAGGAAATTTTTTATTTTCTAAATTTTTATTACTTATACTATTTATTATTAATGTTTAGTTACTATTCAAATTTTTTATTGAGACAAATAACCAATAATTGTAACAACTTATAAAATTATATGAGTTTAAAATGAGGACGAGTAATAATTTTTTAAATCATATTTGTTGTGAGTACGAGCATATAAATCAACCTTTTAAACATATAAGTGGAAAAATTCGAAAAAAATCTCCCTTAACCTATTTTTTATTATAATTTTATTTGATTTTGAAAACTTCTTACGATTAGTTGTTGAAATACTATCAATTAAAAAAAAGTATAGACTTATTTTAAATTTTATATTTTTAACTTATAATTTATAAGGAAAATGACTTCCCGTCGAAACTCGACGGGTTACACACTAGTATATCTATTAATCCGATATGCATTCCTATCATCTCATTCATCTCCGGTCCTATGTGGCGTGATAAGAATTTTTGATTTCTAAGTATCTAAACACTTAAGTTGATGTCTTCCTAACTTTAGATGTTATTTCTAATGATTATCAACCAAAGAATACCTTAATTATAAAAATGAATGCATTTAATTGTAATTTGCCGTTTCTCTAGGCACTTGTATGGTAACCTATTTATTCAAGTATTCTCTATTATATTATACAATCATAACATATTATTAATTGCATTATATGGACATAGAATTGTAGTTGTCAAAAAGTATTAGTCACATTTTAGTTACGTAATTATACATAGATTTTACCTTAATTGCATGTATACGTGATAGCACAAATATCTAAATTTATATTTTCTCTCTCTCTCTCTATATATATATATATATATATATATATATATAATTTGAGATAGAAATAATGATATAGTTGCATGTTAAAAAATTTATAAACAAATAATGACTAGCGGAATTAGAAAAATATATTAGAAGACCCAATTAATAATGTTAAAGTGCAATAAGTAGAATTTCAAAACAAAGTTAGAAGTTAATATCATTTTTAGTGCAATCATAATTTTTAATTATGTTACATCAATAACAAGATCAGTCGATAAAGTTGAAGTATCCACAACATGAACAAACATTTTATTAAATTGTTTAATTTCAATTGTTATCTTTTTATTACTCTTTTAACTATGCGAGATTATATGAACCTTTTATTTTCAATCTTTTAGCTACATAATCTGGATTTGGAGTTATTAATTATTGTAACAACTTATATTTATAAATTTAAATGAGTTCATGTAGCGATGAATATTATTATACTGATTTTGAGACGAGAACGGATGGTAAAATTATTTTTTAGTTGAAGTTGAGATGAGTATATGTATATACATTCTAGATGCATCGAGGTAAATAAAATTTGTTTCATATCGAAATGATCTATTTAATTCAAGTAAATAACAAGTATTAAAATGTGAGAATGATAAAAAAACGAGTAATGTAATTGTTATAACAACTTATTTTCAACCAACTGATTGTCTATAATATATTTGTACGATCTGATTAAAGTGACTATAGATTAAATAAATAATTTAAAGTATAAATTTCAAAATTATAAAATATATGAAATTAATTTATATATATGTATATGCTCCAAACTCGATTAAAGAATAAATTTACTACTCGTTCTTATACCAGTATCGTATAGTAACAACATTAATTTATCTAAATTAAAGAGGTCAATATATTTAGATACAAAAATATTTTCAACTATGCGAACTCATCTAGAATGTGTATACATGTACTCATCTCAAACTCGATTAAAAATGATTTTACTACGCATTCTCGTCTCATACCACTATAGTAGTACTCATAATCACTCAAACCCAATTAAATTTATAGATCAATATCTAAATATATAACATCTTTAATTCGGATAATTAGTGGAAACTAATTTATGAGACTATAACGGGAACGAGTAGTACCTAATATGTTAACAACTTATATTAATAATTTTAGACGAGATCAAGTAATTATGAGTATCACCATGTTAGTTTGAGACAAGAATTTGTAGTAAATTCATTTTAATCGAATTTGAGATGAGTACATGTATATTCATTTTAAACGGGCCCAAGTGGATGAAAATATTATTAGTATATTAAAATATATGACCTTTTTAATTCATGTAATTAGCATATATTACTTTATGAGATTGATAAAGGAACGAGTAATACAAATTATTGCAACAACTTCGATTTATAAATTTAATTGGGTTTGAGTAATTATGAGTATCACTATATTGGTTTAAATGAGAATATGTAGTGAAGTTATTTTTTAAGCGGATTTGAAATAGGTACATCTATATACATTCTAAATGGGTTCAGATGATTGAAAATATTTTTATATCTAAATATATACCTATTTTTAATTTGAAGAATTAACGGCTTATTACTATACGAGATTAATACGAGACGGAGTAGTAAAATTAATCTTTAATCGAGTTTTGGACATACACATATATATATACATTATATCGAGATTAAACGCTTCTTTCGATAAATTATCGAAATACTAATACTTATAAATTATAATATAAATTGATTTTCCGTCGAATTTCGACGGGTTATATACTAGTTAATTCTAAAACACTTGGGCGCAAAACAAAAGACTAGGTCCCCAAGATTCATTTTTCATATCTTTTTATTAAAAAAAACATTAGCATCATATTTTTAATTCATTTTACAAAACCTAGTACCTCAGTCCAGAGCAGCTCCGTTTCACTCACTCCTCCGGCCGCTGCTCCACCTCAAATCCTGTCAGCCTCACCCTGCCGCGGTTGTAAATCGCTTATGATCAGGAACAGAGGTGACATATTTTTGTTATAGGATTTTTTCCAAGGAAACCGAAAAACAGAACATAATCAGATTCCAGTAATGTATAAGAACATATTATCTTTTCATCTTCGTATCTGTAGGTCAATGTGGATGTAATTTCCTAGGATTTTAGGTTTTAACTGCTGATGGCGTACAATAAAGATGCGCTTAACGAGAAAGCTGGTTTCGTAATTTTTAACTTTGAAATATCACTGATTCAGATTGTTTCCGGATTGCATTGCATCTAAGGTTTTAATTATTATTATTCTTTCGTTCATTGGTCAACTGATATAAGCAAATTTTAATTTTTGAACAATAACTGATTTGGTAGTGCAATTGTGCTTGGCCGTTGATTGATTCTCCAACGCGTTGGTTTTCTTAAAAATCATATAAAACCAATTCAAAATTTGGCGGTAGAAGTTTGTACGTTCTTATATGGTTAATAGATGTCTGCAGAAGTGAGGGAGTGAAACATTTGTCGATTGGTTTATCTGCTGCTGTGGTGCAATATTGTTGACAGAATAAACAACAAGAACATGGCTGCTGCGTGTGGAACCAATGAATTGCCTTCAGAGATGGAGCTGGATGCTTTTCGACGTCTTTTTCCTCTACGTTTTCATGAGCGACATCTTCTTGAATCTATAAGGCCAGACGGGCGTCCCCTCGGAAGAGCTAGAGACACTACGCTTAGTCTTGGTTTGTCACTTGTTATGTCTCCTCTCCTTTATTGTTCTGCTTACAACTGATACCCTTGCTGAATATTCAACATTTGAAAATGTAGGAGCTGTTGCATCCGCTAATGGATCAGCTCTAGCCAAAATAGGATGCACTGTAAGTGTGTCGTTTATTATGGGCTCGAGACTATCTGAGTTCTTTGTAAGCACTAATTGAAAGTTCTACATCATCTTCAGACTATGTTGGCTGCCATTAAATTGGAAGTTATGACTCCAACTGCAGAGGCACCTGATAAGGGATGCATAGGTAGCATATTTTTGTATTACTATTAGTTTTTCACATTTTGAACATTCTTTTCTTCTAGTAATGTAAGTATATTGATACTTGTTCTTTGCAGCCATTGACTTCCACATGCCTCCTATTTGTTCTCCACTAATTCACCCTGGCAGGCCTGCAGAGGTGGCTCCGGTGATATCAAAGCAATTGTCTGACACCATCTTGAGGCAAGAGATCACATGGCACTATTTTGGCATCATTGATTCAATCATGTTTTAGTTTTGAAGCATTTTAGATATTCATTTTGAGCTTATAGTATTATTAGTATAATCGCATCGAGTACCACTAGTTGACAATATGCACTCATAGTAAATTGCTAGCCTATCGAGGACCAAAATAATGAACATTCAAATAAGATCTATTACTATTTTATACCTGACAAAAACATAAATGGTTTATACATAAGTTAGGTAATAATACAATATAATATTTTCAAATATGTCAAAACAATTTTTAATATGGACTTATTGTGGTTTATATACATTGTATGATTATTACACAAAATAATTTATAAAGTGTTGTATATGTATTTATATAGGTTATTTATGTGCACTTAGAATATATTCGATTTTGTCTTGATAAAATTTTCTTTATTGTTCTCATTGCATATAAGTTTTAGTTGAAATTTATTGATCTTTAGATTCACACCACTTCTGTTAATTGTATGCCTATTCTTGTTGGGTTCTTAACTTGACATGTCATACTCGTTATGAGTATGCATCATCATTTAAGTGGAAATACCCTTGTCTCGATTAATTGAAGCTCCATTTGCTATGGTATACTTATCAAAACAAAATTTTAAAACCCTGTTTACTTTCTCCTCTGTCATTTTTTCCTCTGTTTCAATTCACCCTAGTGGCGGATAAATAGATTCTTTCAACATCAACTTTTCTAGTTGTGCTATGTCACTCATTGTCTATGATTTTGCAGTTCTGATATGATTGATCTAAAAGAGTTATGTTTGATCAGTGGCAAAGCTGCTTGGATGGCCTACATGGTAAACTATATTCAATCATTTAATTTCTGCTTACTCGCTGAATTTTGGATCCATGCCTCTAGGTACCTGAGCCAACTATCATCACCTAACACAGTGGGAATGACTCTTGCAGGACATATACTGTTTGGATGCCGATGGTGTCCTTTTCGATGCAGCATTGCTTTCCGCAGTGGCTGCCTTCTCACATTGTAAGTTTTGCCTGGGTACCAAGTACCAACTCAAGGTGCTGGAAATTTTTGTATTTGCTTCATGTATCTTAATTCACAAAGCTTGAGACTTCCTTGGTTATCACACGTGATAAAGTCTACCATCATCTCTTTGCTTACTGACATTTTAAAGAAACTCTATCTTGCAGTGCAAATTCCGGTGGTCTCTCTCAATGATGACGGGAGAATAGTTCTTGTCTCCGAGGAGAATGGTGGATCAAAGAAGGAAAAGGAACCTGTCAATAAGGAGAAGATAAAGCTTAAAATGAAGAGTCAGCCGTTCTCCTTAACATGCATACTTCACGAGAACTATATTCTAGCAGATCCGACCGCTGAGGAAGAGTCCATCATGGGCACGTACCTGTCAGTCGTACTGGATACGAATTATCAGCTCGTGTCTCTCAATAAACCATGCGGACCAGGTCTAGCGAGTACATCATCAATCCAGGTAAATTTCACCTCGTTTATAATTATGCTGTGCTCTCATCACTGTTGTATCACACTAATTATCATCTGGTTTGAAGAAGCATTGGTGCTGTTTTAACTTAATCAACAGTGTTAGGATATTCTTTATTGAATATCAGTTTCCAGTTTCCAGTTTCCAGTTTCCAATAAGAAACAAGTAGATATATAGAAGAAACATCAACATTATATCTATTTTAACCTATTAAGCATGTTTAAGCTTTATATTTAGTCATGCAGCAATGCATACTGAAACAGTTGGACTATGCGGCTAAATAAATAGAGATGATAATAGCTTGCATCTGCTTATGAGAAATGTTTGTGCCTGCAGGATTGTGTAATATTAGCGAGGAATCGAGTGAAAGAACTTCAGCAGATCTTGAATGAAGCAATTTCTGATATGGAAGTTGACTGAGTTTTTGAAGAACCTGATTTTAGTTGGTAGTTTTTTTATTTTATTTTTTACTTTTCAGCTTTGATATATTCTTTTTGCGTTTTCTGTATGTTTTTTTGTTGTAGTTGTTGAAGAAAAATTAGGAAGATTAGAAATATGTTAATACAATATGATGACTTGTTTTTACTGGGAAGTTCTACTAACTTTTACATATCTGTGTTGATCGAATTGGAAATGCGTTTTAAGTTTCAAGAAAAAATGCATTCATGAGCCTAATTGTTCTATTTTTCTTTTCTTTTAAAAATTTTGCCTTAATTTTTCTTGCTTTAGCTGCAATTAATGATAATAACAAGATATAAGTCTAGTTTATATATCGAGAGATCTATTTAGTAAAGAATTAACATGATCATGTGCTAGTTAAAATTAAAAATGGCCTTGTTCAGAGCAATGATTTCAAATTCCATATATTGTTAAAACCAATCAAGTCTTCATTAGACAAATTGATTCAACTCATTTCTGCAAAACCAAAATGCGTTTAATCAGGCAATGTCTTGTTAAGCCGCAGTCGGACCAAATTATCGTTATTATGTTTGTATTGTTCTTAATATTTTTTTAATTGTTGCTGCTGTTGAAAATAAAAGATAAGAGATAAATGATGGGTAAAGAAAATTTTAAGATTATTTTGTAATTTTTTGTAATTATAAGATCATTATTTAGATTTTGAAGTTTTTTAATAGAGTTTATAAGCTGCACTAAATGAATCAATTGCACGCACGGTCTTCTGCTCAAACCACAAAAAATAAATATTTATCCTTTTCCTTTTCCGTGTAATAAATATTCAGTCGGTCCTAGTGTCACATATTAATAAGATACACTCTAAAAGTAAAATTAAAACATTACGTTCCTGTATATCACACCTTTATTTACTCATCAATGGATAAAACAATTGTCAACTCCAAAGAACATTAAGGAATAATAAAAATTAATTTCTTGTGTGCGTGTATTGGTCTAGTGATAGAGTGGTTAATATCCGATACCAAAGGGTTCGGGTTCGAGTCTTACCGTGATCTTTAAATTTTATTAAATTGATCAAAAAAGTAATAATTAATTTCTTTTTAAGAAACAAGGAGCCAAGGACTGCAATTCTACAACTGATAAAAACATATATGAAATTATTTTTAGGGATTGCAGTAACAATTACATTTAAATGTGTTAATTTTTTTAAGAATTTTTTTTTCCCATGATGTTAATTATACCTTAAGGAAAATGTCGTATGTATGTTTTGCTTGTGTGTGGTGAGTGAGCTAACAGCAAAAATGTTATATAAATATTTTAAAGTAAAAATGATAAAAAACTAAAAAGGAAAAAAAGTTCAGAATTCGAAACGGTCCCGCCATTTTCAATACGGAAACAAAAACAAAAATGATTTCCAAAATTGTGGAAGCTTCATTTCCTTCAAGCATCGAACGCAGTGTCGCATCCGCACTTCTCAGCCTCTCTTCCTGTCCTTCCGGGTAAGAGATTTCATCAACGTTCACCTCGGATTTATTGTTTCTTTACTCGGTGTTGCTTTTGATGATTGAATTCCCATCGTTGATTGTGGATTTGACTGCGGTTTTTTCTTCACAGCGGAATGAGCGGCAACGACTGCAGTCCAGAGAGCCTGGAGAGCACGGCGATTTCTGCTCTCAGAATCGGCGGATCGCCGGTGGAGGCGGAGGCGAGTGTTGATGAAGATTCGTCTAGCGCTCAACAGCTTATGGCGCCGGCGTTTGTGTCCAGATCGCATGATCTGAAGCTCAAGGTGATCTTCTGATCCTATTTTGCTTTGGTTTAGTTGAGATCTCAGCTGCATGTGATATTCCCGAGTTTGAAATTTCTGTTTGTTGCTTCGTTTAGATTATACTACTACAATCTCGAGCATATTATGGAACTTTGTGTAAATCTCTGTAATTAGCTGTTTGAGATTCAGATATGCTCTGTGCTTTCCTTTCACCCTGAAGCTCAAGTCAAGGTGATGAGTTGATTGTTCATGATCTCTGTTGCAATTACTTGTCAAATTTGAACTGTCAGTTGATTGTATTGTCTATGATATAAATCACTAATCGTTCTGGCCTATCACCTGCACCGTAACTACAGTCTTAAAAGCTTTCCTCAATGTAGCTCTGACCTTGATTTACTTCTTTTGTTATCAGAAAATTAGCGATGGATTGTGAATTAATTATCCTCTTATTTTAGAGTTATCTGTTCTCTCCGGTTTGGTAATATTAACATTGCATTTGAAGCTGTGGTTAACATAATTTATATGCAAAACGGATGAGTTATATGCTGAATGATTGAATCCCAAAACCTACTATGTTTCTCAAATTCATGGAATTGCTATTTTGAGTATATAATTTAAGCCTTCTTTAAACAATGAGATCGTTGTTTGTTCAATTTACAGTAGCAATCAGTCAGTGAAGATTCTCACTGTATGTTATGTTCTGATTTTAGCCCTTATATATCTCCTTCTATGTTAAGAGTTTCCTTTTCTTGTAATAGTGAAGATATGCAAGCTGATCGATCTGTTCATGTATTTTCAGCTTAAGTTGGCAGCTTCTGTTGCTAATTTTCGAATGACTTGTGTTTTGTGAACATTTCAACCCTATCACAAGAATTTATCTCTTAATTGTGATTTTTCTTGCAATACTTGGTGAAGTTCTCTAATGCTTTCCTACAGATTAAATATTATGTTGGTGTCATGGTAGTCAAAGTGTCCTTTCAATTTTGATCTCAACTCTCAAGCAATGCTTCTTTATATTTATGCTACTGCAGTCCTCCATGGAAATGGCATTATTTCCATCTTGTATAATTCATGAAATTCTCAGATGGTGCAGAAGAAACGCTCAAAAAGTGTCTATATCTCCAATGGCAAGAAACTGAAAACCAGCAAGCCAGAACCAACTCCTGCTCTTTCAGCATCGTCTGAAACTATTTCTGAGATAACAACTGAGGCTTCATCATGCTTTTCTAACAACTCCAGTGGGCAAAGTCTTAGTCGTAAAACTAGTGGTGCTGATAAGGAGAGGAAGCCAGTTATGCCCAGTCACATGGGGCACAAAGCTGCAGCCATTATGAGGGTTCTTGCTGAAGGAAGTGCTTCTGAAGTGATGATTCGTCACTTGCTCGGAGACAGCCCTTCCACAAGCAAAGCCTTGAGAATGTGAGTATCATCAAATCAAACCCGTCTTATGTTACCGTCACTCTATTACATATTTTCTGCACATTATACTAAATTGGTGGTGTGGTATGGATTAGTTTCTATAACTTAGGAACTTTGAGCAAAAATTGTTTAGATGAAACGCTAGGTGAAATGTGGGAACTAGAAGTACACTGAATTTGATGCAAATGAACCTCATTTGAAAACTCATTCTTTCCCTGTATTGCTTTGATTGTTTATACTGATGCTATTGGAATTCATTACTCTCGTTCTTGATTTTTGGTGTACTCTACGGGTACTAATTTTTTTTATCGGGGGATTTTTTTTTTGGGATTACCCTGAAAGGTTTTAATGAGGCCTGGCTCTCGAGAGTCGATCTGTCATGACTTCCTTTAGTTAGCTTGGAACTCTTCTCTTCTTCTCTGGATTTATAATATCAGCACATCACAGAGTCTGTTGAAGCCAGATTCATTTGGTTTGAATTTTTATTTCTGCGATACTGATTACTAGTACACAAATTTTGTTTGTTATGAACAGGTTGCTGAAGCTGCAAGCAGTGAAGAGATCTGGAGCTGGAGGCCGTTCAGATCCTTATATTTACATGGTAATTGCTGGAACTCAAATACACTACTTATCTAAATTAAAATAATTTAAGGAAAATAAAAGGAATTAATTATAGTCTTTCTGCAATATTAAGAGCTGGTTTCTTCATTTTCGCTTGTAATATTTGCCTTCTTTTTCCTTTTTCCAGATTGCATAGTTAGTTACACAAATGGATCAAGTTATCTGTCAAGACACCGGTGAATACAACAAAAGCAAAAAAAATCAAGGTGACACGATTTATAAATTGTAGCACTTAATTTTCCATACCTTAGTTATACGCGGCAAATCATTGATCTAATAGTAAATTCATTATATTAAAAATAATCTTTACTTGTAATCATGGATTGAATTTGAGATTCCGTGAAGTGAAAAGCAGGAATTTTGTGTGCCTCTCAATTTTCTCCAATTGTATCAATTTTTCGCTTTTACTTTATTTTTTCGACTCATAATTACTCATCGAGATTGAATTGTTGAAGGATATCTAGTGAAGATTAAACTAATTACTCTTATATATATGACATACTAAAATCATGGATTTTTCATGAGTTAATGTGGATATAATCTAGAGCTTAAACCTCATTGTTCTATTCTAATACTATGAGTTCGTATTTTAAATATATATTGATAATTTTATTTTAAATATATATATTGATAATCTTATATTTTACGTTTACAATAATAATGTTATTACCACTTTAATATAATTACTATAATGGAAAATAAAGTATCGTGTTATTACTGAGATTCTAGACTGACTCTAAAAGCATATGAAAATTAATCTTTCCAGTCTAACATCCCTTAAATTACTCTATACAAAATCCAACGGGATTTATCAGTTATGTAATCCAAATACCTCAATCCACCCAAAAGAATCAAAACCCAAATCTCCATGCATAAATAATCTCAACATCTCTCATGGATACAGCAGAGAGGCTTGCGAAATGTGGAGTTCCAATCAGATAGTAAACTTGTCGATGCTATCACTCATGAGAAAGACAATTCTGAATTTGAAGAGATTGTCGATGCGCTCTTCGGTCCTCTCTAGTTATCTTGTTATTTTTTTATTTTTATTTTTACGTGTTTTAAAGGTGTGCTAGTCGTAAAGCTAATTAGGTGTGCTAGTCGTGAATCCAATGTTTTTGTCCACAAAATTATTAGATTGACTAAGAATTTTATTTCAATTTATGTTTGGAATGAACCTCCGAATTTGATAGAGGATCTTCTCAACATCTATGAATTTGCTTTTAAGTAATTAAGTTTGCTACTTTTCAAAAAAAAAATATATCAACATCTACCTCAATATAAAACAGTCACAATTTACAACCAAACAAATCAACCACAAAGCCAATAAACATTAAAAAGAATGGCCTCATTTTCAACCTATTCTTCACTTCTCTCCTTCTCTACACACTTCTCTTCGTAGTTTCAATCTCGAGCTACTCTTTAGACAACATCTGCAAACAAACCAAGAACCCAAATTTATGCTACAATCTCTTAAAACCTCATGCAAATGCAAATCTGCAAGAGCTCGATCAATTCGTGATCGACGCAACGGCAACCACCGCAGCAAATACAAGCTCCAAAATCCAATCCCTTCTCTCCCAAACCAACGATCCAAATCTGAAGGTGGTCTATAGCTTTTGCTCGAACTACTACAGCGCTGCACTCGGCGCCCTCTCGGCGGCCAAGGAGAAGCTGAGATCGCGCGGTTTTCGTGACTTGAAATCGGCTGCGGATATCGTTTCTGGCGACGCTGCCTCGTGCCGGAAGGCGTATGCTATGGCGCCGTCGAAGCCTATTGCAATTGCAGGTGATAACAATGAGTTTGAGCTTCTCAGCAATGTATTTGTCGTCGTTTCTGGGAAACTTTAGGGTTTCTGGTGGGGTGTGCTAGATTGTGATGAATTTGTTGCAGCTCATGCATTTTAGGAATGTTATGATGTTAAGGGGAGTATGTGCTTCGTAGTGTTCATCAAAGTATTAAATACAATCATATCGTTGTGTTAAAAGGAAAAAATAAAATGTTTAATCCATTGAATAAATAATTAAGGAAAGTAAATACTTTAGAATGTGGTGCTCGACTGAATAATTAATACTCCACATGTTCCATTAATACTCCACATATTAAGGAGAATTATGTTTTGCATATAAAGTAGTGAGTGACATGAAATTCGATATACTTTTTAATGTAAACTTTTTTTTTTTTTTTTAACGAACCAATAATAACGGAAAAAAAAACGAGTCTATCCTATTGGACAGATAAAGTAATAATAATCACATGATACAAAGTTCAAATTTGAATTATGACCATGACTTAAGCATTGTAGTTTAGTAATATTTCTCTTTTGTAGGTGCGAGTGGGCCTAGAACACAATTTCCATCTTCCAATTAAAAAAAATATAAAACCACTATAAATACTTCGAGGTTAACTAATTTAGATTTCATATTTTAATACCGTCCACATTAAATAACATGTGAGTATACGTCTCACTTTTATTTTTAAATTTAATAGTTTAATTTTTATATGGGACATAACTAGAATTTGGGGTATCTTCGTATTTGAATTTTGCGTACACTAATGAGCGAAAATTTAAAAAGTTATATTGCAATTGTAGTTGAATCAAATCAAGAACATAAATAATCAAACTCTAAATTTATCAAATACAAAATTATGTTCGAGTTACACAATCCGGACAAGTTTTTTATAATGATATAAAGTTGAATATAAATAATATATTACAAATATTAATTATATTATTATTAATTATATATGTCAGCTCAATATAGAAAATATGATATGTAGTTGTCGGTGAGCACTAAGCATACTTAGATTTTCAAATACAAACCCAATTGGGCCATTGAACTGTGAGCATCGATTAATAGAGTGTACTAATTTTATTTTCTCTCTCAAAACACCCTAATTATTATCATAATGGGAGAGTTTATAACTAAAACATCGTAAATTTTAATTTCATAGTATATTTTTATAAATGAATTTTGGGGTATAAAATAAAAAAGGTCATGATAATATTCGATAGGACAAACAGAACAGGGACCACAATTTCTTAAACCCTGTTAAATATTAGGGTTTTAACTTTATAATCTCTCTAAACAAATCCTATCCTTCACCTCCCACATTCAACAATGGCGTCTTCGATTTGCAAGCACGCAGCCATCCCACCATCTCCCACCACCTTTCGCTTCACAAAAATCCCCATCCGCCCAATCTACCTCACCAGATACGGCCGCCCATCCGCCGCCGCCGCCGCTGCTCCCTCCTCCGCCCGGAGTACATCCCCAACCACATACCGGACCCCAAGTATGTGCGCATTTTTGACACCACCCTCCGCGACGGCGAGCAGTCCCCTGGCGCCACCATGACCACAAAGGAGAAGCTCGACATCGCGCGGCAGCTCGCGCGCCTCGGCGTCGACATCATCGAGGCCGGATTTCCGGCGTCGTCCGATGCCGACTTCGAAGCCGTCGAGCTGATCGCGCGTGAATTCGGGAACGTGGATCACGATAATGTTCCGGTGATTTGCGGTCTGGCGAGGTGCAATAAGAGGGATATTGAGCGGTCGTGGGAGGCGGTGAAGCATGCAAAGAAGCCGCGGATTCACACCTTCATCGCGACGAGTGAGATTCATATGAAGTTCAAGCTGAAGATGACGCCGGAGCAAGTGGTCGAGAAGGCGAGGAGTATGGTGGCTTATGCTCGGAGTTTGGGATGTGAAGATGTTGAATTTAGCCCTGAAGATGCCGGAAGGTGACGCAGATTGATTTACTTCCGTGGTTGTGATTATTCCGACTTCCACAATTAGTTACAGTAATAAATTCTTTGATAATGAATGAAATAACTGTTTGGTTTTGCCCCCACGAAAATTGGAAAGCTAAGGAAGAAGCTTCAAATGAATACTGCAATTCAAGCTCATTAAGACATTTCTTAACATTTGTGGAAGAACTAAAGTTACAGCAGTAATAAAAGGATTCAATGCGGCTGCTTTTAGTAAGAAAGTTAACAGGCATTTGAAGAGTATGAACTTGTTTTGTAGTACTTATTAATTTTACTTGTCAAGTTTGTAACTGAATTGAAGGATCCAGCATTTTCTGCTGAAATATTTGTGATAGTATTTCATGATTTCACCTCCCAGATAGAACTATGTTTGAATTGGAATAAATATTATCTGATTTATATTATATCTGCAGTGAAAATGTTTCATTTTGTATTTAATTTATCATGTATCTTTTGTTCCTTGGTTATAGAACGATAGTCTCTAGCCAAAACTGGATTCTTAATCAGCAGCCTGGCACTTCTATTGTTTCCGACCACTAGCAAAAGATGCAGTATTTTGCTATGCACGTGCACCAGATCCACCTTTTTATGGAGTGCTGTTTGTATTATCTATGCCGATATAGTCACCTTTGAGAAATGCTTTCTCCCCTTTCTGGTCGTTTGTTTATTCTAATTTTTGGCTTAAGCTTTCAATTGTTGATTGCTATCTGAACAGTAAAGCTGCATGTTTAGAAGTGTAAAAGAGTATTTTGGATTTGCAGCCTAATGCAACCTTGTTATCTCGTCTTTCTTGTCTTTGGTTTCTTACAGATCAGACAGAGAATTTCTGTATCAAATTCTGGGAGAGGTTATTAAGGCTGGTGCAACAACTCTTAACATCCCTGATACAGTAGGCTACACTTTGCCCTCTGAATTTGGACAGCTAATTGCAGACATAAAAGCAAACACCCCTGGAATTGAAAATGTCATTATCTCAACCCACTGCCAGAATGACCTTGGACTTTCAACAGCTAATACTTTAGCGGTATGTATTTCTTTCGCTTGTAGTGCTACACAACTGAATTCAGGTTGGATTGACACTGGTGCTTTTCTCAACTTCAGGGGGCATATGCTGGTGCAAGGCAAGTAGAAGTTACTATTAATGGCATTGGTGAAAGGGCTGGTAATGCCTCGCTAGAGGAGGTGAGTTCTGTTTTCTCCTCTTTTATGTCTTTGGAGGAGGGGGGAGCCTTATATAATAATTTATACTTTCTAAATCTACTCCCACTTGGAATTCTCTTTGCTAAAAATCAGTGGCACAAAGTAAATCTATATCATGACAGATGTCAACACATAAATTTTGAAAAGCTACTTTCCTGTATCTTGAGTTATTAGTTTTGAGTCTTAACATAAACTATTAAAATTTAAGGGAACATAGTGAAGGGGCCCTTAATGGTTTCTTCCGGTTCAGCACTTCATAACTGAAATTCTCTTGACCTCAATTTACAATAATTCTGCCTGTCCAACTGCTTAATTCGCTCACGGACTGTCTAGGTCCGTATTTTCCCCTAACAAAAATTTGTTTTTCTGATTCACTGCAGGTTGTGATGGCCATAAAATGTCGTGGAGAGCAGGCTCTAGATGGTCTTTACACAGGGATCAATACTCAACATATTGTCATGGCGAGCAAGATGGTATACTCTCCTCTGCATAATTTATGATTTATGGCATTTTCTTGATATATATACACTCACACGTTTACATATTTGTATGTGTGTATATACTCTCACATTGTTGAACATTGTGTTTTCAGGTAGAAGAATATAGCGGGCTGCGTATTCAGCCACACAAAGCAATTGTTGGAGCTAATGCTTTTGCTCATGAAAGTGGAATTCATCAGGTTGGTGTTTAACAGTTTTCTTGTATGCAAGAGTCTTTTGCATTTTCATCAAATGTAGCTTGATTGATGATCTACCTTTTTCGTTTATCAAAACACTGAATTTGTTAATCTCTGTCTTTCCTCTTGCTTTGCAGGTGGTGACTTTTCAATGAGTCAAAAGAATACTATGAAAAATAATATAAAGAAACTTGGAAATGATTAAAACAAATGTTGATTGCAACAATTTCGATGTCATTTGGATCTCATAATTTTCTCTTTTGGGGGGAGGGAGGGGGTTGCATGAGTTGGACCTTGTGAAGTTGTTACGAAAGTTTCTTGTTTATACATTTTATTTGATCTTGTTTTGCAGGATGGAATGCTGAAACATAAAAATACCTATGAAATTATATCACCTGAGGATATTGGACTTCTTCGTTCTAATGAATCTGGTATAGTGCTTGGAAAACTCAGGTATGCTGGATGTAACCGTTGTTGTCCGCTGACTCCGCTTTACTACTTTCTTCTACCCATTTCTGCATCTTCATTGTTGTTCTGCTATTGAAACTTTCAAGTCTTTTGTGATACTTATTCCTTTGTTAAATAGTTATTAGATACATTAACTAAAATACCATTATCCTGTGCCCCATTCAGTTCGTGTTTCTGCTGTAAACTAACAGTAGATTGTCACTTAGGTTAAAGATTCATGTGCGGACATGGGGACATGAGCACTGAATATTTGGCAATCCTTTTTACAAATACTGGTGAAAGTACTGAATGAACTAAATACAGAGCTGCTATTTTCCGCTGTGTAGTCTTTGCAGTTTCCCGTTACTGAATAATCACATAAACATACAATAGTGAATTTCATGTGAATGTGAACCTGTATGTAAAATAATGAAGCATATTTATTCTTGATCTTATTATTATGGTGGTGAATGTACGACAAATAAATAAGCATGTGGATATGAAAAAAATAGGTTTAATGGTGCATGGTCTCAAGACAACAGTAAGAGGCACAGCAATTATACTATAAAAGTCGTTGTCATCTATTCAATCTGAATCCACCAGGTCAAGTGGTCACAGTTTCAATAATGATATTGCAGCTAATAGGTTCTAGAAACATGAGGATCTCTTAATCCTTGTTGTTAGGTCAATCTTAGTTATGGCTTGTTTGATCACCATATCTTAGGTGATGATGTACCTGGAGTATTTATTGTAATGTAGTGTTCTTTTTTTTCACCATTATTTTACAGTGGACGCCATGCTTTGAAAGCCAAAATGTTGGAGGTAAATTGCAATCTTGAGCTTATTATCAATAATCAAAGTAGCCTCTGCAATTATTCAACCTATGCATCAATGTTCACTCTAAATGAATCTGCAGCTTGGGTATGATATTGATGGAAAGGAACTTGACGATCTATTTTCACGCTTCAAAGCTGTAGCTGGAAACAAAAAGGTACTGGGAGTCTTGCCTAGCTGCTGAAATCTGTCAAGACAGATGTAGAACTCTAGAAGAATGGTTTTCATATTTTGGTTCAAATTTGTGGCTTCAAAAACAAGAGAAAAGAAAAGGATTATGATGAGCACATGATAATTGGTAGCCTTCATTTTATTACATAATAATATTATAATTTAACTCTCTCCTTCTCTTTTCTCTTTAACTGTTTTTTCAGTCATTTGAACAAGCAAGTGGCCTTCATTGTAACTGATGTACTGCTCAGCCAACTAAAATGCATATATGTTAAACCTTTTAATGTTTCAACACTATTTCCCACATGTTTCTATTCTGTTGATGTTCCAGAATATCACCGATGATGACCTAGTAGCCTTAGTTTCGGATGAAATTTTCCAGCCACAAACTGTTTGGAAACTTGAAGATTTACAGGCATGTATCTATCCAACTTTCTAAATAGTGGTTAATCACTAGATATAGCTGTGTTGCATTAAGATAGTTCATTCAATTACCATACTTGTATTTTGTGAATAGGTTACATGTGGATCCCTTGGCCTTTCAACTGCAACAGTCAAACTCATTCATGCAAACGGTGATGAGCATATTTCTTGTTCGGTTGGGACTGGGCCTGTTGATGCAGCATATAAGGCAGTTGACCTTGTTGTTAAGGTTAGAAACATTTCTGCTGCTCGAAATTTGATGTCATCATTTACTTTTGCAAGTGTTCTAATCTTGTTATCAGCGTGCCTTAATGTTTGGACCTCAAGAATCTCATATTAGTTCTCTGTTCTGGTAAATTGTGATTGTATGAAAACATTATATACAGTTTTTCTTGCTCACAGGTTCCTGTAACACTTCTTGAGTATTCCATGAGTGGTGTTAATGAAGGCATCGATGCTATAGCCACTACACGGGTTCTAATACGTGGAGAAGATAGTGTAACAGCAACCCATGCTTATACCGGAGAATCTGTCAACCGTGCATTCAGGTACTGAAATACTTTGCGTCTTTCCTAATTTTTCTTAAAGGATGATAAAACAGGAAATATTGATTCATTGAATTGTAATTTTTTTTTTGTAACATGATTTCTTCTTCTTATAACCAGTGGGACTGGAGCTTCCATGGACATCGTCATCTCAAGTGTCCGAGCCTATGTTAATGCCCTCAACAAGCTCTTGGGGTTCAAGAACCGCCTAACAACTGAAGATCCCAATGAAAGCAAGGTAATGCATAAATTATAAGTGAAGAAATAGCACTTACAGGAATTGCCTTGTTCGTAGCTTAAGGTTGGGAGCATTGTCTTCTTCTCGAGTTACTGGTCGAAATTCAGTTTGATCTTGTTCGGTTTTGCTATTTTGGTAGTGAGACGACGATGGGCAAAACGCCTTTGCTATATCTTGTATCTACTATAACTTGGAAACTTTAGTTAAATTGTTCATCAACGTTTTTGCTTCAATTTGTATTGATTTATGTTTTAGCAAATAATGAGATTGTTGTAACTGTTTGGTGACTGCCACTAGCTGATTCCTTTGCTTATAACAAACTGGGGAGTGTGTGTTTGGGATTTCTGGAATTAGGAAAATTGGTTTTGAGATATTTTTGTTGTAGTGGAAACATTTTCAGAATTCTTAATTGCACTTTTTATCTCTCCACGTTTTATAATTGCAATCAAATCGTACACAGAAATAGGGAGGAAATATCTATCCAGTAAAATTAACAATTTCACTAATAGTTTTCATTCCTTTGCTTTCGCATACACCACAAACACTTTTTCAAAATGTTTATTTATGATAAAGCAATGTCTTTATGCTACATCAAAAGTAATGATCTAGTGTGTGTGTTGGCCTAGTAATAGAGTGGTTAATGTCCGAGATCAAAGGTCTCGGGTTTGAATCCATCGTGACGCAGTCTATAAAATTTTTGCATTAAATTAATTATAAAAAAAGTAATGATCTAGTTTTGCTAGTGAAAGTTTAGTACCTAATATTTTTTCTAAATGCGCCTAAAAAATAGTTTTTATAAATGTGTTCATTTCAAAACAAATCGAATGAGGAACGACCCAAATTTAGCAATTTGATACGACACAGTTTTATCTGAAGTTTCTGTAAAATAGGCTCATCTCTTCAGTCTGAAAAATAACTATTTGTTAAAATTTAAAATTGGTCTCAATCTTATATCGCCACATTTTTATTATCACTTTTCTCACATTAATAAATTAAAAATCTACATTATTATTATTATTATTATTATTTAGTATTTTTTTAAGTTGGGAAGGCGATAGCTGTGAAATTGAAATTGGTCCGAAATCTTTGGGAGGAGGTGTTCTGAGAAACATATATATACTGATTTAGTATTTCCTAATATATTTCATATAGCATAGCCATTTTCGGTTAGCACAATCTACTTTAATGGCGAACTCACTAGATTCAGACGGCCGCGACGCCTCGGCAGTCCACGGAAGCTTCGGTGATACTCCGGTGGAAGCGCCGCCTCACAGTCACAGCAATCTACAATCTTCCAATGGCTCAGGCAGTTCCACTGCGGAAGCCGCATCATGCGCTTCTGATAATTGTACAAACAACAGTGTCACCTTTCCTCTTGAAGAAAGCATCCATGACGGTGCCTTCCAATTATCCGATGTATATGAAGTCGTATCCAACGACGCAGGGATTGGTGTGAAGACAAGTGACGAACAACAGCACGAATTAGTGCAGGTTAACTGTTCAGAGAAATGCGTGACTGAAGTTCAGGTGTTTGAACACGCACAACTTCGGGCGGTTGACCATACTGAACTTATCAATAACGATGACAATGATAGTAAGAGGAATTGGAAGCAGCAAGAACCCAAGGAGAAGAAGCCTAAGCGAAGGGGAGGAAAAGCTAGGAGAAACAATGAGGGTTTAACTTTTATCCTGTTGAAAGGAGAGAAAGAAGGGCTGATGTATTCGAGAGAGGAGTTGGAGGCTCTGAGGTTTGAGAAGCTTGAACAACAAAAGAAGATGTGGGTTGAGATATATTGCCGACTTGGTCCAGCGGTGGTGGATGAGTACGATGGACTGGTCAAATTGGATAGAGCTCGTGAGAAGGATAGCGTCCCGGGCTTCAACTTTGATCCTCGGCCTCAGTTTCAGAAATCTGCCAATTTGGGTATGCTCTTCTACTTTGAACATTTTACATTATCTTTTGATTAAAGTAGTGTGTCTCAAACAAGGTTCTCGTGCTGTGGTGTTTAGTGAAGAAAACTTGCTTCTTAACATTCCGTTTATTAACAATGCTTGTAATACTGTCATCCTGTTTATCTACATTCAGTGAAGTGCATGATGAACTTAGTTATATGATTGGTGGATTATGTTATGAATATCCTTTCATGTTAAAGATGTTTCTTGTCTCTTCAGTTATATTTCGTCCTGAAACAAGTACCTTCTGCCATCATTCATATCTGTTTCTCTGGTACAAGCGTTTAGAAAAGATTCTTGGTGCTATTATGATATTGTCTATCATGCATAATTTGGAATGCATGGTGAAAATGGAATATAACTGGTAAGGGAACAGCGCAAAAGATGTGAAGGTTCACTTTTATGTTATCTATTGCTATGTTAATCACATGTAGTGTTGTCGCAATTCTACAAGTTCTAAATTGTTGTTTGATAACCAAACATGACTTTTTGCTGTTTTTTAATCTTTTTTTTTGGGGTTGAAGATTCTGAATTGAAGATTCTATTATAAGTTGACAACTTACTCTTCTGGTTAAATTAATTTCTTTTGCAGTCAACTGTTGAATGATTGCATTTAGAGTCTTAGGATTAACCGTTTCAGCTGACACAAGGATTAGGAGAACAGTTAATTCAAAAGAGATCAAAACTCGGACTGTATTATTAAAATTATCTTTTGCTTAGTCTAATATGATTCTTGTTGTTTCTGATAAATTAACTCTGAGAATTCCCATTACTATCCACGTAGCTTTCTGTTGAAACCTTATTCGTTCTAGATGTGAAGAGGCTGATAGTGTAATACGTGTATTTATACTTGCTTCTACCTACCTTGTCTGCAAAACCTTTTAGCCCTATCTCGCCACTGCCTCTGTTGCCATAGTCACATTGGGTATCTGTTTATATAGTTCTATGTTATGGAAATAACATTTCTGAATTTAATTCCTTGCACTGAACTATGCTCATCAAAGAGAAAAGAAAAATGGTAAAAATAAATAAAATCTTACCAGATCTCGTGTGTCTCTGCTCCTCTCATTTGTTTTCTGTTTTACATGGTTTAGTTACATACAACATTGTGGATGTCTTGCCCTGGTTGTGTCAATTTGATGGGTTAGATTTTCCATGTGCACAGGTGTGATGGCTGCAATTGGGAAAGGAAAACATCTGATTGTCTTTGTGCATTGAAGAATGGTCTATAGAATTTGTGAATACCTTGTTTTATGAGTCCATATATATTTTTCTTGGACATAACTTTTAACTTATTGATTCAGATAGAATCATTAGGATTTCGTTTAGTTTAGCTCCTTGAAGTAAGAAATAGGATATTGGATCCTGATTGACACATGTTACTTGAAAAGGTGAGGGTTAATAAATGCTTTGAATGGCGAGCTGGTGGGGAGTTGATTTTTTGAAATTTGAATTGTCTTGCCTGCTTGATGGAACTTTTCTTGGAGTTCAGGTCAATAATTTGTGTTTCGGTTGCATTATCTTTATTAAGTTATTTGATTAACTAAGTTGGCATACATTTTTCAGTTGAATTGTGCCCGAAAGTTAAAGCGATCATCACCTTGAGAATTTGAATGCATCGGATCCTTCCTCTGTTCCTCCTATTAGTGATGAAATAGGGTCCTCGGCAGTGGAAGAAGAGCATTGTGAAGATGATGATAGTGATGAAGAGTACAGTATTCAGAGGCCTGCCTTTTCTGTCACGGGAGAACCTGATTTTGACTCTGGCCCTCCACTGGATGGACTTGAATATCTTAGGCGTGTAAGGTACCACTTCTAGCCCAGATCGCATGGTAGTGCAATGTCTCTTGGTTTTTTGAGTGATCGGTGTATTTTATAATCTTCCTAGCCCATGCTGGTATCGTGTTTAACTTTATTCTATTTAAAACCTTTTATTGAACAACCAACCATTTTGTGTGCATGTTATTGATTATGAGAATGTTCAGATACTGTTTTTTTAGTTTCTACAGATCTGAACTCACGAAGCGCATGACTTGTTTTGTAGGTGGGAGGCTGCTAGAATTCCCAAGGTAAAAGTTGCCAAGGTCAATAAAGTCAAAGAACAGAGTGTCTATATGCCTCAAATTCCTGATGTTATGAAGTGCCCTGAGGAATTATTGCCGCTCAAACAGTGGGAGGACAGCTTTCTTACTGATTTTTCTCAGCTGAGAGAGGTAAATATTGTGACCCTCACCTCCTTTTCATTATAAAAAAGTGTATGTTCCAATATCCATTTGCACAAAGTATTGCTTCTGCGGTGATGTCGCTGTAAATTAAATGGCCTGATAGCATTTCACTCTTCTCAAAAGAACTGTTTGCATTTAAAGAGAAGAGACAGCTAGGAAGCTGATTTATTTTCTTATTATTCATCTTAGGACCTTCAAGGAAATAAAAATTTGTAATAGCTATGTTTTCGTGAATATAGCAGTCGGAGTTTTGCTAATTACCAATATTTTAATGGACATGAAACCAACTATTTTCTCTCAGGCTTTTGCGCAGCTAGACCTTGAAGAACCCAGTGCAGAAACTTCTACCAAAGAGGATTTTTTGAATCGGATGTTTGAGAGTAATACCATTGAGAAAATTTGCAGCTCAGAATCTGTAAGTAGCCCCTCCGAAGCTTCCTTCATCCTGGAGACTTGGGATGTGAAATCCAGCCCGTCTTCTCCTGAAAGTTCCATTCCTAAAGCTGATCACCCCACCCTCTCTGCAATTCTGAAGATGGATTCTGCTGCTCGAACTTCGATGCTGAAAAAACGAATAAACTCCGTGGTGAACATGGACAGATTACCATACAATGATGGTTTATGGTTGTTTGCTCTTTGTGCAGCAATAGATTGCCCCCTCCATGCCGACACAAGTGCTGCCCTTCGGTCATTGCTGCGAAAGTGTGCAAGCTTGCGAGCTGCCAAAACGGAGGTAGACGATCAAGTTATTGTTCTCAACATCCTTGTGACGATAACAGGCAAGTATTTTGGACAGCTCGAGCGTGAATGAGTTGGTGACTTTCACCTTCTTCTAAAATGGATGCATACGTAGCTTCTTACTGGGCTGGCAGTTTATGGCTTGTTATGACTATTTCGATGTGGGTTCTAGGATATAGTAAAGAGGCAAGCTCACTAGCATTCAGTATTTTCGACCTTTAGAATTCGTGATTGAACTAGTTTTGTTGAGGTTAAACGAGATTTCGTCAAACCAAATATAAGTCGAATTTGTTTTCACTTGTTGATTTTGTGTTAGATTTTCGATTTTATCAAACATAAAAATGTTATAATGCCTTGGACTTGCCTTCTACAATTCTGAAATCTGAACATTTCACATACAAAAACCGCAAATATGCCGGAGTGGATCGGTGAACTCCATCACTTGCAAACATTAAGAGTAAAATAATGGTATCTGAAGAAAGTGGCAATTGTGTAGAAATACTTTATCAAATTTAGGCATCTTTATATCAACTTTTATGTAGAGTTACCTGCTAACAACTTGAATACCCTAGCACCGTGCGTCCTACGTTTCCGGCGACCTCCATCGGGGGTTCTCCGGCCATCGTCTACAAGCTTTTCCACCGTGCTCCCTCTCGTCTCATTGTTGATTACGTTTACACCGGTTGGCTGCTGGAATTAACTCTTTTGCCGGAAGTAGAAGTGGAGTGGCCGACGCTACTACTCGCCAACTTCAGACCTGTTACACCACCTTTGACACGAGTCATAGACGGCGACCTTATTACTACGTTTTGGAATACAACCTGCCGGATTTTTGTTGGAATACTTTTGAACATTAGCTCATATCATCGTCCAACTCCTTCATTATCAGGCAATCTCTACATTCAATTCGCTTTTTAATTTAATTGTGCATTGGTGTTTCTGTTTTGCACGTTGTTCGTGGGAGATTTTTTTTCCAGACGCCGTTAGGCTGACAAAGTGTCTTGAGCGTCCGCCGGAATCCATAAGACGGATAGCCGTGACATATCTGACGAGATTCTTGGTCCCGTGCGGGTGCGTGTCGAGAGCTGAATAGAAATCGAGATTCTACGCATTGCCGGAATCCGTATTGCGTTGAACTCCGACCACCATTCCGACGGATCCCCGGCACCTTCCAAAAGCTGCGCCGTCCACTCCAGGTTAGACGCACACAAGGAACTTTCCTTGTGTGCGTGGTGCCCTAACTTTCCATAACTCCTCTTTGGTAGTGTTACCTTGCATGCAAGCTTTCAATTTTGGGAATCTTTCCATATATGCTAGGACTTGCCTTGTTATTATTAGGAAATATACCATACGAAATTTAATTTCCATAGTGCATGCGTATGTGAAAGGTAACTTTATATTTGCCTTATTTAATTGTCGCCTACCTTTTTGAGTTCAGCCGTGTGTTTGGAAGTTTCCTTGTTATTGCATGCGGTCTGATTTAGAAACTATATTGCTGCCATATACCACGTACTCTATTTTTTTGGTTATAGCCGTTTGGTGTGGCCCTTTGGGCCATGGGTTATTGGACCTTCCTATTGACTAGAGGGGCTAAAATTGATGAAGCCGATGGGCCATTCGTCCGTGGGCCTGGGCGATTGAAAAATTCCGAACCCATCTGTGATTTGGATGACCGAGCCCAAGTGATGAGAGCCCACATCCTGGGCCGCACCCCGGCCGAGCCTTCCACTACGGGCCATCTGGCGAGACGAGACGAGACCGCCGAGCCATGTCTGAGATATGCCGAGACAAACCGAGTTCGGACTGAGCAGGCACAGCCGGGAGATGCCGCACAATTCTCGGCATTCCCAACAAATGTGGTCGAGGACTACCCACCGCTGCCGAGTCTATCGCGCGTTACCGAGCCACCTGCCGAAGTCCATGCCGCACCTCGCGCCCTTGCCGAAGTACAATGCTTGCGAGACGAATCACCGAGGCTGGCCGCGAAGGCCGAGCGAAGTCGGTTTCGACCGACGCCGAGCACCGCCTTCGCCTTGGACCCGATGGATGCGCGCGACGACCGAGGCTACGCCGATGGTCCTCGGCCACCCGATGAGGCCTTCGGCACCTCCACCATTGACCCATCACCTGGCTAAGAAATGCGGGCATTTTGCAAACCCGATCCCCGTGAGAAAGACGGACCTCGCCTTGACCAAGTTTGAGGTTAGTATTGTGAGTCTACTGATTACACCCCTATTTCGAAAGGATGGGGTTTTTGTCTCCTTGGATTTTTTGCAGGGCGCTTCCCCGGAAAAGAAGCAACCCAAAGAATGACGCTGAGCTGGAAAAAGACGACGAGAATTTCGTATCATCCCAATGGTTGGCTAGCGATCAGATTCGAAAAGGAGGAGGATATGGAACATGTCCGAAATTCAGGCCCATATGCGGTGTTCGGTATTCCTCTTATCCTTTGTCATATGCCTGTAGAATTTAGATTCGATTCTGCACCAGACTTTAAATTTCCTGTTTGGGCCTCTCTGCCGAATTTGCCTCTTGAACTTTGGAATCCCAATGCTATAGGGAAAATTGCTTCTCTGTTAGGAGATCCCATAGAGGTAGATTATAGAACGATTGCTAAGAACAACTTAGACGGACCTAGATTTCATGTGCTAGTAGATGCTATGCGTGAACCTAGGGATTATGTTAACTTGCAATTGCACACGGGTAATACGTTTTTGCAATATATTAAATTTGATTTTTATCCCAAAATGTGCAAAACGTGTAATAAATTGGGCCACTTGGCATCATCTTGTTCGATTACTGCTAAACCACGTGGGGTGCCGAACCCCCCACGTGGTGGTACTAACCATGCAGGGAACGATATATGGCAACGAGTCAGAGGAAGAGACCCTAGACCTCGTCCACCTGTACGTGGTCGAGCCTCCAAGACTCCCGTCCCAAGAGCTGAATGGAGGAGGAGAAGTGTGTCCCGCCCAAAGGATAAACAGATTCCATCTCAACCCATCACACATGGGATTGAGATTAAAAACCAATTCGAGGCCTTAAACACACATATCCACTTTGAGTCCTCCGTAAGTACACAAAACCTTGAAGTCGGACAACCTTCGACTTCCTCACCCAAGCAACTCTCGGGCCGAAATTCTTTATTGTTTGACATATGTCATTCTTCGACGGAGTCTTCGCTTCCCCCACACTCGGCAGATGCGCACCCCTCGCCCGCACCCGCAAACCAACCCCCATCTATCGTGCGCACTCGCCATCGCCAAACACCTCCTGCCGAGAAAACGCTCACACACCCTCCCACCGAGAAAATTATTGCACCCCCACCTACTGCCGAGTGTCTCTCAGCCGAGAACTCTCGGCATTCCTCGGCAACCACCCACTCCCAACCCTCGGCTGATATCTATCGGCCACCATCACCGCCGAGCAGCTATCCATCCCTTCCCATTCCCCGCACGAGAAAAAGCGCATCACAACTAGCGGTAGAGATTCTCGACAATCCTCGACGGCCAAACCGAGCCTTCACCTCCATCTTCGGCGACAACTACCAACCTTCACCGGAACCTACTTCATCTCCACCTGCTAAGAATTCTCACCAGACACCGAGACTTGCCGAGAAAATCTCGCCTCCACATCCGTCGCAATGCGCCAACGCAAGGTCCCGCCCACCTATCATGCCCAGATTTGACAAAGAAAGAGAGATCACATCCAAGCTTATTCTTGGATTGGACGCACCTCCGACAGTTAACACTGTTTCGGAGTCAACGGTACATTCTACTTCCTCTAATTCTTTTGATGATAATACTGCAACTAACCTTGCAGGTGAGTCAGAGAACAATGAAGAAGTGGAAATCCCTGCTACCCGCATCACTAGGAGTAAGTCGAACACAAGCCGCCAGAGTTCTCCTGTCAAGAAGGGCAAGAGTCCAGTTAGTCGCAGAACACGTCGTAAATGATCTTTACAACCTGGAACGTCAGAGGCCTCCAGAAGGCTCAGAAGCAATCTGCTATTGCTGATCATGTGTACCAGCATAAGCTTGATGCCATTGCATTGATTGAGACGAAACTCACAAAGTTGAAGCTCAAGAATTTCATGGCAAAACACTTCATCCAATGGGAGTGTGTTCACAACTTCGATGAAGTCCCTGGGGGAAGGATTCTCATCATTTGGAACCCTAACAGGATCAGAGTTGAGGTCATCAGTCGAGAAAAACAGGTGATCCACTCCAATTTCACTTGTCTTATTACTAACACCACTTTTGGATGCTCCATTGTCTATGGTTTTTGGCAGGTTACACATAGACGGGAGCTGTGGGATTCTATGATCATCCACATCGAACCTTCTAAGCCTTCTATCGTCATGGAGACTTCAACTGTGTCCTTGACCCGAGGAGAGGATTGGAGGACGAGTCCCGCTTGAACGAGAGTACAAGGACTTTGTTGATACTTGTGCCCTCGTGGGACTCGAGGATTCCCCCTCGACGGGATGCCACTTTACATGGACCAATACGGTGAAGTATTCTAAGATAGATAGAGTCTTAATTAATAATGCTTGGCTGGATGCTAACCTTTTTTGCAGGACAAACTTTCTACCAAGAGGCACTCAATCTGATCACTCTCCGGCGCTGATCACACTCTTTGGAGATGTGACTCGGTACCACCGCTCATTCAAATTCTTCAACATGTGGATGAAGCATCCAGACTTCAAACACTTGCTGGAAGAAAATTGGACTGAACATGAGAATGGTCGACCGCAGTGGATCCTGGCTACAAAGTTGAAGAGGATGCAGCACATTTTCAAGGAGTTCAATTTCAAGGAGTTCAGCCATCTCACGGAGAGGACGAGTATCTCTAGAGCTGCATTGCACGATGTGCAATTAGCTCTAGACAGTGACCCCATGAATGGGAATCTGTTGGAACAAGAACTTGGTCTTCGAAAAAACTAAGTTCTTGGAGGAGGTTGAACGTAGTTTCTTCAAACAAAGAACGAAGAACATGCACATCAACCTCTCCGACAGATGCACCAAATTTTTTCACTCTATGGTCAAAAGAAATCACACGCGTAACACCATTTCTTTCTTGTGCAGGGAATCGGAGGATCCGACTTATGATATGGAGGAGATCATCAAGGCCTTTGAGACCTTCTACACCGATCTCTTCGGTGTAAAAGTTCCCACGAGTGGATTTGATCCCACTGTGTTTGAGGAGGGACCCCGGCTTGATGAGGAGGACAGGGTAGATATGGTTATGGAGGTGTCCCTGATGGAGATAAAGAATGCGATGTTCGACATTGCGAGTGAGAAAGCACCGGGACCGGATGGCTACCCTTCAGCATTCTTCAAAGAGAACTGGGAAATCGTCGGTCAAGATGTTGTCTTGGTCAGACGGGAGTTCTTTGAGAAGGGGTCTGCTATGGGAGTTCAACCACTCGGTGGTGACTCTCATCCACAAAAAGCATCACAACCCCACCGTGGCGATTTCGCACCCATTGCGTGCACAAATGTCTTCTACAAGACAATAACGAAGATCCTGACTGAGAGGATGGCGTCTTTGATGGGCAAGATCATCAATCCAGCGCAGTCTGGGTTTGTAAGAGGTCGAAACATCTCGGACAACATCTTCCTGGCTCAGGAGCTGCTCAGAGGTTATGAGAGGCAGATCACCCCGAGATGCATGTCAAGATTGACCTCCGAAGGCTTATGACTGATATCTTGGGAGTTCCTCAGCGGGCTTTGGATGGGTTGGGTTTTCATCCATGTTTCACATATCGATCACGACTTGCGTCACCTCGGCGACATATACGCTGGCCATTAATGGAGGGACTCATGGGTTCATCACTGGGCAGCGAGGGCTTAGGCAGGGTGACCCGATGTCACCCACTTTGTTCCTATGCTGTATGGAGTACCTTTCCAGACTTCTGAAGAAACGAACAAGGGAGTTGGATTTTCAATTTCATCCTAAGTGTAGTACTTCCATTATTACACATCTTGCCTTCACGATGATTTGTTACTTTTGGCGGGGTGACATCAGCATCGATGGAGGTACTTTCGGATCGCGCTGGGGACTTCGCAAATGCATCGAGATTGAAGATAAATAATCACAAGTCCTCGATATTTATGGCGGAGTTCGACCATTTGAGAAGCGAGCAATCTTAGATCCGTTCGGCTTCCCATCGGGAGAACTCCCGACAAGATATCTAGGCATCCCTCTATCTTCAAGGAAACTAGGAGTCACTCAGTATAGTGGACTAGTGGAGAAGATAGCGTCTTGTATCCGCCGTTGGTCTAATCTTAATTTATCTCTTGCAGGACGGTTGGAGTTGATTCGCTCGGTTCTGCAAGGAGTAGAATGCTTCTGGTTGCAGGTCCTTCCATTGCCGGCCACAGTCATTGATCGCATCAATACGATGGCCAGGAGGTTCTTGTGGGGTTCGACACACTGTCCCGTCGCGTGGAAAGCCGTTTGTTTACCAAAGGATGAAGGAGGTCTTGGGCTAAGAGATCTCTCGACTTGGAACAAAGCTCTTTTAGCAAAGACATTGTGGAATATCCATATCAAGAAGGACTCCTTGTGGATCCAATGGATCCATGCAGAGTACTTGATGACCACCACCATATGGGAGTTTCCTAATCACATTCGTTTATCTCCTTCTTAAGAATATACTCATTCTTCGTGATCGTTTTTGCGTGATCGTGAGGAGATCATGATAGAGTGCGGATCTTCTTAAGAGTGTTTTTGGGTCCAAAGGATCGAGTCGCATATCACTACCTCCGGAGAAGCGGTGAGGCGATCGCACAAGGCGATCTGGAAGGAGTACATTCCGCCTAAGTTTTCCATCACCATGTGGCTTGCCATGCGAGGAAGACTTAAGACGGTGGATAGATTGAGATACTTGAATATCTCACAGGTATGTACCATGTAATGTCCACTTGGAAACTCACGATCATTTGTTCTTTAAGTGTAAGGGCACGGAGGCGGTTTGGAAAGAGATCAAAGAGTGGCTCCATCTCCCGAGGAGTATGACTACTATTGCAAGTGCTATCAAGCACATTAAAAGGGAGAAGAAGGCGGGGTCAGCCATCATCCTTCGAGCTAAGCAGATCGGGTTAGCAGCGACGGTCAATCACATCTGGTATGCGCGTAACAAGATTATCTTCGAGGACATCCCCTTCAATGTGAAGACCATTGTGAAGAGTATTAAAGAAGATGTATATGCTGTCTTATATTCGATGTATTCTGTTGATATGGTTGTATCGCACTTTGAGTTGGGTTTGTAGTGAGCTGGGGGATGTCCCAGTCTTCTTTTTGGATCCACTTTTGGGATGCCATATTATGTATTGCGTTTCTGTTATTGGATTTTGGGTGTGTGTGTTGAGGGACTGCTTAGGCCCAACCAAAGCAGTGCACCTCGTGTGGTTGCATGTGTTCACTTTCCCTATCCCTTATACCCCGCGATCACACTGCACAAGGGCACTCTTTTCCCCACTGGTCATGGGGTTTTTAATGAGGCCCGCCCCTTCTGCGTCACAAAGGGGTTCGTTGAGGAGGTTTTTGTTTCTTTATCGCTTTCATAGGATTGAGCGAGTCGCTCTTTGGCCTATGTGTTTTGGCCCTTAGGTCTTTTACCCCTCCCCTTGCCTTGTTTCTTCAGAAATTTGGCTGTATCCCCCTCGGGTATACCTGAGTTCGGTTTGTAACATGTTTTCCCGTTTTATGTTATTTCGTACGTTTTGACCAAAAAAAAAGAACTCTCATGTTTCTCAGAACGTGAGGAAACATTTCAAACGTTTCAATAGTGACACCACCCTTCAATTTGTGTATAATGTATAGTACCGAATGTATTGACAAACAGAAAAAGAGAAAGACAAAAGGGCCATCATATCCAAAGTACTACCAACAACATATCAGATTCTCTTTTTTTTTGTCAATTTAATACATAAATTTAAAGGCTACGTCACGGTGGACTCGAACCCGAGACCTTTGGTCTCGGATATTAACCACTCTATCACTAGACCAACACACACACACATCAGATTCTCAATATGCAGCAAATCAATCGAGATGAGCACATGCATATTTATCAAACATCACTACTGCTAAAGTTTTTGAGTTTTACCAAATACTTCATCAATGTTAAATTGTGAAAGAAGTATAGTATACGTATTTGCACAGATTGAAACTTATCTTAGACTTACACATATGCCGTCTAGATACATATTTGCAAAAGTTGATAGTCATCATCCACATACAGATAAATAACCTTAGCATAATCTACCTTATGTAACATCTACCAAACCACATTCATAGCAGAAGGGTAAACTTTCTTGCACAAGATGAGATCGAAAGTTCTGTATTTATAAGTTTGTCAATTTCTATGTCAAAACAGAATTAGTAGTTCTAATCAAACAAGAAAGATGGAAAGAAATCTAACAACAAACCCCACAACGAAAAAATTAATCAAATATAATGAGTCCTCAAGTATAAACTGACAAAAGTACATTCATGTATGAAATATTACACCTTAGTAATACACTAGCAACATAAAAAATTTGAATTCACAAAACCTGTATGACAATAAAGCTGAGCAATAGTAGTGGAGATATTACAAATTCAATAATCACACAAATACAGGAGAGCTGCCCCAATACAAATCTTATTATATGGTGTTATAAGAGAGATTCAAACACAAATTGAAAGCTTTTCAAGACGATGATTTGGTAGTAGAAGGATTGAATGGAAGCTGTTCAGCACAGGAGAGTATTTCGTTGGGTCCTGCTTGCTCTCGACCAATGCCCAACAAGTCGAGATAATAGAGGTAGTGAGAGATGATGTTGTTCATGGGATCAATGTCGCCCTGCCCACAAGTGAGCTCACCATACAAAAGATTCATGGTGCTTCCAAATCCAGGAACTCTTTTAGCTAATGTGTCATTCTTGGTGGGTTTCCAGTTCCCAACAAAGACATCGTGAGCAGATGGTTGTTTCTTTTTCACAGGAGTCATCCACCTATACATTGCTGCCTGGAAGGCAATAGTGGCATTTTGTTCAACGTATTCAGGATGGTTCAATAAATCCTGTTTGATGCCTTTACCAATGGCTCCATAATTGTAGTTCCTGGAATGATATTACAACAAAACGGGACTTACTTATATTTAAACAATGCTTGCAGATCCATAGATAAAAACCTAAATGAGTTCAAATAAAGACTACACATATCCAAAGGCTGACTGGCTGAGCCACCTCCAGTTTAACTGGTTTGTATATTTGTTTGCATTAGCTCATCAAATAGATGTGCATGTATATACGTTAGCATTAGCTCATCAAATAGTCTGTTCTCCTTTAGCCCTTCCAGTTTAACTTGTCCAATTCCAGCTGTGTACCACATCATGTTCAAATGTTCATAGAGGGGTTTTTTGCTGACAACAACACTCAACATAGTCTTTATGAGTAAAACTGATAGTTGACCACATAAACAAGGCAAAGATTCATCTACATAGAATTGTTACTCAATTTGAAACTATACACAACAAAATCACACCTGCTCATATTTCTATGTAACATCCACTATATTTATTAAACTCACTGTCACACCGTCTCTCTTTGTATTTGTTGGCCTTACTAGCGCTACAAAGAGATTATTTCTCCAGAAGTACAAATGAATTAGGAGATGGTTGTATGGCATCAGAAGCTATAGAAAAAGAATTTAGATACCTAAAATATACGCCTACAGATGATCAAGAAGACAGTTCTAATACTGACACTATTGCCTGTAAAACATTATGCATGAATCCTAATAGAGGGTAAATATTAGTCTTACTACCAACAGGGGATTAGTATGCAGACAATAAGAGAGTACACATTTAACCTACACAAAATAGCATCAGTTGATTCACTACCATCAAATCACATTAAATTGCTAATCAATTATATGATATATAGCAGCAAGGGTAAACAAAAAGCAAGAGGTTTTATTCACGAGAACTAAGAAAAAAGCTTGAGAGAGGATAAAGTACCAATAGATTGGAATAGCACCACGGCCATAGTATTCTGCTCCAGGAGCGCATGGATATTCATATTTGTAGAATTCATCACAGTATTTTTGGCTGGGACTCATTTCTTTGTTGAAGCATAGACCCCATGCTAGTGGTCCACCCGTAGCCACTCCATAACCACCTGCAATCATTCCCACACTGATTACTCTGTGAGTAAGAAGGACGACAGACAATTCACAAGATAGATGAGAGTCTGTCTCACATCTACCATATTTGTTTCCCAAAGCCAATTCAGTAGCCAGATTCACCAACTCAACCAAAATCCCACTTCTATGATATTGAAATATGTATCTCAAATTTTCCAAAAGTTTTAAATATTAAAGTCTCCGGTAATAATTGCAACATAAAGTTACATTTTTCCAAAACAATGCTGTCAAGATTCAGCAAGGTTTTAGCACCAGGACTCACCAGTCAAGAGAAAAGCAAGGAGACAATATGATTAATCTCCAAGAGTCTGAAATACATAATAATCATACAATCTTACTTTTATATTATTACTATCTCAATATGTCGTCATGCAGATGGAAGCAGCTACTACAAGTAGACTAATTCCTGACATCTTAAACCAAATTCATCTTATTATTGACATAAATAGAATAATAATCACCAAACATACAAAAAAGAATTAAGATACACAGGAAGATCATTCACAAACTAATCAACAAAGGAAATGTCACACTTTAGTAGACTGTATTGAACAGCAACAAAAACAGAATTATTGCACCGACAGAATTAAATGAGTCAATAGTACTACATGTAACAAGTAACAAACTCAAGAACCACTCTAACATAGAGGCAAAGACCAAGTCAACATCAATTGGGCGAATAGAAATGTTTTTCCTTATAACTCTTCGCAAAACTAAAAACTTCAAAGAATCAAGCAAACTTGCCTACTTTACAAAACTTTATTTTCCAAAACAAAAAGAAAACCCAATCAGCTACAAGCTCAAACGGAAACCAACAATCTAGATCCACTGACACAAAATAAACAAACTACAAATTTATACTTCGAAAAGTTAATGGCATCCACATTATATGAAACCAAAATCATAAATTTCTACTCAGATCAATTGATTCCACATCCCAATCTCACATATTTATAGAAATCCAACACACACAAACACCCAAAAAAAATAGTAAAAAGAAAAACTCACAAGAAGTTTTGCAGCCGACGTGGCCGAGGAATGCGGCGATTTCCTTCATCTGCATGAGCTTTCCGCCGGTGGTCCCGAATCCGAGGTGCTCAAACGTGGAGGCGGCGAGGATGAACGACCGGTAATCCCAGAAGCCGACGGCGTTAGCCACTGGAGTATTCCTCTTGGAGAAGAGGTTCTCGAATTGGTAGGTCTGGAAGATATCGGAGATGGTTTGATTGCAGCAGTATTTGGAGTAACCCTTGCACTCCCATCCTTGGTCGCACACCTTCTCCCCCTTCACCGTCTTCACTTTGATTTCTTTGTCGGCCGCGCGCACCAAACACGCCGCCATTGCTATGACGAAGATTGCCAGACTGATTTTCGCGAATCCTCCGCTCCTGGCCTCCATTTTTCTGCTTAATCACCCAAAAAAATCAGAAATTATAGCCTTTTTGCTGAAATTGAGGATAGAATCGAGGAATTATAGAAGAAAGCGGGGGATTTATGGGTTTTGGTGCCTGATTGACTACAGACGCGTCAAATGTGGGAGCATCAACGTATTGAATATTGAAGAAAGGGATAGAAAGTGAAGGGTTAGCTACTACTTACTCACGCTCAGTGTAATTTCGAGATTCTTCTCTCTGAATTAATTTTTCCTTTTATTGTTGTTGAAAATTTCTTCAGAGAATGAAGGAAAGAACCAAAGTTTTTGGAGGAAATTTGGATTTATTTTGTTTGGATGAAATGCGAAGAGAAACAGAGAAAGAGGAGAAGCCCACCGACGACAGTCTGTGTTAGATCAGCTGTCATTTTCACGTTCTCCCTTTTTCCTATTTTAATTTTTCATATTTTCTTCATTTACAATGAACGGCTGTGATGAGTTTGGCATTTGCAAGATGTGGGAGATTTAAGCGGAAACAGGCTGGACTGAGAATAAAAGAAAACTTGGGAAGGTTTATTGGGCTGGGGCCCACCCCGCTTGTGTTTTTCCCCGCCGACACCTTCATTTTCCAATAATACCATTTCCTTTTCTTTAAGAAAATAAATATAAACAAATTTGAAAAATATCGGATTTAACGTTTTTTAAATGAAAAACAGTAGTACATCATTTAAATAAATTGACGTCTCAACGCCCAATTTTTCAAGCTATAATAAAAAGGTCTCCAAATTTTCGTATTGCCCAGCATGAGACAATGAAAATTGAAAAGGCGAAAGTTCATGTTGATAACCGACAATTTTATTGTTTCTTTTGTTAAATAGTTAACTAATTAATTAAGCAAAATACTCCCTCCTTACATCATATTCATTATTTGATTTTACTGATATGAATTTTAATAAATTATAATGAATATAAAGTGAATAGAGATAATAAATAAATATATTAATAGATAGTGAGATTAAAATATGAGTTATCGGAGAAAAATGATGGATATAAGTGATTTTTTTTGTCAATAAATGGGTAGATTATGGTAAAGGTCATGAATTGATGTTTCAAAAAAGGGAAGTAAATATTTTTATTGACGGACCAAAATAAAATTAAATTAACGTATTTGGTAGAGGGTGAGAGTATATTATTCTCCTTTACTATAATTAAAGACTACAGTATGAATTAAAATCTCCAATCCTCCCTCCAAAAAAAAAGGCATCTGCATGCAATCCTCCCCAAATGCCTTTTGCATGTATATGTGTCGGCCCTTTTACTAGACTCATAAGATAAAGCCCATTCCAACAATCAAAATGCAAATTTCATAAAAGGGCTATTATAAATGGGCCATCCAAAATTGTCATTGAAGTTACGTATCTGAATTCAAATTTGGTATAATTATCTGGTAAAATATTAGTTATGATTATGTTTGAAATCAATATGAATATCGTATTGTAGATCTCAACTCGTATAAAATGGTCTAATAAAAAAATCTATCTTAATCACAACCACAATCACATACCACAAAATTGCAATTATGCTACAATAGGAACTTAGGGACGTTCAGTAAGACTTCAATCCGATCAACTTAGTGAGCTGATATATTACAGGCTAACTAAAATCAAAATAAACACATGATAATTTATGTAAATGGAGCATCAACTCAAATATTATAAATCACATATAGGTGACAAGATTTTGAATGGCTCAAATCAAGCAACATGTGACCCATCTTGAAATGGAAGAGTGTGGAAAGTTCTCGATTGATTCTCACGAGATAAGGATCACGAGACCAAGTTGCAATGCGGGCACAGTAATATACTACCTCTGCGTGTATTAGCGTGTATTAGAGTGGTTAGTTTGGATTAAAGGTTTGGTTCAGTGTTTGACATTTCAGATTTAATTGATTTATATTCATATATATATATATATATATATATATAGGGAAGGGTTAACGTGAGAATCATTTTTATTGTGAGAACGTGAGAACCAAAAATGATGAATTCGCGTGAAAGTTGATGCATTGAAAAGTTATCAATCCAAAAATTTAAAATTTCATGATTTAATTGATAATATAATATATATATATATATATACTACCTCTGTCCCGTTAATGTTAACACATTACTTTGGGGTATGTGGATTAAAAAGAGTTGTATTTTGTATGTAAAATAATGTGTGATACGAAATTCAAAATATTTGTTAGTGTAAAATTCTTTCTTTTTTTGGTATAAACCAATAATAATGGAACAATCCAAAATAATTTACGAGATAACATTAGTGGAACGGAGGAAATAACATTATATGCACGATAAAAGTTCAAAAACGTAATAATATATCGGTATGAGTACATATATAGTTTCAGAGAGCTTATACATTATCGCGCAATTATTTTTTTTCAGAATTTATTAATTTTATATGAATAGCAGATCTATAATATTTAATAATATATAAATCTTATATATAACTCACCCCTATCATTTTTACATGGAAACGCTATATATACTTAGTTGTACATGCCAATGTTATATGGGTAAATATGTTGATATATATGTCTACTTATAACAAAGAATTATGACCATCAAACCTTATGTCTACTTATAATGGTGGTTGAATTCAAAAAAATGCAATTTTTGTCGCTCAAATTTTGTTATAAATGAATGCTCAATTCAAACGGCTAACTAAAGCTCTCTCTCTCTCTCTCTCTCTCCCTCCCCGCTGCCCCCTCCCCGTGGCCAACCCCCACCCCGTGCCAACCCCAACCCCAACCCCAACCCCAACCCTAATTTATAAAATCGATAGTTTGACTCTTTTAATTTAATAACTTTAATTATAAAAAAGTAAAAATTGATAAAAGATAACTTTAATTTAATTTATACAGAATTATAAAAAAATAAAAATTGATAACAAGATGTCAGTAAATTAACGATTTTTTGATTGATATTTGAAATGATTGTATTAAATTCTGTGCAAATGCTCCAAAAATATTTAAAAAATGGTTTGGGTATAGACTGCACTACTTTTTTTCAAATGGATGTACACTACTTCAACTTTTTAAAAAATGGACATTGATATATATTTCCACTTGAATATTTAGGTTGACTTTATATTGGGATTGTGGCTCGAATAATGTCAGATGATATGTGACATCTGGCGAGCCACGCCAAGATTCCCGAAATTGAAAAATGAACACGAGATATTTTTCAATACAAAGCTTATAGTTTATGATGTAAAACAATAGTTTTAAAGGTTAAAAAAATAGATATAATTTGAGATTTAAGTAATATTCACTCTAGATAAAATAAATTGACAATTTCTATAACCAACAAACGTAATATAAAATTGAATTTGTACGCGAATTATGAGTTGTAGATAAGTTGCCCTTTTAGGTGAATGGGACGAATCGATAAAAATCAAAGTTGCGTAAACAATTTTATACTGAGGAGAGAGAAAAAATAAATATGATAAATTTAAGCCATACAAGTGGACTCACTAATTAAAACTATATAGAAAAAGACAACAAACATACATAAATGTATATCAGTAGGTCGATCTAAATTGTGGTGTACATCTTTTTGTAAAAAATAAAAAAAATTGTTGCATCAGGGCCATTGTCGTACATACATCCGCCCCCATCACCAAATAGTACCGAAAAGTGGGCTAATGTCAAATTTCATCTTTTTTAGAGAATTTCATTTGCTTATCTTTAATTACAAACGTCTCCGTACTTTAACAAATTCAAACCCTTAATCTATTGGTTAGAGAAAGACGTCATGTCGACTAAACTCTATTTCGTTGTCCGAAAATTTCATTTGTTTTTACCTCAATACTTAATTCTAGAAATTGAATTGTTTCAAGAAAAGGAAAGATCTGCAAGTTGATTTGAGAGTGTTTGACTAAGCTTATTTTAAAAAGCTTAGAAGCTCGACAATTTATAAGTTATTTTAAGAATTTATAAAATATGATGTATTAAGAGTTTATAAGATATTAAAGTGTTTGGATAACAATGATAAACATGGAAATAAGAAAATATATTATGATTATTTTTATAATTTTATTGTAACTTATATGATCATTAAAAAATAAGTTGGGTTTTGGAGTTTTTTTTAATAGAGCTTATAAGCTCTTAGAGCTTATTTTGAAAACTTATAAGCTCTCTAACAACTTAATTTGACAAACACATTGATTGAGCTTATAAATTCTTAAACAATTTATAAGCTCAGCCAAACACCCCTTAAATCGAGTCATGATCTGTATCATAAAATTCCAATGCTCATATAAGTCCTGTACACAATAATAATTCGAATTTAAGAAAGCATCGGTTTTTAACATTTTATTATTTTTTTTTCATTCCATAAGTAGTGTTTACTTTGCATGATTAGATTGTATAGGTAAAATTAATCCAACCTAATCAAGTGTTTACTTTTAAGGATTAATATTTGAGGATATCCCAAATCCCGGGATTATTTTAATCCTTTGAATTGTTCTTCATTAATTTAAATCCTACCTATAAAATCCAACCAATATAGGTAGGATTTGAATAATCATCCAAATAAAGAGAAAATTATTTATCCCACTTTTAATCCTTCACTAATCATTTATAGTAAACAAAGGATTGATAGATAAAAATTATCTTATCACATATTTAATCCATCAAAACAATCAATCCTTTAAAATACTAATCATGCAAAATAAACACTCCATAAAAATATTCTTTTTCCACCATCATCCTCTGGGGATAATATTTGTGTAATAGTTTATTTTCTTTTTTGTCTTTTCTCTGTTGTTTGAGCTTTAACATTATCTTTTTTTGTTGTAGTTACTTTTACATTAGTAAGGATTCTTTTTCTCCCTTATCTTCTTAAAGTTCTTTTCTTCCTCTAGATTTGAAAACATGTTTATTTAGGATGAGAATTATATTTTCTCTGTCCTATTTAAAATATCTCACTTTCCTTTTTAGGTTATCTCATTATAAATATCTTATTATATTTTAGGAAGTAATTATTCATTTAAAAGTATGGATCATATCAATTTTTTAACATTTTAATTATTTTATAGTTTTCTTTTAAATATCTATATTTAAAAAAATAGAACACTCTAAATGGGACGGAGTGAATATGTTTTTGAAGAAAATGCGCGCAGTCGAATTATTTGATTTGCGGCTCTTGAAGTTTATTATGGTTATTACAATAATTTGGGCAAAAAAGTGTAACGTGTTAATATTTGGCTATCGAATAAATATAATGAAGTTACATTCTGATAGTCCCTGTCCTTTTCTATGTTCTTAGCCACAACTTTTTTTCTTTTTTTTCTTTTTTTTTTCTTTCCCCTCGTTTTAATTTTTTATCTTTTTGCTATCACAATTCACAAAGAAATGTCAATTCACAAAATTCAAACGATAAGAGATGACAATTCACAAATTAACAAATAATCAATTTTGGAAATACACTTAGCTCAACCTTGCTTTATCAGGAGACTGAAATTCTTGCAATTAGCTTTGTCTCGTAAAATAAACCAATGGATTATATTAGTATCGATAACATATTTTTTCAAAACTAAAGTTAAATTTGAATATAATAAGTCTCGCAATTTTGAGGAATCCTACCAATAAAAGTGATTGTGAAATAAATTAATATTTAATCGATCAATGTATATTTACAAGAAAGTGCTTCATTAATTGTCTAATATTTTTGGAACTTAATTATAAATCTTAAATAATATAAATAGCACTAAAATCTTTTTCTGGATTTCTTTTTACCAAATAGATTTTAAGAGCACAAATTGAGATAAAATAAAATATAAGAGCTCTCTGAGACGTCCATGATATTAATTATCTATTATAAATGGTTCCCCTGGAGTAGGTTCTAGTCATTTGTATTTTACTACTTTTACTTTAATGAATTTATTTATCCACAAATAAAAAATTAATACCCTCATAAATCATGTTTACAAGTACAATGAACCACTGGGAAGGATAACGTGCCAGATTTAATTTGTCTAATGTGTGGAAATGACTTATTCTAACCAAAATGCCAAACTTTGTCAGGTTCGCATTAGAACGTGTTAATTTGTTAAACATTAGAAATTTCTTCATATATCACAGTTATAATGTATAATCATATTTTTCTAGTTGTAAGTTTGGTTGTTTTGCATCTTTATGTCGTGATCTGATGAGAAATATCGATGAGGTTTTTGTCAGGAATATTAGAAGAAGTTCTAACTTTTTAGCTCATAGGTTAGCTAGAAAGCGGGTTTCGATCTTGGCGTGGATGTTAAGTTTATAACCCCGTCGCTTGGAAAAAATAAAATCTTCATGTTCGTGTTATTTGATGTTCTGTTACGTGTTCAAAAAAAAAAAAAAAAAGGGCCTTTCACTTTCTCTATGTGGGGGTACATTTAATATTTTGACCGGAATGAACATAGTGGGATAGAATAAGCTTTTATATTATATAATTTAATAATTATGTTTTGTATATATGTACGATTATGAAAAATCGTTTACTATATACCACATTAATTACCTTTCCTATGTGGAATTTTATACATTTTGATTCTTATTTTTAAAAATATCAAATCTCACATTACTTTTTATGAAATTTCACCAAATAAAACCTATATAAAAGATACATTTATGCTCAAAAACAAAAGTCCACATTTAATTGGTGGACTGGTACTCCTACTGTCAATTTACTTAGGCCAAATTTATTTGACCAATAAAAGTTTGTTTAATTTAATTTGATCAAATAAATAATTTTGGTTAAATAAATTATTTTTCAATTAAATTTGGCCATAAAATGAGACATTTTTTTAAAACATGGATTTGAATCTCATATTGATTTTTCATGAGACTTCAAAATTAAAATTTAAAACAAAATGATACAATTTGAATTCTACATCAATTTTATATGAGACTTTACAAATTCAAAATCTATAAAAATAAAAATAGTGGAATCCTCGTATTGATTTTTTCACGAGACTTCACAAAATCAAAGCCTAAATAAAAAAAAAATATTTGAATCACACGTTGATTTTTAATTAAACACTAAAAATATATTTAAAAAGATATATCTATTCTCCGAACTAAAATTCCACATTAAATTTATGGAGCGATTGAAATTAATATCATTTGAACTACACCGCCAATTTAATCATGCCAAATAAATTTGCTATATCAAAATTTATTTAATTTAGTGTTTTCATGAGACTTTACCAACTCATAACCTAAATAATATGATATATTTTGTACAACTAATTTTCATAAATAAATTAGAATACCACATCGACTAATCATGAGACTTCACAAATTGAAAATCTAGATAGAATGGTATAATTTAAATCTCACATCGATTTTTCATGATACTTCACAAATTGAAAATCTAAATAAAAGAGCATATCATGTATAATTTTTAAATAATTTTGAATCCCACATCAATTTAGCACGAGATTTCACAAATTGATAATCTAAAAAAAATGCTATGGTTTGAAACTCGATTGATTTTTCATGTTATCAATAATTTAAAACCTAAATAAAATGATACAAAATTATCACAACTCTAGCTATGGGGAAAATAATTCAATTTCAAAGTAATTTTGAAACAAGTAGTTAAACGAGTCCATAAATTAATCGACATGCTTTCATAGAAATGTTCGGGTTGTTATTTGCCACGGATAATCAACAATCGTAACAACTTATACTTAAAAAATTTAAATAAGTTCGAGTAATTAATGAGTATTATTGTACAAACTTGAGACAAAAATGAGTACTAAAATCAATTACATGCATATACATTTTAGATGAATTCCGGTGGCTGAATTATAGTCTCATTATTTCGATTCATCGTTGTTCTCCTCCACGATCTACGATTTCAAGTGACTGGACCTTAGTTCATCGTTTTCCTTCATCACCATATTCCGTCACGGTCAACAACTATGAGAGATTGAACACTAACCAAATATGAAATTGTTTTAAAATTTATACATATATATATAACAATGTAAAATGATTTCCCGTCAAAACTCAATAGAATATAATTTATACATATCAAATTCAGACACATCGCCATATAAAAGTCATTTCATTTATCATGATAATAAATATAACGTAAAATAACCCGTAGAAACTCAACAGATTACACACTAATTTAAATTATAAACGCAAATATCATTTTTTTTAATTGTAAAGTTACCAAGCGCTATACATATAATCACTTAAAACAGTCACGTGGCCCTTCTAATTATTTTATCAAGATCGACCGTATCAGTTGTTTAGGTTTTCCTTTCTCTCAACATGATCTTCCCTAATCACACTTACTTAAATTTAAAATACTTCATAATGTTCAAATGATTGATGTTCTTGACAGTTAATACATTAATGACATAGTTAAGGTTAAAATTGTCTAACAACAATGCAACAAATTAAGAATATTGAACATGCGACAAGTGTCTTCACTACATTATTGCAATAACATGCATAGTAACACCTAATTATATTAAATTACACATATAGACACCATAAATTCTTTTATATTTCATATGATGGACACCTCATGCATTATCCGCTACGTAGAATTATGTATTAATTAACTAATTAAGCATGCATCCTGTATGAGCATGCAAGTAGGCTAATTTATTATAGATGAACGGTCTAATGTAATACATCATGAGATGAACTCATGTGAAGACATTTGTAGGTACGAATATTGATTTTTTTTTTTTTAAATGAGCAGCAGGGTAAAGAGCAGCCAAGACATCTATTGGCTAAGCGGCTATTGGCGAATATTGATATTTTTAAAAAAAAATGACATTTTCTAATTAAAAGGTAAAAAATTTAATGTAAATAATTTTTTTTTTGTAAAATAGTTGACTCTTTTAGGAATTTTAATATTTTTTTTGTGATACATTATATACAAGACCTACAATACCTATAATTGAACAGAAAATACAAAATATTGCATATACACAAACTTATGCTTTTTATTCAGAGGAAAAAAATAGTTTCAACTTAATTATATACCACATAATATGTTCATTATCCATAAGCACGGTATACGTGATACGTATTCTCGTTATCTCATATGATCGATATACGTGATACGTATTCTCGTTATCTCATATGATCCTCCATGTACCTTATACACATTGAAAATTATTAAAGACAAATAAGTAATGTAGTGCATATAGGACCTCAACATTAACTTTTTTTTTAGGGTTAATTACATATTCTTGCCCAATCTTTGTGGTCCTTTTCAACAAATTTTATGTCCCAACAAAATGGCATGAATGATCGATAGCATGTGTTATTTTCCTCTAATTACATGATTATGTGGAAAATTTAAGTATCATATCGTACAAAATAGCATCATTATTTTATATAGCATATTCTTTGGTATTTTTTTAAAATTGAAGGATTATGCAAATCCCTTTAACAACGACTCGTCTCTCAACTCCTCGAGCCGAGGACTTCTTCCTTCCTTCTTCCTAAACTCTATCGCTGATGCCAGCCCACTTGTCATCTTGAACAGAATAATTAAATAAATGAAAAATCAATTAATATGAAAAATAATATTCCTTCCGTTTGATATTTATTTATTTATTTTTATTTCAATACGTCCATAAAATTCATTATTTTCCTTTTATACATGACTCTCATCTAAAAGTTAACACATTCAACACTTTTATCCACCATATGATTTTATACTCACATAATATTTTATTATATAGGTCTCATTCTTCATTCACTTTATATTCATTATATTTATTAAAATCCATGCCAATAAAAACTAAGATCATATTTAGTGGACGGAGGGAGTATTGTTTAGGGGTGTGCATCAACCGAACCCAAACCGAAAAACCAACCGAACCGATAATTTTCGGTCAGTTCGATTCGATTTTTGAGAAAGTTGGTTTTCGATTCGATTCAAAATTTTAAATAAAATCGATTTTTGGTTCGGTTTTCGATTTTGCATTTTATACTCAGTCGGTAACCGAACCGAACCAAATCGAAATTATTATTTTTATATATTTACTCTAATTTATATAATAATTAATTAATATCCTAATTAAATAATTAGGATAAAAATACGTTATTGAGAAAATATATACATAATATATGTTTCGGTCGGTTTTGATCCGACCGAAACCGATCGATTTTTTCAGTTCGATTTTCGATTAATCCGAAATTATAAATCTGTTCGATTCGATTTAAGAAAATAAGTTTGGTTTCGATTTAAATAATTTCGATCGATCGATCAGTACACACCCTTGGTACTGTTTAATCCCTCGTTCTAGTCACCATATATGTAACAGGTACACGAGCACAGTGTTGATTACCATATTCAATTTCCTTCAGATTGAAAATAATGCTATAATTGTTAAAGTTGTTTTGCTTATGCTTTAGGCGGTACGGCTTTATAGTAGTGACTTGAATTAAATTTGATCCAAAATTTACGTATTTTCCTTTCAAAAAGAAAAAAAATTATGTATTTTGTGATAATAATCCATTTTTTAATTTGTGTAAATTACACATCAGCGTCTAATCGCCATGTCATTTTTTTTATTAAGGGAGCCTTCATTTTTCTAGGATCGAGAAATTTCACTGTTGATATGTTTGTTAAAAGTCGAAAAGAATAAGCATGAAATTGTAATTATTCGAAAGTCCGTCTATTTTTTAAAACGTGAAAAAGTTGGACTATAATATATATTTAATCTATCTTTTCCAAAATATTCCTGTAAAAAAGATTGGCCTTGTATGGCAGCATGAAACGGGAATGGCCCACTAGACGTTGAATTACTTAATTAAATATTAATTCCTTTTTCGATTATTTTACGGCTCTTATCCAAGCCAAAAAAACTCGCAATATAAACAACGGTTAACCCAATTTTTCCTTGTCTTCTACAAATCCATTTCACCTTCCATTTATCCTAATATCCCCAAACTTTCGGGCTCCAATTTCATCGGCCGAGCTGAATTTATTTCCTCGTTTGTAAATCGTTTTCTAATTTACTCGCTGCGTCAACAGCCTCGCAAAATCTCGGAATCAGCCCATCCATTTCGTTTTTTCTGCGGTTGTGGCTGATTTCTCAGTAAATTTTTTCCGACGGTGTGTTCATTGCCGAAATTTTGGAAGATGACGATTCAGTCTTTTGGAGAGAGTTCTGGTTATTTGAGTGAGAGTCGTCGAAAGATTACGTATTTCAGCAATTCTTACGTGCTGGGATTGACTGTAGTTGCTGGTATCGGCGGTCTGCTCTTTGGCTATGATACTGGTATTTTCTCTCTCCCGTTTTATTAGCTTCTTTGCAAATTTAGTTAATGGAAATGCATTTTCTGTTTTAATCTTATTTTTGTTTTTTTGTTTCTATTCCTCGGTTTTTTAATAAAAAAATTAAGTTCCCGTTCATTGAAAGTTTCTATGTGCTTTTCGGTTTGAGTTTTGCGGAGATAATCTTTATTATAGTTAATACTCATTGTACTTTTTTGGGGGTTTTCCGTTTCTAGAAGAAGGTTTTATGCGTAAAGATTTGAATTTTGGTGCGTTTTGACCGACTTCTTTAGAAATAAAGTAACTAATTACTTCCTCGATCCACCCATCATTTAATTTCATTTGGATCCCTTCACCAAAAATATTCATTTTCTTTTATAAAAATATTAATTTTACATTTTTAATTTAAACCTATTTATTTATTTCTAAAAAAATTACTTATATCCCATTTTTATATCCATAATAGTTAATATATTTATTTATTATCTATATTGTATATCTTTTAATCTTATTATCTATTAATTAATTTATTTATTATTTTCGTTTATTTTTTATTTATTATAATTTATTAAAACTTTTTGAATGAAAATGATCGACCGAGAGAACTTTTTTCCTAGTCTATTTTATATTCGGAATTCTAGATTTTGGTTTCATGACCAATTGTACTGTAGCTTGTATGTTGAGTTCACGTTTTAAATTAATTTGGAATCTGCTCCAGCGCAGCGTTCCGGTTTTCAAGTTTGTTGAGTGATAACGACATAAATTTCTATAGAGCCAGTAATCGTGCACGTTCAAGCTCTCCCTGTTTTTTTGTTTTAAGACTGATAACGATATAAATTTGCACAGAGCCGAAATCCTGCACTAAGAGCACCTCCAACAATACTTCCCAAATTCGGTTTTCTTGACATCATCACGAATACATCATCATATTCCTTCTCCTATTTTCACCCCCAATACCTTCTCAAACTCGGGTTTTTTGACATCATTATGGATGGCACTTTTCACTCACTTTCAACTCATTCATTATCTATTCACAATTTTATTTAAATTTTATATTTATTATTCTAACTTGATAAAATTAATTTTAATATTATTTAAAATTAATATCAAATAACTTAATTATTATATAAATATTAGTACATATTAAAATTGCACAATAACATGGAAACTTTTAAAAAAGAACTTATACGATATAAAAGACAATTTAAATCTAACAAATTAAAATACAACATACAAAATAAACTAATACTAAACCTAATTAATACATTTTACTCTTCGTCCGTTTCCCACTTTGTTTGGATTTGGGCGCAATACTTAAGATGAAGTCGTAGTTGGGTTTCCGTCATCTTTGAAGTATCTTGCATGAGAATTTTATGCTCTTTTACCTTCTGTTTTGCCTCCATTGCCTTCGCCACCATCATTGTTGCAGCACTGCTCTTGCGTTGATCGCATCGACCACCTCTTCGCTTCACCGCTGATTTTCTTTTCCTTTGCCTTCCTCTTCGCCTTATTTCCAATTGGACGAGTGTGGGTTGTTTCATCACCATTTTCATCTTGGTTGGAAGCGGAGGTGTAGGCACCCGATGCAGAAGACTTGCCCTTTTTTGTTGCTCGAATCTCACTGTCTTGATGAGCGAATTTCGGACATTCTTTGAGCAAATTCCATACTCCGATATGTCTGAAACCGCCGCGTGTTCCGTGAGTCTCTTTATATTCATCTTGTGCCTTTTGAATGATGTCAGCTTCACTTGCACCGCTTGGCCACATCTCTGCGTTCCTATAATAACATGAACTAAACCATTTAGTTTCCTTTGCAAGTTTGTAAAAAAGTGTTTTGAGCGAGGAAGATGATCTCTCTGGAGTTCTGCTCGGGCGACCCTTGTTGTAGGCATTAGTAATTCTCTCCCACATTTGATCTATCTTTTGATCATTTCCGACGATCGAATCAATGCTAATATCGATCCAACACCTTGTAAGATGTTCGCACTCTTTCTCCGAGTACAAAATCTTCTTATACTGTATCATTGTTCTCTTCATCGGATTGTTGATCGAAGTTCGATTTATGGCCTCGAGACCTTGCGAGAAGAAAAATTTTGGAAAGACGATGCTCTTCCCAAGTAGGCGTTTCTTGGTGGTCTTCCTCCATCTATGCTTGGTCTTTCTTGATGAGTCGGAAGATGGAGCTCGAACTTGGTAGTGATAGCTTTGGATGGAAATGGATGGATAGTTTGGAACATTCATTGGATATGTAGGATCTTGTTGAGGACGAAAGTTGGAATTTTGAGAATCGAAGTTGGGATTTTGACAATAAAAGTTGGGATTTTGCAATTCGAAGTTGGGATTTTGTGGAAAGTTGGGATTTTGTTGACGAAAGTTGGAATTTTGAGAAAGAAAGTTGGGATTTTGAGGATTAGAGTTGGATATTTGAGAAGCAGAATTTGATCCAAAATATCCATAATTGTACCAATTTGAGAAATCGTTATTCATTCTGATAATAGGAAAATGTTTAGTAGAAGAAGAAATATTAAGGTAAATGGAAAAGAAAATATAAAAATTGGTAGGAATAATGTTGTTTAGTGATTTATATTTATAAGCATGTTTTTATCCGTTGATCAACGGTCATATTTTTATCCGTTGATCAACGGTCATATATTTGTCCGTTGAGTTAAGCTACAAATTAAATTAAATTTAAATTAAAGTTATTAGTTGGGTGGGTTGGCGTGGAGGTGGGGTTGGCAGTGGGGTGGGGTTGGCCGGTGGGGGTGGGGTTGGCCGGGGTGGGGTTGGCCGTCGGGGTGGGGTTGGCCGGTGGAGGTGGGGTTGGCAACCCTCCCTTGGCCAGCCCCACCCCCGTGGCCAACCCCACCCCCTGCCCCAACCCCTGAAGCCCAACCCTCCCTCATGAACCCCCCCCCTACGGCCAACCCTACCCCCGTGCTAACCCCACCCCCGACCAACCCCATCCCGGCCAACCCCACCCCCACCGCCAACCCCACCCCGCCCCAACCCCACCCCGACAACCCCACCCCCCGGCCAACCCCACCCCGCGGCCAACCCCACCCCCAACCTGCCAACCATACCCCGTGGCCAACCCACCCCCACGGCCAACCCCACCCCATCGGCCAAAATAAAGTGAAAATACATAAATAAAGTGAAATTAAACAAAAAATAAAGAAATAGCTGGTGAAAACAGAAAAATATTAAAAAAATCAAAACTGGGCCCACATTTTGACTTGCCTCCCGGAAGGTGGTTCCACCTTTTCTCTCTCATCTCTCCTCCCACTGCCTTCTCACTCCCCTCCCCCCAACGGTAAGTATTGAGGATGCATCTCCAATGCCTCCTTGCATTGGAGATGCTCTAAGAGAGAGAGAGAGACTAATATTTGTTGTTTACAATGAAAAGAGAAATTTATTAAAATTTTGTTGGGACCATTTGTAAGGTGAGGTTCTAGGGGGAAGACTACTGTAGTCATTTTGTTAGTGAAGCTTTATCTCCCGAATCGAGATGGCAAAAATTAAAAAAATTGAAATTATAACAATTTGTTTCTGTATCCGGGCAACGTTTATTTGTTAACTGCGGTCGCTTTCTAGAAAATGAAGCCTATAATTTAGATGATACTTTCGCTCACACCATTATCATACTCATGGAAGGCTACATTATCTGGTGCGGTTGTGCTTTAGCTATAACACTATAGTTAGTGTATTATCTTTTTGTACAGCTTTAACTATCTTTCTTGAATCAGTAGTTTGTTTGTTTTTTCCAAAATGTGGTTTTCGATGTAAAATATCACAATATCAGCACATTTTCCCCCACATCTTCTGAAGTATCTGTTTTGATCACAGGAGTTATATCAGGAGCACTTCTATATATCCGTGATGAATTCGAGGAAGTCGATCAGAGTAGCTTTTTACAGGTGTACTACTGAGTTCCTTGAGCGTGGTATATGTGTTATATATGGAGAGAGAATATTTGTCTGGAGGTGACTTACAGAGGGAAATACTACTATGTTTAGATTGTGGAGCTATAGTTTTTTATTTTTTTATCTATTTTTATTTATTTTATTTTATGGTTGCAGTATATTGCTTTCTTCAATTCCACAAAGGTAACAATTTGGTTCAAGGGAAACTGGACTGTTTCACTCTGAAGTATAACTAATTTCTTCTCTAATGATTTTGTTAAAGCAAAAAAAAACTCAGCCTGAGCTATAGTTTTTCATTTTTTTTATCTATTTTTATTTATTTTATTTTATGGTTGCAGTATATTGCTTTCTTCAATTCCACAAAGGTAACAATTTGGTTCCAGGGAAACTGGACTGTTTCACTCTGAAGTATAACTAATTTCTTCTCTAATGATTTTGTTAAAGCAAAAAAAACTAAGCCTCAACTAAGTCTTTACTTATAGTAGTAATTATTAATAGCTTATACTCCATTAGGCCTTTTCAGATTGTTATTTTCTTAATATTCTTAAATCAATAAATTTACAGGAAACAATCGTCAGCATGGCTTTGGTTGGTGCCATGATTGGAGCTGCGTTAGGGGGTTGGTTTAGTGATGCTTTTGGGCGTAAGAAAGCTACTCTGTCAGCTGATGTTGTGTTCGCACTAGGAGCCATTGTCATGGCCGCAGCTCCAAATCCTTACATTCTTATTGTTGGACGGTTCTTTGTTGGCCTGGGCGTAGGTATAGCATCGATCACTGCTCCTGTGTATATTGCAGAGGCTGCTCCATCAGAAATTAGGGGTGGCCTAGTGAGCACAAATGTTCTCATGATTACTGGTGGACAGTTTCTCTCTTACCTTGTGAATCTTGCGTTTACTGAGGTCAGATCTTTGCCTTTGTCATGTATCTCCTCTATGGTCTTTCTATCAATTAATGTTCATTTTTCTGTTCTTTTATTTCTGACGTAGAGTTGAGTTAGGATATGCCATTCCGTAGTATAAAATTGGGCACTGCCTCTTGGCTCATATATGTTCTGATGGTCCTTGTGTGGGTAAAGGCTAGGGTGCATTTGACGACTACTTGGAATATTATCCTTCTTTTGCTTGGAGCCCACTTTTCTTAGGCTTAGAACATCAGAGAGTTTGTATAGTCGGAGCAGTAGCCAGATTTCTGAACTTGGAATAAGAATTCTGCTGAGTGAGTTTGTGATGTTCCCCACTTGTTTGCTAAAAGTTTAAAACCATTACCGTGTTGCATTGCCTGTCATTAAAGGGCGGTCTCTTGGTAGGAGTATCATTTTCCAGCAGAAAGCATGGTCTCTAGTTCAAGTAGAATTTTGAAATTATGGACAGCTGCATTGTAGTCGACAAGGGTTGTTGATGGGGTTTTAAGTGACAAACTGCTGTCAGATCAGATATCCTAATATATCTATTTTTAAAACCATTTCTCCTGCCAGTACTTTTATGGAATTAGTTTAAACTCTAAACAGGAAGGTATGTATCAGTTGGGTAACTCCGTGGTGTGTTGTGCATCTATTTGATTGTGCTAATGAGATTATATTTAGTCGTACTTATCTGCTTTGTTGTTCTGAAAGGTGCCATCTTGCTGATCTGAAGTTTCACCTCCAAGATAGAACTCGGAACCTGCGTTTAAGTTTCCTCTAAGAGTAATTTCAAAGGGGAAAATGTAGTTTCTATCGGGTCCTTGTTCTGTTTGTCATAATTCATGTTGGTAACCCGATGCTTTCTCTTTTGTAGTTGTTAATAACTTGATGCTCTATGTGTATTCTGTATGTGATATCTCATCAGCCGGCTCATCAAGTGTATTTCATGTATAATCCTTTCTCATTTTGGTAAAATACTTTATTAGCTTGCTGGGACACATTGTTCACACTCATTTTTCTAAAATCAAATTCTATTGGCTTAATACCAGGTTGAGCATTTAGGTTATATTTTCTAGTCTCGATCCTTACACACTGATGGGCAGAAAAGTAGTTTAAACTGATAATGATTTTGGGAATAAATAATGTCATGTATTAGGAGAATATTACTTGTCATTCTATTGAAGCCTATTACTTTTAGAAACAAATCACTTATCCTTCTGATTGCTAAAACATTCATATCTCATTGAAAAAATAAGCAGTGTGCTAAGCGATAAATATTAGATTTGAAGTATGCTTTTACAAGTCCTACAGTTTTTAGTTGACCATAAAAATCTTGGAGCCCGTATGACTGCTATATGGTTATTTGGGGTACTTAGAACTTAGGTTGGTATTGGTCTTGAGCCTGTCAACTAGAAAGACATTTTGTTGCCTCACCAAAAGATTGGTTAGAGTTGTGCTTCATTGATTGATCTTGGGCTGCACTTTTGTCCAATTTTGGATGCCTAATGACAGCTTGCCGATTGTTTAATATGGCATTCCTTGCATAAGTTTTCCTTGTTAAATTTTCCATGGTAATATTTTGATGGCACTCAGTATTTTATTGTGCATTTCTTGTATTTGCTCATTTCTGTTACTTAAGTGTTTGGTGTTTCAGTAGATGATAGTTTTCTTTTATTTGAAATATGGATAGCAGATGGTATGCCAAGTTAGCAAGCTTGAAACTGTTAAATTGCTGGAGATGTTTGATCTTCTAAAATTTATTATATGCTGAATGATGCGATTCAAATGTTTTTATCAACTTCTATATTTTTTTGTTATGGTAAAATAGGTTCCGGGTACATGGCGGTGGATGCTTGGGGTATCTGGGTTGCCTGCTATTATCCAATTCTTTCTCATGCTATTTTTGCCAGAATCTCCACGCTGGCTTTACATGAAGGTGACGATTCTTTGTTTCTATAACATTTATACTTCCTTGAGCATTATTAGACTACTTATAGTTCATTTACATCTCTCACAGAAAGAGAAATCTGACGCCATTGCTGTGCTATCAAAAATCTATGATCCGTTTCGCTTGGAAGAGGAAATTGATCAACTTGCTACTGCACTTGAAGAAGAGCGCCTACGGAAGACTAAAGTCAGTTACTTTGATGTCATCAGAATAAAACCACTAAGACTTGCCTTCTTCGCTGGAGCTGGATTGCAGGTAATAAGAAGACTGTTATAATGGTCAACCAAATAATTAATTGTTTTGGTCATTTAAAATACTTTAGAAGGTATATTGTGCGATTCTTCTTCATTTTCATTGGTGATGCTCAATAGATTAAAAATTTGCGTATGAGGCAAGTTTTGAATACCTGATATTTCTGATTTTGCAGGCATTCCAACAGTTCACTGGCATCAACACAGTGATGTATTACAGTCCGACTATAGTCCAAATGGCTGGATTCCAGTCCAACCAACTAGCACTCCTCCTATCCCTCATTGTAGCGTTCATGAACGCCCTAGGTACAGTTCTTGGAATATACCTCATCGATCATTTTGGTCGAAGGAAGCTGGCACTCAGCAGTTTGTTTGGAGTAACCATATCCCTCATAATCCTTGCTGTGGCATTTATCCTCCAACCGTCTGATTCTGTAACCGGAGTCTATGGCGGGATCGCTGTTTTAGGTTTGGCTCTTTACATCGCTTTCTTTGCACCGGGGATGGGTCCCGTCCCATGGACTGTGAACTCAGAAATATACCCAGAAGCCTACCGAGGACTCTGTGGAGGCATGTCAGCTACTGTGAATTGGATATCGAATCTCATTGTAGCTCAGAGTTTTCTGTCGATAGCCGAGGCCACAGGCACTGGCCCGACGTTCTTGATCCTTGCTGCTGTGGCGGTCGTGGCATTCATATTTGTGGCTGTTTTCATTCCGGAAACTAAGGGTTTGTCGTTTGAAGAAGTGGAGAGAATATGGCAGGAGAGGGCTAAGGGGAATCGAAATGGAGCTGCTGTTCCTGAGCAGAGAGAACCTTTGCTGTAGACTTGAATAGTTATGATTTGAGTGAGCTTAGATTGTTGTCTACTATCAAGTTTTGATGGCAATTGGAATGTTTGTAATTTGTTGGACAACTCTAAAATGTAATTTCGTTGTCCAATGTGTGTAATCTATGTACATTGAACTTCGTGAATCTATTTGATATTATTTATACTTAAATAAAAAGAGAGCTTTGTATATACAATTTGGTTTGCTTATTGTATACATATTGAATTCTTTTAATTTTTAAACTTTAATTGTAGCTCAGCCCGATTATTACTTAAACTTTGCTTGTAATACTTCTAAATTAAATCATTAATTTATTATTGTTGGCACTGACATGATTATGATTAGACGAACAAACTTAATCATGTGCGATTCATTAACAGTCTACTATTTTCACATGTTACTTCTTTCATTTTGGGTTGAATGATAATCCTCATCATTTTCTTAGATTTTATTTTTAGCCTTCTTTAGGAATAATTATTATCTTAGATTTTAAAACTTCTATTAAACGAATTGAATTTTGACCAGTTAGTGTAAAATTATATAAAACGTATCACATGATTATCATAGAATAAGAAGAACAATATATGTCCCCCAGGGACAGCCAATGGTTAAGGTGGGTTCATGTGACCGAGAGGTCATAGGTTCGAACCCCATCAAACGTCTCTATGGGTTTGAGTCTGTCACATCTGGTTTTTTGGTTTTCCAAGTGTGGTTTACCTGTCCTGCCTGGTTTGTAGGATATTACACAGAAAATTAGGGTTTACCCAGTGCGCACATAAGGTAGTGGTGCGGGTATCCCCATGATACCAAAAAGAAAAAAGAAAAAAAAGAACAATATAAAACAGAATTTCAAGAACGCACGAAATATTGTTATTTTAAGCTTTCAACCAACCGTGATAATTTTGTTTTTTAATTGAAAATTGAAACTCAACTACCTTCTTATGACTCGTATGACTGATCAACCAAATTTAAGAAAATAAAATAATTGGAAAATTGAAGGGGCAGTTGACAGTTGACAGTTGACAGTCATTTCAGGCAATTTTACATGATATTGTTTCTAGTTGTTCTCATTAACATAACAGGAAATTACGATATAAGTCTACCATGCTTAGGATTCTATTTTGTTTATGATTTATTTATTCTCATTTAATCACTTTAGCTAAATACCATATAAAAAAAGCTAAAGATCAAATTGTTAAGAATCAAAACTCATAGCACATTGAAAATCAAGTTTAATTATTCACAAAATTTAAGCCTAGTAATAAAGAATAAAGTGAAAGTAAAACTATTCTAAATCTCTAATTAACTAGCCAGCCGAGTTTTGCTTGATCCAAACCCAATTTAACTTTTTATTTAAGGGGTTTTTATTTTTCATGATAAGATATATTGATAAAAATAATTAAAGTTAATCCATCATTTATTTGATGGATAATAATAGATAGATTAATTTTTGAACTTGTTTGAGAATTAGATCCTTAAAATAATTAATAATATATTTTATTAAATCTATTTTATCATGAAACATAAATGTCTTTTTATAGCTTATGACTTATCTGAGCAGGTTGGAGCCCAAATGTCACGATCTCATATACTACCAATTTTTATTACTCCGATATATCGAAAATTGCAGTAAATAAGTATTTTTTTTTATTTTTTCAACTTAGTTTATAAAATATTTTATCTAACGGTTGAAAGATGACCTAACGTGCCAGAAAGCCCTAAGAAGACAATGATGAATTCCTTCAAACAAGATATGCATTACTAGATTTCTCAACATGGTAAATATCGCTTTACATTCCAACGTTATACGATTTTTCACTTAATGTCCCAACATGAGCATATTATTGTTTTGGTTCCCAACGTTTCAAAAAATTCTTGTCGATCGATTTTCGACGTACAAATACTTACGTGACTGTCAAAATCCATGTTGGACTTCATATCAATATAAAAATAAAATAAAAACGTATTTTTTTTGTCTAAAACGATGTCATTTCATTTATTCCCGTATATTAAAGTGAAAATAAATGGAACAACGTCATTTTTGGAGGAGCTTTCACGTTTTATTTTTATTTTTACGTGGAATCCAATATAAAACTCCGGCAGCCATATAAGTATTTGTACGTCGAAAATCCATTATCAAAACATTATCAAAAATTTATGAAATGTTAGAGGCCAAAACGAAAATATGCGTTGGAATATTAAGTGAAAAATCGTGAAACATTGGGACATAAAGTGATATTTATTATTTAGTCTCTTGACAGCCACAAGAAGATTGCATATGATAATTCTTTTTTTTATATAATTATATATTTTATTCATTAAAGTATTTTTCGATAAAAAGAGATAGTTTCCTAATTTATTATATTTATCTTTTTTCGTTGATTTGCAGTCACTGGAGAAGTAACCTTTTATTTATTTAAGTGGCAATTTGCTAAACATTTCCTCTTCACGGAAAAGACTCAAATTCATATTTACCGCTACACTTCCACCAGCAAACGGTTTATTCTAATAGGATATGGCGCTCGAGATTTTATATGTATTTGATCACAAAGTTTAAATGTAACAAAATAGTGTTTTTACTATTGCATCTTGAGATCCAGACGCAAAGGGACTTTCTCCGAAAACCTTTTAATCAAAACCTCTTTTGCTGCATTCTTCAGTTTTCCTCACTACTTCAAAAAATCTCCACGCAAATTTAGTTCTGTGCGCAATTCGGCGTATGCATCTGTGTTTCTTATCCGGCATTTGGATCTGTCGGCGGAGCCTCGGCCAGATCTAGCCGCAATCATTTCATCTCCACACGATCAGAATCCGCGTGTAGTTGTAACCTCAAGTACGTGTGTTTGTGTGTGTTTGATTATGGTTGGCTCCATGAGCTGAAGCTCAATTTTGATCGCTCCAGCGCGCATAAGCTACACCAGTGATGTTCGTTTTCTGTTTGGTTCGATCCAGCAAAAAAAAAGTGGATTCTGATTTAATGTTGCTGCTGTTTTATTAATCCAGCAAATACGTGCCATAATGTAAATGGCCATCAGCTCATGAATATATATGCAACTATTGCTTTCGGATTAGAATTTTGGACATTTGGTCTCTGTGATAGATCTGGTGGTGGGGCAATTCTGCCGCTGCTTAATCACGTTTTCCGATTTAACGTTAATGTGTTCATTGATCTGAATTGCGTTTTATATCCTGATATGTCCCTTTGGTTGAGCCGTTGAGGATGTTGAGTTTGATAGTGCAGTTAGCTACTGAGTTGTATCTGCGAAAGCGGTTGATGGGGTTTCTGGTTTTATCGTTCAGGTTGAATTTTCAAAGTCGGCCTTGGGGGGGTGGCTGATGAAGAACGGAATGATAGAGTGCAGTGTCTGTCATTCAAAAATAGTTAATCCATCCACTAAGGCTGTTGCACGAGCTTATGACCGACATAGGAGCAAGATATCGTCAAAGCAGCGGGCGCTTAACTTCTTATTAGTTGGCGGTGATTGTGTCCTTGTTGGTTTCCAGGTATGATCCCCCCCCCCCAGGGAACAGCGGCTTAAGCCATTAGGTGCCCCTCCTTTTTCCTTTTTCTTTCTGTCAACTTGAAAATGTGCAATATCCCGTATATTGTAGTTGTGCCCAGTTACTAAATTTCATTTTGTCTGATTATCCTCTTTCCAGCCTATTTTAGTTTATATGTCAAAGGTGGATGGCCGCTTCAAGTTTAGCCCGATTAGTGTCAACTTTCTGACAGAGGTTGCAAAAGTTATTTTTGCAATCACAATGCTTTTGTTCCAGGTACTCTTTTCTAGATCTCTATGTAAAACTTAGAAATGAGAAAAGACGAGTTTCATGCACTTTCAGTAAATACTATTGTTAACTCCACAGACTGTCTACTTCTCAATGCTCAAATTTTCCTTATGGTAAAATTGATTTTACATGTATCAGATAAAAGAGATAGTGTTGAGAAAGTAGATGTGAGATGTGATAGAAACACTGTTTGATCAAACAGTTAGAAGCTCTGTATACTTGCAGGCTCTAACAATTTTTGAAGATTTTAAATTGAGTGCTCTTAGAACACTATAGCTGTATAAACATTTCATTAGAAGTATAGTGAGCCGATCTAACACTTCAATTTTCAACTTTGTGATTGCATGCATGTCTTTGTATGCATTGCATTAGAATATAGAAAAGTGGACCTTTAATTGAAAAGGCTAGAGGCTTTTGATATTATGACGTTTCATGGCTAAAGCAACTACTGTGTTTATACACCATTGAACATCCAAATCACATCCATGCGTTGTGATAGTTACTGTGGGGATCTATCCTTGCAGGCTAGGCAACAGAAAGTTGGTGAAAAGCCGCTTCTCTCACTTTCAACATTTATGCAGGTGCACTTTTCAGTTTTCACTGATCTAGTATTTCAGAAGTTGGTGTCCAATGATATTTCAATTCACTATATAGAGTTCATATTACCAGAAAGAATTATGTTTGTTAATTGTTATGTTAAATTTTTATCCAGCATGTCAATTGTCACCTAGAGTTGCCACAAGTTGCCAAGTGATTCCCTTCCTTTAACTTGGAGGAAGATTCTTGCTTGTCAGGTCTCTAATGATTGGCAACTTTGATCACTTGTTATCTGAGAATGTTGTTCCACACAGATCCTTAAGGTCATTTTGACAATGCAGAAGCTCATATTTTCTGATAGGAAGCTTTCTCAGCTGCCATTTTATCATAATTAAAAAATTATTATTTGGATCAGTTCTTGAGAAGTTGGAAATAAACATTATTATTATCCAGTTTCCCTTCAGAAGTCTCTTGTAAAATGTGCTTCATTTATGGTTCCTAATTCCTATTAGCTAAAACACGCGAGTAACTAATAATATCATATTACATTTTGCTCCTGTAGTGAGAGCAAATCTTGAAGCAACTACTCAGATTGCAGCCAAAATTAATTTCTGTTTAATTTTTTCAACTAGGTCATATGTAGAGCTGTCTGGTGATGTTCTAAAAGTATTAATGTCTGGTAATTTCCGATAAATTTTCAGATTGTGTGATTGCTATCATGATACTCACCTTGGAAATGTTCTTAAATCCTTAGCTTACAAGACAAACATATTTTCTTCTTTTCATCTTACATGATATTTGGGTGTATCTTTTCAGTTTGCATCCTCCAGAAAAGTTATGCATCTCTTTGCAATGCTAAATCCCATTTGATAATATCCTTTATGAATTTCTTCCCTTCTGATGATATTTGCAGGCTGCTCGCAACAATAAACTTCTTGCAGTCCCAGCCCTACTTTATGCTATAAATAACTATCTGAAGTTTACCATGCAGGTAAACTTAGTTTTGTTAGGAGGCCTGGTCTAGACCTACATTTTAAAAATTAAACTTCAGTGTTGCCTAAATGATATAAAACCCTGCCTCTTCTAGACTTCATTGCATATGCTATTTTAGGACCTTTTCTGAATACTAACTAATTCTTTTATGGGAGATAGTGGTGCAGCTTCTTTCTACACTTCTAGTAAATAATAACTCTTGATTTTCTCTTACTCTTTTCTCAGCTATATTTCAACCCCGCAACAGTGAAAATGTTGAGCAATTTAAAGGTGCGTTGACCATGCAGCTTGTTTGGCAATATATATATTTTCTGTTATCCGATTAATTAGTTTGTTAATCATCTGTCTTATTGGTGTTCCAACATGCTCTGAGAATAATAAAGGTGGTGGAATTATCCAAATTTCTAGTCCAATGTCTGAAAATCCTTGTGCGAAGCATGAATGAATTTGATATCTGGAGTGCTTTCTTTTAGAAGAAAATTCATTATGATCTGTTTTAAAGCTATTACCATTATGCATGGGAGAACTAGATATTATTAAGACATTGTTTATTTCTGGTTTGTAAGTTTGTAACCACCAAGTATTTTCGGACATGGTTAGGTTAGGAAAATACACCTTTAAACTTATTACTCAATAATCTCTTTTCAGAGTGTTATGCCTTCACAATGCAGCTATACTAAATTGGTTTCACATCATCTTCTCCTTTATTAATCCTATAGATGAACATCTTTATTGCTGATGCAAGTTTTAACAAACCTCATTACCATCTTGAGATAGGAACAAAACCATCAAGAGCTGATGTTTGTCTTTGTTTTTGCTTTTGGTCTCATATGCCCATCTCTCTTATCTTCTACTCCTGAATACTCTTTTCAGGTTTTGGTAATTGCTGTTCTTCTCAAGTTCATCATGAAACGTCGATTTTCGATAATTCAGGTTAGTTTCTGTTAATGACCAGATAAGATCACACACACATGCTATTGTGTATTATCATTATGAAAAATAAAGTTTCTTCTGTTCAATGGGATATACATGATACAAGAATTTAATGAGTTTGTTGTAAGATGAGCCACCAATCAATTAGTTGTCAAACAGTTGGTAAAATTTTGATGTTATTCACAGTGGGAGGCTCTTGCTTTGCTGCTGATTGGGATTAGTATAAATCAACTTAAATCTATGCCGGAGGGTACCACTGCTTTGGGTCTCCCCATAACAACTGGTGCATATATGTGCACATTGATATTTGTAAGTTATAAAGGGCATCTTGAAGTTGATAGTATCTGTGAGTTGTATGGATGCACAGAACAAACTTATTCTTGTTCTTTTCTTTTTGCCTTTCCAAAATTTTCATTGATTTGTTCTTTGCATCACTTCGAATTTTTGAATGCAGGTGACAGTTCCTTCTATGGCCTCAGTCTTCAATGAATATGCCCTGAAAAGCCAATATGATACCAGTATTTATCTTCAGGTGGTTTATCTTAATCAAATGATGAAAGAGTATTCTGTATCATTTGAAGTGTCTGTTTTTGGTTCAATTGTACTTGCCTTATGATGCTTTGTCATGTATGTGGCCACATTCCAGTCCCTTAATATTCACATGCTAGGTGGCAAACATAGTTGTGGTATTGAAGTGTTGATTCCTTACTGCCTTAGTGGTAGTCCATTAATTATGGCAGAGATTATATGGTTGTGAAAGGACATTATGATTGTTAGAATGTTCTCCTCCGCCTTTACATGTTTGTGACAGACCCTGAATTTTTTTTGTTCATTGAATATTATAATTGAAAATAATTTGGCTTTCATGACACAAATGAGATTTAACTTAGTGGATAACCTGGTCGATATTACATATATGTTCTTAGTTCTTTACTTTCATGTCTCACATAGAGGTGATATTTCAAATTGAGGTTCTTACTGAGTATTTTTTTTTCTCCGCCGGAATTTGCAGAACTTATTTTTATATGGATATGGAGCTATATTCAACTTTCTTGGAATTCTCGGAACTGTCATGTTTAAAGGTATCAGTGCAACATCTTGCTTCTCCAGCCTTCAGATTAAAACCAACAGTTTGGATAAAACTCATTTTGAAATATATCTTGGGATAGGATATCTTGGTTCTTAGCCTTTACTTGTATTTGACTGTCAGCGTGTCATTCATAGGTCGGAGGGAGAAATTTGATTTACTGTTTTTTGTATAAAATATATTGCAATAAATGTTTCAGGTCCCAACAGTTTCAATATATTGGAAGGACACTCAAAAGCTACCATGTTTTTGATATGTAACAATGCTGCACAAGGAATTCTATCCTCCTTTTTCTTCAAATATGCTGGTGAGAGTATTTTAGGAGCTGGTTTTACAGATTATCTCCTTTACACGGGCTAGTAACACATTGGCTTTACCATTGTGGTACCTCTTTTGTGCAGGCTTATAGGATAGCTTATTACTTAACTTCTTCTGCTAAATGCTCACACATGTGTATTTTCATGTTCTTAGACACGATATTGAAGAAGTATTCGTCGACTGTTGCAACAATATTTACAGGCTTAGCATCAGCTGCTTTGTTTGGTCATACTTTGACCATAAACTTTTTGTTAGGAATTTCAGTGGTTTTCATTTCAATGCACCAGGTACATTACTAACTAGAGTATCTTTTTAATGTACCTATATCGAGGCTTATCTGCTACATTATTCTGGTTTCAGTTCTTTTCACCTCTTGCAAAAGGCAAGGATGAAGAACAAAATGGGGTGGTGGAAAGAACTGAGGTACAGGATAAACATAGGTATTCATTCTAATTCTAGAATACTTTACATGCTTCAAATATTAAATCTTTCTATTTGTCAAGTAAGGGTGCTTCCAGGGGGGCTCTTTACTTCCATGCAATTGTTGAAGGTTCCATATTATTATGTAGTGTCCATTGTTAGATCTGTTTTGAATGGTTAATGGCGCAAAAGCCTTTTGAGTCCTTCTGGTTTAGTTCACATCTTCTTTCATGGCAAGGCACCCTCAAACTAGTACATTTGACGACCTTTTTGTATGGTGGTGGACTGGACCATACCATATAGATTGTAATTATTATTCAATGCTTGCTTCTGACTGCATTTAAGAAACATCAATTCTTTTCAACTTGACGGTGTCGATATGAACATTTTTCGCATGCGGATATTCTTGCAGGCTGCAGCTAAGAACTGTATTTTCTTTTCCTCTTCTTCCTTTTTGTTTTCTTTTATGGGTGTTTAGTTTCACCTTGTTTGTCCCCCCTGGTTTGGGGGGTTGGGAAGATGGGGCTGTGGACTTATGCTTAGGGGAAAGGCAGGAGAGATAATGACATATTCTGCATATTGATAATTTATCCCTATACATAATCAAATCTGGCAAACATTAGGTGAGTTGCCAATTCATAACGTCTCCAAGATATCTCAGAACTTGTTGATTCTTTTACTTTATGGCTAGGTTTTTGGTTATTTTTGTTCAAGTTTTGTTTGACTTGTAATTCTTAATTTACATCCTTTCTACCATAATACCCCACCCTCCCCAACATTATTTGACAATTGGATAATCTTCATCCATCAGGTCAAGGGATTCATCCTTCATAAATATGGCTGCTGGAGCTAATGAGGAGGTACAATATACGTACAATTGCACAACTGATCTTTTCTTCTAAAGCATGCATTTCCTCATAGTTCTGCATGCTTTCACCAGGCTAGTCACCATGTTGGACCTGATGAAAGACAACCTCTTCTTCCAACTTGAAGCTAATCCATTGGTATGTTGGCAAAACTTATAGTTTGTATATCTTTTAATTAATATTTAGGTCATCTTCTTGTCTACAATTTGATGTGCGTTAGCTATGTAGGGCACTAGGGCTCTTCTGGTCTCTTAACCAGTCCACATGCAATAAAGATCTTGATTTATTATGGAGCAACCGAAAACAATTAAAAACTTAGGGGTAAACGGTTGGGGGAATCAGGATCCCTTTACAATATAATCTCTGAATTTAGCATATATCTGATAAGCTGGGAAGAATGCTATTTTCCGTTTCTGTTTTGACATATTACAAATGCATGCGTTTCTTCTTGGCTGCAGGCTGTTTCATTGGCACTTCTCACACGACCACTGGAAAGTATAGATTAGAAGATAAGGCGATGTTGATTAGGAAATAAAACACCCATAGCATGGACTGCTTCCAGAAATACGGTTATCTGTTATTCTTCTTTGCGACATGCTGTATCTTCCTCTCAAATACAGTATTAAGAACTCAATCTTGGAGGGTATAGAAATATTACTGCCGCATGGTTGTCTGCAGGCCTTTTCTTTTATTCCCAATATATTCTTACACGATTATATGTAAATTGATGAGTTCTAGTTCAGTTATATAGTAATTCATTTTTTGTAACCGAGATGTATCTTATTTCAATGAGGTTCATCTTTTTGTTTTTATCCTTTCTCCTCAGAATGCTTCCGGAGATGCTATTTCCATTTTTGATCTGTAAATTAGTGAGTACATTTACGGATAGATGTCTCAACTTTGATATAACTTGCCGAAGTTAAATAGCACGACATGCAGTTGTTTTTAGATTTTGCTACTTTTTTTTTGGTTACAATATTAATTTTTGTTTCTTGTGGAAAGGTGAGTATAATTGAGCATAGAAAAAGGGTTCGAGTGAATTTGACTGATTAAATAGTAGTCATCGTTATAATATTAATCGTAAATAAAACTCATTATGCTTGTTAATTGTTATCATTATTGTTTTTGTATAAATTGCATAGAGTAATGAATTAGTACCTTCTACTAGAAAAAAGGGCCTGCACAGTTATTTAAGATACATAAATTTACTTGTCGCTTTATATGAAGTTTTGAAAATTATTTTGTTTGAGGAGTGTATTCTAAATAAATCCTGCTTGGCTGCTCCTGTAATATATACGAGGTGCATTATTGATTGGGATTTTTTTTTGATAATGGTTTATTTAGATACAAAGTTCATTATCTTTTTTTTTTTGGTATATAGGAACCATGATTGCTACTACAGTCTTGATTGAGCAAAACCACACGTTCACTATAAATAGCGCAAACCACATGAGCAGTGTAACCATTTAAAAATCGGTGTGATATAATCAAACTTATAAAGACGTTTGATGGAGTTCGAATAAATACAACACTAAATTAAAACATTAAACACTTGCAGGAACTGAATACAAATATAAGTAAACTCATAATACAAGTAAATTGAGTCAATTCACGATCTTAAAAAATTTGTTTTTAGTAAAACTCGAACTCCGTCGAAGCTCAAGTTAGAGCAGTCAGATAGGCGAAACTCAGTGGGCCTGGGCCGTTTGGCCTGCAACGAAAATGGACTGGGTCGAAGTTTTAGAGATTTGTTAGTTCGTTCAACAACTTTTGTCTTATTTTATCTTTTCAAATTTTCGTCTGTTATTATAAATGGTGAGTTCGACTATTGTACATTTGTACTTAGGGCTGGGAATTGACGCGAATTCAGTAAATTGAATCGAAAATTCTTCAAATACCAAAATTGCAATCAAATTATTTATAGAGTTTCGATGATCGAACACTGCATTGGTTAATGTGGTTCGATATTTGATTAGCCAAAAAATAATAATATAATTAAAAAAATAGTTTTTATGATTTTGAAAATCCTAAAATTCGGAATAAATCCAGGCTAAGGGAAATTGGCAATTGAGCTGGGGAGAAGAGAGTCAGTGAGAGAGGGGGGGAGATGAGATGAGAGAGACACGATATATCAAATTAGAATAGAATTCAAATTAATTTTAAATTTATATTTTAATATTTTACAAAATTAGATAAATTTTAACTAAAAATAATGTCTTTATTTTTATTTTTAATGATTTGGTTACGATTTAATTGAAAATCGAAAAAATTCATAGCATCTTACTACGGACCGAACCGCTACCCAAATATGACACAAATTCGATATTAACTGATAACCAATTCCCTAGCCTAATTGTACCGAGTAACTAATAGAGCTATGGGATTATACATCCTATATAAATTATATACTAATTACCTAATTTGTGGAAATCAATAAAAGCAATTACTAAAAGAAGATTACAAGCAGATTAAGAATTTATCTACAAAATTTAATGTAAATTTTATGTATTAGATTTTTAATTCTTGTCTTTACAATAAATCTTCTATAGTATCAAATCATCATCATAATATTTTGGGATATAAATTAAATACATCGAAATATATAATCTATTAAATAAATAAATCAATTGTTTTGATATGATTTTTTTATTCTTTTTATTTTGCAAATCATTCTGGACCTGTAATCTATAGAGAACCCAATTGATCTGCCTCTGTATTCACAATCCAACTCCAATATTTTGAATTTGACATCAAATTGAGTTCGATTTCAAGATATAATCCAAACTTAAAATTTAAATTATTGTTTTGAATCAAACTCTAACTTACTAATGCTTCGAATCTTCTCGATTCAATTAAACTTATAGTTGCACCAACATTAATAGACATTGAATTAAAATAAAACAATGCAAGTTGAATTAATGCTCAATTCCACTCGATTTAACTCGATTCAATTAGTTGTCTATTTTCTAACATTACGGCAATACTTGTTAAAAAAAAATGGAAGCTCTCTCCTGAGAGCTCGCACACCCCAGCTACATAAAAATGTGAGAGGATAAATCACGATGACTTAACGGTTAAGAAGTTGGAGGATTTTATACAATATCATGAGCCAGCTATAAAGAGGATGAAACTTTCGTATTCGATCTTTAGTTTCAATTATTTGTCAATATTTAATCTATTGAAATTCTTGTCAGTTGAACAAATTGTAGGGTAATATTGCAATCCTCTTCGGCCTAAAGATTAGCCCTTGGTATATGCTTTATGGTTTTTCCATTTCCTTTAATGAAAAGTATAATCTCTATCTATTTTTCACCGAATGTTAGTTAGGGTCGACTGCATCTTAGATCCAAAGCAAAATCGCCCAAATTTCCAAAATCCTGAAATCAAAAACCTTTTCACATCTCTTCTCTTCAACTCTCCCTCACTGCTCCTTCCCTCTTCACATCTATAAAGGAGGGAAAATTAATTGAACAGAATTGAATTCAGTCACGGCCAATTAATTCCTTGCCGTCGGAACAGCATTCCAGATCGCGGCGGCGCAGCCTCTCTCAGATCTAAGTTGCCCAATCAGATACCGGTATTGAATTCTTTGACAGTGGGTACGTCTATTGCTTTCATGATCTGAGCTGGATCAATTGTGTTGTAGCTGTGCCAATATAGTTGGACTTCCATGTGTGTTTGTTTGAGGCAGAAAACTGGATTTTCAGTTCGAGTTCTGCTATGTTTGAGCATCTTAATCGTGTGTTGTTATTTCATGAGTGTGAAGTGATAGTTATGTAGTGGATGTTTGATAGGGTTTTGGACATAGATTGTGTTACTAATGGAGTGGTTTGATCGTAATGGCTGTTGGTGGTTTGCATTTGTTTTGCAGGTTGATATCTCGTAGCCTGCCAGGGGTGGTTGGCCGATGAAGAACGGGATGATAGAGTGCAGTGTCTGTCATTCCAAATTGGTTAATCCATCCACTAAGGCTGTTTCACGAGCTTATGATCGACACAGGAGCAAGGTTTCGTCAAAACAGCGGGTGCTTAATTTCTTGTTAGTTGGCGGTGATTGTGTCCTAGTTGGTTTACAGGTATGCTTTTCATGGTTTTATCCTAGTAAGGATTTTTTTAATACCGCTAGCAATTTTAATGCTATTCTTTAGTTGATTCATTTAGGAGATGGAATGGTGTGTTATAGTTTTTGTTGTGGTATAGTAAAATGATTGGCCATGCATCATTGGTGACTGATGAGAAGAAATCGAATGAGTCCTGTAATTGAAAGAAATAGGAACAATTGTTTCAGAATAATGAAGTGAACAGAAATGTGAAATTAAAGATGCAGAAACGCTCTTGCAACAGATGAGGCAGAATTTTGGAAATGATCCCAGTTTTTCTAACAATCAACATTCTATTGGTATAGGATAATTTTGAATTTTATAAGAAACTCGTGAAATGTAAGGATAATTTTGAAATTTATAAGAATCTTGTGAACCATTTCCTACTAACAAAATCACCTCAACTTTAAAAATTGCAAAGTAATCTATTCCAATTGTTGGACTTACAGTATAAATCCCATTTACTTTAAAATCTTAAATAAAGACAGTTCAATGTATGGATACATTTCAACTGTTATGATTTTCATCAATTATTTACTTCAGACACGGTGGAAGTATGGTGAAATGATAGGATGACCAATGAGTACCTAAAACTAGAAAGAACTACTCACAACTTCAGATATGTAATACATATTACCTAAAGCCACCAATTGGAGACTGACTTTCCTTCCAGTTGTTACTCATATGTTTCTGGGACATCCTTTCGGTTATGTGATAAACTTTTGTCGTTGAGAGCTCCTTGACTGCATAAGGATCTATAAGTTTAAATACCATGCATGCTCAGACATGTATCTCTAGACCTTTCAATACTTTAAGCTAACTGTAAGCATCATAAGTTCTCCTCGTCCTTATACCTATGCAGTGTGAATGCTTATTAATGTCACTGGTCTCATAAGTATCACTAAGCCTTGTCTGATGTCTGATATGTCTTTCCAGCCTGTTCTGGTTTATATGTCAAAGGTTGATGGCCGCTTCGCATTTAGCCCCATTAGTGTCAACTTTCTGACGGAGGTTATGAAAGTTTTCTTTGCAATTGCAATGCTTATATTCCAGGTACGTCTACCCATTTGATCATTAGAATGAACGGAACTTTACGCATTATAATATATATATGTATATATATATTTGTTACATTAATACATATGGTATTGACTAAAATCACACTCAACTTGTTACATTTCAAGTACATCAACTCACATTCTTGATGTGAGGCCTTAGGCATAGAACCAAATTATGTGTATGATACTTAAACTTTGCTAAGATATTAACACGATCTTAACTTGAGTACAATTGGGAGAGGCTATTCCTACATAAATCTCTCATGAGGATGTAATGAGTTAATATATAGCTTGTGCACTTAAATATTTCTATCCGCGGTCACATTCGGGTTCATTATTACATTTGAGAAAAGGGAATATTAGCATAGTCTACAAACAATTTTTTGTATTAGAACACAGCTGGCTACTGAGGTGTATATAACTGTATAATCCATACTCCATGTCTTCCTTGTCCTAATTTTGGAGTTGTGTCTCTCTTGCAGGCTAGGAGACAGAAGGCTGGTGAGAAGCCGCTTCTCTCAATGTCCACGTTCATTCAGGTTGTTTTAAACATGGATCTAATTTCATAGAAATATCAACTTCAAGGATGCTTTAATCTATATTGCATGTATTTGACCAATATAAATTTGTATGTTATGTTTATTATTCTTTCCCCAACTTGTACTGCGATATTTCCCTTAACCTTATTTTAATGTTTTCTTGACTGATATACCTTATTTATCTGTATTTGCAGGCTGCTCGTAGTAATATTCTACTTGCCGTTCCAGCCCTTCTTTATGCTATAAATAATTACCTGAAGTTCATTATGCAGGTAAACTTGTATCCATACAATTTAAGTATATTTGCTTCTCTTTTAGTACTTTTCTAGTTGATGTGTTGATACATAATGCTTAAAGGTATTATGAAGTACAGCTTTGTCATCTGTACTGCATATAAAGCTGATTGCTTCATCTTTTTTTTTTAATTCCGTTAAACACCTACCAACTGATGCCACAATTGAGGAAGTGATCATAAAGCAACATATAAGAACCAAAATTGAAATATGAAAACCTAATATATGATGGAAGTCTGTTTTTTGTTGAAGAAAGCACTAAGAAAATATCTTTCATCCATTGGAAGTGCCTATACGTACATCATTATAATCCATGCAGGATTGATGAAATATATTTAGCAGGATTCACTCAGTAGCATTAGTGGGATAACTTTTGATGCCTTTCAACATTAGGATATAGCATTTATCAAGGCCTCTTTACTTGTTATTTGTTTAATATTTATTTTAAAGTTGATAGGGATCTCATAGCTCACAGTCACACCATGTACTGAACTATGTAATGCAGTGGATGATAACAATAGTGTTTGGTAATAAGAAAATCCTACATTACATAATGTTCTTACAACCATAAAATATGTAATGTCCTGAATATTGCATATGTGGGATCGTCACTCCTTTATCGAAATAAAGAGAAATTGTTGTAGTGTATTGTTGCTTTGGCAACTGTTAAACTTAAGCAAGTCCCTTGTATCCAATTTCATGCAAACTATGGTTAGATTTTATTGGAGCGCTTTCACTGTCTTTGTAATGAATACTGAACAGCATTTTCTTACTTGTTCCTCTATGCAAAAATGCTTTAGATAACTACTAACTCTCTATCCGCAAACCTTTTCTTCCAGCTATATTTCAACCCCGCAACAGTAAAAATGTTGAGCAATTTAAAGGTATGTTGCTAGTGAAGCTCCTTTTATTTGATCTGCTAGAATTTTGTTCTCTTTCTTATTTGTGTTTAACACAATGTGGACTAACAAAGTTTCCAAGACATCCATGATTTATTTACTCTCATGCCTGAGAAGCTTGTTTTTGAAGCATCAATAATTTGTTATCTTGATCAATGGTTTCTTTAAGAAGGAGATCCACTCTCATGTTTTATCAAGCTATTATGGCAGTACATAAAACTCATCAAGAAAGAACATCTCAATTGGATGCTTTTTGGCAGTATAAGCCAGAACATGTTTAAGTGGAAAAAGTATTAAAAAAACTTACAGCTAGGCAAATCCTTAGGGATAATTGGGTCTACTAAATCCAAGAGCATCCTTCTCCTTTCGTACAAGGCAACCAACATATGAGAATCTCTTTAATTGATGCAAGCACAAGTAAAGCTTATTATTATATTCAAGTCATCTCTACTTGTGTTTTATATAATTTTATCTAGAGTTTCTGATCTATTATCATTATTTTCATGTTTACTGTTTTGCAGGTTTTAGTCATTGCTGTACTTCTGAAGGTTGTTATGAAACGTCGATTTTCAATAATTCAGGTTAGTTGCCTTGATTGAGAAGCTAAGGTGGTAAAGTTTATTTTGTCTTTTTAAATTTTCTTCTATAAAAGATGAAGGTACACCAGTTCCTGGGATGTAAATGAAATAAAGAGTTTGATGAGTTAGTTGCAAGATGAGCCATAAAGGCAACATGTATAATAATGTCTATACTTTCTAGTGATTTGTTGTAAAATTGCAGTGGGAGGCTCTTGCATTGTTGCTGATTGGTATCAGCATAAATCAACTTAAGTCCTTACCTGAAAACACCGCTGCTTTGGCTCTTCCAGTCACAACCGTTGCGTATGTGTATACTTTGATATTTGTAAGTGATTCAAGGCATCTGCTGGTAATCACATTCATCATGCTTGGATATATATGCCTAGATATGATTTCCTTTCTCTATTTTCCTTATAGGCTTTCTCATAGATTTGTTCTCTGCAACCCAATCTCACTTTTAAACATTTAATACAGGTTACTGTTCCTTCTATGGCCTCGGTCTTCAATGAATATGCTTTGAAAAGCCAATATGACACCAGCATTTATCTTCAGGTGATAACAGATCAAGTTTTCTGAGTGTAGCATTTGGAGTATCTATGTTGTTTTTTGACCTCTTTTGTCGTTTACATGGACCCTCTTATAAAACCCCCTTCTCTGGGAGTGCAGATACGGCAAAAAATTGTTGGTTTCTGCCTAAATTGTCTCTTCCATAAGCCAGACATTTTTTGGTTATCAGTTTTGCCTGAGTCTACATATTTGTGACCCTATACTTGGAATAAGATAAATGCGTTGACTCAAATGTTGATCATTTTATGACTGATATATTGGAAATGGTTTGGATTTAAACATTCGCAGAATGTGTTTTGCCACTTCTAAGTATATGATCTTTTTCGTAAGATGCATGTCTCACACAAATAGATTCTCACTTCTTCTCTGCATATGTTATGTCACTTTAATCTGCAGAACTTATTTTTGTACGGATATGGAGCTATATTCAACTTTCTTGGAATTCTTGGATCTGTCGTAATAAAAGGTAGTGGTGCAAAATGTTGCTTAGATTAGTTCTACCTTTTGCAAGCTTTTACATCCAAGTATCACTGGAAGTGTAGAACATGGTTTCTAGGTTTGCTTCTGTTTGAGTTTCACTGCATTGCAGATCGGAGGACTGTCCTTGCTTTAGCTTTAGGATGGTAAAATTTGATCGTTATCTTTTTAATAATGTAGCATAACTGTTTCAGGTCCTAGCAGCTTTGATATATTAGAAGGACATTCAAAAGCAACCATGCTTTTAATATGTAACAATGCTGCGCAGGGAATTTTATCCTCCTTTTTCTTCAAATATGCTGGTAAGAGGATGATTTAAAGAGTTTCTGAGATGATTTACTTACTCTCTTGGAATAAAATGCCTGTGCTTTACTATCTTAGTTCCTCATCACCAACTATAGCTTATAGTTATTTTTTCATAATCAAGTACTCACCAAGGCTTTTTCAATGTCACCAGATACAATTTTGAAGAAGTACTCGTCTACTGTAGCCACAATATTTACAGGCATAGCATCTGCTGTCATGTTTGGCCATACATTGACCATAAACTTTATTTTGGGGATTTCGGTTGTTTTCATTTCAATGCACCAGGTATCATAAGTAATGGAAAATTTCTGTTATTTCATTTATACATATTGGGACTTACCTCTTGCTTTGTTATTTGTCTAGTTCTTTTCGCCTCTTTCAAAAGTTAAGGATGATCAGCAAAGTGGTATACTTGAGAAAGCGAATGTGCAGGATGATCATAGGTATTTACTTTTCTTTCTAACATATTCTCATAAATGAACAAATAAAATATTTGCTGGTTTTCCTGCCAAATTCTTGTCATTGTATCTTATGAGTCTCATTTCTTGAATGTGATTGTTAAGGTTTCAATTATATGAACTAGATATGGATAGACTTATCTAAAAGCTATATCTCACATTATTCTATTGACTCACTTCGATCTTGTTCATCTCATCCTGCTATCAATCCTAGTAAATTCTAGGATAATAATTTCTTGGATGGTTGAGAACAGGACAACTCCATGAAATATTGCAATGTGTTTGTTCTGACGCACTTACAAAAATATGGATAGTTTCTCTGTATAATTACGAGAATCCTGCCATTTCTTTCCACATTGTATTTTAATATCTTCTAATTACTTCGATAATGAAGAGCTGTATTCTCCCCTTGTTGATTAGCGTATATGATGGGGTTTGGGGTCTTTCTGTGGGAAGTGGCACACAACAGGCAGGGATCAACTACTGGAACATAATTAATCCTGGTATTAATAAATTAGTCATGATATGTAAGACATTTCATCAATCTAGCAAGTCATTTATGAAATCTTCAAGATGTAAACTTTTATATGTCAATTTTATTGCTTGTTGAATTTTCTTTAGCTGATGGTGTTTACATTATTTCATACCAAAATTGCTTCCAGGTTTCCTTTTTGTTTGTTGTAACTTCTTTTCTGGGCTCTAGTTTTCAATCTGGAGGAACATCATAGTCTCACACTGTATATTCTTAATTCTGTTATTCCAGGTCAAGGGATTCATCCTTCATAGAAATAGCTGCTGGAGCTAATGAGGAGGTACAATCTTTTATTATTCTTGAAGTGATTATGTCTTTCTTCTGAAACACATGGTCATCCTCATTTTACTATTTTCTGGGTCCAGGCTAGTCATCGTGTGGGACCTGATGAAACAAAACCTCTTCTTCCCACCTAAAGTTGCTTTGCTTCAGTAAGTTGCTGAAACTTTATTTCATTATACTTTTAATTAGTATTCAGGTCATATGTGTATAGGTCCATTCAACAATGTTTGTCCATATGAGCAAGATTAGATGTTTGGTCTGAATCTCAGGAACCGGAGCTCTTTTTCCCTTCAAATATCACAACTTGAATTAATTAGATTTTTTTTGAAGTGGGAGGTTAATAAAGAATTAATATAGACTGAGCAAAATTTTGTTTTCGGTTTTAAGTGAGAAGATGGCTTTTAGGTGCTGCTATGCCATTTTGTTTATATATTACCTTGCTGATAATGCACAAGAAAAACATGCATACCATTCTGCTATTTCACCGTTCGAGTGTATTTGAACATTATATTTATTTTCAGGTATTTTCGACACTGTCTGTGCAAGATATAGACCAGAAGATAACACAATGTTTATTAGGAAAAAAGAGAATAAAATGTGATCGGATCTCAACACTTCGAAGAAGTACGGTTTAGTGTCATTTTCTCTCTGGCACATCAATTCTTCCCCGGAAGAGTTTGAAAATACGTTGTTGGAGAATTCAACTTTGAAGATATAGGACAAGTGCGACATGTTTTGTCTGCCGTCTTACTCTTATACCCACAGTGTTAGACTCATTATGTATATTGATGATTTATAGGTCAATTATAAGTTGATTCATTTTTTACTGAAGATATCTTCTATCTATATGTATTTTTAAGTCCAAATTAATTTAATTTTGTTTTGTTTTGTTTTTGACTCGGTCTGCTTTTATAGGCTCATTTTATCTTGTGGTCTGTAATTTTGAAATTTCATATCTTGGTGTATATTTCTATGTAATGCAACTGCCTAAGTCCAGAGGTATGAGCAACGTCATCTGATTGGCTATACAGATAAACTCAAATTAAGCTTAGAATGATACCTCCTAAACATTCTTGAAATTTTCATTGAGTTTTAAGATATTATGTATGAAACTGAAGTGTATGAGCTTTATATTAGAGTGACGCGCTTTTAAATGTGTTTTTATCGGCGATTTAAATTTGATTGAGTTTGGAGATATTGGCTTGTGTGCCTTATTCTCAAATAAGTGTGCTGGTCATAGAGATATCGTTCTGGTTTAGTTGGCTATATATAAAGGACGTTTATTCAGCATATATGTCAATAGTTGTGATGGACTTTCTTGGCGACAGAAATGCTCCATATTACGTACGTATCAACATGTATGTTTATATAATTATTTATAAGAAAATACGTCAGTCTATTTCAACGATTCTTCCTATCTTACACAATAAATGTGTAGTACTATACACGTTAATGACTTTGACCTACATGCATTGGATACTAACGAAGGTAGAAGTGATATAATTGGTTAATTATTCTTGTGGTTCCGTTTTCAAGTACCATACTTCATTCTGTTCGCTTTTTTATACTTTATTTCATTTTGAAGATTTATTCCAATTTTTCAGTTTGCCGATATAATGTCAACTTTCCAATCACTTTCAACCATCCATACATTAATTCTCTTTCTAATTATAGTCTACCTCATACTTCTACGTCATGCCTATACATAATACATGTTGGCATTCTTTAAGAACTTCCTTTCTTGTCAAGTATTCAGACTCTGAGAATGTTTGATAAAAAAGAAAGAAAGATCATAGTTACGTAGGCAAGATTATTAAGTTTATTCCAAACACCAAAAGTTTGAGTGAAAGTGAGCGTTACGGTGGTTGGTTGTTGTTGGTGGGTTCTGTTCTTGCAGCTAACAACGGCAATTAGAAGCAAAAGAAAAAATTGACTCTGATAATTTGAAGGAGGGTAAAAGTTGTATAAACAAAATAGATGATTCCAAAATTAAATCTAATTGAGTTTTGACATATTGGCTTCTGCATCTTTCTCTCAAATATGTTCGCTGTTGGAAAGATTGTAACATGTACACAATTTATTCCATATTTCTTTTCACTGTTATATATATATATATATAAGAATGAGATTAGATACAAACCAATCTTAAACGGTACGATGAGACTCTCTTAATAATTGTTAGAGAGTAATTGACCGGGGCGCATTTGGAGGTCGCATATCGATACTTTTAACTTATACAAAGAAATATAAAATCTTTGTTCACTTTTTAGTTTATTTTATTTGTATATGGGCTCAAATTTTTTCAGTTTGCCGACTGACACAACGAAAAGGCTATTATCGTACATTGTCAACTTCCAATCACTTTCAACCTCCAAAATATTAATACAAACAATTCTCTTTGAAATCCTTTCTATTTTATACTTTCTTCATGTCTGTATATGCTGTGTTCATTACCATTTCGTAAAGATGTTTTCTAGGTTAATAGTGATCTATCCTTCTCTATCTTTTCAAGTATTCAGATCTTCTACAAGTTAGGTTGAAAAATAGAAAATTTATGTTCTTTAGTATGTAAGAAGCATTAAGATTATTAATTGGTATTGCAACTCAAAAAAGTTTTGGGAGTGAGAGATAGCGACGATCCATGTGAGAAAAAAACAAGAAAAAGAATGAGAGGTATAAAGGAGAAGATTTGGAGGAAGAAGACATTATTATGGGCACTTGGATTGGGACAACTTCTCTCTCTTCTTATCACTTCCACTGGATTTTCATCTGCTGAATTGGCTAGGCAAGGTCAGATCATATATATCTCTCAATTTCTTCATTCATCATTCATGAAATTTTCTATCATCTTTGTATGATATCCACTTGTGTCTACTTGTTTCTTATAACTTTTTGGAATACTTGAGGAAAATTAATAAATTTAATACATTTCAGAATAGATTAGAAAATGGTATTTATGTAAAAATAATTAACACATTAATTTAATATTATTATTTTATTAATTAATTATATTGATTATTACTAAAGTATCCAGTGTGGCTAGCGAGGCTGCATATATTAATGCAATAAATGCTGTATTTACTAACTAATGTATTAATGCATATACTTGGTCTAATATCTATAAAAATATGCAATTAATATTATAGATTTCCAAACGAGACCGTGGGAATAATGGTTCCAATAAAAAAACTGTTCGTTTGGATGAGAATGAGACGATACTTTAGAAAATATGTTTGTACCTTCATCCTAAAAAGACTCCCTAAACTTTGCAGCACAACTATAAGTCTCCACGGCATGAAAAGTCAAGGATCTCAAATAGATTTTAGCATGATAAAATGTGCCTACCATTTCATCAATAAGAAATAATACCTAAAAAGACCAACCACTAATAGTGGTTTTTTGTGGTAAGTCAAAAATGAACAAAATTAGGATAAAGTTTTGTAAGTTATATATAATACGATTTGGTTCGATTGTTAGTGTTAGTAGCATAAACATAAAGCAAATAATGAGAGTCAAGATCACACTAAAGACAAGGGAAATTTAGAAAGGAAAAAAAAGGTATCATCTGTTGCGAAAAACACACACCACAATCACAATAGAAAATAAAGAACATAAAATGTTTATCCAGTTCGTCATGCGACTACGTTTGGGGGCGATGTCAAGCTAGAAATTTCACTATTTTTTCCGGATACAGATTATAAGGAGAAACAACTATTAAATGGACAATAACCGAACCTTAATCCTAAGTCCATTAGGGTTCCGCCTAGGCCCAAAAAGTATAAGCAAAAAATTTGGATCATCGAGATTGGGCTTGAGTGTATAGTCCAATACTCTTAGTTTTTAACCACTGTTATCATGATTTACCGTCTTATATTTTTATAAGATTAGTGTGTAGAACTCTAAGAGGAGAACTTCTCATTTTAAAACAATGAAAAGATCCACATTATGTGGCTTGTAGTCATGGTGGAAGCCATCTTTCCCTCTTTGACCCATTAGAAAATCAACACCCACCACCACTTGTTTTTGTTTTATATTAAGTAGTGATAAATCAATTAGTTTAATAATTGAGTTTATGATCAGACACATTTCACTAATTTAAACAATTATTTAGCCTTACTTGATGCACTATGCATGCGATGGAAAACAAAATCAAGAGAGCACGATACTTTTCAAAAATAAAATAAAATCTAAGTACATGATTTTGAGTATAAATTGTTTCTTTAAAATTGACAATCTAGTCTCAAGTCATGAATTGCTTGATAGTTTATCTTATTAGCCTTATTTAGATAATACTAATTCACAAAAAAAAAAGACTCACTTTCAAGGGGCATAATGGCTAATAAATAAAGAGGCGTTTTGGGTGCAGCAGACTCCACTCCTTGAATTAATTAATTTGATTATGATTATGAAATTTTAATTATAACTAATTAACCTTAATTAAAGTACTTAATATTTAATTTATAATTAATTATTATTAAAATGATAAAATAATTATTTGGGGCTGTCCGTAGTAAAATAAAATTTAAAGCTCGTTAGAAACTTCAAAGAATAGCAACATAATAGCTGGGTACTACATTTTATTTAAAACAAAATCCAATTTCTAAAGTATTTATCTATCTCATCCCTCAAAAAACATTTTTTTTAAGGAAAACGTGGTATCCCTCAAACTTCAAAGAGTCGGGTTGATAAGAAAATATGTATACATGAAATTTATTAATCTAAATTTCATTTCAGAAAGAGTATTAATCTAAAATGAATACAGTGCGTGTGTGTGAAAATATAAAATTTGTCCTTCGAAAAAGTAGTTGACTGTCTTTCTAAAAATTGTCGCTTCAAAAAGCAACTCAAATGTCGTTCTTGATTATAGAATATGAGCTTGAGCTGTACGAGTGGACCCTTTTTTTCCTGAAACATAAAATCGTTTATGAGAAACCTCTTTTTCTTATTCTTATTCCTAATATATTATATTACTACTCTTTAATTAGAGCTCAGTCACTGTTAACAAGAATCTTTAAGTCCATATGTCGATTATATTCCAGTCAATCTACAGCTTAAAATCACAACTTTCGATTATAAATATGGTATGTCAAAACTGGAACCTTTTCATTCATCAAATTGCAATTATTTGTAGAATAACGACTGTCATCATATGCAAGAGACGATAAAGCATCTGGGAATTTGTGACAGCCGTTCAGTTTTTCCACTTAAAATCTTTTCTCTATTTTCACCAATCATTGCATCTCTATATATATCTGATCGAGCTACGTAATATCAGCTGTTAGAAGGGTTCTGGGGCAATTTTTGTAGGTTTGCTTCAGAACCAGTTAGCTTTTTCTTTCTCACCAATCCAACAAATAGTTTTACTTCGTATTTTTTTTCTAGTTCTTTTAGCTGAACAATTTAAGTACTTCACCTTTAGTGATTTCTTGAATTTCCAAGTTTGTTTGGGGCCATAATCCTAAATTTCACCCATCGATAAAAAATGATGAACTTGGATGAGTTTTGGACAAAGAATACATTGGTGGGACTTGGATTAGGACAGTTGCTTTCTCTTTTGGTGACCTCCACTGGATTCTCATCTTCAGAACTTGCGAAAAAAGGTTGCTTTCTGTCCCCTTTTCTTTTTTCCATTTTAAAGCTGATGAAAACATCATTGTGTTTCCATTTTGATCAAATTTGCTGTTTTCATCTGAGATTTCTTGGTTTTATGCTGTGGGTTTGAGTTAGATCCATCCTATAATGGATATTTATCATCAAAAGATGTTACATTTAGCTGTTTTTGGAAATATTGGTTGTTTTAGCTGTATTTAATTTCTAATAAATCCCTTTTGTCTCCAAACTACAGGAATTAATGCACCAACTTCTCAGTCTTTCTTGAACTATGTGCTCTTGGCTTTGGTGTATGGGAGCATTATGCTCTGTAGAAGGCAATCTCTCAAGGTCAGTTATTGACTTATTTTTAGGCTTTAGGTGCTCTTTTTACAGTTAAATTAGGCTTTCGATTGCTCTTTCAGTTTGAAGCTGCTTTGTGGTTAATGATGTGTTTGCTGTCCTTGCTTTGCTAATACCACTGCTGTAAAGATTTCCAAGAGTAGTTGAGTTCTTTGTCGTTCTTAATCTTTAGATCGTTTTGGCGATGAGCGAGACTAAAGTTTCAATTTTGAACAGAATATTATGTAAAATGAGGCTTGGTTTGAGCCTACATGGTTTAAAATATGCCTATTTGAACTCTTGAGTGTTAGCATATATACGACAATTTTGTTTCTGGATATCGGAAGTATTAAGTCTTGTCTGTTGTGAAGATACAGTATCTACTGTTTGGTGATATTTTGATTAACTGATATTCTCTTAATTGTCAGTAATTGGCCGTTGTCACCCTTTATGTTGCCCTCGCTGAGCTCATTGTTCCCATTTATCACATGTTCTATTTGGAGAAAAAAATTTCATTAATTCCCATTAAAATTTATAGAGTCTAGTTATGATCCTTATCACTCTTAACTTGCAAAGTATTTTGCGCAGATGTTTATAGTTGAGCCTTTAACAGATGAAAATGACCTTATATTTATCGAGGAGAATTTGCATATGTGCGTATACCACCTTTTGGAAATGTATGGTTGTTTCCATTTTAGTATTGCTGATCTGAAGCTTTGATATGGTAGAAAACTGATGCGAACATGTTTGCATGATGGGTTTAATTTAGTGAGTACTCTGATGGACCTCTCAAAGTTATAAAATAAAGGAAGGTTTTTGTGGAGATATCCGTCTAACTTTTGAGCAGTTAAGTAGGTTCACTTTGCACTTACCTGTATATACTTCGAAAGTGTAACTTGTGTTCATGCATCTGACTGCTAGATAATGATTTCATAGATATGCTTATTTTGAAACTGCTAGATAATGATTTCATAGATATGCTTATTTTGAAAAAAAAGTTTCATGGTTTTACATTTTTTTTCAACTCTTTTCTATAAGCAGGCAAAATGGTATTACTATATATTGCTCGGAGTGGTTGATGTAGAAGCCAATTTTCTTGGTAAGTATCTATCAAGATGTCCTCGTAGTTTGGGATATGTTCCAAGACTAGACACAAAGCAACTAAATTGATCTTATAATGAAGTTATCTTGTGAACTCTCTCGAGTGCTTGACTGCCTTCTGAACACCCATAACTTCAAATAGTTGGATATATCGATAAGGCTTGGATGCCACGTTGCTGGGTCGGGGATAGATATGTTTATGTAACTAATGCTACCAACAAGTGTTTGCCCATTTATTTCTAGGACACATGTTACACACATACAACACTCACATCCTTTTCTGTTTCCCTAGCATGATGAACTAGAAGTAAACATAATCGCTTTTTCATGCTTATTGAAGAATAAACTAAGTACCTTTTGACATAACAGTGGTGAAGGCCTATCAGTATACGTCGATTACCAGTGTGATGCTGCTGGACTGTTGGACCATCCCTTGTGTCCTATTCCTCACCTGGTTCTTTTTGAAGACGAAGTACAGATTTAAGAAGTTGGCCGGTGTTGTAATATGCATCGCTGGTCTCGTAGTCGTCGTTTTCTCGGACGTGCATTCTGCAGATAGATCAAGTAAGTTGTATTTGCGATGTTAAAATTATTGTTCTAGTTAATTCTCTCTTTCAAGCTGAAGTTAGGAATTGCATGCATCTTTTACCCACAACCAATAGTAGCGGGAGAAATGTCCGTCATATACTTGATTATGCTATCCATGCAGGATTTTCTTTTGCTTTTATTATATGAGAAGTTGTAACAATGTTTGTGGAGAAACAATGTGGTTTTGGGCTTGTGGATCACGTACAATTAGTTTTCCTAGGAAAGATTTGAGAAGATAAAGCGAGGACATTACCCCTTTTATTCACCTTGACTACTTTGTAAATGTAGTAGGAGAAAGAGAATGTAATTGGTTTAATAGTTATACTAACCCAATTAAAAATTGTCATGGGCATCTACTCGCTTCCAAATTTTGTTTCTATTTATGTCCTTATCTTTCGCATATTTGCTTAACACTTTCTAGCTGTGATCTTATACTTAATTGTTGTTTAGGTGGTAGCAACCCTATCAAGGGTGATCTGCTTGTTATTGCTGGGGCCACACTTTATGGTGTTAGTAATGTCAGCGAGGTAGGTAGCTGTAGAGAACTATTTCCTTGTTTACTGTTTTGGCTCCTTGTATTTGAGAACCCATCCGTCTGGATTTCAGCAGTACTTTTTCGTCGTAAATTTGTTTCCTTCTCCTTTCTGGCTCAGATAACACAATGCTTTCTGTTTCCTAATTTCTTCAATCGTAAATCTTTATTGAATTCATATTTTTTGTCCCATTGATTCTGCAGCTAGGTGCATTTCTAAATAGCATATAAATTGCCACTTGATATTTATAGTTTTCCCTTACTTCTGGAGGTTAAATTTTTTGTATCGTTGTTGTATGCAGGAATATTTTGTTAAAAGTGCTGACAGGGTCGAGCTTATGGCTTTCTTGGGCTTTTTTGGTGCAATAATAAGTTGTATCCAAATGTATCCTTTTCTCCATGTTTTGCAGTTCTTCGTCGCATAGTTTCTTCTACTGGTCTTTTTTACTGCAAATTCCTTGACAATGTGCTGCAGAGTCGTACTCGAACGTGATGAACTCAGATCTATTCACTGGACGCCAGGAGCGGTAGTGCCCCTAACCCTCTCCCTATCTCTCTGTCTTTGTCTGTCTGTCTGCTCGCCATCAATTTCCTCAGGGATAGCTGAAAATTGCTATTACTACTTGCATAAGAAAACTATTGTTTCGTTTTAAGTCGGAAGGTTCAGATATTCCTACTGTATTCCGTGTTTGATTCATTGTTGTTTTGTGAGCCTAGGAATCAGGTCAATGGAGGAGGGCTATGTGTAATTGATTTTCAGAGATAGGATAAACCATTTGACCTAAATTGCAGAAGTATTTTCCTATATCTATCATATGAAATACTTGGCACGAGCTATCCTATATGAACCATACACAAGCCAGGGATGTTGAGAATGAAATCAAACGTTTAAGAAACTCCCAGGCGGTTATTAAGCGCTGAGAAAGCTACTTTCTGAAAGATGCTTTAGGTCCCTGGTCCAAAATTAACTTAAATTAAATAAGCTCTTTCTGTGGTTTTACATGATTTGAGGATCCTCGTGCTACAGCCATAGTAAGTTCTGATTTCCATTAAAACTCGAACTAATTACATTGTGCTATTTTCTGTTGCAGACGTTTCCTTTTGTCGGATTCTCTGTTGCTATGTTTCTGTTTTACTCTGGAGTCCCCGTCTTACTTAAGGTAAGGTGGTTTGTTTTCAGCTGATTCTGTTTCAGCTGAAAAGATATGGACGATGAAATCCAATCTCGAACTTCTTATCACCTTTATCTTTCGTATATACTATTTCTGATGAATCATTCTCACACAACTTTTCATATGCAGATAAGTGGATCGACAATGCTTAATTTGTCACTCCTAACCTCAGATATGTGGGCAGTTTTAATTCGAATCTTTGCCTACCATGAAAAGGTGTGGAAGAACATAGTGATCGGAAAAAAATGCTGATTGTTTTCATTCATTCTGCTCCCTATGATTCTAAGTTTGAAATTCATGTTTCCCCTCTAGGTTGATTGGATGTACTTTGTAGCTTTTGCTGCTGTCACCGTCGGCCTACTTGTTTATTCAGGGTATGGATTTTTATTTTTTCCTTTCTCACACTTCTACTCAGTTGTTATGATTAAGGATTACATGACCGGGCAAGCTCAAAATCGTTCAATCAATGAAAGTATGTGGTGGATTAGGGTATAGTAATGTTATGCGTCTGAGCTAATCGATTGTTATAATTACTCCTTCGCATTGCTTTCATGACACTGATTGCTCCATGCCAGAACTGATCACAGGGGCGATAAGATTGATCAGAATACTGCTGAGGTGGCGGACGAGGAGATCGAGCATAGCAAGCACTTTGACGAGGAGGCCGGTGCAGGTTGCTCGGAAAACACAGACGCAGTTGGGAGCTCCAAAGCTGGATACGGCTATGGTTGGAAGAGGGATGGTAGTTCCAGTTCTGCTGCCGGCGAAGGCGGCGTGGATTCGAAAAGTTAAGGAAAAATCATGGGTATCTATGGGAGGAGATTCTGATCTAGTCAGTTTTATAGAAAGTTAAGTATATATATCCTTGCATGCTTCTATATGTAGATGATAGAGCATGCTATTGTTGAAGAAAAAAGCATGAAATGATTCCTTATTATTTGTCTTCAATAGATGAATTTGGTGGCTCCTTTCTATAATTTTCATAAGTTATTATTGTTTTTGTAAGTTGATATGATTTATAGTTATGGTTGCAGAAGTTAACCTATAGCTTGAAAAGTGATGTTTTTGAATTTGATGTAGTACTCGTGACTTGGATTAATTAGAGATAACCTATTGCTATAAAGATGAAAGGATTAATTGTCTCAAAATCCATAAATTTTTGTTATTTTTGTTTTATCTTGGACATGAAGTTTCAATTTTTTTATTCTAAATTCTTATATTTGTTGCAAATTCTTTTTTTCTTGCGATTTAACAATTCAGTCAAATCAAAGTTGAAGTAGCAGTTTGAAAATTTGAATAATTTAAGTATTTATTAACAAATTAGTTAAATGGTTTAAAATATACAATTTTGCCCATTTTTAGTTTGGTACACGAATTTAGTGGTGTTGAAGTTGATTTGGTTGAACGTTTAAATCATGTAGAAGTAACCACCGTTTGTTTAAATGGGTAGCGAATTTAAGAAATATCAATAAGCTATAATACTTGTTGTTAATTGAACTTGACTTGAATATTAAGAGATGGTCTCCTGTACATCCGTCTCGTGCATGCGTATTGATTTTGATATTTTTTGATGTAAATAATCCTTAAGTAAATGATACTTTTTTTAATGTAGATAATATTTTTCTATATAATAAATGATATTTTTATCCATCCACATGGCGCAATCGGATCTACAAAAGTTTTTGTGTGATACTAATCATATCAAGGATTACAATAAGGATTAGTTGTCAAATAATGCATTATCTTAAAGTCGATTTGTGCTTTAGCTAAAAACATTATAATAAAGACTTCATCGAAATAAATTCGTCACTCTTACTTTTTTTTTTACTACTGAAAAATGATGTGTCAAATTAACTACGTGGACAAGACGTTTGACGTAGATCAACCACGTGACTAATTAAATGAAATCTGCCATGTCATTTTACAGTGGCTTGACAAAATTAGGGTGGCCACTTACTACAAATCGAAAGGGTGGATCTTTAATTTTTTTTAAGTTGTGTTTAAATTACAAAATGGGGAATGCATTACACTATTTAATAATTAGTCCATATATTAATTAGATTGTGATATTATGTCAATTAGTAATTTCCTTGTTATGGTGAAGTTAATTTGATAAAATTTGATATATTTTCGTTGTATGAATTCTAGTGAAGTTGGCAAGTTGATTTGCTCTAATTCCCTCTGTTTCAAGTCTACTCGTCCAACTGAAACAATGGCGTAAACAAAATCCTCTACTATATCGTATATACACTGTAATTTATGTCTGATTTTAAACAAATTAATACATATTTATCACCTATATATGTTCAAAAAGTTATAGTTATTTTTCTAACTGTAAACCTTCTTTAAAATAATACTTTATAAATTAATAAATTTTCTAAATTGTTAAATTTCTCTGTGTAGTGAACCCAAGTATTTTTTTAATGTTTTCTGGTTTAATTGATAGAACAGTAGAAACAGTGAGATACGAGATAGAAAATAGAGAGAATTGAGAGAAGAAGGATAGAGAGAGAAAATAACTTCATTCCTGCCATTTCTTGCCCAACTCATGACTATTTGTACCAGGTGGTCCCCTACTAAAGGAAAAGTTGGCTGGTGTACGAAAAGCCAACAATTAAAAAGGTAAAGCAAAACTAATGCTAAAAACAAAGTGCAGGAAAATAAAAAACTACTTCTTGAAGCACGCTTTTCCGTAAATCACAGCATCCTTTTTCTACTTCAAATCGGCTCCCTAATTCAATCAGCAAGCCCTAGCCCCAATTTTGCAAAGACATCATTTTTACCAGTAGCTCCCAATTCTTCATCCAATCTCATGACAATACCCCTCGCCGGTAAGGATCCTTGTCCCCAAGGATGGAAAGATGGAAACTTCGGTGAATATGCTTGGAATCCTCCCAAGTGGTGAACTCAGGCGACATTCAACCATTGCACCAAGATTTGCGAGGCGATTCTCCTTGCGGACGACGGGCGGTTGTCGATGATGGCTAAAGGTTCGATCTTGAGCCGACCATTGGTGTCCGTCTCGGCAATTACAGAGACGGTATGTTCTTCTTAGCAATACATTTCTTGAGGAGAAACATGAAATACCGGGTGTCTGCGATGTTTACGGGAGATCTAGTTTGTAGGCAACATCACCCACCTTCTAGGACGAGTAAGGCCCATAGTACCTTGAAGAAAGCTTGAGATTCTTGCGAGAGAAATCGAATTTTGTCGAAAAGGTTGAAGTTTCAAATAAACCTTATCACCCACGAAACTCCCGCTCACTGCGCTTCTTATCGACAAAAATTTCATACGTTGTTGAGCACGCAATAAATTATCTCGAAGAACCTTAGTGAATTCCTTCCTTTGGGACAAAACCTCCTTAGCCAAGTAGGAGGTCGAGATAGGATCCGAGAATCATTTTGGGAGGAAAACCATATAGAGCTTGAAAGGAGTGCATTTCAAACTCTGTGGAAACTAGTATTGTACCGATTCGCGCAGAGATAACCACTTGAACCAGTTCTTAGGTTGATTCCCGACCATGCAACGCAAATAGTTTTCTAAACACTGGTTGAGTCTTTCTGTTTGGCCATCAGTCTGTGGGTGGTAAGCAGAAGACATATTGAGTGTGGTGCCCATGAGTTTGAACAACTCCCTCCAAAAGAGACTAGTGAAGACTTTATCTCGATCGAGATGATACTCACGGGGGTCCATGTAGTTTATAGATTGTATCTAAGAATAGCTTGCAGCGATCGAGCGTGTAGGGATGGGATAGGGCGATAAAGTGAGCATATTTTGTGAACACATCAACAACAACTAGGATCGCATCTTTTCCTCCTGACTTGGGCAACCCTTCTACAAAATCCATGGCAATATGAGTCCACGAAGTATGTGGTACAGGAAGAGGTTGTAATAACCCTGGATAGGAATTAGTATCAGGTTTACTCCTTTGACAAACATCACATTCCTGTCAAACTGGACCACCGCTTCTTTCATTTTTGGCCAGTAGAACAGATTCTTAAGCCTCATATAGGTGCCCTGAATACCCGAGTGTCCCCAGGTAAATGAGCAATGCATCTCATTCAAAATATTAGTTCTGAGACTAGTGTCAGCCCCAACTACAATTGCGTCTTTATGTCGAAGTATGCCGGCAGTGAGTGAGTATTCAGGGAATGAAGTGTTGTCAATAACTTTAGCAGTAAGAACCTTAGATAGGTGTGGATCTCCCACATAACTTTGAACAATCTGTTGCATCCACATAGGAGAAGCTGTAGTGATAGCGGTACATTCCTGTTCCGTTGTACCACATCTAGAAAGGGCATCAACTGCCTTATTATCAACACCCTTTTTATATTGTATCTCATAGTTTAGGCCCAACAACTTGGTAAGCCACCTCTGTTGTGTAGGGTTCATGGACTTCGGTCCAACAAGTGTCGTAGGACTGTTGGTGGGTCTTAATAATGAACTTATGCCCTTGTAGATAGGTCTTCCATTTCTGCACTGCCATAAGGACTGCTAGGAACTCCCTCTCATAGATAGACAAAGACTGATTCTTTGGACAGAGAGTCTTGCTCATAAAGGCAATGGGTCTCTGGTTTTGCATTAGAACTACCCCAACACATGAACCACTTGCGTGCATTTCAAGGATGAAAGCGGTGTAAAATCGGGAAGTCTAAAAGCTGGAGCGATAGTCATTGCTCTCTTTAGTTTCTCAAAAGCTTCTTCTGCCTCTTTGCTCCAGAAAAACTTATCCTTCTTTAGTAAATCAGTTAACGGCCTGCTAATAAGCCCATAATCCTTGATGAACTTCCTGTAGTACCCTGTGAGACCCAAGAATCCCGAGGTTCTTAACAGATTTAGGAGCAGGCCATTAACCATACAAGAAACCTTTTCAGGATCTGTAGCTACCCCAAATTGGGTAATAATATGCCCGAGATATTCCACCTGTTGTTTCCCGAAGATACACTTACTCTTCTTTGCATATAGTGTGTGTTTCCTCAATAATTCCAATACAATCCTGAGATGAATCAAATGATCATCCCAAGTCTTGCTATAGACTAGGATGTCATCAAAAAATACCAACACAAACCTTCTCAAACAATCTTGAAAAACTTGATTCATTAGAGATTGGAAAGTTGCCGGTGCATTGCAAAGCCCAAAAGGCATAACCAAGAATTCAAAGTGACCATGATGGGTGCTTGAAAATCGTCAAGTACTTGTCCTCATTCTTGACCGGGATCCGAAAGTATCCGGATCTTAAGTCCATTTGGAAAATATATTGATCCACTCAACTCATCAAGTAGTTCATCTATAAGAGGAATAGGGTAGTCATGCTTGACAAGAAGAGAGTTTAAATACCGTAGTCCACACACATTCGCGGTATTATCTTTCTTCTTCACCAAAATTATGGTGAAGCAAAAGGGCTCCTACTATGTTGTATGATTCCGCTTCCAACATCTCCTTCACAATCCTTTCTATTTCATCCTTATGACTGTGAAGTTCGTAAGGATATTGATGTTTTGGAATGCTATTGGGCTTCAAGGTTATCGATGTTCAACCCTCTTGATGGTGGTAAACCTTGGGGCTCGGCAAAATGTCTTGAAAATCATCAAGTAAATTGTCTAATACATGGTTTCCTTTACTGATGCGGAGGTGGACTTTTAGGACAAAACTTCTTCTATAGTGTCCAACTGTTTGTGGAAAAGATGGAATAGAAAGTGTCATGATAGGTTGGCAATCCACAATGGTGGTAATGGCTTGTAGCTTAACTCTACGTCCTTTCTTTTGCACAGTCATTGTCATCTTCTTATAATCTAGCTCAATAGAGTACAATGCCTCAACTAATCCCCTCCCAAAATCAGATCATACCCTTCACTATTCAAGATTCTGGGAGTATAAGTAAAATCATGTCCTTGTATACTCCATCAAAATCAGATGCCTTGTGTGTGACCAATTTTGCCCATTAGCCACTCTTATAAGGAGTGGTTTATCTTCTTCTATCTTGCACCCTAATCTTTTTGCAGTACCTTCTTGTAAAAAACTGAGAGTGCTTCCAGTATCAATAAGAATTTGGAGTTGGTGTCCAGTGGCCTCACCCATCATTTTCATGGTAGTCATGCCCCCTCCTCCCATGAGAGAATTAATGGATATTTGTATCTCTTCCATATCTACATTTTGATTATCTTCAGTTTCTTCACTCACCAGTTCACCTTGCAGGACAGAGAGTTCTTCTTCCTCAGTCATCATAAGATAGTTGATCCTATTTTTACACCTGTGTCCAGGACTGAATTGTTCATCACAGTTGTAGCACAATCCTTTCTGTCTCCTAGCAGCCATCTCTGCCGAGGTGAGTAGTTTGGTGGTCGGCTTAGTAAGAAGCTGAGTGTTGTTTTTGTTGAGAAGAGTAGTATCAACCTTCCTATATCCTGCAGTAGAATTTTGATGAGGTTTTGTCATAGCCCGATCCTCTTTGATATAGTTTCCAGTGTTGCAATTTGCTGATCTCCCAACTCTATAGCTTGCTCGAGTAGTAGGTTTGAACATACCGACAAAAGACTGTAATTCCTCACTAAGCCCACTGATGAAGCTTGCTACAAAGTAATCTTCAGAGAACTTATTTTGATTGCTCAACAACAAACATGCCTTTAGTTCTTCAAACTTATCCACATAATCGAATAAATGCCCAATTGTCTTAGCTTGTTAAACTCAACAATGACCTTAGCTTCCCTTATGCCTTCAAATCTAACTGAAACAATTTCTACAAATTGTTCCCAAGTAACGCCTAGCTGCAAATCTCCCAAATTTTGAAACCACTGCAGAGCTTTGCCCTCAAAGTGCATAGAAGCCAAATTAATCTTACATTGATCAAGTAGATTAGGAATGATTTTAAAATAGTTGTTGCACTTGAAGATCCGAGCCCTAGGATTAGCCCCATCAAATCTAGGAAATTCTACCACAGGAATAGGAGTATTAATAATTGGATCTGGTACCCAACTTCATTTTAGAACCGGTAGATCCTGCAATCCACTAAAATGCCCTTGAGGTGTAGGATTTGGATCCCCAAAATCGAATCTAGGTCCTCATGATTTCCATTTTGTGGATATTGAGCAATTGTAATTGGATTTCGACTAAAGTATGAGTTAAGTGTTCGGTTTGTCTTGCATTTTAGAACTCATACCATCAATTTGTTCCTGCAGCTTCACCTCGGTGGCCTCCTTTTCATGGATTCGCTTGCAAACTCGATCCGCCTTTCCTCTGCGCTTCTCGGATGTCTTTCAATCGTGTGTTTTCGCCATGATCTAGCCTTGCTTTGATACCAATTGTAGTGAACCCAAGTATTTTTTAATGTTTTCGGTTTAATTGATAGAAACGGTAGAAGCGGTGAGATACGAGATAGAAAATAGAGAATTGAGAGAAGAAGGATGAGAGAGAAAATAACTTCATTCCCGCCATTTCTTGCCCAACTCATGACTATTTGTACCGGTGGTCCCTACTAAAGGAAAAGTTGGCTGGTGTACGAAAAGCCAACAATTAAAAAGGTAAAGCAAAACTAATGCTAAAAACAAAGTGCGGAAAATAAAAACTACTTCTTGAAGCACGCTTTTCCGTAAATCACAACATCCTCTTTCTACTTCAAATCGGCTCCTAATTCAATCAAGCCCTAGCCCCAATTTTGCAAAGACATCATTTTACCAGTAGCTCCCAATTCTTCATCCAATCTCATGACACTCGATTCCTACTTGGGTCAATGTGAAAAATCATCAATTTTAATAAGATAATAAAATAATAATTTTTTGGAGAAACCTTTTACAAATATATAGGTCTCGCCAAAATCATAAATTAATAATTTTTAAAATATTACAATTATGAATATTATGGTAACTTATTGAAATATGAATCTATTGTTGACTGATTCTTCTTGAAATTAAAGTGTAGGTGGATTTCATCCCTAACTTTTCTAATTGCATCAAGAAGTTATGGTTTCGAGTTCTCCAGCTGCAATAAAAAGTTGTGAAGAATTGTCATCGTTTTCAATGCTTCCTTTTGCGTAACTGCTTCCGATTAGGGATGGCAATCGGGTCGGACGGGCACGGATAGTGCCGAACCACTTTCGTACCCGCGAAAATGATCCTCGCTCGTGACCCGCCCGCGACCCGCGACGGGTAGGAGATTCCCACCATACCCGCGACCCGTGGGTTAGCGGATACCCACAAACCCGCCACCCGACGGGTATCCGCCACCTGCCACACGCGGACTACCCACGAAACCTTCACCCGCGACCCGCGAAACCAAGCATTTCAAAAAACAGGAAAATATCACTAACAAATTCATAAATCATAAGTTCAAATCTACAATTCCACATTCAAATCCATTAAGTTCAAATCCACAAATCAATAACACAATAAAAATTCAAATCCACAAATCAACAACACTAAATGAAAGTTCAAATCCAATTTAACAACAACAAATGGGGAGATCAAGTTATATTATCATAAAATAATTATTATACGAATAGTTTTTCGCGGATTCGTGGGTAATTCGCGGGTAAATTGCGGGTGTTTTCGCGGGTAGAATTCGCGGGTATACGGGTTTCGTGGGTACGGGTAATGCCAAACCATTTCCGTACCCGTGAAGTAAACGAGTCCTGGTTTTCAACCACGAACGTACCCACGGGTACGAAATGCACACCAAACCCACGAATAATTGGGCAGATACCCGCGGGTATTGGGTACCCGCGGGTCGATTGCCATCCCTACTTCCGATAGTGTTGAACTTTTTCCATATTGAGATTTATGTAATTATTTCGTTATTTATCATACATGAATATATTTAATTAAGTACAATGTATTAGTTGATACATGAATATATATTTAATTAGGTAAAATGTAAGATACATGAATAAGATTTAATTAGTTACATTATATTGGTAGATACATGTATTTTTAATTAAACATACATGAATCTATTTAATATAAATACATTAAAACATTATCTACTATTTATTTGTACAAAATATGACTTCACCAAAAATTATAGTTTCTTAAATCAAGAAAATACTATGACATTAATAAATTATTAATTTAACGATATATTAATATTTCTTTAAATTAATAGAAAATCTAGATCCAAAGACTATTAATTTATAGAGTTCTTACTATAATTCAACAAATTGATACAGTGCCATGACTTTGCACGAAGGGCATAAATGTTTTAAAATTAAATTTGATTTTGGTAAGAAACAACCAGTTCCATAAATGAAAAAGACAATATCGGGAAGATAAAATATATTTAAGAAAGTTGTGAAACATGGACCCAAAAATTAAACGTTGCAAAAACTCTTTCTAGATTAATAAAAGTATGAAAAAAAATCTAAAAATTTTGGTGGAAATTTTAACTAACTACTAATATTCATTAGATCATAAATGTGTTATCAAGATCTGAAGTCCTTAGCCATTGATTTGATACATTTCCAATTATAAAATAAATTCATCTTTCTTTGAACCAATATAATATTAATTAGATCTAATTTATGCAACATAACTAAGAGGGTGTTTGGCTAAACTTATAAGCTCTTTAAAAGATCTTATAAGTTGTTTAGGAGCTTATAAACTGCTACAAAGTGTTTGATAAAAAAAGCTCATAAATGAACATATAAATCGTGAAAATAATCTCCAACAGCTTATAAGATCCCCTAAAAATAAATTGTTCAACCCCAATTTATTTTTTCATAAGTTTATAAGCAACCATGAATTTATCAAAATAACTTTATTATAATTCGTTATTTCTTACATATACACTACAAACTTCACATCTCGTCAATTTTATCTTTATAACTATGATTTTCCCTCTCTAACTCATGATTCTTACTCTAACTTATAAGATCAATTATCCAAACACTTTAACAACTTAAAAGGTCTTGAGACATTGCCTCTTATAAGCTCTCTAAAATAAGCTTAGCCAAACACCCCCTAAGTTATACGCTCAATAACTACAATCATCGTCAATCCACTCCGGCTCTCCCAATAATCATCAATAAAATAAATAGCATTCCCCTTCACTCATCCCCCCATACCATCACCAACTCATTGCCCCAAAAAACACCACAAATTCATCCAAACCCTGATACCATCACCGACTCATTGCCCCAAAAAACACCACAAATTCATCCAAACACTCCACATTAACCCACTCACTCCCCATTATCCTTGAACACACAAAACCCTATCGTCCTACACGATAGGCCAGTGGCTCTGTTGCATAGTCGGTGAAAGTGTCACCCTCGCCCACCACCTTGCCGTCGTATCTGACAAACTCCCCGATGTACCTCACGACCATGAGTATCTGCTTGTCCGACAACAACGCCAGGTACCATTGCGAAGAGTAGAGATCCATTGAAAAGTCTCGCGCTAGCGGTAGTGTTTTCGAATGTGATTCTTGAATTATCATCGTCTTCTTCGGAGTAGTTTCATTCAAATCCCATGACTCGACACACAACCCCAACGCTAATGCATACAAAGTGTTTGATTTGTCACAGTAGATGACAAGTCTCGCTTTGGGAGTCAAGGTTTTCCACAAGTCGTCTCCGTTATGCAGAAGGAGATTTTTGTTCTTAGTCGGAAAGTGTGCATGGCAACAACGACATAGTTGTTGGGTTAGCCGTGGGAAGAACTGACACATTGGGAGTTTTTGAGGACTTTGAAGTTGTGTTGTCTCTTTCTTTGAGGCTGGAGAGAAAGAGAGAGGCTATGGAGTTCTTCGTTATTTCCGTTAAGGAGTGTGAGCATGAGGTGGAAGCTCTGCAATTTCTCTTCTTATTATTAAGTACGCAACACGTTGGAGCAAAAACAGTTCAAGTTGAAAACAAAATTTAAAAAATATGAAGTACGCACCAAGTTGGAGCAAAAATGGGTCAATTGAGACATTTTATTTCCTATCATGTTAGTGGTTGTACAATATGACATTATTATCCAAGAAAATCATAGAAGGATAAGCAATATCAAGTAAGATCACATAAATTAAACTCATCAAACCAAAATATGTGTTTATTAAGAAGCTTTTGCATTAGCTTTATTCCTAAAAGTATTCCACAAAATTGAAAAGTAAAACAAAATACACCATGTATCAATATGGATCATCTCTAGGTTTATCAAGTCTCTTCAACTTTTTTCGCTTCGCCCTCGGAAACAAGAGCTGCTGAATCTGTTTATCAGCAGCAAACTCCGAAGTCGCCTGCACAACAAGAAACAAAGAAAATCAATGTTTTGTTACTATGGGGTAACATGATCTATTATGAAGAAATAAGAATGTAACATAGAACAAAAAGCTACATAAGAAACTACTCCTAGGAAAAGGATCGGCTTAAGGTGTGCTTACTGACCCGGGTTTTGAAGGAGAAACGATGTGTCCGTACTTCTGTTCCTGAATAAACTCTAACATCCATGCCAAGGCTATCAACTCCAATTAGATTTGCACTCTACAAACGACAGATGGGATTACACAATCAGAGTTGTTATGTGCACCATCTGCTCAGGAGGTGAAGGGCAGAACCCATAGTGTGACCACCAAATCTAGAAGCTACTAGTCGTCTCCAAGTTTAAGGAAAATGTCAGCGAGAGTAACCGAGATAAAGAAACAGATTCTGAAGGTCATAGCTATTGATGACTACAATCTATATTTAGAAACAGAACTACAATCTCAGGGAGTTTTTGCAGTTACTTCAATTCAGTAATATAAATGAATTTGTGAGCAATAGTTGTTGGTATGTATGGTGCTAACCTCAACATGTAGCCCTTTCTTTTTGCAAAGCGCTTTAAGAGCAACACTGCACCTCATTCCTGTCTGAACAAAGCGCTCTAGAATTGATGGGTTTGAGTGCACAAGAATATCAGGCTCAGCATATTGAAAATCCTGAACACCAACCATTGACTGCAAAAGAACCATACAGAAATCATTGGCATAGCACTCAAGTACGCTCTCATGTGTATAACAAGAAAATAACTTTTTGAACAGCTACATTCATTTCGATGAAAACACGACTTCATTCTAAACTAAGGCTAAAGTGAACTGAGAGAGAATTAGAACTCATGATAAATCCTCATCAATAATCCTCACAGTTACTGTTCTGTCATCTCTAAAAATTTCTTTTTATACATATAATATAACACCACCTTTTGTAACAATTAGAACATTTAAAGCTTGTCTGAATATGACGTTGAAACGGAAACATTAAACTGACGAAAAATTGAGGATGCTAAATTTGGTACAAATTAAAAGGTGTGTTGTAATTGAAACATTTTAAATGTTGTGTGGAAATTGCAAACAAGTGTAAAAGTAGAGAGTTTTCCTGCAATGTCAGGGCTACATCGAGAACATAAAACAAATTGGGGATCCCATAGAAACTAATGAAAACTCTAATTTCTGGAAAGATTGTTGGTAGAAGAAACCACTATATACACAATTTGAAATGGAGATACACCAGGGACTGTAGAAGAAACATGATTATACATGCCTGAATACCATAGACCGAGAATAGTTCAATCTTTGCGATATCCAATCTATAGATGGTTGATCTACCACATCTCCCCTCATCCTTTGTACTGTAGCTCACAATATCTCCATCTGAGAAAACAAGCTTCAGAGAAACTAAAAGGTAGGATAAAGATGGCAAACTAACTATGAAACATCAAATTCAGATTAAAATAAAAAAAGGAAACAAGACAAAGCATAAATAAAGTGTATTTTTGCAACATAATTTCCACAAAAAGACTACAACATAATTATATTAACACAAACAATGGGGTTAGATAATTAAAAAGAAAAGAACTAGAATTGTAATTCAATTGAGAAATACACTACACAGATCAATTACCTTTGCAGTCTAAGGTGTCACTATCACTTTCTTTATCATTGAAGAGCCGTCGGAGGTAAAACTCTTCATCTATGAAAGTAGGCTTGAGAAACCCCAGACAGCAACACCATTTGATGGGCGATCCATCTTTTTAGCATGTTCAACATGAATAGCCTGTAAAGAAACAAGCCCAAAATGGTTTATCATATACACCACCTATCTTAAAAGTACCTGAAATTTTTTCGTGTTATGTTATATTCCTATGATTTTCTCCACTCCCTTAGGGTCTAGTCAAAGAAAAATTGTTGCTCAGAGAAATCTTAAATACTTGTCTTACTTAGTTACCAATTAAGTATACAGCAGCACAAGTCCAAGCACTTCACAAAGGCCATGTAGAGATGGAAGCCTCATCTGTTTATACTTCAGCTAAAAAGTTAACAGGTAATAAATCCATTAAAGTATATATGTGATCTTCAATCATGGTACAAGCAAACATTAAACTGCTTCTACTGTTACTAGTAAGTTCTATACATATATTTATATTACTAATTTAAATAGATCTTTCAAACCATACAAACAGAAATGAAGTAAATATTATAAAAGTAACAAGAAAAAGCATAAAATGCCTTGTAAAAGTAAAACTAATAAACTAACAATTGAGTTGTAATTAGCCCTTTTATAGACTGAACCTAACAAAGAAAGCAACCAATCATGTATAAAATACACAGGCAATTTAATTAGTTTCCATGGCATTTAAGAAGACAAGTCTGATAATGATAAAGTTGAAACTAATGGTTTCAAACATTGAACAACCTTTGACAAGCACTTGGCAAAGTAAACTGGATGGGTCCAGTTGGAATTCTCAGGCATTCCCCAATCAATCCAAATGCCAGCCTTATTAGGTTCCTCTACCTGGTCGAGACAAAAGGTGCATTGTTTAAAAGAGCGGACTGATGAACCAAAGGGTAAATATTAAAATTCGGGTGATAGATTTTTTCTCACTTCAAAGTAGTCATCAGCAAATAAATCATCATCTCCAGCATCAAAGTCCAAGATATCATCTAAAATATCCATTTTCCTGCTCTCGTAATATGAGATGTCCATTCCAATCAAAGCGGTCTAAGGACATGCAAATTGACATAATGTCAAACCATAATTTAAACAAAAAAAGATAGGTTTTTTTTTTTCTTACAAAAAGCATTGGATCAGCATATGTTTATACTTCATAAAATGGATGAACCCCTGTAATTTCCAGAAATGTATCAATTGGAAGATAAATTAATTGGAATTTCAGTAATGACAGTGTGACATCAATAAATGTTTTCAAGGAACTTCCACCGAGTCCTCTCTTCATCTCCATATTAAGAGGTGATGTCATTCTCTAGCTTTCAAAAGAAAATATAAACATTTGACAGCAGTGAATTATGGTTTCACAAACCATGTTTAAATGACAGTCGGTGCAATTTGCAATTTGAACACAAAAAGAATAATATCTTCTACAATTTCCCAAATAAGAGAAATATGGGATAAGAAATAAAAAATCGAGTACAGGACGTACTAAATTAAAATCTCACCACAGGATTACTAGCTCCATGATCTTGCAATATATTTTGACCGTCATGAACCTCAAAAAATATATCTGAAAATAAGTGAAAAGCACAATAAGTAAATGATTGTAAGTACAAAAAAAAAGCATTAAAGAAAATTCAGACTATAAAAGGGAGAGGCAAACCTCCAAAGTCATCAATAACATAGTCAAATTCAGCCCATGAGATTTGTTCATGTGGCTCAGAGTGCACACTACTTGGGAATATCAACAATGCCTTGCTGTTTGCCTAAGCAGAACGGAAATTAGATAACATATTATAGATCCTGATTAAATATATTGCTTACCATTGTATCTAACGTACTTGTTGATATCATAAGAAAATATATTTGATTTGGAGCTTAAATATATTATATATTAAAGGGAAAACCTCGACAGCAGTCCTGGCAATCTCAGCAGATGTAGGCATTGTATCACGAGCACGCCGATGATCTCTCAATTCTTCAAGTGGATGATAACCAGTAGCATAACTAGAAGAGTCAGGGACTGAATCTGAATAATCAGCAGCTACTGAAACTTTGAAACACAAACATCACGCCCCTGATGCGACCAGTGAAACTGAGCATTCCCAAACAGAAATTCCCTTCTGAAACTGAAATATTTAGTTTATTCCATCTGGGCTAATTCCAAAGGAGAAAGTTAAGCAGCATTTACTAAGATGCAAACAAGAGGAACTTCTATGTTTCTTGAATAGCAGGAAAGAATTATAATGTTTATGTTACCTGCACAAGTACCCGTGCCATTGGCAGGCAAGTCAATAATAATATCTTACAAGAATGGTAAGCATATATCCCAATCTCAACCCTCACAAAGTAGAGCAAGACTTATAATGTATTCTTTACGATAGTTTTCTAAGCCATTCAAATAGCTTCTTACATCTTCATGGTATTCTAACATTCACATGACTAAAAACAATTTGAATTTCTAACCCTTTTATTCCCTTAACACCATCTTTGTGTATGTCTTTGTATGGTGGGGGTGGGGAGGCAGTTCGATTTTATATAACAAGGAGAAAGCAGCAAAAGTAATATACAGCAGCGAAGCACAAGTGTGCACAGAGTGTAAACAGTTGAGGGAGGGATGAGGATGGTGGCAACTGCACAAATGTAACATGCTGCACCTCAAACCGGAATAATGGGAAACTCTTTGAAGCTCAAATGGTGTCTTAATCGAACTGCCAGAGAATCCATGTGATGTTGAGCACATCATGGGTTCAACATGACATCTTAGGCAGTTGGAACAAACTGATCCACCTAGAAGAGGAAATGCAGTAAGAAACAAGAAAATACAACAGAGTCGGGATTATTCAGTAGGTATGGAAAGGTTCACATATTAACAAAGAAGTGGTAGAAGCATCAAACCTACCTTTAAGAACTCAAGGAAATTCCAGACCAATAGTGGCTGGTGCAGCATTAATATGACAAACCAAATTACATGACAAGCTTACAAAGGTCTTAAACATTTGCATCTTCAGACAAAAGTCATAGAAATACCTATTTCGATTTTGTTTTATTTTTTCTCTCTTTCCCTCCTTTATTTCTCTCTACTTATAGTAGTGCGATGAATAATGCATAGCTCGATTCAAAATGTAATTAAGGACACAGACAATAAGCAACAGAAACAATCAGACATTTCTTTCCATTAAACAATCATAAATGGTTATAACCTATGCATTACAACCATAGAAATCGAAATGTGCGAGATGGAAATACCCCATCACAAATTCATATTCAGTTGAACGTTTCAGAAAATCAAAATCCAATCTTTAAAGAGAAACAAAAGCCAAATTGATTTGATTTCTCAAAAAAGAAAAGAAGAAACTCTGATGGGAATCGGTCCATTAAGAACAGCCGAAGACTGAGCCAAAAAATAAAAGCAAGAAATTACTGAAAAAGGACGTTAATTACAATCAGCAAAACATAAATATGCAGTAGCTACAGTAGAATTACCTAGCGAGAAAGAGGATGAGAATGGTGGTGCTGTAGTTGAAACCAGCATCGATGGATCGATGTGTGAGAAAGAGAATGAGAGAGGAGAGGAGATTAGTCGCAGCCGCAAATTGTTGTATTTCTGGTTTAATAGAATGGGCCCGCCGTATGTTGTAGACGTCGCTGTCTTACCTCGTTTGTCACTTCTAAGTTGCAATTACTTCCACTCTGCAAATCCACAGAATAACAGCTTTAATGGCCCAGCTGTGTGTGTGTGTTGTGTGTGTGAGAGAGAGATAGAGAGAGACCATAGACCTGCACGTGGCTTCATTTCGATAAATGGTTTAAATTCAATTTCCACCCCTACATTTATCAAGTTTTCTGAAATGGCCACTATACAAAATAAAAAGTTCTCATTTTCCACCCTTCACCAAAATAAATTCAATGTTGATCTCTTCTCTCTAAAATCTCGGATATTTAGCCTTTGCGTAGTAAAGTTTCGATAGGATAAGAAAGTTATCATGAGTAATGCGTCTGATTAATATCCTTACGGGTATTTTAGTGACTGTGGATTTTAGCTATTTTTTAGGATTTGAACCCACAAAATGGTGGGTTCAAAACCCATTGAACAAAGACATTTTATCTCATCCTTATAGTACCTAATTAACTAACCTACCAAACGTGGCCGTGTTTTAGGGCGGACCGGGCCGAGCTAGTGAAATGCGGTAGAAATTCTTTAGGCAGTCAGTCGGTTCGACCCAATTTCTTGGACAACTCTATTATTACACATAGAGGTGACAAATGGACAGTTGGTTAGGCCCGACTTGAGTTCACTAGGCTTTCCCAAATATCGGGCCGGATCGGATCAAAAATCCGTCGGATCGAAAATATTTAGGCTCAATCAAACCCTGAACACATTTCATAGTATAAATTTAGTGGATAGGGTCGGGTCGAGGTGGACCCGCCAAACTTTGGCTAGTATGGACGGGCACGACCCTACCCGAAATTCAACCGGCCTATTTTTATTGAATCCAACTCTACTCAAAATCGAACCGGAGTGGGCCAACCCATCGGACCGACACGTTTTGCCACCTTTAATTACATGTTGAGGATACGTTTGTTATTTTATTGCTAGGCATTGTTATTTTTGCTCGGTCTATTTGTTTGGATACTAATACTTTTATGTTTAGATAAAATTCGATTTTTTGTTATTTTTTTTATGAGAATATTGCGTTTCTTAAATTGTAAAAGGATGATATCATTCAAATTTTTTATACATCTCGATTGTATATTGAAATGAGGATTGAGGAATGTGCTTAAATAAATAGAGGACGTTAATTTTTCTTATAGATATTAGCATTAACATGATTAGGAGTCCTTTTAGTACATCAGCCACTTTGTTAGCTTCTTGTTTACATGAGAAAATGTAACTATAATATTTAGGGTCAAAATTCATTGACATTTAGCAATAAAAATGGACCAACACTTTATGATAATTATAGTAAAATGAAGAATCACATCAACATTTTTAGTAACCATTTTGAATATGACTTAGGGGGTGTTTGGCTAAGCTTATTTTAGAGAGCTTAAAAGCTCCATGAGCTTATAAGATGTTTCAAAAGCTTATAAGAGGTAATGTCTCAAGTGCTTATAAGTTGTTAAAGTGTTTGGATAATTGATCTTATAAGCTAGAGAAAGAATCGTGAGTTAGAGAGATAAAATCGTAATTAGAGAGATAAAATTGATGGGAGGTGAAGTTGATAGTGTATGTGTAAAAAATAACGAATTATAATAAGGTTATTTTGGTAAATTCATGATTGCTTATAAGTTTATGAAAAAAATAAGTTAAGGTTGATTAACTTATTTTTAGGGGAGCTTATAAGTTGTTGGAGCTTATTTTAACAGCTTATAAGTTGTTTAGGAGCTTATTTTGACAAACACTTTACAACAGCTTATAAGCTCCTAAACAACTTATAAGTTGTTTTAAAGAGCTTATAAGCTCAGCCAAACACCCTCTTACTTGAGTCTGTATCTTCAAATCCAACCAATCGCTTCCCATAAATCTTGCGCCTCAAGACTTTATAGTACAGGCAATTATATAACTCATATAACATATAAATAGATAACTAAATCAAGTACACAATAATATAGCAAATATAAATATCATAGTAAATATCACATTTCAAATCAAACTATTCACATTTATTACCAAAATATCCCAGTATGAACTATTTACAAAAAAACAACTATAAAATCAATAGTTTTCTCAAATCTACGATGGACTATTTTTTCACCATCGAAAAATGATGTGTGGCATGTCAAATGTATGCATATAAAATTATAGTTGAACAAGACAAGTAACATGGAACTTTCATGTTCGATATTGATTCAATACGATATCGTTTTATTATTTTATTAAAAAATATATAAAAATAATATTTATCCTATTAAATTTTGAGAAATTAAGTGGAAAGTTATCAATGGGGGAGAGTTTTTAGTATCTCCTAGGGGTGTCTAAACGGTTTTCGGTTAGAACCGAAACCGAACCAAAACCGATAAATTCGGTTAACCGAAAACCAACAAATTCGGTTATCGATTCGGTTTCGGTTTCGGTTCCAGAGTTGAAAAAAATTTCGGTTATTGGTTAATCGATAACCGAACGGTTCGGAATCGAAAAATCGTTTTTTATTTTTCATTATTAATTAATTAATTAAAAATTATTAAAATCAATTTTTAATTATTACTTTATTAATTATTTGTTAAATATTTTGTTTGTTTATAATAAGTATCAGTTTTTAATTATTATTATTTTTATTTTAATTATTTTAATTATTAATTAATTTTAATTCGATTTTTTGGTTAACCGAAAATCGAACCGTCGAAACCGATTGGTTTTGGTTAACCAAAATTTAAAATGGTTCGATTTCGGTTCCACTTTTTTGGAGAAATTGGTTCGATTAACCAAAGCAAATCGTTAACACCATAGTATCTCCAATCTCCCCCTAGTTAGGCTCTAGGGTTTTTAAATGTTGATGGGACATTATACAATAGCAAGTTGGGCTAAAAGGTCTCGTAATAAGAAGGAAATCCACTAATTTTAGATTGGTGGACAACAATTAAAGCTGCATTTAATTATATAAAGAGTTATGATCTGATTTTTGGATCTTACAATATAAGAATAGCATGACTTATAAAATATGTAAAGGATAGACCTCTTAAATGAAGTGGTAAATATGACATGGGCTAATATTGTTCGGTCATAAATTTGGTACATGCTATATTTGTAACTTTTTGACAAAATAGTCCCCACCCATGCATAACAAAATGGTCCGCCCCAAATTTTCGAGGCTTAAAACTGTCTTGCAAATTTTTAAGAAAGGTCGGTGTTTTTTTTGTTGCATATTTTAATGTCAAAATATTTTTCTAACTTGACTCATTCGGGTCATACAATGCAATTAAACCTTTGATTTAAACCCAAACTCATATTTTAATAGTATTTTTAATTATAATTTTACAACTGAAAATGTAACATAAAATATATATGAATTTGAACTTGAATATTGACCCGTCTCGTAGTGAGAAGATCTCACTCAAGACTTCACTCGAAACTACTTAAGAAGCTTTGTTATATTTTCTTAGAGGTGTCTCAATATTTCTATTTAAAGGTATAGGTCAAATAATAAAATAAAAAAAATATAAAAAAAAACTCTCTTTGTTGATCGTCCCAGATTTTCGATAAGAGAAATTTCTATACTAATTAAAGCAATACAGTCCTTAATAAACACATGCGTAATGCGTTTAATCTTAATTATAAACATTACATCTAATTAATGAAATTTGTCGAGTATAAGATGAGGGATAAACTTGTTGTAATTCCTCGGTTCGATTGATGCTGCTTGTTCCTATATATATAATATGTACTAGAGATTTCTGAAAATCTAGTTTAATTATATTTGAGCTTAATATCCCAAAAATATATTGAAATAGTTATTATAGAAAAAAAGAAAAGAAAAAAATAATAATTCGTTTTGGTGCATGCATTTTTATTTAAGAGGATCAATATCGCCTCAAAAAAAAAGTTTTTTTTTTTTAAAAAAAATGATGCCTCAAAAAAAGTTGGATGATCCTCAAGAAGCAATAGTTAAATTTGATTATTTGAGAGTAAACATGTAAATAAATAAATGTAGGCACTAAGGCAGTAAAATGACCCAAATAGTTTTTTACGAAAAGACAATATTGATATGTTACATACAAATTTTCTGTCGAAGAATAATATGCGAAATCGCTTTTAATATATATTCAATTTCTTAGGGCTATAATGAGTTAAGCAAACTCGTACCTATGTTCGACAAAAACTAGTTCGAACTCTTTCAGTCAAACTCATAATTACATAAATAACTCGAGCTTGAACTTGATACTATTTGAATGATTAGTTCGTAAGCAAATTCCCCAAGTGAACTACCTTTAAAATATAAATTTATTGACTTAGTACAAACTTTCATTCTAGTTGACTTTATGTGTTATAAGAAAATAATGAACTATAAAACAATTATATTTTTAATCTATTGATGAATGTTTAAATTCAAGTATAAATTTAGAAAATTCATTTAGCATCAAATTATGTTTGCATGGTATTGAAAATGTTGGCTATTTAAGATTGATCTCGATTTGATAATAAACGAATCAAATTTGAACTTAACAATATTTGGCTTGACTCGACTCCATTAGAACTCTATCCTCGTTTCTACCCTCATAAATCCCCCGGCCAAAGAAAAAGTAAAATAAAAAACAATTAACAAATCAACGATAAAAAGTATACCAAAAGTTATTGTTTAGTATGATATTATTTGCTCGAACACAATAGTTTGTCAACTTTCACGAGGAGCTCATTCCAGTTGCCGAAATGGTACTGCATAACTAAAAGAAAATAATCTGAATAATTTTTCCTCGAATAAAAAATCATATAAAAACAAACTTATTGAAGATTAAGAACAACAAAATATAGAAGGTTTCGGAAAAAACAAAATAATTATTTAGCAAAAATAAAAAAAATTACAGCAGAAGTTGCACAATAATGAGAACTTTTCTGAAAGCTAGTCGTCACGGCAAGGAATATCTCTGCAAAAGTTGAATTAACGTGATCCAGTTTTCACTTTGAAGCAAAGCAACAATAATAAACTTGTCAAAATACAATAGCATATATGCACGAGCTTCCATACTTAATATGTCCCGGAAGGTGTATTCTTAATAAACGTTTACTTTTCATGATAAAATAGATTAACAAAATATATGATTAACTATTTGAAAGATATGCTTGTCAAATATGTTCAAAACTAAGCTATTCACCATTAATCCATCAAATTAAATAATGAATTAGCTTTGATTATTTTTATCAATCCATTTTATCATAAAAGTTAATAGGGGTTGGTTATGGTGAAAGCGATCATAAAAAGTATATATTTTGGTTCATCTTTTGGTTGATTTTTCTGTTCCTGACCTTAAGATTTTCCAATTTTGTATTATTATGAAATATGATTGTTATGTTAATACTATGATTTATAATTCTATTTAAAATTCAGTCTTTAGTAAAAAATAGGCTGATAAATATCATTCTTAACGTATATGTTTGTTTTTAGTTTCTAAAATCCAGTTAGCAAGTAATTGCTGATTATGATTAATGATTTCATACATTACATATGTAATGTATATTGATTTTTTTTTTCTGTGACAATATTACAACGGCACAAAAATACCATTGATTTTATCTAATCTATCTATTATCTATTATATTATTTAAAAGGAAATAAATTTTGGTGGACTACGTCTACATGTACAAATCGTAGACGAACACGATCAGCCGACCAAATCTATACGCACCTGATTCATAGAAGTCAGAACTTTCCAAAAGTTGGACGTGGGATTCACCTGCTGCACAGGTGCCCATCTCTTTCCCATCAATCATCAATTTAGGGAAACAAACAAAATTTAATGAAACCGTGTTGAATTGAAAATTTATGAAATGAAAATACTTTGCGTAAACGAAAATTTTGAAACTTTAAATCTTGGTAGCATTTTTTAACTTAAAAATTGAGATACTATTTGTAATTAGTTATTAACTAAATATCAACTTTTCGATCTTGTTGCAAATTAGACGCAAACTTTAAAATATTTTAGTTATATATTAATATTTTGATTTGTTATAAATTAATCTCTTACATTAAAATCACCAATTAATTGCAAGTTTGTCAAGACCATTGTCTTGAATGTCTTTCCATGTTATCAATTTCTTCTCCGAATGGTCGACGACTAATTAAAGAGATGACATGGTAGAATTATGACTTCTCGATGATTCAAATTGCAATTTCGATTGTTAATCATAAATTTGATAATTCGAGATAACAATTCAGATAATGAACTTCGAAAACTTTCAATTAATTTTGAATTTTAACATTGTATATGTACTTGTATCTCAATTTTAAATTCATGCAAAAAATAAAAAAAACGAATTTACTATAAATCGAAATATTACAATATTATCAAAATATTTTAAAAGTCGTGACAATTTGCAATATTAAAAAGTTTAGATTTTATTAGCAATTATTCTAAAAAGAATCCTCTTTATATTAGAAAGAATAGATTTGAAGTTAGATTACTTTAAATTCAATAAATACACGTAGTTGACTTGTTGTATATTGTTGGATTATGGAGTTATGTAACTTTGTAGGATTAGAGTTCATGATCTTGAAGAATTCTAATTACATTAAAATTCTACTTATTAAGCATAATATTTTTATAAAAAATTATCTAATGAATAAGTATCTTAAATTCTTAACAGAGTCAAATGGATACGAATTGGGTAACAGTACGACCCTCCTGCGACATAATCATTCAAAACTCTGAAAAGACGCGATATCAAAACAATTCGATCTCGCCTTTTCTTATTTTTCTGAAGGATCTTTCATTCAAACCGTTGAAATCCCCATACCTTTAAACACATGTTCCCCTTTCACATCTGATTTCGTGATTCTCTTATAAAAGTTATTGCACCCAAGATTTCTGTAGTTATGACTCAATCTGGAAAGAAGCATTTGCAGGAAAACAGTAAGTGCTATGTTGGGATCATGGTTTTAGACATGATTTAAACTGTTTTACTGTTTTTCTGAAATGGGGTTTTTTGTTTTTTGCTTATTCGGAAAGTGTATCCAAAAGTGAAGGTGAGGGTGCAGAGAGAAGATGCTGACCAATATGCTTATGAGAAGAATTCTTTGCAGTCTTTGAAGGCTTTTGAATGGCTCTCTCTCAATGATTCCTCTTCTTCAGGTAATCTTTGTTTGTGGATAATAGATTGTTAGCATATCGTTGGAGCAAATATTTGGCTTTTTATATGTTAATTTCTTGAAATTCTGTCCTGTTTTATTGATTGGTAATTTTTTTGTACTATAATTTGTTGTTTTTGTATTTTTAGATTAAATGGGAATTAATTTGTCGTGCTAGGGTTTTGATTCTGCTAGAATAGCCCCACTTCAAGGTGATGATCTATTGAATTTGATTTGTTGATTGACTATCTGTAAAAACGGCTCTAAATTCCGATGATGTGATCTTGATGAGTGACTTACCCTTCCGATGAAGTTTTAGATGTTATTGCACAAAATGGCTCTAATTTGGGTGCCTTTTTCTGAGGCGGTGAGGGGAATGAGAGTTGATTTTCTGTCTTGATCTTTTATAATAGAACTCGAACTTGTGTTTTCTCTAAGATTGCAGAGTATTTTACTATGTATAAGAAAGAGTTGCAGCATTCATCAATCTCAGAACTATTCTGAGATTGATTGGATAACTATTTTCTCATCTTCATAGTTTGGTGGTTTGATTGGCTCATTGGATAAAACTTTTTGGATAGTTGTAATGGTGCTTGCACTTGTTCGTTAGTATGTGCATTGGTCAATTTTGAAAGTTTTTCTTTGGATGTGCAGATGACTCCCCAAGGCCCGTTGTGAGGGTTCCTCGCTCTTATGTCCCTCTATCACCTCCTCCGAGCTTCTACAGATCCAGAGGTTAGTATTTAGTTATTCACACATTGCATTGTGACAGTAATGTACTGAGTTTTTGACGAACAAAAATGATGCTCTTCGTTTGCTCAATAGAGGAAACAAACAAGAAGAATGCAGATATGAAAGAGAACCAAAAAAGTGCTAGAGCAACTTCAGCCCCACGCCCACGTGCAGTCTTATCAAGTCCAGGTAACTACATAGTTCAACTCTATGTATGCATAGAATTTTCTGCTTACATGAACTTGTTTATTTAGTTTCCGAAATTTGGGATTTTTTTGGGTCATATACCTTTGGTGTTTGATCAAACCAATCGATTCATATGCTTAAAAGGGCACAAGTGATTTATCTTGTAATTTGTGAATATCCAGATCGGGACGTTGGTTTTAGACACGACTTATGTAGCTACTGAGGCGAACTAATTACTACTTTTGGCAGTAAAAATGAGCAGCATTGTCGTAAGCAATACAGTCAGGTCGTATATTTTGTTTTAGACACTTCATAAAATCTTTGAACTACATTTTAGTAAATCTGAGTGTTGAAAAGATTTATCTGAGGATTAGTGAATCAATACAATGCATAGTTTCTATAGTCCTGAGGTTTTCTTCCAAAATATGTGATGCATTTTTACATAATCTATATATAGTCATTCCTTTATAAACTATGCTTTGCATTGGATTTCAGTAATTGGTTTAGGCACTCTACAAAGAACATCATCATTTGTTTTTCTTTTGCCTTACTCAGACAATGATGGAATCATCGGACAGAGAACACCGACACGAACACAACCTTCTCCTGGTCTTAAAAACCGCTATGCAAGTCAGAACAGGCACACACTATGTAAGATTTTCCCAAAATCCACTACTGCTGAAGGTCTTACACCTTCAAAAGCACATGGCAAGGAATCATCTGAGCTGAAAAACGATGTTCGAGCAAAAGGCAGAGTTACAGCAGTAACTGATTCAAGAATCAGAGCAGCTACACAGAGGAGAAAGATAGCTCCATCATAAGTCCAGAGATTAAGGTTTCGGAATTCTGATGTAACTTATTTGGAGCTTATACTTCTGCAGATGTGTTCCTAGTTATTGCCAAAAGTTCGAGTAAAAGGTTTGGTCTAAAGAGTTCGGCAGAGAGTGGAAACTCAGATCAGGTAGAATTAGGGATGTCAATGGGTGAGTTTTACCCTGACCGGTCCAGTATCTAATAGGTCGGTTTTAGAATCAGAACCATTACTTATTTGTTGGTTCTGATTTAGATAAAATCCGTCCGTTGACATCCCTAGGTAGAATGTATGTTATCTTTTCTGGAACAGCAGAAGGCTTTATACATATAAAGCTGCAGTTGGATTCTTCTTTTTCAAAAAATTATTTCATATCATACACCGACGTTGTAGATACATGCCAAAGTGTGTATTTATGATGCTATGAAATATACATTTTGTGCGTCTTTTATAGGACGAATAGGATGAAATGAAATACAATTTGGAATTGAGAATCTCTGGTGCACGTGGTCATATGAATTGCATTTGAGGGATGTCTAATGAAAAATCAATGTGGGATTAAGTATTTTGTTTGTTTATGTTTTGAATTTGTAAAGTCTTATGAGAAAAGGTAAAATATATAATTTCATACTGATAAATTGATTTTGTGATAATTTTAGCCTAATAAATAAATAATACATCAATCAAGCATAATGAATTGATTTTATGATAATTTTAGTCCATAAGTTATTTTTGACATCAAAAAGCACAATCGGCATAGGAAAATGACATATAGAAAGCACACATTAGAAACGTTGTTGGAAAGAGCTTATGTGTTATGTTATTTTTGGTGCTAATTGTTCTTTCCAACGTCAAAAAATTACTTACAGGTTAAAATTATCACAAAATCAATTCATTAGGCTTGATTAAGGTATTATTAATTTATTAAGTTAAAATTATATATTTTTCCAAAAAATAATGTGAAATTGAAATATTAAGAAAAATCAATTTGAAATCAAATTTTATTTCAAAAAATTATACAGATATCTTCTTTTATGACCAAATTAAATTGAAGCAAAAATTATTTATTTGATCAATATATACGGTGATGCCATGTAGAATTTAAGAATAAAGTGGCACGTTTTTTTTTACTAATCATGTATATATATACAATCCTATATATATTATATATATGATTATATATGCTTTTTTATGTAATTCGACCTTATGTTTTTTGGTTTCGTTGAGCCAAAAAGTTATATTGGTATAATGTGCCAAAAAGGCTGTTAGTAGGCTACACGGTAATTATGAGCCGACATTTAACAATGCTCTTAGAGAGCCCATTGGGTCAAAATTATTAATGACAAACAATTCTACTTATTAACTTTTCATATATACCGAGATTCTTTATAGAAAATCAATAATTTGGGCATAACTTTAAATACAATACTATTCCTCCGCCCACCAAAATCGTTCATTGATTTTGGTGGCATGAGTTTTACTAAATTGTAATGAGTGTAAAGTAAGTAAGTATAAAAAGGTGTGCCATGAGGATAATAAATGAATATATTAATGGATATTGAGTATAAAAAGTTGGGTGATTTTTTGTAAATAAATAGATAGGTTTAGAGTAAAAATGTAAAGTTGATGTTTCCAAAAAATGAAAGTGAACATTAAATGCACGAATTTAATTGACGGAAGGAATATTATATTAGATTGTTTTATCCGTTGTATCTTGGGTGACTTGATTTTTAGGTATTAATATATGTTTTAGTAATTTACTTAAATATGAAATATAAGATAATATAATAACATTCAATCTAGTGTCTTTTGTTGGCAACCGACACACCTAGCTTTCAACCTATGGTGGGTTCTGAGGTTTTCGTAAAGGATTAATTGTGTGAAGTAACACAATTATTATCTGAATTGGTAATTTATAAATTACTTTTAAAATGTTCAATTGCAATCATCATATTTTTTTCTATTCATCCCCAACTTTTTCCATTGAAGTTTTGTTAAATTTGTACAACTAAAGCTGACTCTTGTTTTACCAATGAAATGAGATAGTTATATTACTAAAAAAATAAATATGTTAATTGTAATTGCATTTTTTTACAGTGGCATTCTAATTACAATATTATAATATTCGTATGAAAATTATAAGTTCAGATAAAAGTTGTGTTAGCGTGATCACAAGCTTGAGCAGACTTATTCATGGAGACTTGCTGCTCAAAATTTATGTTCACATTTTAGTGCCAAATACAAACAAGAGAGTTTAGATTAGTCTAACATGGAGTGCTACAACCAATTTTGGTCTCCAAATAAAATAAATGCAAGTGTGACTTTTTCTTCTTATTTAGTTTCTATAATTGAAATGGCTCTCAATCGACCCTACCAAAATGCCTCAACTTGGTATGTCAAATCAATTATAGTTGTACTGAAAACTATCTAAGTAATATATATCAAAATATAATTAATTGACATAATCTTTATTTCCAGTAAATCAGTGATTTATTTTGTAACACATAAATATAACGTACCCCTTTATGTTGACGCGTCTCTTAAGATGTAGCCAAACGCAAATAGGATTTATTCGTTTTATTATTTGACTAAGCATAAATCTCTAATATATATACATAACTTGATAATCATTTTTATCATGAGAACGCGAGAACTAAAAAAAAAAGAATTCGCTGTGAAAGTTGATAAATCCGTTGGAAAAGTTATTGAATCCAAAAAAATGAACCTCGATTTGAAATTGGGTGAAATTTTCATTTTATTGGATTTATTAACTTTCTCAGCGGATATATTAACTTTCATAACAAATTTATTTTGTTCATAATGAATTTTCGTGATTTTTAATTCCCATATTAAAATTAATTCTTATTTAAGCCTCACTTGAACCTCAAAATATATATATCATTTGACAATAAACGAACTCATGCAGCACATAAAATCTAAAACATGTTGAATAGATAAAACCGTCATATTCGAGTAGTAAAAGAAAGAGTCCATAATGAGGTGCTAACTATTTTTGTGAATGACATAATGCCATGTTCTATCACACCCAAAAATATCATCAATTATTATAAATCCATAAATGCACCATGAATTCAACGTAATGGGGCTAAAGCCAAAGAAAAATCGAGGCAGAGAACCTTCCATCTCACATTATAAAATAGCATCCCCCACTCTTCAATTTTCCCATCACACTAAGCAAACCATTCACTCACTTCAATCAATCTTCATTTTTCTTCCAATTTATTCATATACAAAAAGCCATATTATAGCAATGGGTGTGATCACTTATGATGTAGAGACCCCTTCCTCCGTCTCGGCCGCAAAGCTTTTCAAGGCCGTGGTGCTCGACGCCGACACCCTCATCCCCAAGATCATGCCTCAGGCTATCAAGAACGTCGAGATCTTGGAAGGGGACGGCGGCGTCGGCACCATCAAGATTATCCATTTTGGCGAAGGGAGTGAGTATAAGAGCGTGAAGCACCGTGTGGATGCCATCGACAAGGAGAACTTGACTTACACCTATAGCATCCTTGAGGGTGATGCTCTTTCTGGGCTTCTTGAATCCATGACTTATCATATCAAGATCGTCCCAACCGAAGATGGAGGAAGCATCTGCAAGAACAGAAGCATTTACAACACCAAGGGTGATGCTGAGATTAGCGAGGAGAAGATCAAGGAAGGGAAAGACAAGGCCCTTGTTATGTTCAAGGCTATTGAGGCTTACCTCATAGCCAACCCCGATTACTAGAAGAGACGGCTACGACGGTTTCATCTTCAATTCTACTAAGTATATATTGATGATGTCATTGTGATGATGGATAGAAGATGAAATATGATTCGAGATAATTGTGTGTGAGACTCTAGGCTTAATTGCCTAGCTAGAGTGGTATTTATTACTTGTGTGGTTTTTGAATTTGTGTTGAGTGAATATTATTGTATTGAATTTGTTTTGTCCTACATAAGGAAGCATAATATTGCACGTTTAATAATAAGGATCAATGAATCATCATGTATATTGAAAGACTTGGTATAATTTTTTGCAACATGTCATATATCACAAATGTTAGGTGTTACTTTAAATATGACATCGCATGTGTTGCGAAATGTTACGTCACATTAATTGTAATGTCACAAGTAGTGTTGCAAAATAAGACATGCCATTTTAACTAATGTCACGTAATATGTCGCAAATTAACATGCATCACCATAACTAGTGATGCGTAATGTATCGCAAATGTATATGACAATTAATATAATGATGCACAAAATCTTTTATATTTTATGACGTAAATGAAAAAAATGTCGTAAAAATGCCACATCAAATTAATTGTAATATCGCAGACTAGTGTCACAAATTAGGATGCGACATTACAACTAATGTCGTGTAGACGTGTAATGTGTCGCAAATTTTACACGATAATTAATTTAGTGATGTACAAAGTGTCGTATATATGCGATACTAATGGAAAAGGTGTCGTAAAATTTATACGTCAAATTGGTTGTAATGTCATAAGCCGTAATGCGATGGTCCATCGTTTAGGTTGCTTACTGTTACTGACGTTGAATTAATGAGCAAAACTAATATTACATCGGTCTCACTTTAAGTTACTCATTGTTTGGACATTAAAATTAATGTTAGAATTATATTTTGGATGTCAAAAGTCAACTGTGTTTAGTGGGTTCAAGATACTTTTAATGTGTAAAACTATTTCATTTTCTCACTCTAAGTAACTCATTTAGAATGGGACAACCTAAAAAAATACAAGTCACTTTAGACTGATCAGAGGGAATATACAAGTCACTTAGACTGATCAGAGGGAATAATACTCTCTTAAAGGATGCCGATCGAATCGGAGTTTTCAGTATGTTGATTTAGAGTTGGACATAAAAGAGACGGGCTAGCAGTCTAGAAGTTTCACTCCTTGTCAAAAGAATTATGTTGTAATGGACTGATGGTGACATAAAAGGGGCTAATTAACTAGCAGTATAGACTAATAGAAATACTCATTAAAATTTTATATTGAGAGCTGGAGGATAAAATACTGCATTATTATTATTTTGAAATGAGGGATTATAGTAAATAGGGATTATAGTAAATATATATATTTGGAATTACCTTTTCTGTCTTCAACAGCCTTTGACTAGTCAATGGCCCAATGTATTGAGGCACATGACAAGGATCCACACGTATTAAAACCCAATTAGTCTTAAAAGTTTCATAAAACATTTAGTCCACTTTATTAAGGTGCTAAGAACGTACTATTTTATATCTCAAATGTTAAGATTTTTTTATAAACAAATTAGTACCCCATGCACGCAAAATTAAAAATAATACATATGATGTCAATATTACTAACAATCCTACCATATAATTTGATTTACGACGACTTGACTGCTCAATCAGCATACAGGAAATACACGTGTGTGAGCACTTGAAAAATAAAAAATATGGCTGCAAATGTTGTCGATCTGGCAGTGCTGTTAGGAAACTATAATCTTCGCAAATCTAATAATAGGATAGTGCTAAAGAATATTGATTGTATAAGTATTAGTATGTAATTTTGCATAGTGGTATAATTATGAAAATTTCCAAATATCGGGGTATAAATATTATTTTTCAATATATTATGGATGAATAGTTTTTCTATATTACACAACAAAGCCAAAAAAAAAAAGTTGATAAAGAATAAAAACAATAAACAAAATCACGAGTTAATTAGAAATTAAAATCAACCGGATAGAAGATCACCAGGAAACCTGGTTACTTTTTATTTTATTTTATTTTATATAAAGTTGAAATGCCTAGCAAATATTTTTATTCAGTAAGAAATGGCATCTGCTGAAGTACTAGTTTATTTACAAGAAATAATAAACACATAACTGTACTTTATTTTTGCCAAAAAAAAAAGAATCATAAAATTAATTATAAGTATATAGGGTTAATTTCTGAAAAGATTACCAAATAAAATGAGTTTTGTATCAAAAAAGGCACTAAATAAAATTTTGTATCAAAATGGTAACTAAACTTTCATTTTCTTTCAAATAAGTTACTTATCTCTTTCAAAATCATCATTTGGATGCAATCAAACCTGCATCATTCTCTCTTTCTCTCTCTCTCTTGGAGTCATGTGCATTTCATGTATTGGCAATTTGGCATTGAATAAGTTTTACTCTGTTTTTGTAATGTTTCTTGTAATTTGGTTATGTTGTAAGGAATATTGTATCTTATTTTGTTGAACTTCTTACATTTACAAAAACAAAGTTTATTTTATGATTCTCAAGGTTAAGACAAGACAATGACGTCATAGCAAACTATTTATTTCTTAGTCCACATTATTAAAGTGCTAATTAATATTCATGGGAAGTACTTTACCATATTATACTTAACGTATATTTGAAAATTTTCGTAATTAGAACCTGACATGCAAATTTATATATTAATAATTAGGAGAAGGTTCAAATGAGAACTTTTATTTATATTGAGAATATGAGAATCATTTTTAGTCATTCAATCGTGAAGATTTATGATGGATGCAAGCATTGTTTGATGAATTTATTATCGACTTCAAATTCCATGAAGGGTGATTTTTTTAATTCATTATCTTTCATGAAAATGCAATGACTTTATATGCAGTGTTCTCTCGTTCTCACGAGAACAAACTGCTTAATACTTATACTATCAATGTTACAAATAATTATATCCTATCACACCACTTTTGACGGCTGAGGAAATAATTAGGTCGAACACGTCAAATTTAAAAATGAGAAAGAAAAAAAAAGTGGCTGGAAACATATCTTTTGGGATTGAACTAGAAACTAAGAGTGTTTCAAATATATGATGTGTTGCTATGTACTAGTAATGTTAGTTCAATAACACGTAATGTAAAGAGCAGTACTGAAAGTAAAGAACACTTGATTTTTATGTGGTTCGGAGAGATCAACTCCTACGTCCACGGACTGATTACTTAGTCAATCCACTAACATGAGATTGAGTCTTGTTTACGGGAACAAGAATAAACCCAGATAATGAGACCACCTTATAGTATCCCGCCAAACTAGGCGTTACATTTAGGGGAGAGCAAAAAACGAATCGAACCGAACCGAAATTAGCGGTTTGGTTTCAAAATTTTAAAACCGCAATTAATTCGGTTTGGGGAAAAAAATTCGGTTTTCAAACCGAACCGCCCGAATTTTTTATTATTATATATTATATATATGTTATTTATATTATTAATATTTAAATTGGTTAATATTATATATAATATATATATATATATATAAATAATTGTATATATATATATATTTCATAATATTTATATTAATTATAATTTAATTTCAAGAAAACCGAACCGATAAGAGTGTTTCAATATTTGATGGTTCGGTTCGGTTATCGTTCGGTTTGGATATGTAAAGAACGCTTGATTTTATGGTTCGGTTTGGGTTTTCGGTCAAAAACTTGGATTGAGTCTTTTTACGGTTCAAGTTAAACCCAGTTTTGAACCAACCTTATAATCCTCACCCTAGTTACATTTCCTACGCTTTCCTGGTGCTAGGAAACCTCAACTACTCTTTGCAAGTAGCCATTCAATCTTCTAGCTTACGCGTGCTAGAAAACCATTTTGGTTAAGGGAGTCAATATAAGAGCGTTAAGCACCGTGAAGAGGCCATCGACAAGGAGAACTTGACTCACATAACATGTTTACATTATCAATGGTAACACCCTTTTCTTTTCAAGTTAATTGCTTAAGGAATAACATCCATTTTCTCAAGCTAAAATTAATATTTACAAGCATATATCACGAAAGGAACAAGGCGTATCAAACCAAACATAGAAGACAGAAAAAAATTATTTTTCTTTAGGTGCTTTCTTTGAAATTCTTTGTTCACACTTGAAGCTTGTAAGATTCTAATTAGGCAGAAACTTGGAGACTCGTTAGTCTCAAGAGTAGCATCATATCACCGACCATCAAACATGTAGAAAAGTGAAAAGTAAAAAGCAAAAAGCAAAATAAATTAACATCTCTGAACAAAGTAAGCCATTTGCAAATTGAATATTCTTTGCTGGAGTTTTAAGTTTGGTATTTCTTTCAAAACGTATCAGGAAGTAGGTAGAGTGTAGAATATATAGGAGATGGTAGTATTCTTTTACTAGTGTGTAACACGTCGAGTTTCGACGAAAAATATTTTACGTTGTATTTACGGTCATTGTAAATGAAATAATCTTTATATTAACACAATACATTTTAATTTGATATGTATAAATTATATTCTGTCGAATTTTGATGGAAAATCACATTATATTATATAATTTATGAATAAAAATGTAAACATTCGAGGCATATTGATTCTTGGTCATACCCATCGAGAATATATATACCCGTAAGCATCCTAAATCTGATTATTTAACCGAACTTATTTAAAATTATAAATATGATTTGTTACAGTGATTGGTTATCGATAAAAATCAAACACTACAAAGTAAACATTAATAATATAAACAAGAAAATATTAAAAAATAGAAAAAAATTCATTTAGAGATGTAAATCGATGTTAGGACTCATTTAGAATTTATATGGTCGTATATATCCCAAATATGATTAAAAGTATTTTTACTTTTCGTTCTCGTTCCAAACTCGTGTAGTTAATACAAGCTAACTACCCACATCATATGTTTAAATTTCATACATATAAGTTGTTAAAGTAATTAATTATCTATCTCAATAACGACTCGAACATTATAGAATAAATATTAATAATAAATAACATATATAATAACAAATTACGAAATGAAGAACATGTCTAGAATTTATAATTATATGATCGTATATATCCCATATATGCTTAAAAAATATTTTACTATTTGTTCTCGTTCCAAACTCGTGTAGCTAATACCCGCTAATTATCCACATATGTTCAAATTTCATACATATAAGTTGTTAAATTAATTAGTTATTTGTCTCAATAATGACTCGAACATTATAGAATAAATATTAATAATAAATAACATACATAATAATAAATTACAAAATGAAGAACATGTCTAGAATATACATAACCGCACCCGTCCCAAATTTGATTAATTATCCAAACCTACTTAATTTTATAAATATAAGTTGTTACAATAATTAGTTATTCATTTTAATAAAACTTGAACATTACAAAGCATTTAGTAATAATAAATAATATAAATAACAAAATTAAAACATAGGAAATTTCACATAGACATGTTGATTAATGTCTTAACATGTCATAAATTAAATTAAAAAGTAATTTTATGGTATGTTCTTGTCTCATTCTCGTCTAATAATCCGCTAATTTTTTGAACTCATTTAAATTTACAAAATATCTAAACAATAAAATATATGTTTATTCGAATAATTGGTCATCCTCTCAATAAAATACTGAATATTAGTATTTATTTCAAAACTTTTTATTAATTGTGAAGTCTCAACATAAATTAATGTGAGCTTAAAAATTTCACATAAGTATGTCTATAAATGTCTGTATCCGTCTACAATGTATATTGTTGTACCAAATAACATAAATACCAAAAGACTTAAAAATAGAAAAAATTATGTTGTGGTCTCATTCTCGTATTTTAATATATACTAATTATCTAAATTGTTTAAATTATAAATAATATAATTAATAAAATATTATTAATTCAATAGATTAAAATCGAGAAAATCTCACAGATATATTGATCAATGTCTATACCATTTTTGAATTTAATTATATACCACTATGACAAACTCGATTAAAACTGATTTTACTACATGTTCTTATCTCAGAGAGAATCACTAAATCATTAATCATATTATATATTGATTTAACGTATATATCATAGAAAAAGTGGTGGAAGGTGGAATCAATGCATGCTTATATACGTGAATAAATGATGCTTACACGCACAGTTTGTAGTCTATATTTGAAATTGTTTCAAAATATGCAAACTATATATCCTTTTGGATATTAGCTTATACAGTGATTGAGCGGTGGCTAGTAAAAATAAAAGTCATTTAATTGAATCCCCATCCGGTATGTTGTGTAAATTTCCATACACAAAATATGGTAGATTTTGGATCGTATAAAAAGTATTGCATAATTATGTAATAGAGGATATGGATTGTATGTGTTTTTAATTTGAGTTTGTTTTGTATAGTTTATGATTTCTCCTTGTAACAAATAAAAATAAATAAATAAAAGAAACACACGTACACTATGAACATAAAGACGAGGCCCTTCCAAAATCTAGAAAAATGACAAAATTCAGAAAAAGCGATAAAGGAAGTGTTGATATGGCAAAAGTAGATTGTTTGGGACATATTTCTTGCTTGCGTTTGAAGTTGGCAAGATTCTAATTTTGTGGGATTAATTCTAGATTTCATGAACCCCAATCATTACTTAGTCCTTTCTTTCTTAAATGTTGCTTGTGTATTTTTATCAAGTTTTGTTATTTGGATTTTTATGCTTTCCTAATAAATACTAGCACTACAGAAGTTGAAAATTGATATAGCAAATTAAAGCAAGTTGTGAAGAAGAGAGAGTGAGAGAGAATGAGTGAGAGAGAAAAGGAGAAGCAAGATAATGAGGGGTTGGTTCTTCATCATTTCCACCATCAACATCCACTCACTCTCAGTGTAGTTGGCAGGAGATCCCGAACATGTTATGGGTGCGTGAGGTACATTTATCCTAGAGAGACAGCGTACATATGCATCGAAGACGATTGTGGGAGTTCAATAATATTACACCAAGATTGCGCAGAAATGCCGCGAGAGATCACCCTCTCCTCCCACCCTCAACACACCCTCATCCAAAAAGAAGTGCCGCACGTTCCCACATGTGCAGTCTGTGAAACTTCTATCTGGCGCATCGGGTACTACTGCAGTAGCTCCGACTCATGCAACATCCAAATGCACGTGGGGTGCGCACATGATATCAAGGTGTTGAAGACATGCATCGACCACCCCAGCCATTCTCATCAACTCACTTTGCAGCGGAGGTCCTGCTCCTTTGAGTGTGATGCCTGCGGTATCATACAGAAAGGGAACTCCTATATATGCAGCGATTGCCAGTACTGGATCCACGAGAGTTGTGCCGCCTTGCCCCCACAACGGACCTCCACCACCTCCACCACCATGCGCTCTCCCTCGCTTATCGCGTCCCACTAGAGTACATCAGATTCCAATTCAAGTGTCGCATATGTTTCAAGGATTTACTTACCAGATATTGGGTGTATCATTGTCAAACTTGCAGATATGTTGTCCATATCAACTGCGCCATCCACAGCAACGTGTAAGGAATAGCTACATTCAATTCATTATTTACATATATAAATATATGTATATTAATTTTTATTTGAACTTTTGTTGCCTTTGTAGACACAATACTAATGCGAATGCAGCTGAAGATGAAGGCGTGATTGCGTTTCCAACAAATAACGCAGGTGAAGAGCTGATCGGATCTTTTGTGACCGAAGTAGGAGGAGTGCAGCAGGCCATCCCTACTGATGAAAATACAAGTTCCATAACCATGATCATCACTTACGCTTAATCTCATCAACGCTGCATGATCAAGAAGAAGAATTAGTAAATGATGAAGACGAGTTTCACTATGGAAAAAAATCAATATTAGTATGTGATGGGTGCACGATGCCAATTTCTCAGAAAAAATACATAAGTTGTGGTCAATGCAAATACTTTCTCCACTTGGCCTGCTTCCAGTTACCTATAGAGCTCCCGTTTCATCCACTCCACCCCAATCTCGACCACAACCTAACCCTTCAAACTACTCCCATACTCGACTCCACTCATTGTTACATTTGTAAATTCTCTGTGACTGGGTTGTTTTACGAATGCACAAAATGCTACTGTCGAGTAGATGTGAAGTGCGCTTCTCTGCCTAACACCATAAAACACGCAGCTCACCCGCACCATCATCTCAAGCTGCTTAATGAAGAGGATACAGACAATGACAATTACTATGGACGTTTCTGCGAAGCATGTGGTGGTCAAACACTTGGTGATGCTTGTTACATGTGTGATATCTGTGAAATAATCTTGCATTCTTATTGTTGTTTGCTGCCAGCAGCAGTCACTAACCCTACATGGGATAAGCACCCTCTGCCGCTCACATTCTACCCCAGCATAGACCATCCCAGTAGCTTCTACTGCGACGTCTGCGAACAAGAGATGAATCCCAAGAGGTGGATGTATCACTGCCGCCACTGCGATGTTTCCATCCATCCCAAATGCTTGCCGACTGCATCGGGTGATTATCGCAACATCAAGTTCGGGCAGCGATATCTCGTCGACGCAGTTCACAACCACCCTCTGGCGTTTCAACTTCTAACTAAAAAATTGTACTGCGACGTCTGCGGCAAAAGGAACAAATATGGTAAACCTGGATTTCAGTGTTGTTCAGAAAAATGTGAATTCTTCATGTGTTTGTACCCGTGCGGTAAAAATCGCAAAGATGCCATGCACGCCGTTGATTGAGGAAACCTCAGGTTTAGATCATTCCATATCTAATCATCTTCTGTCATTTGGTGCCAATTGATTTCTTTCTTCTCTCTTGTGTTTTTATGTTACTATAATTGATAATCATTTGACAGTACAAATAATGTCTAGTGGATTGATGATTAATATATTATACTATCTATTATTAAATTCGTGCGTCAACTTAGAAATATAAGATGTTCTATATCTCATGATAGTCTTTGCTTTTACTTTTCTTCCTCAGAGTTACTCAAGAATCACATTTGTATTTTAAAAAAGAGAGTAAATAATCACGTTTCTTATTAATTTTCAATTGCGGTAGCGAGATGACAAAGATACATGCCAATTAGGCAGTTGATAGAGAAGAATACAAATTCAAGAATTTTTTTAATACCATATAAGTTAGCTCTTATGTATGGAATACTGTGTGTCGAGAGTATTTTGCAATTGAACTATATATAATACTTGTTTATCGAAATCTAAATCACCATATATGAAAATTGTATTTGGAAATGTCTACAAATGCATACACCAAGAAAAGAATGAGGTACCTAATTAAAATGTTATGAAAGAAAAAGCAAAGAGAAAAGAAACTTCTTTCACCAAAATATTTCGTTGAATATATTCTTTGCTTAGATTTGAAGTTTATAAGATTTACTTTTTATGGTCCAATAGGTGTGCATTTATAAGAATAAGCTGTGATTTGAAGTCTATAAGATTCACCTAAGCTGTAATTAATGCATTTATATCAAGATATAATTATTAGAGTAATTGTTTTTACGTAAGAATTGACATATACTCCTGGGTTAATTAAATGGTCAAAATAGGTGTATATGACTTCATGTGGAAGATATTTGAATACTAAAAGCTGAGTTGTTCTTATTTTTGGTCTAAATCAGGATGTAACTAAATTGCACTTAGAGATTATTAAATCTTCGTATGAAAGTTGTACTTGAGAATGAGTTCAAATGCATACACCAAGAAAAGAATGAAGCACCTTGCTGAAAATGTTACTGAAGAAAAAAGAAAAAGCAAAAGAATAAAAACTTCTTTAACCTAAATAATCTCTTTGAATATATTCTTTGCTCAGATTTGAAGTTTGTACCATTTTACTTTTCTTTTCTTTTGAATTATTTCTAAATTCAAACTTGCGAAACATGAATAATTCAAAATTCAAACTTGAGAAACATGATCACAATGTGTAATACTTGGTCTTCTTCTCACCATTTTCTTTAGTTTGATTTGATTCCTTACCTCATTTTCAGTATTTAACTTTTTGTTTTCTTGAAAAAGATGGGAAAGTTTCGTCGTTGCTTTACTTGGTGGACTACATCGAATCAAGCTAGTTGGGTTGGTGAGATAGCCCACAAACACCTTCTACATACAACTAAATCTCGTCCCTGTGAATAAAAATAAAAGTCCGGATTGAAGGACAATTCCTATTGAAAGGAATTTGTGATTTCGTTCTGTTAAGGATTATTAGAGTTTTACTAAGACTCGCGATATTACTCTAGTTCATCATTAGAAACTCTAGCTCGTTCTCTATTGCTTAGAAATGAATGAACACTTCTATTATATGATCAATTAAGATTTAATCGATCTGTTAATTGATTTTGGAAATCAGACAAGTCTTAATTAATTAATCAATAATTATCAATTAAGTTAATGAATTAATTCATGGTCCAAAATAACTCATCTTATATGTTTAATTTATTTATTAGGAATTAAAGTCGAAACTAACTAATTTATGACTTAACAAATTAAGTCAAAATAATTTATCTAACTAAAGGACTCACTTCTCGATTTTAATAAGGAATTAAGAGGTTGTTTAGCTGAGCTTATAAGCTCCTCCAAAACAGCTTATAAACTGTTGTTTATAAGTTCCCCAAAAACAGTTTATAAGCTATTTTTTAAACTTAAAAAATAACTTATAAGCTGTTTTAGGGGAGCTTATAAGCTCAGCCAAACACCCTCTAAGTCCAATAGAATTAATTAATTAAGCCTAAACAATTAACAAAGACAAGCCCAATTAATATTTTATTATTTGAACCCATTACAAAAATGATTACGCTAACTGGGCTATGGAAGAAAATAGAATTTCAGCACATCCCATTTATTAAGCTCGAACTTGGCCAACCAATTAATTAAATAATTTTGCAGCCAATGCTTTTAATGTTTGGCCCAACAGAAAATAAAATAAGGGCCCAGCCCATTAATGCTGCAGTCCAACTAAACTAAAGCCCAACAACAAAAGAAACTAAAAGGAAACCCTAGCCTAACCACTCTCACAGCGTTCTGCCGCCGCCGCCTCGTCTCCGGCGACGCGCCGTCTTTGGAGATAGCCACCCGCCGCCATTTCATCATCGGCGTGGCTCTTCTCCTTCACCCTTTCCATTCTTCTTCCTCCCTTCTATCTCTCTCACACACATTGGACAGAAATTCGGCGCCTCCATCTCCTCCTCTGCCGTTCGTCGTCACCGCCGCGATCCCTTCTGTGAGCACCGCCGCATCGCAACAGCCGCCCGACGTCGCGCATCCTTGGCGCCTCCTCCTTCATTCGCGACGCCACACATAGATACTGCCCCTCTTCCTTGTTCTTCTTGGCAACTCCGTCGCCTCCGCAGTTTCTCCGGCGATATCGCCACCGTGGCCTGGCCCTCTTTCATCTCTCTCTGTTTAGCTATTTATTTATTGTTATTATTATTATTCAAAAGAAATTCTCATCCGCTCTCTACAATCTCTCTACTAGAATTATACGATATAAATCTGGGGAAACAAACTAGGAGTATTTGCTTTTGTTTGTTTGAAATGTGATGGGAAATGTTGGGAAGCAGAGCTGCTATTTATAGTGTAAAAGTGAAGCTGAAATTAATTATTAGTTGAATTATTTTGGTGCAATATTTATGAACTGATTAAGAATAAGTATATTATTTCTACTAGAAAAACGTGGTATTGATGATTAGTTAGCACCTCTTTGCGGATTCTTTGGGTCGGTTCGGTTCTATTATTATTACAAAGTGTTTTATTTCGTACCTTTTATAAGGATATTTTAAAATTTATTCTTAAATGAACCAATTATTTTTATTTTATTTTTTTGAAAATTCACATGGAAAATTAAGTGGTGAAGCACATATGTTGCACTTCAAGCATAAAATATAAAAGTAGGGAAGTCAAAAAGAAAAGAGTAATGAGAATGTAACGCATGTAGCTGAGAATCTGAGATATATTCATATATAGGAAAGAAAACTTCATCCAGTTTCTTCCCAAAAATCACACGACTTTGACAGAAATCCATGCAAAATTGCAGAAAGTACCTACCAAAATGTAACCAATTTGTAAGATTAATTTAATAATGAATCTATGTACCAAACAATAATAATTTCCCACATGACTGTAGAATTATGTTACAATTAATATCTTATATTAGAGTACGTAAATACCCAGTTTTTTCTACACACACATATATATAAGAGTGAATGAACCAAACGAAATACAGAAATTATTGTGGTGGAGACTAGTCAATATAGGAACGCCCCACCTGTTTCACACTCTCAACCGTAAACAGTAGACGTTCTCTTTTCAACTATTTTGGGCTACACATAAACACACACACACACAATTAAGAGAGAGAATGTTCGATTCTAAGCTATAAATAGGGAGCTCAGCTTCTCTTATTTCTCCATCACACTAAGCCACATTTACAACCAGTACATCAATCTTCCTTTCTTAATTACTCCTTTTTTCCTCATTTTACTTCAAGTAATCATGGGTGCCATCACTTACGATATTGAGATCCCTTCCTCAATCTCGGCCGCAAAGATTTTCAAGGCCGTGGTGCTCGACGCCGACACCCTCATTCCCAAGATCATGCCCCAGGCCATCAAGAACGTCGAGATCTTGGAAGGGGATGGTGGCGTTGGCACCATCAAGATTATCCATTTTGGCGAAGCGAGTCAATACAAGAGCGCCAAGCACCGTCTCGATGCTATCGACAAAGAGAACTTGACCCACACCTACAGCATAACTGAGGGTGTTGGAATAGTCGCACTCGCCATTTTGGAAGCATCAAGCACTGCATTGATGCTCTTGACATGGAAAACTCGACCCACAGCTACAGCATATTTGAGGTTGATGATCACTTACCACATCAAGATATTCCCCACTGAAGACGGCTAAGAAACGAGCAAAAGTCACGTTAACGAACCTCAGCCTCATCTCCCATGGATCCTCAACATATCAGACTAGATCATTCTGCAATCCCAAAATCTTATTAGGCGAATACTGGTCCATTTCTCCTGTGCAATTGAACAAGAAACACCATTTCCTTTCCCTTTTGTGGTTATCGTCTTTGTTGCTTCCATGGCTCTCGAGCACATGAAGATTTCAACATTGAACATATGCTCCTCCTATATCTTCAGAAGCAACATAAAGATAGACATTTCGGAAGCCCATCTCCTGATAAATCAAGTTCAGCGCACACGAGATACTTCCAAATCCGGGATGTGCTCTGTCTCCAGATAAAAATACTTTTCCACCAACGCTCGACTCAATCCAACTACAGCCAGGTTGCTTCTTCACACCATTGTCTTTCATACGAGCCCACATGTCATAAGCTTTTTCCCTCCTCCCGTTAGACAGATACATCTCTGCAAGAATCATATACACGCCCGAGTTAGAAGGCTCCACCTCCAAAATCTTCTCCCCTGCAACCTCAGCCAATGACACGTTCTTGTGCATTCTGCACGCTCCAAGAATTGCCCCCCAAACACTTGCTCGAACCTCTACTCCGTCTACATTCATTTCGTTCAACACATCCATTGCTTCATCGATAAGTCCGAATCTCCCCAATAGATCAACCATACAAGTGTAGTGCTCATTTGTTGGCTGAAGACAATATTCCTTTTTCATAACATCAAAGTAATGTTTCCCGAGTTTCACGAGCCCTGCGTGGCTGCAAGCAGAGAATATACCAACAAAAGTGATTTGATCAGGCTCCACTCTCAATAACCTCATTTTTTCAAACATCTCAACACCTTTTTCAGCGTGCCCGTGTTGAGCTAATCCGCATATTACAGAGTTCCACGAAATGGTATCGTGGCAGGTCATGGAATCGAACACGAGCAACGCAGAGTCCATATTAGCACATCTAAAATACATAGTGATAAACGCATTACAAGCAGCGGTAAAGCAATCAATTCCCACCTTAACCGCTTCTGCATGAATCTGTTGCCCAAGATTTAGTGATGGCATGTTCGAACATATAGTGAGAAAACTCGTAAATGTGGCTTCATCCATGAATATACCATCTTCCTTCATTTTGATAAACAATCTTATACCATTCTCAAATTGATCATTTTCCCCAAATCCAAAAATGGCAGCATTCCAAACGGCGGTATCAAGACAAGGCATCAATCGAAAAACTTTCATGGCGTTTTCAACCTCTCCCCTATTGAAGTACCCAATCATGACATTCGTCCACGACACAATGCCACTGAATGGAACTTTCTCTAAAATCGTATGAGCTTCTCTCACCAAACTGTTCTTCACAAAACTCAACATGATTGAATTCCATGATTTTTCGTGCTTCTGAGGCATCTCATGGAAAAGCCTCATGGCGTCTCGAGCCCTCCCAATACTCAAGAAACCGTCTATCATAACACTCCATGAGTTTCCATCCTTTTCGGGCATCTTATGAAACAAACCTTCAGCAATTTCAACAAATTTATGCTGCACGTAACCACCAATCATTGTATTCCGAGCTTCAACATCCTTCACTGGCATATCATCAAAGATTTTCCTCGCCTCGACAATCTTCCCAGCGCCCACAAACGCCTTCACCATAATAGTCCACGATGCAACATCCCGCAAGACCATTCCTCTGAACAACTCCTCTGCCTCATCAAACTTCTGAGCCTTCACCAGTGCTCCCAAAACCAAATTCCAAGAAACAACATCTTTCAAAGGCATTGAATTAAACACCCTCATCGCCTCACTCATCAAGTCATTATCAACATAACCCAAAATCATAGAATTCCACGTGATGATATCCCTATACCTCATGCTCTTAAATACACCTTCAGCCTCTTCAACATCCCCACATTTCATCAATCCGGATATCATCGTATTGTACGAGAAAAGATCACGGACCGACATCTGTTTATATAGACTTACTGCCTTCTCGTGGAAACCATTTTGAAAGTACCCTCTGATCATAGCATTATACGTGACAGTATTTCTATGCGGCATTTCGTCGAACAGCTGTTGGGCATCCCCAACAAGCCCATTTCTCATGAGATTTGAGATCTTTGAGTTGAAGGGTTTCAAGTCGAACAGCGCGGCGAGGGTCCGATGATTTAAATAGGGTTTTAGATAAAGCGATTGGGTAGGTGCGAATGCTCGTTTGAGGTGAGACGACATACTCCATCACTAGATTTTGGACACAGCAAAGACTTTCTGGGAATAGAAATTAAGAGTTGAGTAATTAATATTTAATAATTAGGTATATTAAGGGTAAAAAAGGAATTGGGCTACAATTAGGCCTAGCTTCACTAGTCATTATTCTCTGTCTCATCTAAGACGATTTATTTTTTTCGATACAATTTTTGAAAAAAGTGATAAAATAATTAAAGTGATAAAAATAGATATAATTTACAATTTTAAAAAAAATTATTATTTCATGAAAAAGAAATATATAATCTTAGATGGATAACCCAAATAAAATATAGATCACTTTAAATAGAACGGAGTGAATATTTCAATTTTAAATGGAATTAGGATTTTACAGTTTCGGCCTGGGCTAGGCCTTTGAGAGATACATCTGGTTATTAATCCAAATATAAAAGATAAAAATATCAATTTATGTATGTCTTGAATAATTGAAATCTTTTTTTAAATATAAAATATTTAAAAAAAATTATGTTCCTATTCTTTTAATTATTTTCTATAAAATTCATTAATTAGTTATATATTAAATTTAATAAATATCTTATCAAAATAATTTCATAAATAAACAGAATCCAAACACAAGATTTATTATATCAATTATCAGATCCTAAATAGTAAAATAATATAACTATAAACATTTAAATGTTAAAATATTATTGATGTTATGAAATACCATCTATGCATATTATATATATTAAGAAAACAAAAATAAATGTATTAAGTGCAAGGGCAAAGAAATTGGATTCACACAATCATTGGGTAAAAACACACAGTGAAAAGTTCGATTGTGGCTAAGAATTGACCACCACTGCAAAGTCCCCTAAGTTAATTGAGATTCTTACACTTGTAACAGAAACTGTGAAACCTTATCTCACATATATCACTCTCCATTCTAATTGGACAACATCTCTCCACGTCAGCATTCCCTCCATCCCTTTTTCTCTTTATCAACATAGAGAGAGATTCCTATCATCACTTCTCCGTCCACAACAATGGCAGCCACCGCAGCGGCTGCAGTAGCCTCGTCTTTCTCCACATCCATGCACGGTTTGAAATGCATAAGCTCGAAGAGTTGGCCCAGCGATCATCTCCTAATAAAGATCTCGTGCCCAAAAACCTTAGTTTCTCACTCTCTTGGGATTGAATCGATTCCCTCTAGCGGTGTATGTGGTAAGTGGAGGGCCCCGCGTATAACCGCCGCGGTGGCGCAGGAAGAAACAGCCGTGACTGCTCCGTCGGAGGAGGTAGAGGAGGAGGCTGCCGAGGAGGAGGAGGTGGTGGTGGCTGGTGATGGAGCTGCTGCGGTGGAGAATTCTGGCCCGAATACTAAGCTTTATTTTGGGAATTTGCCGTATCTTTGTGATAGTGCGCAGCTTGCTGGAATTATTCAAGCATATGCAAGTCCTGAGCTGGTTGAGGTATATTATTTCTATCTGTGCACTCAAAAATGGCCAAGATTTGTTCTGTGGATTAGTGAATGCATAAAAGTTGTTTGAGAAATTGCTTCTTTGGTATTGATCTGTGTTTGTTTTTTGATGAATGTAAAGTTCATATACATAGCAAGACTAACTCCCTTGCAGCGTATGCATGATTGGATGGGCAGAAAAAATCTTGGGTGGGAGCTGAATTTTCAACTAGCAAGCACCTATTTCTATAAATGTATATAAATATAAGGATAATTACAGCTTGTGTTCCGACTTTGACTAGATTTTGAAAAATATCCATAACTTTAGTTGACAAATTTAAATGTTTGGAGATTTTGAAATGTCTCCAACTTTAGTTAATACATTAAATGTTCTTCAACTTTGATAGTATTTTGAAAAATGTCCCATTCATAGTTTCCGACGAAGGAATACTAAGTCAATTCATCGGATTCTCGTGTGGATTACAACTTAAATGACTCGAGCATTCTGTCTTATTTGGATTATAGCTCAAACGACTCAACATTACGTCGTCGGAAACTCTGAATTGGGATTGTTCAAAATATCTTCAAATTTTGAAATATTTAATGTATTAACTAAAGTTGAGGAATTTTTTTAAAATATCATCAAAGTTGAAGACATTTTAATGTATTAACAAGTTGACGACATTTTCAAAATCTCGTTAAAATTGGGACACAAATTATATTTGTCCCTAAATATAAGTATAAAAAAGCGAGAAGGGATCCAGAAAAGTGATCTAACCTCGATGATGGGGCTGTTGCACAATGATTCACACAACATGACTAGATTTTATAAAAAAAGTAAAAAATAAATGATTGGTGGGGGCCTAAGCCCCCTTACTTAGCTCCACCCCTCATGTAGTTCAGGAGACTTGAGGGTTATATGAAAGTGATTTGGTTTCTTTATTACATGTTTGTGTTACATTTTTTTTAAATTGCTAAAATATGTTATGTATATGTTTATGATATCACCTAATACTTGCGATGTTCCTTGATAATAGTGGAACATAAGGCATTATAAGAAAAAGTAATAGAGAATCTTATACCATATGGTGTACATCAGCGACTTTGTTGATGTTGATCAGCTACATACTTAGCACCAGTTTGAAATATATATGATCATCTTTCCTATATGGTGGAGTTGAGTTTCATCTGCTCGTGCAAGAAATGAAAAGAGAAAAAGGAAGCTTTTCTGAAACAAATAATGAAAAAATATATATATTGCAGTGTGTGTAGGATCTTAGGTGCTTTAGATTTTGTCGTTGAAGCTTGTAAAATCTTTCCTTTCTGCACGAAAAACGTGCTCTTTGATCTCACCTCTCTTTAAATGATTTTCTGGAAGGAACCATTTTGTGTGTTCTGTGATTCCTGTCACTCCAGATATCAAACTAAATTACTGAATACAATGGAAAAATGCATTTCACAAAGTGCAAGAATATGATTATTAATCAGCATTTTCTTCTTACTGCACAGCACTTTTGGATGAAGAACATTAATGTACCAAGAATGTGCAGTGATTCTCTCAATTATATCATTGTTTGGTAGTTGAAGATGACTTCTACACTAGTGTCTTGTTCAATCAAACAGAATCTGTTTCTTAGTTAGAACAGCAATACTCTGTAGTACTTTTATCTTTTCTTTTTTTTCCCTTTTCGTAAATATCACTTTCTAACTCAAAGTATGTCACCTTAAAGTATGAAGTCAATTTATTAGGTTTTAATATGCTATTATCAAAAGTATGCAACATTTCTGAAAACCACATCTACAAAGTGATATTTACCTTCTTTTTCCTGCCTCAATCATGTTATTTTTATTGAGAACAAAGTTTAACCTAATGTATCGAAAATCTGTAGGTTCTTTACGACAGGAACACAGGAAGAAGCAGAGGATTTGCATTTGTGACTATGAGCAGCGTTGAAGAATGCAACTTAGTCATTGAAAATCTTGATGGAAGTGTAAGAATCTATCTGCAAAAAGCAAAGAAAACAGCCATTGTTTTAAACAAGTTGCTGTGAAAACATCCCTTCAACGCCAATCCTTAAATTTCTCTTTCATTCCTGTGTTTCTTGGCAGGAGTATGGCGGCAGAACCTTGAGAGTCAATTTCTCAGACAAGCCTAAACCGAAGGTGCCCCTTTATCCAGAAACAGAGCACAAACTCTTTGTCGGAAACCTAGCGTGGACCGTTACATCCGAGAGCCTAACGCAGGCATTTCAAGCTTACGGGAATCTGGTCGGAGCGAGAGTGCTGTACGATGGGGAGACGGGGAAGTCCCGTGGCTATGGCTTCGTGTGCTATGCAACGAGAGTTGAACTTGAAGCTGCACTTGAAGCAATGAACGGAGTGGTAATAGATTCTCTCTCAAAAGTTTTCGTCATGCATGTGTTAATAGTAGTTTGTGTGGCTTATTATTATTGATGAAATCTTCTCTGATCTTTGCAAATTTGTTCAAGTTTGGATCATATCAAAAACTCTGTGCATCGAATTCTAACTATGATCACCCGTAAATCATGTTTCTCAATAAACATAATTTACGGGTGATCCTAGTCAGATATTTGATGCATGAAATTTGATATATGAGCAGATTTCTAGGTATTTAAAAGATAAATTGAAGTTAAGATCATAAACTAACATTGACCCTTATACAATGCATCTTGTGTCGATTGTTATTGACTGTGACTGTGTTCGTGTTCGTGTTTATGACTCTTCATTGTTCAGGAACTAGAAGGGCGCGCGATGCGTGTTAGCCTAGCGCAGGGGAAGAGTCAATAGGAAGGATAACCATTTACATTTGTGAAGGCCTAGATTTTGCTTCGTCTCCAACAGGAAGATGCATGGATTTGCATTTTTGCTATATTGCATACAAAATCAGGAAAATAGAGATGTGATTTTTATGGGGCTGTTGTTTATAACCATCTTTGCTTTTCTGCATTGTCGGCAGAAAACCTGCTTCTGATGGAAATTATATGGTTATTTGGCAGCTGATGAAGCTAACTTTTATTCCATTTTTTAATGGTGATTTCGAAATCAATTCTCTCTTTTTTAGTGACATGGATAACTCGTAGCCGTTACTTAAAGTGCACTCTGAATAAATCATTGTGTATGTACAATCATTACCATTACTTGTAATGTGAATCGAATGAGATTTTAGAGGTTCAAAAAACAAGAGTAAACCTTGGTTGAGATATGAGTAGAAGCTGAAGTAACATAAAGAAGGAACTTAAAAATGGAAGCATTATTTTCAATGATCCCTATTAAAAAATTCATCCGGAAAATAACATTATTTTAGTTGGATTAGTTGTAAATAGACTACAACAAATGAGTTCATATTTTTCAAACTTAAGTTCACCTGATATATCTCTTTTATACTTGAAAGAGCATGCGATAATTTAATATAGCACTATATTATGTTATATTATGCAAAAATACTAATTTGTAAATATTTACATTTAATTTTTAAAATTGTTGAAACGTTGTCATTCTTCTTCCTCACAAATGACTATTTATCGTTTTCTAAATTAATCTTAGAATTAAAATTATCATTCAATATTTTCTATGATAAAGTTTCCTTTTATTAGAAACGCCAGGCGACCTTCTAGTTCAAAAATTAATTACCACGCATGACCTTCTAGTTTCTAGAATTGAATGAAGCATTTACCGTGGGAAAGACTTAAAAAGCCTAATCTTCACTATATATATCCTCATATCCTTCCAAGGATCCCACAACAATTCAAAATCCCCGGCTTAATTCAAGAGAAGAAGAGCCAGAATTTAAGAAATGGATACGAGGAACTGCTGCAGTGGATGTTCTGGTATCAACGATGTTTACTACTGCTCAAACCCGATAAGGAGGGCGACTGTGACGCCTTCCCATACCTGTGTGGCACAACCTGTTGCTGTCGCGGTGAAGGAGGAAAGTGTGAGTCGAGGAAATGCAGCAGTTGAAGCAATGCCAAGAGCAGTGAAGGAGGAGAAATCTGTGAATCTAGGAAATGGAGTCGTTGAAGCAATGCCAAAAGGTACTGTCTTTGTGAAGAAGGAGGCTGTCAAAGTGGATGCGTGACAAATTACACCAACCATCGCCTGTCTTAGGCTTATCCATATATGGTATAATAATCTATTATGTAGCTATCAGGAGATAGCAGAGTGAGCTATTGAATCTGCTCTTCATAAATTATAATATTTGTCAACCTTTTCTACTTATGTTTCTATAACTAAATGAAGAATCATGCTAAAAAACAGTTACCCAACAATCTGAACACAACATACTACTAAATGCATTCTTGAATTGTTATAAGCATTTAACAATAACTGAATCTTGCTCGCATTTTGATGTGTATATATACCAGCAGTCAGTTGCTGCTCCTCTGCCCTTCGTCTATGGCAGCCTCTTCACTCTCCGTTTCCCATAGAAATTTAGCATATGCAGCCAGCACTTCGCTGAAACCAAAACCGACATAACATTCTTAATATATGACAATGCAACCAAAAGCGACAGAACATTCTTAATATCTGACAACTACGCATAGATATGCCTACAAATCCATGATCCAGGTACTAGGATAAAGCTAAAGTTGCAATAAACAGCACCAAATATATATTGATTGTTACCTATCCATTGGAGATGCTTCAACCGCCCGTTCAAAAAAGGGTGCAGCTCTATCTTTGTTGTGATGAAGCTGCCACACTATACCGGCATAGAGAGAAAGCATCTGTCCATCAAGGGGTTCCTCTAGTATTCCTCGCAAATAATATTCTTCGGCTCCCTCAAGATCTCCCTTTGTCTGTCATTAGAGAAACGAATCAAACCACATGTACAGAAGAAAAATATGTTTGCAAGAATACAAAAGTTATCTGCTCATATTCGTGTCTTGATTAACTTGTGAAACATGAAAGAATATCTCCTTTCATAACATATGATCCAAACAGCAGACATGAATGCAGATTGCCAAAAAGAATATGTAAGAAAAAGAGCATAATCTCGCAGAAAACTATTAAAGACTGAGGAACGCTACAACGGGAGATCTATTTTACCTGATGCAAGAAAAGAGCATAATCTCTCAGAAAACTAACGTTATGAGGATTTTCCTCAACCATCCTCCTGTAGTACTCTTCAACATTAGCAGTTTCATCCGAGTTTGACTGTATGTTGCCAAAATCATTCTCGAAAGTCCCAAAACCAGAACCATCAAGTCCAATCCCCATGGCAAGATGTAACGTAGGGCTAGATGGCCTCATTTCTTCTATATAATCTCCTCCAAATGAATCCTCCATAACACGATTATCATCAACCTGCCATTTCTGATCAAACATTATGAGTTAAAATTCTCTAACTCAACCAAATACAAAAGACAACAACCTGAGTGTCAACAGACAAATGCTCTTCCCCCTCACTTTCATCTACATCCCACAGGAAACTTGCATATTCAGCAAGGACATCACTGCAAAGATGAAACCAAACCTTCAACTGTTAGACAATTACTAACCATTTTGTATTCATGTTCGAATTCATTAATCAATGCTAGTTTGAAATATCAAACTTGTGTTTGAAATTCTATGATCACAACAATATGAGACGGCAAAAGAAATGAAAACTCGCCCATTGGCAGGAGCAGCCTCAACCGCTTTTTCGAAATAACGTGAGGCTTTATCTTGGTCGCCATGGAGCTTCCATACCAACTTGGCGTATTGAGACAGCAACTCACCATCTTTAGGATCTGCCTCTGTAGCTCGAAAATAGTATTCTTCAGCACCATAAAGATCTCCAGTGGACTATCATCAAGTTTAATTCAACATTTCAATGACGATAAATCAGAATTCGGATTGAAGTTTCAACATTTCAGCATAATCTATGGGCAAAAGTGTTTATGCCAGAGCTCTGCAACACAACATTGTGTACCAGGTATTTTCCTCTCCATGACTGTTAAATTTTTAAAAAATTATAATACTCCATATTTATTACATGATCCACCAATCAAGATGTTCATGAGTAACTGTAGCATAGGTATATATATATATATATATTTTTATTTTTTTATTTTTTATGACTAATCCTTGACTTCAGTATTGAAGGGATATTCAGCAGACAAACTGGGCCCTCCTCAAATTTTCCATAAGACTATTCAATAAATACACCTACAAATTAAAGAAAATGAAAATGAAGTGTAGAAAATCAACCTCCAAATATTCAGCATGGCTTCTCCACTTATTTAGAGCGGCCGCATCTACACCACCCCCTTTCACTTGATGAATCGAAGGGCTAATTTGGTCGCCTCCAGTTTTAATTTTGAGATCTTTGAACCTGCTCGGCGCCTTCTCTTCTTCTTCTTCGCGTTCGTCTTCGACCTCTTCAATCACTCCCATTCCATTTTCCTCAAAACTGAACTCAGCCTCTACGTTTTCCCCAATTGTAGCAGTTCTCTCTATCTTCTCTCTCACCGCCTCCACATTTCCGACATGTTCGCTGAACTCATCGTCTGTGTATATGCAGAAGGATGGCTCCGTGCGCAGCAGCATCGATTCTTCATGACTTTGCTGCGCGGATTCACTCATACTTCTCTGGAATCGAAATTAATCGAGAAATTGATGGAGAAATGTGAAAGGCGGTTGGGTTGATGAATTGTTTTATATGCAACAGTTGAGCATTGAAAGTTGTGAATTGTGATGAGAAATGGAAGTTGGCATGTGATGAAGATAAGATCTAATTAAGACCGGTCAATGCAACTGCAGCTTTCTTTTTCCAGAAATCAATCCATCCCGTGTTTATTTTTATTTATTCATTTTATATAGATTTTTTCTATTTTAAGATTGAAAAGGAATTTAAAGTTTAAACATTTAGAGCAGATTAATTTATGATTAAGGTTTATGTATTATGTTGGAATTTCACCGATAATTCTTAAATTGGTATGATTTATTTATTTGTTTTCTTTTGTGGTTTTAAAGATATTGTCGATATTAACTTAGTCCATAATTAGAAACAATTGTGAATTTTTCATTATCACTAAATGAAATAACAAATTAAATGTCACCATCTTGAGTTCTTAGTATCCGTCTGTCCTTTTTACTTTGGCGAAGAAGGTTTTAGCAGAAATTATCTGATTATATTTAATGTTTAATTTTTCTTCCTGATATTAACTATTTTAGATTGTTTTAAACTTAATTTGGTCTAAAGTGGTTAAATTGAATACTCCATTCGTTCTTTTTTAAGTGTTCACTATCGTCAAACTGTACAAACCAAGGAGATAAGTAAATTTACATTTGTAACCTCATTAAATACCATGATAAATGTATTTATACAACTAATTATCAAATTCCAAAGGGTAAATATCAATTTAAATTATACATGTTTTATCAAAAATATCTTGTACTTTCAAAAATATCAATTTAAACCCCAAACTATCATATTTGTATCAATTTAAATCCCAAACTATCATGAATACAGGGGCTTTTTTGATACAAATATGATAATTTGGGGTTTAAATTGATATTTTTGAAAGCTCATGATATTTTTGATAAAACATGTATAATTTAGGATATAAATTGATATTTACCCAATTCGAAATTTTACTCTCAAATTGTAAATTAGGATACTTATTTAAAAACATGAAAAGTACTAATATGACACTTAAAAAAGAACGGAGTACATGTATTCAACCTAAAGTTGTCGATTATTTCCTCCATAATAATGCATTAAATTGAACATACAATATAATAAATTATTTGATCACATTTTATTCTATTTCACTAAACTATCTAACCACTAAATTATAAACCTTTAAGCTAAACAATATCATAAACTAATGCATTTCGAAGGCTTTTTTCCTTTGCTTTGTGGCGTTAACTTCTTATATCTTGATTAATGAGCAACAATCATTAACTAATAATCAGTATCAGTATTTGCGTTCATACTCACATAACTACCCTTTTCTTATCAAGATATAATTTTGCATTATGTTCTATAAATTATGCATTTATATATCTATATCTAATACATACGTAAGCTGGAGGTATAAAATAAAATAAAATACACCAAATATTTATTTATTTATTGAGGTAAAATACAACAAACATAAATGCATCAAATGCATTTTCTTCTTAAAGTGGAAAAATAAGACCCCAATCAACCGTCAAAATACATGAAAGTCCTTCAAAAGATATTACAATTTCCATTGGTGACTGGCTTCATCATATCAACCATAGCATTCAACACTTGAAATATATAGAAAAGAAAGTGAAGCTCACAGCACCAATTCGATAACGTGCTCAGTATTTCCTTATGAATCGTTTACTTTAAGTAATATGATAGATAGATAAAAATAATTCAAACTCATACACTGTTTTCCTCGATGGATTGATCAATTTTAAACTTGTTTGACTATTTTATCCTTCAAATATTCAATTCTATATTTTATCAGTCTATCATATGATGAAAAGTAAACATTATGATCTATGATAACGATCATCAAAACCAAGAGACACATTAGTTAAAGATGGGACTTTCAACAAACACCTTGCATACGCAGGTTCTAAAATTTCAAATGACTCAAGATTTGGAGCACGAATTCTCAGCACCGCGTTATTTGCTCCGGCAACACGCCCAAAGCGCGGCCGTCTAACGATTCGGAGCATCTTCAGACAGTCAGATTAGATACTTAAGTCCTCGTTGCTGTCCGGAAATTGCAAATTCAAGAATTCCAACCGTGGAGCACCATAGAGAATTTGATTCATCACATGTTCACTCAAACGATTTACACAAGTAAATGTTAAACTCTTGAGTTGATTCCACTGCACGTTCTCGTCAAGTTGCAGTATACAAGCATCAATGGATAATTTTCTAATCGACGACCAAAAACTCAGCCGCTGAATAGGAGGATCTCAAGTGAATAAAAAATGGATAAAAATAGTATTTTGTAAGTGTGTGCGCTTTACTTTACCCTATGGATCGAATAATCTCGTGACAAGCCATATTCTATTATTTCTCATATGTTTAATTTGGATTGTGGAATGATTTCGTCTTTGATGTAAGGATGGGTTCGAAATTAGAGCTTTCAATGATACAATCCATTCGAATCATCAAGAAAAATATATTTAGGTTAATACTTTTCAAAAACTTTTTGATCTGATCGGTCCGATAGGCTAGCCCGAAACTTGAAAATTTAGGGTTATGTCTAAAAATTTTAGCAGAAAAAAATTCGTTCGCATGACCCGTAATTGAATATCTCAAAAGGCCCATAGGCCTGACCCTAAATTGAGTGAGTTTGCTTGATTGACATCCCTATGCGTGATATCTCAAACATATTTTTATAAAATATCTGAGGATTTAGAAAAAATATTTTTAATATGCAGTATCATATTTTATAGGTTAATTGTTTAAAAAATTCACGCGATTCAAATTTGATTTTTGACACATTATAATAAATTATTGTAATAATAATATCACTTCTTAATTTGTAGCAAGATAGATACACCAAAATCTTTCCGGTGATAGAAAAATTTGCGTTGGAGTGATTTTTTTTCCTACTCTAGCATAAACATGACATGTACTCACCGTATAATAGTTGTTCGGTGTATGTTGAGTTCATAATGATATCGTTTAGATTAACAATATTTTGAAGAATGTCCAATTGCTTATTTTGACCTCAAACACACTACAACAAAATGTTTCAATAATAAATAATTTCGAAGAACTCTAAGACTTAAAAATGTCATTTAATAAAATTGTGATATATTGTGATGTGTAACTATCATAAATATATTCACAAAATTTAGTGAGATATGAGGGTGTATTAATTTTTGTAAATAACAAAATTTTACTTATATATTTTTATGTGTAATAAGAGTATATAGATGCATGTGTGGATGTAACTAAGTCACATCTAAAGATATAACAAATTTTGTTACACATTTCTTTATGTTACTAAAATCATATCACTACTAAACAAATTGCAATAAATTATAACACAGTGTCATAAATGAAATTAATATTGTAAAAATTGTAATTTTTTAATCAATTAATCCGTGTTTTACAATATGATCTTCAATTAAATGTAATTCTTACCAGCCCTATAATCTTGAATTTAAAACTGTCCAATCACATGCTAACGAATTTCAAATTCAATAACAAAATATTATTTTCACATGTTCTCTGACTGAACATATATACATGTCTGTGCATCAATACTGAGCTAAAAATGAGCGGTTCGATTCTATTAATAATCCAAAACATATACAACCAATTCCCATAACAATTTACGTTGAAGCAGAAACGGGTGCTTCCCAATGAACAACATTCCACATCCACTCATTCAAGAACTACCAAAATTAGTAAAAATGAAAAAAACCTAATCCCCATTTCATTCCTCCCCACCCTCATTGCATTCAAGTTCTAGCGAGGCCAATTTAATCTCCTCTGCCCCGCTCGCTTCCTCCTCCTCTCCTCAGCCCTGCAACCACCACTCCACAACCCCTCGTCGGCCCTTTTCCGGGCGACGGTGGGACCAGCACCACCGCGTCCGTCCGGAAACACATCCCCATTTTTTTTCGCCCACCGTTGTATGTGAAGAAGGAAGAAATTAAAGACTTCCTACCACAAAAGAGGGGGGAAAAATAAAAAATACAAAAAATGGCGCCGCCGTCGAAAACGCACCAGCTGCTGGAGATCAACATCATCTCCGCCCAGGATCTGCAGCTGGTGTCGAAGTCGATGAAGACGTACGCGATGGCGTGGATGAACCCGCGGCGGAAGCTGACGTCGCGCGTGGACGACGAAGGGAGGAACAACCCCACGTGGAACGAGAAGTTTGTGTTCAGGGTGGAGGAGGAGTTCCTCCAGCAGGACACCTCTGCCGTCATGATCGAGATCTACTCCAACAATTGGTTCCGCGACGTGCTCGTCGGCACCGTGCGCTGCCTCGTCGGAAACCTCATTCCTCAGAGTGGCCGATCGCACAACGGCCAGCCTTATATCGGCATGCGCTTTGTTGCCCTTCAGGTACACTCCTGGTTCTTTTCTTTTACGTAAACTTCTGTCGGAATATTTGATGGGTGAAGATCCGACTCGTCGAATGATATGCACATATTCAGTAGCATTTTTTTAATTTTTTTTCTACGACTGGATCGATCTGACAAGAGACTCGGATTTTGTTTTGAGTAATTGAATGTTGTTTTAGAAGAATGTGATGTCGGATGGTGAGATTGGAGATTGTGCAAAATGAGATGCAATTCGGAGGATTAAAATCCAGTATCTCATAATTAATGTCTTACTTTGTGCTTCACTTTCAATTTTATGGTCTTTTTTTATATGTATATTTTTAATTTTAATTTTGTATGTTTTATTTTAATTTTATAATTATTAACTAGGGTTTATTCAACCCAATTAGGATATATAATTATTTCTCATCATTTAATTTCACTTTTCTTAATTGATAATTCATTATTGTGGATTGAATAATCCAAAGTTAGGATGTATAATAATTAGAATTTTCAATTTTTTGAAATAAAATTAAATATGATTCATAATTTTATAATAAATTTTATTTTTATAAAATATAATTAAAATAATAGATATAATAGTGGGATATGGTGAAACATACAAAATTATAGGACAATGGATCTCATTCCAATGGAGCCAGATCAAATTATAATTTGTATGGAACTAAATCCAAAAATTTAAAAAACAAAATTATAAAGTGAAAGAAAATGTTGGAGGTGCTTGACCTCAACCTAACTCTTCTCCTATGAGGTGTGTATTGTAGGAAAATTGTTTGATTATATTATTGACATGATTTTTTTAAAATAATAAATATATCGTTAATATTAATGATATTATCAATACTTGACCGTGTTTAATTACGCATGCATCATAGTAGAAATATGTTGGTTCTCTTACTTTTTTGTACTTTACATAATGTTACATCTCGTATTTCATACTAACCTGGTCAATGCTCGATTACTCAGATACGTCGGCCATCAGGGCGGCCACAAGGCATCTTGAACATCGGCGTGGCCTTACTCGATAGCTCAATGAGAGGCATGCCATTATACACACAACCCGCGATGTCGGCCGTGGGATACCATGACCTAATGGAGGATCCGGATGCGCTTCCAGAATATTCCGGTAACGGGGCGATGCTGCGCAGAATGAGAAGCGAACGTAGTGAGGCGACGGGGTTCGGTAATTTCTCCCCCAGCAGCTCCATGATCATAGTTAAGGGCAAGATTGAAGCTAAAGAGAGTTCGATTTTGAGCATCACGGAATGCATGGTTCCAGTTGAAAGTATAAAGAAGGTAGGGAAGGCGAGTTCAGTCATTTTTGGCGCAGAGCTCAGAGATGAACGACGTAGACCAATACCCAAGAAAGGTAATTAACGCCACTTTTCTTTTTTTCTTTTAACAAAATTAAATTTCAATATACATTTATATGTGATATTATTATTTATTAATAGTACATTTTATTAGTAAAATATAATTTTAAAACTTATTCAGATTCGTTGTGTTTTTGGGAAAACCAACTAAATTTACCAATTACTCGTTCATTTACCAATCATGTTACATCTCTTATTTCACTATTGTTGGTAAATGGCACATGTGTGAAACTGTGAAGGCATTTTGCACAGGTGTTATATCTCGATGATATATGAATGAAAAAATATGACAATTATCGGTAATCAAAGATTTCACATGTGAAGCCATAGATATATGTAGGGGTGTAATCGAACCGAGTCGAGCCGAACACCATCGTGCTCAAGATTGGTTTGTTTAGTATCGAGCCGAGTCTCGAGTTTTATTTATCGAATATTTCGAGCTCACGAGCTTATTCGAACTTTAATCGAATCCAAATAAACTTTCTAAATTTAGATATATGTTTAGAATATTGATTATTTTATTTTAAAAATAAATTATTTATCCATAATAACACGATATATTTATTGATTTCTTGTAACAAATAAAAATAGTTAGAGATTTAATACAATAATTACTAATTATAGAAAGAAAATGATTATATCTAGTTAATAATTTTATATTTTCAAAGTAAATCAGTTAACGAATTTGTTCACAAGCTAACGAGTCGAATACTATCATGCTCAAGCTTGGTTTGTTTAGCTAATGAGCTTCACTAAACAAACTCGAACGAACTTTTATCGAGTCGAAATCCGAATAATATAAACATATTTCCGTCTTAGATATATGTAGAATGGACCCAATTTACTTTTATATCCAATTTTCTAAAACTTCAAAATGGAAAAAGAGTTCATACACAAGCTTATTAATTATCATAATAAATGTACATAATTTTATTGTTTTGATTTTTTAGGTAAGGCAAGTTCGGTAGTGAGCGATTCGATGATGAGCAGCAAAGATACCGGAGATCTGAAGAAACCGGAATCGCCTTCAGCAAAACTTGTTGACGTTAAACAACTAGCAAAAATCTACGACGCCAACGACGCCGCCGTCGATCAAAGCAAGGATAAACTACCGGTGGCAGCCACCGGAAAACCTCAAAAAACCAACGGCGGCGACTACAACGGAGCAGCCAAGGATTCCGCACTGCAGCAGAAGTACGTGATCGGCGCCCCCATGATGAAGAAGGGTAATCCGGCGTGGTCCGACTCCGAGGTGGGGCCCTCGCCGTCGGAGGTGGCGGCGGTGATGGCGGAGAGGCGGTATCCGCTCGACGACAAGGAGAGCTCCGTTTTGGACGGGTGGAGCATGGACGAGAGCGTCGAAGGGCTGAGGTCCAAGCTGGAGAGGTGGCGGATGGAGCTTCCGCCGTTGTACGACAACGCCGCCGGCGGCGACTTCTCCTCGAGTAGCTACAAGTCGTCTACCCAGTCGACTAAGACTAATAAAGATAAGGATGGGTTGTTTAAGTGCTTTGGGAATATATTTGGATACGAGTGCCAATGCATCTGCGGCAAGCCTCTCGGCGGCCAGAAGCGGCGACTGACTTCGCCAGCGACTTCGACGGACAATTCATCAATCTTTTGAAAATTGGTTATATTTTTTAGAGGGAACGATGGACGTTGATTCTAGTGTTCAATCTACTATTGATGTTTTTTTTTTCTTTTTTTTATGTTTTTTTGGTGTTGATGATTTGGAGTTTTGATTTGGCAAAATCTCGATCAAAGATTGAAGTGCAGCAAAAAGTGAATAATTGGAGATTTTTGGAGTTGGTTTTATGCATGGGCGTGCGATGTAATTCTTCGTCCAATTAGTTATGCTTTCATGTTTTGTAAATTTTAATTAATGTCTTTGTTCCTTTTTTAGGGTATAGATAATTTATTCAATGCTTCTTTTACTTCGTATAATTCACTATTGTTGGTGATGTTTACTTTTGGTTCAAGAATAATTATGATTATAAATTATATAAACTAACTATAAAATTGAATATTAATTTTATAATCAAGTGCAAAATTTCATTTGCTTTTATTTTATTGTTTTATTACTAGTTCATTATCTAGCATTACTTGTGAAATCGGTATAGGTGAATTAGTATTATTTCAGTACTTTTCATCGTTTATTATTATTAAGGGATGTTTATTCCCAAAAGAATTTAGGGAATGTTCTAGTTGTACTATCTCCGTCCCATCCAAGATGACTCATTTTTTTCGGCACGGTTATTTAGGAGAAATGTATAAAGTGATTCAAGTGATAAAAAGTAGGTAGGTCCCATAACTTTTGAAGAAATAATTATTTTCTAAAAATGAAACATGCTATCTTGGGTGAGACAACAAAAAAATGAATATATGTCATCTTTGGTGAACGTAGGGAGTATAGATTAACACGAACTGTTTATTACAACACTTCGAAAAGTAGTGTTATATTTGCAATTTAAAGTTAGGTATAGGTTGCGATTATTTATTTATTTTGAGGGGGAATGGGTTGTGACTGTTAATGTAGTTACCTCTAAATAATTTATTTATAAAAGGAAATGATGAAAATAAACTTTAAATAAATATCACTAAAACTCATTTAGTATTTGATTTAATGCCGATGATACGATCTTGTGAGCTTTGAGTCAATGTTTTCGGTAAACTAATCTGAATGAACTCTGCTCGATAATATTACAAATTAACTCTAACTAGACCCTTAATTATTATACGAGAAAACAAATGTTGCACAATTAATATTGAAACGAGGCACACAAAATAATCCGAAATACATGCATAATTCAAATTGGGCACGGCCCGAAACATATTGTACCTTATAAGGTTGCACATGGTAGTTTTAGGAGTCTGAAACTGAATTCGTATGGCCTTTTTGGGTCAATAATATATATATATATATATATATATATATTTTATATAGGAGACATTATATTTTATAAGATATTCTATCAACTTCACATCTTTTCTTTATAATTTACAATTCTCTCTAAATATTCAAACACTTTGATAATTTATAATCTCTTGAAACATTACATTTTATAATTTTGAAATATCTTATAAGTTGTTGGTGTTTATAAACTCCCTAAAATAAGCTTAGCCAAATACCCTCTAATTAAGTTGAGTGCCGGTGACACGTGGACATGAAATCTTAGCCAAACACCCTCTAAGTTGAGTGCCGGTGACACGTGGACACGGTCGGCCGACGTGGCAATTTGGAGGTCATTGTCACGTGATTCGGTGGCCCATGTCGGCTTGTCTATACATATAACTAAAGTTTATATATTTTCATAAATTTAGTGTATTTACTTTAAAGTGTAGGTTACTAAAGTTACTTTATCCTCCACAATAAAAGAGAAAAAGTTAAATGGTGATAAGGTTAAGGCTTTTTTACCTCATTTCTTTTAAGCTATTTATAATTTTGTTTACTGATATAAAGTAATTTTACATGAGTCAATTATGGGCCCAAATAAGAAAATACTTGGGAGTTGAGAATCGTAATGAAGAATTTATTCTTGGATCCAATGAAGGACACAAATATAAAATATTAGTTCACATGGATAAAGTGTGGATTATATATGCACGATTTTATTTTCATAAGTTATGGACCAGTAAATGAACAAAAAGTAGGGAGAAAATACTACAATTATATTAATTGTACAACCGAATTAATTTTAAATGTCCATAAATTAATTTTGTTCTCCTTTTTAGGTACATTTGGAGCTAGTTAAAGTGGAAAAACTCCCATAATGTTTAGGTTGAAGATACCCTCTAAACTCTTTTTTCTAATATACAACATATATATAAAATCTTAAGTTAGTGATCAATTCCAGAGAAAAATTACAGTAAGATGATAATGAAATGCAAGACACGTACTGAATAATACAAATATGTTTATATGAATGGTCGAGTATTTTTTTCTTGATTAGCTAGAGTTTTAGTTAATCAAACTAGTTCAACAATTTAAAGCACAAACTAATGACGATAAAAGACCTATTCATTTCATTTTATCTAATAACATGAAATCTGTTCATTTAATCAATCGTTAACGACAAAGAATAGATGATTAATTAGTAGCACGTTTACCATAATGTGGCCGGCCATAACAAGTTTTATTGAATGAAAAAACAGTTTATTTAATATTTGATCTATTAAAATTACTTTTATATTAAAAAATAGGTGAAAAATGATATTTATGTAAAAATAATTAACACATTAATTTAATATTCATATTTTATAAATTAATTATATTGATAATTACTAAAATGTTCTCGTGTGGCCAACCATAATGTGATTAATTAGTAGCATTTATTAAATTGTAGTACTTTTTCTACAAAAGAGAAAATATATTGATTACATATGAATATATATATATATATATATATATATATATATATGCATGCGCATATACTTGGAATTATATTCTATAGAAGAAGTACTTTGAGGTTTTTTTTTCTAAAACAAATACATATTTCAAGGAAAAAATAATACTCCCTCCGTCCACCAAAAACGTGCATTTAATTTCTTTTCGGTCCGTCTACCAAAAATGTGCACTTTCCTTTTTTAGAAACACCAACTTTACATTTTTACCCTCAACTTATCCACTTATTTACAAAAAAACACTCATGACCCACCTTTTTACACTCACAATCCATTAATATATTCATTTATTATCCCAATTACACACATTTTTATACACATTTACTTTACACTCATTGCATTTTTCTTAAAACTCGTGCCACCAAAATCGATGCACGTTTTTTGTGGACGGAGGGAGTATAAAATGTTTTACTCCATTTCGTGAATTAACTATTCGGACAAGCCATACCGTTTTTCTTTAGTCGGAAACTAATACATACTTCAAAACCCAATTTAATATATATCTTGGCATTTTATTTTTAATCATAATTTCTGTTTTGGTGGTGGTAGGCATATGTTATAGGTCCCTACTTTCCAAAACAAGGTTTCTGGCTATACTCATTGTCTTGTGTATAGTAGACAGAGTTACAAAAAATAAAGCTTGGAGCAGCACAATATTTAACATTTCACTAATACATGTCTGTAAAAAGAATCAAAATTCCCCATACTTTAACCTAGCCATTTCAACGTTTCTAGCTAAAGTTGAGACACCCTAATCTTAATAAGATCTGGTTATTGAGTAAAATCAAATTAACAAAGTTGTTTGTTTTGACCTTAATTATATTCTATAATTAAATTAATTCAATGAATACAATTCTATAGGAATGATTAATTTTACTTTTCTATACTATGGGCTCTCTAACAGTGGTAAGAAGTGAGCTTCAAAATAAAGGTATGTTATGCTGATTAGTTTTACTTTCTATACTATTCACTCACATGTGTAAAGTCCAAACAAAAATGTTACCTAAGACCATTTTCCATATTAAGCCTATAACATGATCCTAATTAGCTAAGAAAATAAAGTGAGAGGGTACTTTCTTTTAATGTAAAATAATTAAAATTAATTGTAGGAGAGTTCTAGGTGAACTTTGTTATTCTAAAATTATTAGCAAACCACACAACAAAGATAAATTCATAAATTTACAGTCTTATGGAGCGGACTCAAATTTAAAAGCTAGGAGTTCAAACTCAGGATTTTACATGAGAATAGATTCGATGTCCCACAATTTTGTGTTTGTCACCATGTCCCACTATTAAATCAATTATTTTAATAATATTTTTTATAAAAAATATTATGATACTATGAATCATACTTAAATTTTATTTTAAAATTTGAAATAAAAAATTATATACCTAACTTTGGATTTACCAACCCTAATAATGAATTATTAACTAATAAAAATAAAATAAATTTATAAAAAATTATACCCTAGTTGGGTGGAACAAATCCTACATAATAATTATAAAATTAAACTAAAGCATAGAAAATTAAAATTGAAGAAAAAAATGTGGAAAAGATCAAAAAAAATAGGACACCATTTGTGGGACATTGGATCTCAAGCCATTTTACACCCATAAAAGCTTACCGGATCAATTGCGAAACATACACGAGACTAAACGTATTATTTAATCCGACTATCTGGAACCTGATTGTCTGACCATATTTACATATATATCGCAAACGGATTAAGGAAATAATAATAACCAATCAATATAGAAATGCATATAATTAAACAACAAAAAAAGCTATGGGAAGGGAATTATATATCTGGAATAGGTGATTCTTTGGAGGTGGTTTGAATGTAATTAAGTGATTGGAAACACTTTTTTCCACTCTAACTTAATTTTATGCATGCACCCTGTGGTGGTATAATTCTATTTTAAATATTACATCTTTATATAGGTGGTATGGACAAATATGTTAATGTTTACATGAATTTCTCCTCGGTAAAAAACGTAATTCGGAAAGAATTTTATTTTTCATCAGAAAATGACTAATTAATAATGAATTTATTTCTCATTTATTTAGTGAATGTTATATACTACTTCCGTCCACCAAAATCGTTCATTGATTTTGGTGGCACGTGTTTTAATAAATTATAATGAGTGTAAAGTAAGTGAGTATAAAAATGTGTGTCATGAGAATAATAAATGAATATAATAATGGATATTGAGTATAAAAAGGTGGGTCATTGTGGTTTTTTTGTAAATAAGTAGATAGGTTTAGAGTAAAAATGTAAAGTTGATGTTTCCAAAAAATGAAAGTGGACATTTTTTTTGGACGGACCAAAACGGAATTAAATGAACGTATTTGGTGGACGGGGGTATATAATATACATGAATACAACATAAGATATCATTTATATGGATTAATTGGAGGAAATAAAGAACGTTGCAATCACAGCACCATCTTTATAATTTTTTGCAACTACAAAATCTTTGAACTTTCATAAAATTTGTCAGATATATATAAACCACTAAAATGGTGTCGTTTGACCGTTAATGAAATGACGACGTAATTTTACTACTAAAAAAATTAAGAATATCGTTATATATAATTGTAAATTTTAAATGGGCGTTGTAATTACAACTTTTTTAAAGTCACGTGAAAATTATAATTTAATAAGTTAAATCTTGTATAATTATTTCCGACGGTTCCTACTTCCATAATCAAGGCTTAATTTTCGTTTTCCCATCTCACCAAAAACAATTAAAATATATATACTCGTTTAGAGAGGACATACATGATGAAATGCCTTCCTTTATCATCATAGTTATTACTTTTCTGAGTTGTAATACAGAATTCTGTATTCAAAAAGTAGCCAGTGGAGGGGTCTTGACTGTCGTCTGTGTTTCCAACAATTTGATTAATGAAATAAAAAAAAAATAAAAAATACAGACTTATATAATGTGGGCATATATTTGTAGGCCTCGAAAAAGATTCATTCTTGTCCCTATCATGAGTGCATGAATAAAAAGTTGAGTACAACATTTTCAAGCATGAAAATTAAAGACGTTGTTGTCGGGAAAGTTAAACTAAAGTCGTGGTTAAATAGTTAACGCCACTTTTATCTCAAGGAATTGTTTAAGAATTTTTTTTTACTTTGCTGAATGTGATATTTTATTAGTATTTAATATTTTTTGTTTCTAATATGATTTATCTGTGTATTTGGTTCGGGCATGTTATATTTATATAGGGCTGGATTAATCATATATATAAACAACCGTGTGTCTTAATTATGTATTTTCGTCTACATTAATTTCACTATTGTGTTTTACTTTATAAGTATAGATCATACTAGGAATGTCAATGGGTGGGTTTCTTCGGACCGTAACCAAGAATAAGTAATGGTTCGGTTCGGATCCGACCCATTAGACACCGGATCCGGACCGACCGGACCATCAACTATGGGTCTTAAGCGGTCCGGATCGGCGGTCTGGAACCGTAACTGCACTGAATCGGACAAGAACCGAACTAGAATCAAAATCTTTGCTTTATAATTTAATGTGTTATGAGTGATTTTGAATCGATATGAATAAAACAGCTCATTGACAAGCTATTTAAACTTAGGCTCGTCAATGACGGGTTTACTTGGACCGTAACCAATAATAAGTATTGGTTCTGATTTTGAAACCAGAACCAGATCCGGACCGGACCATCAAACTATGGATCTAACGGTATGGGTCTAAAGCGGGTCTTGAATCGGAACCGGAACCAGAACCGCTGCTTTAAAATTTAATGGGTTTTGAATGGTTCTAGATCGGTCCGAGTTAAACCCACCCATTGACATCCCTAAATCATACAATTTGTATGTAATGCATAGTGATAATGTTGAGATCTTGTAGAATTCCGCAAGGGTAAAAGGTTATGGCTTTTTAAAAGTAAATTAAAAAGATTACGGTTTGGTTACAATATTATGTTTAAAACGTCATTACTTATTAGTCCCAAAAATATTTTAAGAATAATGTTTTTGTTAGATACTAAAATAACTCATAAAAATATGCAAATTCCATTAACTTATTTTAATGAATTCTTCATCAAAGACTTTCGGTTTTGATTATATTAAATTATTAGACTATCGTTGAAAGTCAAAATTAGTAAGGATATTATATGTATAATCATAATTTATAAGAATATTACTTCTCTATTTTTACAGTAATAATAGGTAAAACATAGTATATTATATAACAATATTAGTTAAATTAGATTTTGTAAAATAAGGTTATTGTAAATAGATATCGGTGTATAAATAATTTAATTTAATAAATGTATAATAAGTTGAACTATTCAGCAAGCAATTCACTAAAGGTTCCTACTTGGATGATTATTTCATCTATGAATTTCTTAGAAAGGGATCATAATTACTATTAAATACCACACTTGCACAAGTACTGATGAAACCAACTCTTTTTTACCATCCAAAGGCGAATAAATTTTCTTTTGATAAATAAATTAATGAAATTTAACGACAAACTTAATCTTTATTAGCACCATATCCGAAACCCTAGATTGATGAGAAACAACAAATATATAATATTCAACATCTTTAATAAATCCAAAAAGAAAACGAGAAATTGGGGGATCAAAAAGTGCAGAACAAAAAGAAAGAGTTAGAGAGAAATTGCTGGGCGCATTAGCAGCAGACATATGGGTCCCACCATCATGACTATCTCCACCATCTCCATTGCCACCCGCCATTACATTATCTCTCCCAACCCTCTTCCTCTCTCTCTTCTCTCTCTCTCCTTTCTCTCTCAAGAACCGATTCTATTGCGTTCTCTTTCTCTATCTCTTCTTGCTTTCGATTTACTCTTCATATTTTCTTGGTGCTTTTGTTTATGTCATGGAACCATCTCTCGGCTTACTCGGCGGCGGCGGCGGTGGTGGGGCGGGGTCGATGTGTGAGCAAAACGCGAAAGTGGAGAAAGACTACATGGGCATGGGGAAGGAAGCTGAACTTGAGCTGGGTTTAGGGTTGAGCCTTGGAAATGGCGGCGGTGGTGGTGGGGTGGTGGAGAAGGGGAGGAGCTGTGCACGGGGTGAGTATGGTAGGATTTTGACGGCTATGGATTTTCCAAATGGATTTGCATGTGGTAGAGCAGCTGGTGGTGGTGGCGGCACTAAGAGAGAAAGAGACGCTGCTGATGAAGGATCTGCTTCTGCTGCTGTCAGGTAACCAGAGAGAGAAGAAAGTTGTATGCACGTTTTTTATTATTTTTATTTTTTTAGTTCAGGTTAAATTGTTGGATTTATTTAATTATTATATTTGGTTGTGTTTCTTTGAGCCCAATAGATTAGATAAAGTAATCTGATTTCTATCAAATTTCTTTATAGATTTTCCTTTAATTGAAATGTTAAGACAGTGTGAGGGAATAACGGGATAACTATATAATTATTTAATAAATCCGACCTCAGTGAGGTTTGGCAATTAATTCTTTATCGTTGGTTTTGGAAAAGTTATTCTTCTTTGCAATACAAAAAAAATACCATCAACTATGTTTCGTTTGAACTCGGTACACGAGCAAATTCTTTATAATTTCTTTCTTTTATTAATTTAAACATTTATTGTGCCTTTCATTTATAAATTTGTGTATATTATATATACTGTATTTTGCCAATAACCCATGTGTAAAGAGAAATATATATTCCCTCTATATATATATATATATATATATAAAGTATTATTGTCACGACCGGACTTTGCTAAGGATAGCTAAGCCGGAAATAGTGACCAGGGATGAGAAATTAGGAGGATAGAAATGGGTTGAACTTGTTTAATTAAAAGATGAACTGATAACTGTAATTAAAATATAATCCAGTATTTTGCAGCGGAGTTCGGTCGTGACAATTATATACTCCAATGTCTTGTAAATCGAGTTCATCGCTCATCACAGACGAGAGTTGTGCCTAATTTTTGTTCTCTTGCAACCTAATTTTTATTCTTTTATATAATTTGCAAATCATTATATTAATTGTAGTGCACGCGTGAGCGTGATAGTGGCTACGGGTTTCTACTGGCTGCTCACCCCAAAATTGAAAATAAAAAAATATAAAAGATATATATATTATAATGATATATATCATTAATGTTTCCAACGAACGACAACATAAAACACCATCCACTTTCTTTTTCCTTCATTCTAAAAGCCCATGATAGCTCCTAGTTGTCTTAATCCCATCTCATAATAATTTGGCATTATGTTAAGATTTACTTTTCTTCTTTTTTCTCTTTTCAAATTTTTATGTCTTCTCCAATTTGCTTTTTGCATCATTTCACCCTACCATTGTGCCCAAAAAAGAAAGTTGTTGTGGAGCACTTCTTTTAATATCCTTTTAACCCTCCACTTGAATTATGTTCTGCCTTTACTTCTTTTCAAATATATTCTGGTTTACATGGTTATGTTAATATTGATGTTATTAATCTTTGATTAATTAGTACTAACCATTCATTATGAGACTAGTAGAGATTAATTAAGTTTTTTGTTGAAGCAGCCAGGTTGTTGGATGGCCTCCCATAAGGTCTTACAGGGTGAACACCTTGTTCAACCATGCTAAGGCTTCAAATGTTGAGGAGGAGAAGGGAGTTGGGGGAGACGAGGGCGACGAGAGCTTGAAGAAGAAGATCAACCATGGAAGCGACAAACACGACGCCGCCATCAAAGAGAGAGGCCATCTTGGATTTGTGAAGGTGAACGTGGATGGCTTGCCTATTGGGAGGAAGGTTGATTTGAATGCTCACAAAAGCTATCAAACTTTGGCCAAGGCGTTGGAGGAGATGTTCTTCAATCCATCTCTATCGACCCGTAGGTTTTCTCTTCGTATGATTGAGAATTTGAAGGATTACGTGATTCAAGTAGCTTAAAATTGTTCAGTCTATCGAAGTATGTGAAAAATTAGCCTATACCATTTTTATCTATCTAGACTATCGCACAAAGTAAACAACCTCTAATAATTATATCCATAGTTGTGGAAAATATTTGTTAAGAGTAATGTTCATGTTTGTCTGAGACCTCTGCACTTGAATCAACCAGGTGGAGGAAAAGAACAAGCTGTGCAGCCTCTGAAGCTTTTGGATGGATCGTCGGAGTTTGTGCTAACGTACGAGGATAAAGAAGGCGACTGGATGCTCGTGGGCGACGTTCCATGGGGGTATGTAACTCTGCTCTAGATCCTTGAACTTGACGTTTACTTCAGGTGATAGCTTGGATTTACGATACAAAGATTAAGTATTTGAAGGATTATATTTATGTTTGGTGAAGTTGAATGATATACTTAACAAAAATAGAATTCCCCCAAATAAAATTTAGACTAAGAGGGTGTTTGGCTGAGCTTATATAAGCTCTTTAAAACAACTTATAAGTTGTTGCAAAATGTTTGGCAAAATAAGCTTCTAAACAGCTTATAAGCTCCCCTAAAAATAAGTTGGTCAACCTAACTTATTTTTTAATAAACTTATAAACAATCATGAATTTACCAAAATAACCTTATTATATTTCGTTATTTCCTACACATACACTATCAACTTCACCTCTCGTCAATTTTATCTCTCTAACTATGATTTTCTCTCTCTAACTCACGATTCTTTCTCTAGCTTATAAGATCAATTATCCAAACACTTTAACAACTAATAAGCACTTGAGACATTACCTCTTATAAGCTCTTGGAGTTTGTAAGCTCTCTAAAATAAACTTAGCCAAACACCCCCTAAAAGCAAAGGTGTATCTAATTAACTCGAGTCTTGAGAAGGGAATTTGAGGCTAACATATCACTCTTACTTCATCGAGCAGGTTTTTCCTCAACACTGTTAAACGACTCAGAATCATGCGAACGTCTGAAGCCAACGGACTCGGTACGTACCTGCATCACGATCGCCCTAAATAACAAAACATTTACCCAAATTTTCAATATTCACATGCTTTTAAATGTTGGATACTTTTTTTGTAATTATACATTCCCAATTTTTTATGGTTACATATATCTTGATTTCTAAATTATGAACTATACGATATGTCTACAGCTCCAAAGTCTCAAGAAAGGAATGAGAAGCAAAAGAGCAAACTAATATAGAACTGCTGCTGCTGCTTCATCTGCCAAAGCTGTAACTGTCTGAAATGGAGAAAAAAGAGCTACAGATCATGTTTGAGTCTTTTTTTCATTTATTTATTTTATTTTCCTATAATTTTTCTTGATTTTCTTTTGATTTGAGGGGCTGCATTTATAGTCCGCGCCCTCACGTTTTAAATTTTTATTACGTACTTTTATATATCTTTTAGAATTTGTGAAGGTCTTTGTTGTCACTTGTCATACACGTTTTACTGGATACATTATTCTCATAATTTATGTATATATGGGAATGCCTAAGAGTCTTACTTCATTTCATTCTTCAACTCTTTCAGTTGATTTCGTTGTGGAAAGAAAGTTAATATATACGTGCTTGTCATATATATTGTTGTGTTTATGCGTGTTGAACAGAGATTTGAACAAGAATTATTGATATCTATCATTAACAGAAGAGCTATGTTAATTACTACCTCCGTCCACCAAAAACATGCATTTAATTCCTTTTCGGTCCGTCCACCAAAAATGTGCACTTTCCTTTTTTAGAAACACCAACTTTACATTTTTACCCTCAATTTATCCACTTATTTACAAAAAAACACTCATGACCCACCTTTTTACACTCACAATCCATTAATATATTCATTTATTATTCCAATGACACACCTTTTTATACACATTTACTTTACACTCATTACGCTTTTTTTAAATATTTACCAAAAACGATGCACGTTTTTGGTGGACGGAGGGAGTATTTTATTTAATTAATTATTAAATATTTGAAATTATTTAATTTAATATTATAATTTCTGTAATATTTGAAATAATCTCGGTTATTTTTGGTTAATTTTTGTAATTTTATTTAATATTAAAATTCAGTTAACCGATTAACCTATCGGTGTCGGTTTTAATTAGCTATTTTTGTCCATTTCAATTTCGATTAACCGAAACAGAACCAAATCTCACCCCTACCTAGAATCTTGACGTAGCTGGCTCGATGAACATGGAAATGCCATGTAATTTCATGTGGCATTTATGTTACTTTTTTTGTATTTTTTATGTGGTATCCAACGAGCCACATCAAGATTTCGGAGTTCGAAAATGAACGTGGGATATTTTTGATACAATATTGATAGTTTGTGGTTTAAACAAATATTTTTAAAGTTTAATTAAAAATATTTTTGATAGAATGAATATAATTTGGAGTTTAAAATGGTATTTACCTTTTTGAAAATATAGGAGAAATTTGCTATTGTATGGATGCTCTAGCCTCTCGGTTCCTATGCAGTGGGCTCAACCAATTTATTTTAAAAAAGATTTAATTCATGATCGTTACAAATCAAAATTGTGATTTCTTGGTAATTATATAAATCTGCTCTTCACCGCTTCATACTAGGTTAAGTTTGGAAAACATGGCGACGTGAATCAAATGAATTATTTTCCACGATGGAGCACTGAGTCTAATCAAGCATTAGTTCGAGCCAGCAAGATAATACCTACTTGTTATATCACTTTGATTTCATTTTCGACCGCTTCTCTTTTTAATGGATAACTAGTACACAGGATATATAGTAACCCAAGTAATTGACAATGTTCTAGAGTAGACTTGTTAATGGACGGATTTTACTCGAATTGCTTATAGCCTATTAATACTTAATAGTGGTTCTGGTTCTGGACTTGTCTAATGTGTTTTGGATATTCTATCACTAATTAATTGTCATTTCTCACCAAGTTATGAAAAAATTATGTAAATTGATTATCATCTTAGCATTTAGGTAATTACTCGATCCGGACTCATAATTTGATGGTCTAGATCTAGTCCGAATCCAAAATCTAATGGGTCGCTCGCGACTCATAATTTGATAGTCTGGATCCGGTCCGGATCCAGAATCTAATGGGTCAATTAAAAAAAAGACTAAGCCCTTCGAACTTTTAAGGGAAAGATGCGTATTTTAATCAACTTAGGTGGTGTTTACTTTGCATTATTAGGTTGAATAGATAAAATTAATCCAACTTAATCAAGTGTTAACTTTTAAGGATTAATATTTGAGGATATCCCGAAGCTCGAGATTATTTTAATCCTTTGAATTGTTCTTCATTAATTTTAATCCAACCAATATAGGTAGGATTGAAATAATCCTCCAAATAAATGGATAATTATTTATCCCAATTTTAATCCTTCACTAATCATTTGTTGTAAACAAAAGATTGATAGATAAAAATTATCTCATCACACATTTATTCCATCAAATAATCAATCATTCAAAATGCTAATCATGAAAAGTAAACACTCTCTTAATCTATGAGCAATTATGAAAACATTCAAGAATATATTTTCAATTCCGGATAAGCGTGCCATCTCGGGTTGAAGAACTGTGACAAAAACAGGAAGGAGAAGTATTTTTGGGGCAAACTATTTGAAACTGATCCACATTTGATTTGAATAACAGAAATCGTCCAATATATTAATTTGATTTATGTATACTAGAAGAAGCCTTTACTTTTTTTATTGCTGAACCATGACAAAACATTCAAATAAGCTCGAAAATAATACGCACGTGCCACTTGAAAAGTACATTTCAATTTATTTATACTTTTTAAATATTATACATATATCACAAGACACTCAATCTCATTCCTAGTATTATGAAAAGTACAAATACATACATGGAGAATAAGGAGCACGAAATTATGAAATGAGAATATTATACATATTAAAATATTGCCTGATGAGTTCGTAGTCGTCTCGATATGGGCAATTTTTCGTGAAATTAAAACATATTTTTTTTATTCTTTTATTTAGGACAAATTCTACATGATGCAACAGGTTGTAGCGGCAACTGCTATGGCTCCAACCTGTACTACCGGACCTCCTACAGCAACTGCCACATTCATTGCTTCAACAATCTTCTCAACTTTTCCTGAATAATTTACACACATACAATTTTAAGATAAATACATGTTAATAGTGTTGATCAAGAATTAATATATGTCTATGGACTATTAGGAAGATCATATACAAATATTTCTCAGCGTACAAGCTAGAATAAATCTAAACCATGTCTTCCCATGATCTATGGTTTTCATGTAAGGAAGTATTATTTTTAAATATAAAAAGCAATATATAAAAGAAGCATTAGTTATATAATATACAAGAAAAATTTTAAAAGCATAATTTTTTTATGTATTACAACGATGCTTCTTCTATAATTGTCAAAGATAATGAGAAGATCAATGGTCCAAATTTATTCTTAATTAAGGTTAATCAATTGATCAACATAATCAATCATAACCACAACTTTATTATCGGAGGATATGTTAGTAAAACTATATATAGGAAAATCAAACGAAGAATTAAGACAGTAAGAGGCTATATATAACGAGGCCTACCCATTTTGATCCCTTTGCTGCAGCTTTACCTTTTCTCTTGGTTTTCTGCGTCGCAAAAAGATGGTGAAATATTAGGTTTAAATAAAATGTTACACACACTTTTACACTAGTAATAGATTTATTATTTTCGATTATATATGCCTGAATAGATAGCTCATAGATAAGAAGTTTGGTGAGATGTCTGGTGTCAAATTTTGTAAGACATAATTTCTATCTCTAAGTCCTAACTTATACACATTGAACCATATATATCTATTGTTTTGTTGTTGTTGTTTTTGTCAATTAATACAAAAATTTTAAAGACTGTGTCACGGTGGATTCGAACTCGAGACTTTTGGCCTCGGGCATTAACCACTCTACCACTAGGCCAACACACACACAGGATCTATTGTTTTGTTGGTGATTAATATTACTCATAAGCAGTGGCGGACCCGGGGGGGGACTGGGCCCCATTGGATTTAAAAAACACTAGGGGTATAATAGTATTTTACATTCAATAATAACTATATATATTTAAAGGTATAAAATATATGAAAAATAGTCTATACCATGCTTAAAATAAATAATAAAATTGAAAGGGGGCTAAACATAGAAAAGAATTATTTTTTTTCTAATGAAAATACCAATTTTGATTGTTTCGATAGACATATTAATTGTTTTTTAAGCATATAACACTAAGTTTCAATTTTTCATATTAAATGCTATTTATTTTTAATTTTAATTATAAAATTCTTTTTATATTTATAAAACTATGATTATTTTAGACCCTAGATATTTTTTGGACTCCTGATCAAAATGTCTGGTCCGCTAGCCATAAAATATATGATTTCACGCAACACCATATATACATAATTATACCTTCCGTCGAGATTTAAATCGTCAAATTCGTCCACTCCATCTTCTTCACCATCTTCATCCTCCTTATCTTCATCGTCATCATCATCTTCTTCGGATCCACGCTCCTCCTCCTCCACCTCATTGTCATCATATTCAGCTTCATCCTCCTCCTGATCACCACCTAAAGCGCCCTAATTAAATTATGTGAAACCATCAAATAGAACTCATATATATAAACATACGTATAGCTATACTTGTACACGTTCGACAAGATTCAACTGACTACCGATAAATTTCCCTGCGTCACAACATGCATGAATCTTTACAAAATTAAAAAATAAAATAAAATCAAGTATCAGAATTATATGCAGGAGATGAACCTCGTCAGTTTGGTGACTAGGAATCTGCGCATGCTTCAAGATTTGATCGAGTAGCTTAAGCATGGCCCTCGTATCCACGAACTCGTTGGAGGAGTGGTGATGTCTGAACTTCCCTCGCTCGTAGCAGTCGCAGCAAAGGTAAAAAGAGACGTCTGCCTGACATGGCAGGCACGAGAAATAGGAATGTATGAGCAGAGATTTGCAGGCACTGCACCTCGGAACGGAGACTTTGTCCATGTAATAAAGGGCTAGAGATTCGTGAAAATCTAGGGTTCCGTCACAATTGGCGTCGAGCTCCTCGAAGAAGTCGCTGTTGGAGAAGGAGGCATGCACGAGAGCCTTCTTGTACTCGCGCAGGCTTACTTTGCCGTCGCCGTTGATGTCAAGTGATCGGAATAGTTTCCGGGCTAGCTTTTTCTCCGTTCCTGCTGCTCCATTGTAACAAGCTCTTGCAATTTTTCTTATTTCATCCATCTCTCTCTCTCTCAGAAAAGTATGTTAGTGTGGTGGGAAGTTTGGCACTGATCACCAATTTATAAACTGTCTGCAAAGAGCAGCTGCATGGGCAACTTGGCGAAGACTTGATTAAAGTGAAGTCTTTGAATATTACAAATACGTCTCGCTCATATGTATCGTGCATGCTCATTTAACGTATGCATGTATATCTATAAATTTAGTAGCATTGAAAATAAGATCCTTCCGTCCTATTTAAAATGTCTCACTTTCCTTTTTGGATTGTCCCATTACAAATGTCTCATTCCATTTTAGAAAATAATTATCCCTTCAAAAAGTGTAGACCCTATCCACTTTTTAACACTATAACTACTTTATACATTTCTCCTAAATACCTGTGCCCAAAAAATGGGACAGTTTAGGCGGGACGGAGAGAGTATTAAATTGCAAATAGTAGGATATGACAAGTAAAGCAATCACCATATATAGCATGAAGTAATAGAGCTCTTCATTTTTCACGTCATCACCTTCTGCTTTGAGTTAACTATAGAAATAGTGATATATTTAAAATATGCAAAAGAAAAACACATACACACATATTAATTTTGAAAAAAAGTTAAAAATATTACATGTGATCCGACACAATTTTCAGCATCGAAAAGACATGCTATTAGACCATTTTGTCATAATTTTGTCAAAAATTGCAAGTATTAGACCATTTTGTCATAATTTCTGTTGCAGCAATTATTTTAAAGAAAAAAAGAAATTGGGGATGACTTGTGTAGGAGTCTTTAAAAATGTGTTGTTCACAACTTCATAAATAATTCCAGCACGAATCCAACTTGATAAATATAGTTCATTTTAAAATACAAACGTTCTATTAGCGGCATTGGTCTAACAAATAACACGCAATAACGTATAAATTATATTGAATATTCTGATTAAAAGGAAATATTAAAAGCTAGTATAAAACGGGTGGCTTGTGTGAGTTCTTGAGTTTCTGTTTAAAAGATTCCACCGATGCCTACTACTGCAAGTAGAAGGCAAAAATCTGTGTGTGTGTTGGCCTAGTGGTGAGTGGTTAATGCACGGGGCCAAAGGTCTCGGGTTCGAGTCCACCGTGACACAGCCTTTAAAATTTCTGTATTAATTGACAAAAAAAAAAAGGCAAAAATCTTTCAAAATTATTAGAAATTAAGAATCTCTAATGCTACTGCTACACAAGTCACGTCTACGATTGCTATATGCTCATATAGTAGTTTCCCTACGAGTGCTATCTTTTGTCAAAATAATAAGGATATAATTAATGCCAAATTTTCTTAACTTCTATTTTGGTTTTTTTAAATTAATTATTTAGAGGAATTATTATTTAAATCATAAATATTGACTTAATTTCTAGATAAGTAGGGTTGTAATAAGGACAACCCACTTATGTTGGCGGGCTATTTGTTTCGAGTCATCGAGATTAGTATTTTTTCGGGTAAGAAATTTTTAACTCTAAATCTAAATTCTTGAGTTTTAGGCTAATCCACTAGACCGGAAAGCTTACAGAAAAAAATCAGTATATATATATATATATATATAGGGGAGGGTTAACGTAAAAACCATTTTTATTGTGCGAACGTGAGAACTGAATATATATGCTATGAAAGTAAATGAATACACTGCGAAAGTTAATGAATAAAAAAAAATAGAATTTTCGACTCCCATGGGATTCGAACCCTGGTGAAAATTCTGAATTTTTGGATTCATTAACTTTCACAGAGTATTCATTAACTTTCATAGCATATTCATTTTGTTTTCGTAGTTCTTAGTTCTCACGTTAAAATTGGTTCTTATTTGAACCTCACTATATATATATATATAGGAGATGGATCAGGTAGGAATGGATAATTTGGTAGAAAATAGGAATGAATCCGGGCCTTTATTTGCTATATCAATGGTTGAGATTTAATTTTCGGTGTGTTACAATTTTCTGTTTTGTGTGCTACACGGATTATTGTGCAGCACTATAACTCTTCTTGTGCTACGTTGTAATGAAAGATGTGCTAAACTAATATATTTAGCATAGTGCTACGAATGGATGAAATATATGCTAAACTAACATGTGCAATATAGTGATTCTGATTGTGCTACACAAATATGAAAGATGTGCTACTATTCCTATTTTCGTACATTAAGGAGCTTTCTTACAATAACCAACCCTATATATATATATATATATATATATATATATATATATATATATATATAGAGTTGATCAATGAAACCACATCTTTTTGCGAACTCTGCGAACCATGCATAAGGCGTTGAAGATGATGCACAAGACGGTATAAAGTTGTGCATAACGAAAACTTTCTAAAATTATTTTGTTGTGCAACAATTTTAGAAAGTTTTCGTTATGCACAACTTTATACTGTTTTGTGCATTATCTTCAACGTCTTATGCATGGTTCTCAAGTTCTCAAAAAAGATGAGTTCTCACTGGATCCAACCCCTATATATATATATATATATATATATATATATATAAACCATGTCATTTTTATAGGGCGAACGTCATAAGACATTGTACATCATTTAGACCATGAGATGCATTATGACTGATGGATGGTGCCTAAAATCCATTATGTTTTACTGATTGTTAGACTTGAGACGATTATATATACAATGTATTTTAAATGCTGTATGGCGTAAGTTTGTTTTCATATATCCTTAAAATTTATTTTTATTGATTTTTTGTAGCTGGAATTCAAAGTTATGTTTGTAGATTTGAATTAAATGAGATGGAGCTCTAATAATTTAACAAGTTTGAATTTGAACTCGAATAACGTATTATTTGAATTAAGGATGTCAATAGATGAGTTTTACCCGAACCGAACCAATAAATAAGTATCAATAAATAAATATCGGTTCTGGTTCTGGAATCGATCAATTATACCGGACTCGGACCAGACCCAGACCATCAACTATGGGTCTGAAACGGTCCGGATCTGAGCGGGTCTGGAACCAGAATCAAACTGGAACCAAGACCGCTGCTTTAGAATTTAACGGGTTATGAGTTATTCTGGATCAATGCAGATGAAATCGGTTCATTGACAAGCTTACTTAAGTTTAGGCTTGTCAATAGACGGATCTTAATCGGACCAGAATCAATAAATAAGTATCGATTCGGTTTGGAACCAGAACCAAAACCGGACCGCATCGGACCACCAATCTATGGGTCTAAACGGTCCAGGTCTAAAACGGTTCGGGTCTGGAACCGAAATCAGAACCGGAATCGGAACTGCTTTTTTAAAATTTAATGGACTATGAGCGGTTCCGGATTGATTCGGATAAAACTCACCCATTGACATCTCTAATTTGAATAGATGAATTCGAATTTGAATACCGTCTTATAAATGTAACGAGTCGAGCTCAAATTGGACATAAGTTCCATAATTATGTATCAAGTTGATATTGAACATGAAGATAAAAACTTGAGTCAAGCTTGAGTCCACGTACGGTATCTTGTTTGGAACTTTTGTACATTATACACTTGACGAAGTCGAGAGAGCTACTACCACTCATTGCATTTATCTCTACGCGTTGGATCAAATTAACTAACTCAAGTCATTCATTTGTCTTTGTTATAACAAGGACAACATTTTTTTTTTAACTCTTGTTATGTTCATCAATTTATACATGGACTCGGATGGAGCCGGGCGAGTCGATCTCTCCGAGTTCCTAGCCTTCATGAGGCACGAGGGCTATTCCTAAATGCAAAACCCTTATTTCTTCGACGAGCTGGACCTAGACGGCAATGGCACCCTTGATTTCTCCGAGGTTATGGCGCTGTACTACATCATCAAGAGCGGCCGCCCCTTCTGCGACTGCTGCGGCATATTTTTTGGATAGAGAAGTTATCCTAAATTTATTCTAACTACAGAAACCTTTCGTGAGATAAAAATGATGTTCCACAACTAGTGTAGTTTGGTCGTACGTAGTTACTGATTAGCCTTATATTTATGCATGGATGATTTCAAAATTTGATCTCGAATTTTTCCTTTCTATATAAAAAGAGAGAATGGTCAAAATTACCTCCACCATTGCAATTGGTTCGAACCTAAGAAATCAATAAATATATTGATGGGTGTCTATACAAAAATGAAATAATAATTTTGCCTACTATTCCTACTCTATATTTATTTAAAAATAATAGTGTAATTTAATATATTATCTTTACGTATGACTAATAATTACTTTCAAGAATCATAGTTATCTTAATATTCTTGTCATATAAAAGCGATATTTTCCAAATTATCTTTTACTTTCTATAATTTTTAATAATCACATCTAAATGTTTTTAGGAAATTTATAACAACTGACTCAAAAATATTCAAAAATGATTAATATTACTAAAAAACAAAATAAATGTAAAATATACTTTTCCAGCACTCTCTGCACTATTTTGTGACCATGTGAGAGGCAAATAAATATAAAAGAAAAAGAGAAAAAAATGTGCATTTCCTTCTTCGCTTTTTTTTTTGTTAATAGTGAGAAATCATGAACTTTCATAATATTACGATTTATAACCAAACTTTGAAATTTAATGATTACACAAACTTTTAATTTTCAAATTCTTCCCATGCGTTCTAATTGAAGCTAAGTTGCCATTTTCTTGAGTCTCATGTGTAAAATTCAAAGTTGGACTTTATTGTTGGATCGTAACTTTAACAAAAAAAAAAATTCCATATACCCCAATTTTCTTCCACTCTCTCTTCTCTCTCTCACTTTCACTCTCTCGATCCCATCTCTCTCTCCAGGGACCCTTATCCCCTCACCTTGCTATCGCATCGTTGGCGACAACAACGAAAATCTCACCTTCTTTTCTTCCATTCTCTCTCTCTCTGTCACTCTCTCATCTCTCGTTCGTCTCTATAGCAAAAGCAGAGAGATTCATTTCTCTCTAGGGACCCTATAAACTACCCCTCACCTTGCTACTGTAGCCTCCATCATGGCGACAACAATGACATCAAATGATATATATAAGGCTTCAAAGTGGATATATAATGAACCGAAATAACCGGAATGAGAGGATTTGAGAATATACATTTAGATTGCATTTCGAGGAGAGCTTAAATGATTTGATATGTCTATCCAACAAAATATTTTCTTTTCTAGAGTTCATATAAATATATAATTAGATGGGTAACCCCTAAGTTTTCTGGGAGTGTGGTGACAAAATTGGTTTACAAGCAGCCCCATCTCACCTTCTTTTCTTCCATTCTCTCTTATCTTTGACACTCTCCCATCTCTCGTTCGTCTCTTTATAGCAAAAGTAGAGGAGGACGAACACTTCGTCATTAACCAATCTTCATCGGATCCCAAGAAAGCAAACGACCTCTTCCTTCCGGAGCTTGACGATTTTATATCTTCATTTTCTGATTTGTTTCTCGATTTTAAGGCCCTCAACGGTCGGCTTGTGGAAAGGAGCGGTGCCAATATGGCTGATTTGGGAGGAGATGTGGTCGATTTTGAATCGCTTAGAGGTGAATTAGTTGATATTGGGAAGGAATTTGAGGTTTTGGGGGATGCGATTTATCGAGAAGATCAAAATTGGGAGGGTTTGAGTGTGAAGGCGGAATCTCTATGGGGTTTAGGGCTTGAAGACGGAGAAATTGAGGCTGTTGAGAAATGTGTTGAAAATGGTAGTGAGAGAATGAACGTTGAAGGAGATAGATGTGAGAGAAAGTTGGGGGATGGGGGTTAGGGTGTTTGATTGAGGAGCAGCTTGAGAAAGTGAATTTAGATGGTGCAACAAATGTTGCTTCAGTGAATTGTGAGATTAGTGGGACGAAGTTGACATTGATGATGACTCGAATAGTGTGAAAATGGCGATTGCTAGTTTTAATAGTGTGAAGAGTGATGGGAGTTGGTGAAAATGAGAAAAATGTTGATGCGAGTGGCAGTGAGGATGAGAGCTCGTCGGATTGATCATCTTCATCTTCATCGTAATATCCACGTAATATGTATAAGCCACATAATGAATTACTCTCTCCAGCTCGACTTTGAATTTTAACACATCAGCAGCAACTGAGTCCAACTCACAATTGGAACGCGTGGGAAAATTTCAAAAATTAAAAGTTTGTGATTGTTGTCATTCAAATTTCAAAGTTACGTATTATAAACCGAATTGTATGAAAGTTCGTGGTTTAGCCGATATTAACCCTTTTTTTGTCAATTTAATACGAAATTTAAAGGTTGCGTCCGAAACCCGACATTTGGTTTCTGATTCTTTACCCACCCCTTCTTGGCTTGTTCTTAATGTAGAACCAGTAATATTGTAAAGTTAGAGAATTTTGACTAGACTATTTTATTTACTTTTTTCAAGGGTAAATATTACTTTAAATTTCAAATTGCATTTGTTTTATTAAAATTGTAAATATTTATTTAAACCATTAGCTATCTGTATTGTATTAAAAACATTTTGTACTAATTTTTCGATCCATAAAATCTTGATACGGTTCGTCCAATGCACATAGAAATACCATGTAATTATATGACATTCATGCTTTTATTTTATTTTTATCTTTTCTATGTGGTAACCGACGAGTCATGTAAAGATTTCGAGGCTTTTGAAATGGATGTGAGATATTTTTGATATAATATAATAATTGGTAGTTAAATATATAGTTCTGAAAGTTCATGATATTTTTGATAAAATAAGTATAATTTGGAGTTTAAAAAGATATTCATTTTTTTTTAAAAATATAGGAGAAATTTGCGATTGTGTGGATGCTCTATCCTCTCGGTAACAAGTCCTGTGTAATGGGCTCGACCAATTTATTTTATGAAGATTTAGGTTCGTGGACATTACAAATCAAATGGCAATTATATAAATCCACTATCTCGCTCTTCACCGCTTCATACTGGTTAAGTTTGAATATGAAAATAAATATAGGCGAATAATTATTTTCCACGATGAAGGAGCCGAATCATTAGTTCGAGCTAGCAAGATATACGTATAGAGGATATAGTAACACAAGTAATTGACAATGTCCTAGAAAAATAATTCTTATAAGAAATATTATTAATTATTAACATAGTAAAATTAATAGTGAAATATGAAGGATGAGGATTTAGAATCGTAAAGTGGGCCTGTTGTTAGCAAAACATTTTTTACGATAGTGGCTAAAATAAGACTCTTGTTAAGAACGAATTAAAACAATAGTAAGTGAGACGAATAGTATCGTAATTGCAATAGAGAAAAAAGAACAAGAAAATAGAAGATTGACACAGATGAATGAGTCATCTTCTCTTTAGTGGTAACTTTGTGAATTAATGTCCGAAACCCATATCCCTCTTCAAAAATCAGCTGCAGATTTTTTTATTCCAGACTTTTCAGTTTCTTTCCTGGCGGGAAAGCAGCAGCTCTTCCACAGTCCCAAGCCGGTGGTGAGCAGCCATGTACTGGCTTACAGCACGAAACGCTGTCGTTCTCGTTCACCGGTGCCGCTCTCTGTCCTTCCTTCTCAGCCCCTCTCTCCGCAGCCCTTTCCCCCCAGCCGGCTCTCCTCAGCAGTAAATACACCTGAAACTCTCTCTCTCTCTCTCTCTGTTTCCGCTTTCTTCATCTCAAGTCTTTGTGCTGTTTGTTTATTTAATGTGAGTGTGTTTCTTTGTATGTGTGAAAGATTGGACCTTTTGTATTGCTTTTTATGATTTAAATGTGCATTTATGTGTTCTGTGTGCACATTGCCGTGTGTTGAGTTTAATTGGGAAGGCTAAGATGACAATGATTTGGTTGAATCCTTTCTTGTTTTGTTTTATAATGTGTACAAGTAGAAATTTCTGGAATAGTGTTACCTATTAATTGACTTGCTCGTTTTGGATTTTGAGATACCCTTTTTCTAGTGATGTGAAATGAAGTACTGAAATAAGAAGTATAGAAACTAAGGCTACTTCTGGTATTGTCGCGTTTTATTTATTTTCGGGGAAGTACCCGGGGAGATAAGTTTTATTGTGGTGTATTGGAAGTATTTGTAATGTATTGGTAAATGTAATGTATGCTTGTTCTTGTTTTGGGAGAAACAATGACACATATAAAAGAAATAAAAATGAGTTTTAATTTATTAATTTATAGACTGGAAATGATTTATAGACAGCAAAGTTATGAGCATTGAAACTTCCTCTGGTATTCAGGTTCTATTAGTTAAAACAGAAGAGATAGTGTGTCCTTGATTTGATTTATACGTGAAAAAAGAAATGTATTACTAAACATGATCAATTTATTTGATCGGAAGAAAATGGGAAAAGGTAGAAAACCGTTCATATGTGGCCTAAGTTGGGCTTTTTCCACTGCCAATTGTAACTTTTAAGATCGTAATAATTTACTTTGATGGTTTGGATTTAGTGTAAGCTGAGCTATGTCGCAGTTATTCTTTCTCATCCAACTACTGCTACAACTGTCTTTGAGTACCACTGCACTGGGACCTCTGTGCTGGTAGATTTTGTGTTCCAACAGCCACTACCACTGTCCAGTATTTATTTTCGATTCATGTATAGTCTGTAGAACCAACTGTTGTAATATTCTTATCTACACTTATCCATCATATTCAACCATACGTTGTATTGATAATATGGAATGTTTACTTAAATAGTTTGACATGCCGTGTTATATCTTGAAATTTGCATGGGTTTTAACTATTTCCATTTAGTGTTATAATGGCCTTTCAGAAGAATGCTTTTCCTTTCTGTCTTCTAAGTTCTACTCACTTGTTTCCATATTTTCCTTTTATTTTGAATTTCCCTTTTTTTTGGCTTCTAGGTTTGGCTTATTTGCATGATGCATAATTTTTCAAAATATGATATCTATGCTTTCATTGCATAATCATTCTTTCCTTACAGTACCCGACAGCCCGGTCGCATTTTTTGCTTCAAAGAGAGAAAGCTTTATACAAAAACTTCAAAGAAGCTTAAACAATCAAAAATTTCATTGGAAGATAAAGATCATGCTCATGTCATCTGGTGGAAGGAGGTTAGATACTTTTCTGTTTCTCTTAGTTTGCCAAATAAATTAGTCAGTAGTACACCTTGTTGTCATCATGCAGAGACTTTCCTATCTTCTTGCATTTTCTTGTTTCAGAGACTGGAAATGTGCAGAAAGCCTTCTTCTGTTCTACTTGTCAAGCGGCTGACATTTTCTAATTTATTGGGTGTTGATAGTACCTTAAAGAATGGAAGGTTAGTCTCTCTGTGTCTGCCAGAAATGCCTGATGCCTCGTTCTTCAACTTATCAATCAAACAATCAATCTATCTATCTTGCTTTATTATGTTCATTGAAGGAATTAAAATTATAATGTGACATTACGTGAGCATGACTAATGAAGTCAGAGAATTTTATGGTCTCACTTTGCTTATTTTCACAACTCTTCTCCTTATACTAAACTCAACTGTATGAAGAAATATGGTTTTTTTACATGCATCTGTATCTCGTATGTATCTATATACCTTTTGCATCATAGATCTCATCGGTCCTTTGAAGATGTAATCTAATATGGGATTTCTTATCCTGAAACAACAGTATTGACTGAGTTATTCTTTGATTGTTGCATTTACTATATGTTATCTGAAATAATAGGCAATTAATTTTCCCCCATCTCAGTGGGTAATTTTTATTTATTTATTTGCATTTGATCTGTCTACCTTTGCAATTTAGTGTTAGTGATGAACACTCATAACACTAATGACATGAAGCATATATTGTAATATCTTTCTTGATTACATTGTAGCCTCAAAGAAGGAAATCTCAACTGCGAAATGCTGCAATTCAAGTCAAAATTTCCTCGTGAAGTCTTACTATGCAGAGTATGTCTATATGGTTTTTTCTTAATCTTCGTATGTTATTTGTTTCACCTCTTCATCTTTGGATTTTGGTTTTGTGTGTTGCTAACACAGAATTTTGTGATCCACTCTTACCACTTTTTCCTCTATTCAAGGTCGGAGATTTTTATGAGGCTATTGGTATTGATGCTTGCATCCTAGTAGAATATGCTGGGTTGAATCCTTTTGGTGGTTTACATTCAGACAGCATACCTAGGGCTGGTTGCCCCGTGGTGGTATGTGGTTTCCCATATGTACTTTTGGCTCTTATTATGGTACACAAAGATGTTGTGTGCTTACTGAGCTACTATTCTATTTCATTGCCATTTAAAAGTGGATACAGTGTTAGCAGGGAAAAGTCTTTGATTTCCACTTCACATTCATGTTTTCAAAAGATTATATTTATTCACTAGTTATTGCTTCATCCTATGTGCTGGGACTATTTTATCATCTGCTATGTATCGTTTGTTGTCTACTGGGTTAGGAAATTTTTGTTTAAATTCTTTGCTTTATCATGATTATTCAAATAATTACTTCAAAACACCATTTCTGACACCGCTCTTAATTATTCCTGCAGAATTTACGACAGACACTGGATGATCTGACCCGTAATGGTTTTTCTGTTGTGAGTACAATGCCCTGAAGTTTGTCGCCTTTTGGCCTCACATTATAATTGCTTTATGTCTCGCAATTTTGCGTACCTAGGGGAAGGAGAAGATAATAACTTTTGATTGTTACCTACTTTGATTGGTTTGAGAATTGACAAACATGATTTATATTTGTTTTCTTGGTTCTGTTTTTCAATTTTGTAGTGCATAGTGGAGGAAGTTCAGGGTCCAACTCATGCTCGGACACGTAAAAGTCGTTTTATATCTGGGTAATTTGCCTACAAACTCGATTGTGTTTGACTTTTCTCCTCGAGGACAGCTAGTTCCGACTTTGAATTTGACTGAAGGACTTTATTTTGATTTTATGGTTCTATAGGAATTTGGAGATTCTTGCCGAATAGAACTACATTGAGATAATTGATGAGAACCGCTCGACTCTCTCTCTTAATTAATGTTTTATTGATGAAGATGTCGTCATCCATGCTCATCTATAAACTAAAACTACTCAAGTAATCCTTTATTACTATATGCTAACCATGACGCTTATGTTGGGTGGCTATAGTTTCATCAACTTAATTGATCACATCATTAAAAAGTGCTCCTCATCATTGACTTCATCTATCTGCTCCTTGTTAGCATATAATTATTTCTCTAACCTAAGTTCACATTTCATATTGTATCTGGCATGCATTTTGATAATTCCTTAGGATGTTCATCAGATATTTTGTCATATCCTTCAGTGTATATCCTAACTTTATGGGAGGTTTCAGGCATGCACATCCTGGCAGTCCTTACGTGTTTGGGCTTGTTGAAGACAATCACGATCTGGAATTTCCTGACCCAATGCCCGTAGTAGGTAAAAGCCTAGTGGATCCATTTTCGCACTTACTCCTGGAGATTCAATTATCATTCAAAGATGAAATAAAGTGCCAATGTTCTATTAAATACATGAAATAACTCTGTGCTAGTTAAGTTGATTAACAAGTTCCGAACGATAATCAAACTGACATTTAATTATTTTGAAATTCCATCATTGATATCTTTTTCACTAATACTGTTATTTCGGTTCTAGGGATATCTCGCTCGGCTAAGGGGTATTGTATGGTTTCGGTGCTTGAGACAATGAAGACTTATTCGGCCGAGGATAATCTGACAGAAGAAGCCTTGGTTGCCAAAATTCGTACTTGTCGCTGCCATCATTTGTTCCTCCATACATCATTGAGGAACAATTCTTCAGGTTTATCATATGTTTTGTGTCATCATCGGTGTGGTAGAAGAGTACTGCAATCTGTTGATTGAGACATTGAACTATTTGAATCTTTCATAGCTTTCTCAAGTTAACTACACTTGCATGAGTTTCAAACAAGCAACACAACTATGCATCTTAACAAGTATATGTTCACTTCAAGCAAACTCCTCCTTTATGCCGCGGAATATGGAGTTACTGCAAAAATGGCACTTGGCAATTTTTGTCTTTGTGATTCAATTACATGTTCGTGCATCTTGATTAAGGATGTACTTTACACCCTTTGAGAAGGAAGAAAATAGAAGATCACAAAGGAATTAGGTTGATTCTTTTGATGGCTATTTCCTCATAATTCATGTCTTTGATATCACTGTGTAGGAACTTGTCGATGGGGAGAATTTGGTGAAGGTGGACTATTATGGGGAGAATGTAATGCTAGACAATTTGAATGGTTTAATGGTGATCCTGTGAACGAGCTTATATACAAGGTCTCAGTTTGAACATTTGTTCTTTGTCTATGTGCCTTCTTGTCTTATTTGTATTGTGCATTAACTTGAAATAGTCCAGGTGAAAGAGCTCTATGGCCTTGAAGATGATATCACATTCAGAAATGTTACAGTTGCCCCGGAAAATAGGCCAAGTCCTTTATACCTGGGGACAGCCACACAAATCGGTATACAAACTAAATACATTTTCAGTGGAACTGTAGTTGCTGCACTTTCTTTTAACTAACTATTGATTGTTGCTGCTGATTAGATCAATATGGAAGTGTCTATTGATCTTCCTGATAGTATAGGCAAACATAGAACATGGAAGAAAATCTTTCATTGATTAGGTGACAATTTAAAATTTGCTTCTATTGGTTATCTATTGTGAAAAATGTAAGCCAGCAATTTAGTGGTTTCATTTTTTGTGTGTAAGGAATATATATAGAAATTGACAGATAGTGTGTATTTTTGTATCATGTCTTGTCAGGTGCTATACCAACTGAAGGAATTCCATGTTTACTCAAGGTTCTACTTCCATCAAGTTGCGTTGGCCTACCTGTCATGTAAGTTAGAAGTTGACTATGATGTAGTCCACTTACTTTCCACATGATAGTCCATCATTACTGTTAGCAAATCACCCCATTTCCAGTGCCCGTTCTTCCTGTACATTCTAAAAGGTTACTTCAAAGAAAGTTAATTTCGTCGAGATTTTTGTTTAATGTGATTTTGACTCTCATCATAGATACATATCCTACTTTTGTTCTCTTATAGGTATATCAGAGATCTTCTTTTGAATCCTCCTGCTTATGAGATTGCATCAAAAATACAAGGTGAGTTATTATGAACCAATACTTTACATATTGTGACTGCTACTACTGTTAGCATTTGATGCACCAATTTATGCTCAACAGTTAACATATCATCCATCCTGTGGGTTCAAATTTGTGTCTATAGTTAGTTCAATAATTTAGGTTACAATCACCTTGAATAACAATAATAGGTGAACATGCCCCAAAAAGTGAAAGAAAAGAAGTTAACCTGGATTTTTCTGTTGTCATCCGGTAAAATGATCTTTCTCTCTATTTTGGTGCACAAACATTCTTTGTTTTCTGCGAGTGGTAGAAAAAGGTGGAATTATTCATTGCTTCAGTGACAAAACTTCTTTTATTAGTGCATTACAAATTGGTCATTTCTTGTCTTCATTAAACTGACATAGTCATATACTTATATGCTCAAGAGCGAAGTGGCTTTCCAATGCTTTCCATGGTGTGCCTTGTATACTAGCATGGTTATGTGTGATTGTTACTTTTGGAATTATCTTTTTTCTGATTCTTGCTCTGCATTTCTTCACTTCTACAGAAGCCTGTAAATTGATGAGCAACATAACATGCTCCATTCCTGAATTCACCTGTGTTCCCTCAGCCAAGGTTTGATCGAACCTCGAAATCTGAATTGGACAGTATAGTTGTCCTTTTAAATTGCCGAATTTTGTTTTCCCAATCACTATTGAATTGCTAAAGGTTCAAATGTCATTCTCCATCTGCAGCTCGTGAAGTTGCTTGAGTTGAGAGAGACCAATCACATTGAGTTCTGCAAGATAAAAAGTGTTCTTGATGATACAATACAACTGTATATAAATTCAGAGCTTAGAGAGATTCTATCATTGTTAATGGATCCTACATGGGTAGCAACTGGACTCAAAGTTGAACTAGAGACATTAGTAAGTCCCTTTTTTTTTCAGTTGGTAGTCATTTACTTGTGATTATTACTTCAAGTGAAACCTTTCATAGTTTCATGACTGAAGAAAGCAAAAACATGTAAGGCAATTCCAACAGTATGTCTAATTGTCCATTTGCTTACCATTTTTTTTATTTTTATTTTTATTTTTTTATGGAAACTTTACAGTATGTTTCTTTTCATTTCAGGTGGGTGAATGTAAATCAGTTTCCTCTAGAATTGGTGAAATTATTTCTTTAGATGGTGAAACTGACCAAAAGATAACCTCGTCTACCACAATCCCAAATGAGTTTTTTGAAGATATGGAGTCTTCCTGGAAAGGTCGCGTCAAGAGGATCCATTTAGAAGAAGAATTTGCGGAAGTGGATGAAGCTGCTAAAGCCTTATCAATTGCTGTAAGTCTGCGATAGCTCTTTTAAATTATTATGCGATCATTATATAGATTTGATAGCGGCAATCACCTCATGGAGCTGATGACTCACAGACACTTAAAACAATCCAATAAGCAAGGCATGATAATTGGTATGCTTGAAGACTTGTAGGATTGAGAATTGAGATTGATCAGATATGATGAGATTCCTTTAATAATTTGAACTAATAAATTTATGTAACATGACCGTCGTCTTTCAAAATAATGCAAAATTGGAAATTGGTATGTAATACAAAAAATCAATATACATTACATATGTAATGTATGAAATCATTAATCATAATCAGCAATTACTTGCTAACTGGATTTTAGAAACTAAAAACAACCATAAACGTTAAGAATGATATTTATCAGCCTACTTTTTACTAAAGACTGAATTTTAAATAGAATTATAAATCATAGTATTAACATAACAATCATATTTCATAATAATACAAAATTGGAAAATCGCAAGGTCATGAACAGAAAAATCAACCTTACTAATTTATTGGAAACAATCCAACAAGCAAGGCACGGTAATTGATATGCTTGAAGACGTGTAGGATTGAGAATTGAGATTGATCAGATATGATGAGATTCCTTTAATAATTTGAACTAATAAATTTATGTAACATGACTGTCGTCTTTCAAAATTAACTCAATGCTATCTGACAAGGGGTTTTGAGCTTGGGATCTGATGTAGTTCTTGATGGTTTTCACATATTAGACATAGACAATAATTATCTTCAAAATTAATACAATGCTATCGGACAAGGGGGAATGACTATTATCAATTTACAGTGTAATTGGAGGGATAGTAATCATGAACTTCAAACTTTTATGCTAATTAGCATGCTCTACGCATCCTAGATTGAAGAAGATTTCATCCCTATAATTTCAAGAATCAAAGCAACAATGGCTCCTCTTGGTGGACCAAAGGGAGAGATATTATATGCTCGTGAGCATGAAGCTGTCTGGTTCAAGGGAAAACGTTTTGCTCCAATTGTTCACACTGATACCCGATTAGAAGAAAAAATCAAACAGCTCAGACCTGCCTTTGATTCTAAAGGAAAAAAGTTGGTGAAGAATGGTTTACCACAATAAAGGTGGAGGATGCATTGACCAGGTAATCCATGAAGCTCATTTGATTCATTTCTTCGATCTGATTAATCTTTCCTGAACTTTACGCACGATTACCTGTTTTTGCATCAGGTATCATGAGGCTGGTGACAGGGCAAGAAGAAAAGTTTTAGAACTTTTAAGAGAATTGTCTGCTGAACTACAAGCAAAGATCAATGTGCTAGTTTTTGCATCAATGTTACTCGTCATTGCAAAAGCATTATTTTGTCATGTCAGGTTTACTATTTCTTCTTTCAAACTTGACAGCTGAGTGAGTCCTTCAAAATCCCATGTATCGGGAATCTCTTTTGTAGCTACTATGTTCTTTTGTTGCTAGTGCAATCAATTCTTTTGTAGTTAATTATGTCCTTCAAACTCCTTTTATTTTGTAGTTAATTCATTTTTTCTCTCCCGCTTTCTGAATATTTGGTTTTTTTATTCAGTGAAGGAAGAAGGAGAAAATGGGTTTTCCCTACTCTCACTCATCTCCACAAATCTGAGGTACTGGAGACTTGTCATATTGACTCATGCCTGGTTATACTCATGTTTACTCATAAAGCTTGTTTTTGGGTTCTGAGATCTACATTTGATGGGTCTCAAAATATGCTACTGAATCTACAAGATATTCAGTATCCTGATTGTATTTTATTAATTTAGATGCCGTCAAAACTGGGATGCATGCAGGATACAGGGACGCTACATGGAGCTGAGGGGATGAAGTTCATTGGGTTATCCCCTTATTGGTTCGATGCAGCTCAAGGTGGTGCTGTACAAAATACTGTCGATATGAAATCATTGTTTCTCTTGACAGGACCTAATGGGGGTGGGAAATCAAGCTTGTTAAGATCGATTTGTGCCGCAGCGCTACTTGGAATATGTGGACTGATGATACCAGCTGAATCAGCTATTATTCCTCACTTTGATGCCATTATGCTGCACATGAAATCCTACGACAGTCCTGCAGATGGAAAGAGCTCATTTCAGGTGAGACTTGCTCAATTTGTCTTATCGATTCCTGGTATGTGAAATAAAGCAATAATGTTACTCGACTTTTACCAAATTTGGCGTTTTGGGATGGGGTGGATAGGAATAAAAAAGATAAATGGGTTTATGTTTGTCAGTTGGGGATATAGGAGTTCTTGCAGATTCATGTACATATAATTTAAGTTTGTATGTTTTATAACTTTTTTCAGGTTGAAATGTCGGAGATTCGGTCTATCATTACTAGAGCCACTTCAAAGAGCCTCGTACTTATTGATGAAATATGTCGAGGTACTGAAACAGCGAAGGGTACATGTATTGCCGGTGGTGTCATTGAAACTCTTGATGCAGTCAGTTGTCTGGGTATCGTATCCACCCACCTTCACGGGATATTTGATCTACCATTGAGAACAAAAAACATTGTCTTTAAAGCTATGGGAGCAGAATGTGTCAATAATCAAACCATGCCCACATGGAAATTGATCGATGGGGTATGTAGAGAGTCTCTTGCATTTGAAACGGCTCAGAGAGAAGGAGTTCCTGAAGAGTTGATCTACAGAGCAAAGGAATTATACGCTGCAGTTTATGCAAAAGATTCATTAAGAGAAGAACGGTACTCTGCTCCTACTATTGTTGATACATCTAACATGGTGACAAATAGACCAACTCGCCCTGAAAAAGAAATTTCTCCTTTGGTGAAATCACTGAGGTCTGTCGACACTTTGAGTAAGGAAGTGGAGAATGCGGTGATTAGCATATGCGAGGAAAGGTTGATGGAGCTATACAAGAAGAGTGATCTGTTGGACCATTCACCACTGAGATGTGTGTTGATTGGTGCTAAGGAGCAGCCGCCTCCATCCACCATTGGTGCTTCGAGTGTTTATATCATGCTCAGACCCGACACAAAACTCTACATCGGAGAGGTACTCATCTTCAACATTTATGGCTTGGTAGTTCAAACTTCAAAATTACAAATATGCAATTGGATATGAATGTGATACTACGGACCTTGACCTGGGCTTATACTAGTTTTTGTGTTCTTCCATGAGTTTATTTTCTTTTAACATGACTGAGCAAAACATGAGTGGTTCTTGATTTTTCTTTTTATTGTTCAGACTGATGACCTTCACAGTCGGATCCGTACTCATCGTTCCAAGGAGGGAATGCAGAAGGCGCCATTCCTGTACATGTTGGTAGCAGGGAAGAGCGTGGCTTGTCAAATGGAGACGCTTCTCATCAACCAGCTTCCAACTCGAGGTTTTCACTTAACTAATTTAGCTGATGGAAAACACCGAAACTTTGGCACTAGTGATGTCGTAGGAAGCGAGATGATAGTCAGGTAAATCTTTGCTAAGGATGCAAAGTGATGTAAACATTATGTTCATACTAGTTATAAGTAGTAAAGCTTTGATGTAGCAGCAATTTTGGATCGATTTTAGCTGCTGCACTGAGATGATTTTTGTTAGAATTCTGGTTCTAAGCTAGTTTTGTCAAAACCCTTTCCGGTGTTGTTACATCTAACATGGTGAATCACTATCAAGAAACTGTTCCTGCTGATTTGAGAATTGAGAGTTTGGGAGCTAATTGCTATTGAATGTATACGGTAAATTTACAATTCCAGTCCATGAAACATTAAGATTTCTCAAATGAAGCATCTTCCTAATTGAATTGGGCAACTCTCTAACTCCACCACTCGTAAGAGTAAGATTGTGCATAGATGTCCTCAAGGGACAGCCCAATGATTAAGGTGGGTTCCTGTAGTCGAGAGGTCACAGGTTTGAACCCCACCAAACGCCTCTATGGGTTTGAGTCTGTCACACCTGGTTTTTCAATGTGTTTACCTATCTTGTGTGGTTTGTAGGCTATTATATTTAGTGGGGTTTAAATGTAAAGTAGTCCTCCATGATACAAAAAAAAAAAAGATTGAGCAAAGATACTCACCAAACATCTATCTCTATGGGTTTGAACCTATCACATCTAGTTTTCCAAGTGTGATTTATCTGTCCTGTGTGGTTGTATGTTATTGTACAGGAACGTGGAGCTTACCTAATACGTCCTATTGGTAGCGATTGTGGGTTCCCCATGATAAAAAAAAAAAAGAAAGATTGTGCAGACATTTCAAGAAACATAGTACTAGAAATTCACCTTTCATGAATAATGCACGCAAATGTTTTGCACTTGTTTTGGGATGGAATTTGATCCTTCTTCGACTAAGGAAAACTATCAAAATGAAATAATTTTTACATTGAAATAATTTTTGAATTATAATGGCGTAAATGAGACTGCAAGGTGCGAGTATAATTAAATGTTTACTTTAGGCCTTAATTAATTAGATCCAAAAAGGCCTGAATCCAATTGAAACCCAGACCCAGTAGCGACTTGGCCCGTGTGCCCGAACCCGAATACAATCTCATCAGTTTCTCGTTTCTCTTTCAAGTTTCAAAACAAGTTTTTTCCTGCAAATCTTACGTCAAAACGACTCCGATAGTTTTCAGACATACGAAAGCAGATGGATAAAGTAGCAGAAGAAGTGGAGAACGTTAAGAAAGATTTTCAAGATACGTTTGATCAAACCCTTAAACACATCGATTCAATCCAAGAATACGGGAAAACATCGAGACTTTCGAATCAAAGTGAAATTGAAGAAGCGGAGAAGAAAGATTCGCTGCCTAGATTAAACGGGTTAGCTCAAGATGGGCTGAACATGCTTCAATCGCTCCAGTTCAATCTTGATCTTCTCGCCCCACAATTGTCCTCTGCTGATGATGCCGAAAAGGCGCAATGTATGGCGCAATCCTGGAAAAATCAAATCCAGAGGTGCACATTGGAATTCCCTTTTGAATGTTTTTAATTTAGGGTTTTTAATTTTTGAATTTTCCCTCTGATTTTGAATGTTTGTAGATGTTTTGATTTTCGTTTATGCAGATTTAGTTGTTTTTCTTGGTGGAATTGTTGATCTGGACATGTTGATTTTGATTGAATTTTGCATAATTGCATAAGTTTGAGTCTATTGTGCTTTACTGGTGTTTGGATCAGTTGATTGAAACCTTTAATCTTCCTCGCCTTTACATTCAGTCGGATTCATATATATCTATATGTACAAGTATAATTTGAGCTACTACTTCACTTATCATTGTGAATCAAATTTCAGTCTGCGGCTGAGTTTAAGGAATGCAAATTTGCAAGCAAAGTCAAACATGAAGAAAACTGCTCAACAAGAGGTGATGACTCTTGATTAACATTTGACAAGTTGATTAACATAATCGCTAGCTTCTTCTCATTTATAAATGCAAAAAAAAGAACAATTATGCTTGATTAGTATAGAATTTCTTTGATGAACTTTTCTGGTGCCAGGATGTCTCGTGTAGTTTTTCATATTCTGTTCGTTGAGTAAATCCGCTATCTAGATACTGTTCTAACTTGATGTCACGATTTCAGAGAGAGCTCCTTTTAGGAGGTGGTGAAGATTCTACAGCTCGAAGGCGCAATCTACAGTAAGTACAATTGCTATATTATGCGTTCTATGCTTTTAACCTGTTGTATGGGATGTTATTCAACATCAATAATATGAAAATGTGTACTTGTAAGGAATATGATGATATTTTATAATGTTGGTCAGGACCAAAGCAGGAATGACTTCTGCTGCTGAGAGCATCACAGAGAGCCTTCGCGCACTCGCCAGCTCATGGTTCAGGTTGTGTACATTTAATATATGTACTACTCATGTGGTTGGGCATTGTATTCTCAAATATGATTTTCTCTGTTCTTTGTTTTAATAGGAGGTTGAACGGAGTGCAAGTACTATCATGACTTTCGGTATGTTTGTTTCCATGTTTCAAGTTGTCAAATATTTCACTGTTATGAATCTTCATATGTTAATAGAAAACACTAACACGATACTTGAATAAGACTATTGTTTGAGCAGATCCTTTGTTCTAATCATATATTATATTAGCAGACTTGATATGTGCTACGTTTTGCATTATGCCTCTATGTAACATTAGTATTCTAGCAATTCAGAGCATAGTCTGTGTACAATACCAGAACTCGAGAAATAGGAATCTCGTGAAGAAACAAAATCTTCCTAGGGAACATTTGCTTTAGTTGATATATTAGATTGACAATACAATCGATTGAGTATTTGAAAGATTACATGATCCAACAAACTCAAAATTGTTCAATTCCATCGATGTATCTAATGGATTTGCCTATATTACTATGCAAAATACTCTGAGACATAGGCTCTCATGGTTGAGGTATTATAACACACTCATGACCTTTCCTTTTCTATCTCTTTGTCTTCCGTTCTTAGTTTGTGCATTTTCATTGATTTTCAAGTGGTTGGCCTCCACATGAGAGGAGTTTAATTAGACGATGATTTTACTGACATTTTCAATACTGTTAAAGAGGAATCAACCGGAGTTTTAAAGAAAGCTGAAAGCGAATACAAGGGCCACCAGTCGCTGTTCTCACGTACGCGAGGCCTTCTGTCCACGATGCAGCGTCAAGACGTTCTCGACAGGCATGATTGTTTCTATATCCTGTCATCTCATTACCTCCTCGTACCTAACGTTGAGCTTCTTTTGGCAGAGTGATCCTTATCACCGGATTCCTCCTTTTCTCCTTGGCTGTACTGTATGTCGTCTCAAACGCATTGGCATACTGAAGCTGCAGAGGCAAGTGATTGCTGCTGTTAAAGCTGGGATGGCAAGGCAAGAAGAGGTTGCACCTATTATAGGCGGCAGGGATGGTATGAATGCTGTTCCAGTTCATCAAAATGTGGATCCTGACTTGAATGTTCCATTAGAACAACCTATGATGCATGATGAACTTTGAAATTTTCATATATAATATTTTCGTTTCTGTGAAATATTTGTTCAATCTTCCTTCTTTTTGTCTTTGTGGGGTGGTGAGAGGATGGTATTTTCTTTGGATGAAATTAATAGCTGATCGATTGTTGTGTTCATTGAAATTTGTAAAATTGGTTTTATACAAGTAAACCTGCTACAAACTTCTTGTTTATGTACAACTTGGAGACCAAACTATCTCTGCTGTAAACAGTTTGGATCCTAAACTTAAATTTTGATACCTTATAATTATAACTTTGCAGAGTAAAAACAGCTATTAATATGTGTATCTATTACTGCAATTTGTATTTAGTGTGTGGATTTTATGGTTGGTTCTTACATTACGCCAAATTCAGCTGTCGGTATGCAAATCCTATTTTCATTTCTTTTTATTATATATTCAAGTTGTTGCATCAAACTACCAAGAAAATGAGAAAAAGTAAATAAATGGATGAACTAGAATGTTTTTGGCAGAGGGAAAATTCTCTCGATGTATAATTCTTCTATATTTTTGACGTATTAATTTGTACATAGTTGATACAGGATCAGTTTTTGCAAACACTTATCTTGTTGCAAGTCAAAAACCGAAAATTAGATTAAAGGAGCTCTTGAAAACACTCTAAATAAGGGATGTAGTTGCCATAATTTCCATGATTCCATCAAGACATATACAAATATGATAATGACGTAGTAGTATACATCTTAATGTGTATACTTATGATTCAAAATTCAAAATTTCTTTTCACTCCAACATCAAATTTGCATATCGGAGATAATGGGCTGATTCCTCATGAACCAATAACTTTTTTTGGTTAATTATAGTTTATGACCTGAAGTTTAGTGTTTGTTTGATTTATGATCTGTTGTGGTTCATTGTAATGCCCAAATAAGATATTTCTTTCCTATATTGTAAAGCATACAAAGCTCATCACAAATATGACTGAAAACATAAAATGGAGAATTTGCCTTGCTGGAAAACACCAATTCTCCAACTTCAGTAATTTTCACAACTAAATAGCTAAAAAAGTGGCAGAACACATTTATTTTCTCCATTTTCACCTCAAAACATCAACCATTAAACATCCTTTGGCATCTCCTGCTACCAATGACATATCCTAGAAACAAATGGTCCAGATATTTTTCTTAGTAGTCTGTTCATATTCTATAGTGCATAAAGACGACTACAGGGGGCGATCGAGCCACATTATGTTGTTCGACCATATGGTAGGACAACTTATAAAGTTGAATCATGAATTACCTAGCGGAAGCATCAGGGCTTTGAGTTCAGCTTTTCAAGAAGTATCTTGTTCAAAAGCGCAGGATTGGCCTTGCCCTTCGTTTCTTTCATTATCTAGAACATCATAATATTGGAACCTCTTGGAGCATATAAAACCAATATCGAGACTGAATACAATTAGAAACTTTAGATGTGGTCAGAATCGTACCTGGCCAGCAAAATAGCCTTGCAGCTTAGTTTTACCCCCTCGGTATTGTTCCAACTGTTTCGGGTTATTTGTAAGGACTTTGTCCACTATTTTCTCAATCTCAGAGGGGTCAGCAATCTGATTAAAGGTAAGAAAAATTAGGGCTAAGCTTTCCTCTGTCTCTTTCTCCATCTCTAAAATTAAATATGCTTGGCATCCAATTATTGGTGACCGATTTGAATATTATTATTTTACCTGGTCCTCTCACAAAGAGGAAGATATTTCGTATAACAAAGTAACATGGACTAATTTGGTTTCGAGGTAAATATTATTGTTTAATGTAGCAAGCTCCCAAGAAAATTTCACAAGAAATAACTAGCAGTTCAGAAACAATGTGAAACAACTTGCCTGAACCAAATCCTTTTCTTGAATAAGTCCTTTAACGGTTCCACCCTTGGCTACTAGCTCGAACAATATCTGCACATGTCATGGACAAGAACCAGATATTATATAGAAAAACTCCACAACAATACAAGAAATGCAAGGTACTAAATAGATTCTTCCATTTCTTTGTGCGCTTTCCTTATGCCTTTTCATCTATTCTATTTCAGCAGCCCCAACAGCTTATTTGTGTATGACACGGTCATTTGTGTTGGAGGAAACAAATTGTTTGCTCACAGTTTTAATATAATTACAGCTTGCATATTTTGCTAACAAGTAATCATTGTGATAAAGACTGGTCGAACAATTGACAAAGGAGAAATTATATGGAAGGAGAATATGAATCAGACGTTGATGAATTGTGTACCTCTTTGCCAATCTTTCCACTAATGGTGCCACCTTTAATTGAGGCTATGAGCTCCCCCAGTTCTTGAGGGGTAAGCTTGATGTCATTGATAGACAACTTCTCATTTTTCATATATGCAGCGATATCACCCATTATCCAATTAGCAGCTAGTTTAACATCAGCACCTGTTTCAATTGTGGCATCAAAAAATGCTGCTACCTGAGAGACATTTGCACAGGCTCGTCATATATACAGTCGGGAGTTGAATAATCACTTATCTAAAGCACATCACACTGCACCAAAAGTTTTGAGGCACACTCACCGAGCTTAGTACAATTCATATGACTAATAGTTGGTGAAACTAACTACTCGTTAATCTAATAAAACTCACTACTCAGAAATGCAAGCCATAAGTCTTGCTCAAAAATTAGGGCTAAATTATCCAAAAGAACCCAAACTATCAACTTACCTCCAAAAATATCCTATTCTATCAATAATATTTCAATAATACTTCAAATGTTTTTCCCTAATCTAACCTCCCTCTAAATTTTAACTAACTAAACTGTTAATTTATCGTGCAAAGACTGCTGAAGTGGCATCTACATGACTACATGGATAATGGTTCCATTAACGGTCATCAGTCATTGCACGTTCAGCAGAAACTAATGGTTCCATTAGTGAAAAACAGATGGAGGTTAGATTAGGATAACAATTTGAAATAATGTATTATGGGATATTATTGATAGTATACAGTATTTTTTAGGGTAAGTCGATTGTTTGGGTTATTTTAGATAATTTAGCTAAAAATTAATATATAGTCCAACCACCAACATGACTTACATTTATATCATTCGTGAGGAAAAGAACATCCTGCATGGTCAGCCCCAGGTTCTCATATCTCCTACGCTTTGTTTCAGGTAGTTCAGGCAGGGAATCACGTATAGCACTTATGTACTCCTCGCTGAGATTAACTCCTGGAAGATCGGGCTCCGGGAAATACCGATAATCTGCAAGCCCTTCCTTCTTTCTCATTGTAACTGTTTTCTAATTAGCAAAACGCACCGATGGATTAGTATTAGTAACAAAAGAAACCAAGTTAACTGGTATCCTAGTTTATATTCTTGTAAAAAGAATTAACCAAGACCTGAGCTCCTTCCTCCCAGAGACGAGTTTCCTGCACAATCTCATCGGCCTGACCTTGACCGTGAAGTTGCGCCTGCCTTAATATCTCATAATCAATGGCCCTACTCACTGACGAGAATGAGTTCAAATTTTTTATTTCAACCTGTGCATGCCAAATTTATTTCATTAATTTGGCAATAAAGCAGTCTTACAGCAAATAAAAAGCATTGATTTACCTTCGTCCCAAACTCCAGCTGCCCATGTGGACGAACTGAGATATTGACATCACAACGAAGAGATCCTTCCTGCATATTCCCATTACTCACTCCGAGATATCTAACTATTCTCTGTAGCTCTGCTGCATATTCCGCTGCTTCAATACCCGTTCTCATATCTGGTTCAGAGACGATCTTAAGCAACGGGACTCCTGCTCTATTCAAGTCAACCTGTCAACAAAAGAATCGATCGACCTGAAATGATAACACCAAGAAACGAGGTGTAATAAAGGTTCAATCTTCAGATAAATGGTAAGCATTATGTCTGAAGAAATTTACGCCACGTATTGCTATACTATTATTGAATAAGATGTCATTATGCACCACAAAAGAAAATACATATGTCTGCAGTGAAGACGACATTGAGAAAAATAAACATTTTTAAGTGTTATGAATCAGTCAATAGTTTAGAATGGTCGGCCATTTAGATCAAGAAGCAGAAAACCCAACAGGAAAACAATGATCTAGATTAGGAGAAAACTGTAAGACGTGATTATAAAACTACTGTGAATTTGATAGGATAAACTTGTGTGGGGGAGAAGTTTTAATTTCCTGAGAGAAGCTCCCATTTCCAGTGTGAAGCAGCTTCCCAGCATCTTCCTCCATATGAACTCTAGTGACACCAAACTGTCTATGCCCGCCACCAAACTCAACTGGGAGGTCAACATCGAGATAACCACCTGCTGCAATTGGGATGTCAAACTGCGATATCTGATAACCTTTTGGAAGGTCCGGGTAAAAGTATTGCTTTCTATCAAACTTTGAGCTAAGAGAGAGTTTGCAGTTGAGCGCGAGACCAACTTTTACGGCGGACTCGATAACCTTTGAGTTGAGAACCGGCAAGGCCCCGGGCAATCCCATGCAAACGGGACAAACACTCGTGTTTGGTTGAGCTCCATAGTTATAAGGACAGCTGCAGAAGGCTTTTGTAAGAGTGGAAAGCTGCACATGGGTTTCGATTCCAATGACTGCCTCGTAGTTTTTCAAAACTTCTTCGTATTGAGTCTGTTGCTTTTCTAGCATTGCAGTTTGTCCTTGTGAGCTTCGCACTCTAAGATATCTCACATGTTTTCTACCAACATAAACTGATGGGTTCAACCGAAAACAATTTGATTGTAAGCCCCTCAATAATGTCAATGCCATTTCATACACTCCACCAAAAGTTCTATCTCATATCCCAAATGAAGAATACACCTAAATCAGTATATCAGAAACATTCATAAGTATCAAGACTAATACGAATTGATACGAGAAACCAATCAGGCGAGCAACAACACAGAAATACGCCGACTTTAAAACAAAACCTTTTCAAGTCATTGCAACTATATAGAATACAATATTTCGGGACCAGACCAGAATTCACTTAACACCTTCATCTTCCAAGTATTTAGCACCAGCCCACATACCAATCAATCAAACTTATACCATTCTATAAAGTACATTTTCAGTGGAAAAAACATTACTTTAAGAAACGAAAAAACGAAGCAAGAACGACATATTTTTTGTCCAGATAAAGCGCGACTATAATTCACTAAAGCATTTCCTCAAACAATTGGACTGCACCACGATTCAGAAACCAAAAACCCCCAATGAAGAACAAAACACTAACAGAATAAAATCCCCAATTAAATAAGACGAAGGGTTCCCGCAAATTAAATATACAAAGTTCCAAAAATGTGCAGAGACTGTTAATACTCAGAAAGCTTGTTCTGTAGCCCAAATGGTCTCCAATCAATCAGGGCTGGTCAAGAATTCTACTTGTGAATGAGAGGGAGGAGAGAGAGGTGGTGCAGGATGAAATGAGTGCAACAAATATTTTCGCAAACCTTAAAGCGGATTGGCGAGAAGCGCCCTGCATGTCTGCACTCCTACTACCAGTAAAATGAAGATAAAGCAGGGTAAATATTATAGTAATAAAATGTATTAGCTAATTAGGTACAAATAGTGGTCGTGCCGGAGTGGTTATCGGGCATGACTAGAAATCATGTGGGCTTTGCCCGCGCAGGTTCGAATCCTGCCGACCACGCTTTTTTTTGACCTGAAACTGAGGTAGAATATTATTTGTATACTATTTTTTCCTACTATTTTGTTGGTTTATTTATATGGACTCATAAAAGAAATGGAAAATACTCTAAAGTAACACAAATTATTCGTGTTGATACCAAAATAATTCAGATTACCAATGAACCACAAAATACGCAAATTCTGATATATTATTATTATTTTTTCCCAATTCTGATATATTATTATTATTAAAACATTGTTATAGCATATAATTTAAATCCAAATAGTATAAGTAGGGATTTCAATTTAACCCGAAACTCATGGATTAGCCCAAATAGACCGACGACGCGTTAGTGTTAGGGTTGAAACTTTATAATCCAAAAAAATATCAATCCAAATGATCCAAATGATCCAAATTGAATAGTCCAATAATTCGATAGGTTTGACCCGAAAGTAGATCGAAACCGAATGAATTGACCCGAAAATCGAGTGAATTGAGCTTACCAACTTAAATTTTCCTCGTTATAATGATTTTCAAACTTCATTGTTTTTTTGAAAACTAGTATATTAAGATTTTTTTTAAAATACTTGTAAAATATGTTTTGATTTAATGTTTGAAGTTATCATAATAAAATATTTGTCATAAATATATAGTTATAAATAAAAATATATATAAGTTATTTTCTTTCTTAAGCTTTTTATTCAATTAGTAGGACGGATTAACCAGAAACTCGAGAATTTAAGATTAAAATTGAGAATTTTTAACCAGAAAAAAATATAAATATATAAAGGACCTGAATCGAATGACACGATAATGGGCTGGCCCAAACTTAGACGGATTGGCCGATTGGCATGCCTAAGTATAAGTGAGTGACATTGCTAAAGCGATTTTACATAAGCACTCAATGTTACTCACCACCGACCATTAGAAACCAATAATTTTGTGATGAAATTGACAATAAATCACCCTTCTCCCCAGTTGTAAGGTAGAAACAGTACAGCAGAAAATGGAGAAATTGCAGCAACATCAATGGTCTAGAGCTGTGAAATCACGGTTATCTTACAAGAACGCGACAATAGTAATCTGCTTATTTAACATCACCTCTGTTCTTCTCTTGCTCAACGGCTTCTTCTTTTCTCCCTCTTCCAGATTGCCTACCTCCAGTAAAGGTCTCAACTTTGTTAATTTCCTTTGTTATTAATAAATTTTATCGAAATATTTTTTGTTCTTGTTTAGCTATAGGGCTTTCGTTTATGTGAGCTCTTGCGGTTTATTTGGGAATGGGGGTTTGTTTTCAAATTGTATCAAATATTGAAGCAATTCACGATGCTTTTTGCAGAGTTAGTGACCCATTGACTGTTATTTAGGAGGGTTTGATTTAGAACATTAATTACTGAAGTGATTGTATGCTGCGTGATTTCTGTATTGCTGGGGAAATTTGTTGAAATAAATTAAGCACAAATTTGTTTTTGGTGCATTGCTTTGATTTTTCTCCATGCTGTGAAAGGTGGAATTAAAGATAAACTATTTATGTGGATTTTTTCTTGAATTCTTGAAGATTATGATTAGTTATTCACTTAAAGATCTCTTTTGAATTATTTTTGAAGTGTCTGTGTGGCAGCAAGGACTAATGTTTGTACTAGTAGTGATTTTGAGATTTTGAGTTAGTTGTTCTCAATTTATACCAAAAAAGAGTGAAAGATGATTATTGTTTCAAATGTGTTAATTTTTGTGTTAGTTGTAAATGATTTGTTTTTTTATCAACTTCCATGAAGCTAAAGCTTGATCTAACGCGTTCACCTATCCAAATTTAGAAAATTATTACTTGATTTGGGACTCTTTACTGCAGCCTCTTTTGTTGTACTTTATTTAGCCTTTTGTAGCTGAATTCAGTCATGTGGTTTTGTTCTTAAAAAAGAAAAGAGTTTGTTTGCTTCTGAGCTTAGAGTTGCTAGTGATTCTTTGCAGCGCAGCTTTATACAGGCATATTAAGGAATCCGAAGACATAAGACGCACTTTGATTCCTCGGGATCTCATCAAAAGGGTGAGTGTTCTCATGGTTCTGTCATCTGTGGCTTCTGATTTACATTTTTATAATGCATCTTGAATTACTGATTAAGCAAAAAAAGCAGCTACTCTTCCATGTTGGCGCTCATAATTCAGATACTCTATATTGTTAATATGAATTATCGACTTTATAGTTCCAAGGTAAGGTTTGGTTTGGTGCAATTCAGGGTATCTGGAAGTAACTTTGATTTTCTGGTTAGGTTAGAGAAATTGGAAATGATGTGTATGTCGAAACAGAACAGATCCTACAGAAAGATGCGAAGCAGACAGCTGCAGTGGACCTTATATCTAGATTGAATAATTTTCGTTCATATTCAGATGCAGGCAGCAACAAAGGTGATTCCCTTTCCATTTCCTCTTTGAGTCACCCGTCTCTTCTCTTCGTTGGCTTCTGTGAATACTAGTCGAAGATGCGATTAGCGTCCCAGAATACAAGGTTCATAGTAGTTTTTGTAGTGAGAGAACTAATATGCTGGCGTTAGATATCGGCTTCCAATATATTAAGCAACCATATGGAAGTGCAAAGTTTTGTGTATTTTAACTGAGTAAACATCTGCAGCCCTCGAGGAATGGCGCAAGAGGAAGATGGAGAGAGCGAGACAACGTTCTTTGGGGAAGGATGGAACAGCCAGCTCCCAGCCCTATTGAACTCTTAACAAATACTGGCATTTGGACCTGTGATGTTTGTTGTTCGATAATCGCCATTCCACTAGCTAGATCATCATATTGTATGTATAGTTCTTGAATATTTGATATGTTCATGCTGTGTGATCTAATACTTATGTCTGTGATTGTTGCATGATTGGGCATTTCCTGTTTGCTTCATTTTATAGCGATCGTATGCTCGAATGAGTTTTTTACTAAGTCGTCTATTGTATCATTCTGCAACGTTTCTTATTGCATCTAATTTGTCACTGGGCAAGAATACTTGAATACATACCAAATTCTATTCATGGAGACTCATGAAAATAGTAAAATTTGCAAGTATTTTAGTAATTAAGAGAGAATTTGGTAATTGTTTGATATTCTTTATAAGTAAAAAAGTAGCATGTTATCATTACATATCACTAAATGAAAATAAAGCAATAAAACCAATGAGTTAATTCCTTGATTTAACACAAATTTTAATCGAATTTGTAATTACAATATAATTTTAATATGTTGCAATGACAACAAAAAAAAAAAAAATTGGAGGAATTTTTCATAAATAGAAAAATCCCATCAATATTATAAATTAATAATTTTTAAAATATTATGATTATTCTTGCCAGGTGACAATGAGGATTGAGGGTGCTGTGGGAGTTCCCCATCCTCAATCACACTCAAATATATCAATCCTTAGTTGGGCGTAGACATTCTAAATTGGACTAGTCCAGCCCGATATTTTTACACTACCAACCAATTGAAATAACATATACTCCCTCATGTCCATCTATCATATTTGTGACAACACTGGTTTTAATAAAATTATTGATCTTTATTGTTTGAGTGGACAAAAGATCCTATCACGTGTTGGGTTATTAATGATTTTTTGATAAATAATAAGTAATTGTGAGGTTAAATAATAATGAATAATGTTATAAAATAGAAAGTTATACACTTTTGTGGATGTTGAATAACAATTATAATACACTTATCACGGATGGAGAGAATATTTTTTGAAGAATACCAAACTTTCATTCAACTAAATCATCTCTAACAACGTACGATCCAACAGGCTGGCCGATTACAATGCAAAACAAATTGTACTAAAGAATACATTGTTTTATTCGCCGAATTATACATGTAAAAAAACTCAATAAGCATATGCGAACGTACAACTACAAGAATGTCAAAAATATGATCCGTCAAAGCTCTTCTTCAAATAAAAATCCCACAACATTTTAATAACATATATCGATATTAATATATTATTATAGTTATGAAGTATGGAATTTGTATTATATTGTATATGTTTTATGCATATAACACTACATTTTAATTCCTATATAATATTCCCTATGTCCATCAAATATATTCGTTTAATTTTATTTTGATCCGTTCATAGAAAATATTCATTTTTTTTGGAAATATTTATTTCATATTTTTATTCTAAACTTATCCGCTTATTTATAAAAAAAATCATTCATAATCTATATTTTTACATCCGCTATCTACTTATATATTCATTTGTTATCCATATAATCCATTTTTAATTCTCACTATTCATTCTATTCATTTATTATTTATATTCACTTTATATTTATTACAATTTATTAAAATTCATACTATTAAAATCAATAAACAAATATGGTGGAATGAGTGACTATTAGTATATTACAAAGGTTAACTAGAATATGAACCCACACGTGAGTAGTGTCTTTGCTACACTAGATTGATTCAGCTAAAATTCCGTAGTTATGGATTATGGTCATTGGTAATTTCTCAAAAACATGAAATGTGCTGCCAAATGAGTTTATACGAGAAATTTCATCTCAAAAAATCTTGAGGAGGATGGCGTCTTCCGCGAAAGCTCTGATTCCTCGGCGAATGGCGGGCAAACCTTGTACACTCACTCATCCATTCTCTCTCCCTTACCCAGATTTCAGTCGCATACACAACGTGGGTGATGCTCTATCCTTGTTTCATGAAATGATGAACGTTAATCCACAGCCCCTGATACTGTATTCAACAAATTGTTGTCTGTAACCGTCAAGATGAAACATCACACGCTTGCCCTTTCCATGTTCGACGAAATGCGTCAACGGGGCGGCCCTACAAATAACTACACGTTTAACATCGCGATCAATTGCTATTGCCTTCTGAAACGGGTGGATTTAGGGTTCGTGGCCTTGGGCAGCTTATTCACGCACGGTTACGAACCAAATATCGCAACTTTTACCACTCTAATCAAAGGGCTTTTTGCAGATGGTAAGGCAGTTGAAGCAGAAAAGCTATTTAGAAAGGTGTTAGCTTATAAACTCTGTGAGCCTAATGATGTTATGATTGCTACTCTAATTAATGGGCTCACAAAAGCGGAGAACGCTCATGCAGCGTGTTATTATCTTGACGTATTGGCGAAAACGGGCTGCAGTGCTAATGTTCATGCTTATAAAACTGTAATTGATAGTTTGTGCAAGTGTGGAATGGTTGATGATGCTCTGCAGCTATGGCGTGAAATGATCGATAGGAGCATTTTGCCGGATGCCATCACTTATACTTCGATGATCAATGGATTGTGCCGTTCTGGTAGATGGGAAGACATGAGAAAGTTGCTATGTGAAATGCATGATGATAAAATGACTTTGAATACGGCCACTTTTAATATATCCATCAACATGCTTTGTAAGAAAGGGAAGGTGAAAGAGGCCGAGGATCTTGTGGGGATCATGTTGCAACAAAGGGTTAGACCTGATGCTTATACTTTTACTACATTGATAGATGGCTATTGTTCGCAAGGGCAAATGCATAAAGCGAAGGACTTGCTTGATTACCTAGTGGAGAATGGGGTCAAGCCCAATATGCTCGGCTATAGCAGTCTGATTTATGGATACAGCAAGAACAGGAAAGTAAATGAAGCTTGGTGTGTCTTTCTTGAAGTTCCTCGTAAAGGGTTACGCCACACAGTTAGTACCTATAACACGATGATACAGGGCTTGTTATGTGTAGGCAAATTTTCCGATGCCTGGAGGCTTTACAATGATATGGAAGCACAACAAGTGCATCCTGATGTGTTTACGTATAACATCTTGTTGGATGGCTTGTGCAAGACTCGTCGGATGGATGATGCGTTTTCATTGGTTCGAGCAATGGAAGACCGAGGAGTTAATCCGGATGTGATCACGTATAATATTCTCATCAATGGTTTTTGTAAAGAAGGGAGACTCGACCTTGCTAGAAATGTTTTCAACCAACTTACTTCCAAAGGTTTGAAACCTGATGTTCTGACATATACTGCTGTCATTGGCTCGCTTTGTGGGAAAGGTCTAATAGAGGAGGCGATACGGCTGCTTAAAGAAATGGAGAGAAGTGGCTGTCCTCCTGATGGGGTGACGTATTTTGTTATGATTGAAGAGTTGGTAAAAGGAAATGATCTTGGCAAGGGAATTTCAATCTTTGAGGAAATGAGCCGAAGGAGTTTTTTGGTCAACTCATCGTTGGCTTCAATGCTGCTTGATCAAGTGAGGTTACAAGGGAAAAGTGGTGTTCTTGTGGAGATGATTAAAAGAGTTGTGCCGGAGAAAATGCGAGCTTCATTTTGTATCCGCAAATAGGGTATGCTTTTGGCTTTTGTTAAAGTGAATGTGCATTTCTCGACTATAATGCTCCAGTTCTTTTATTAGATCAAATTGATCAATACATTGCAGTTGAAGGTTACACTTACGGGTGTTTACTATTGAGGATTAGCTTAGATAGATAAATCAGTATAGGATAATCCATTGTTTATGAATATGGATTGGAACTTTGGGATATCCAAAGGTCCTTGATAATTTGTATACTTTGAGCTACTTGCTTGATTCATATCCCATTGAAAGGGAGATTGGAGAAATCCTAGTAATGAACATAAAAGAAATACTCAGTCATGTATATATCAATCATGAAAATTAAGCACTCTCCTACATCTTACTTTATTGTGATTTTCAGGATTATATTGGCTTCGTTGTATACTGATAAGAAGTTAAAGAAAACTGAAGCATATGTGGACAAAGCGAGGCTCTTATTCATTGTCTGCCTAAGAATTGAACACCTTGTTTGATTTCCAATTAAGGGAAAGCTCTCCGAATCAATTGAAGAAGATGAGCTGTTCTGCAACTGATCTGATTCTCAGAGGAATTGGGGATAGATCGAGTACTCTCTCTCATCCATCCTCTCTCCTTGGTTCATATATTGTGATGTTGGCTATGAAGGTAGGAGGCATTTTTTTATTCTTTATTTATTATTTATGCTCAAATGAGTTTCAGTTCTGTAAATGATATGCATTTTCCTATTCCTTTGTAAATACTTAAATCTGCTAGAAGATGAACATATATCTCAATCTGGAAAATTCAAGTTGAGGGGCCTGATGGTTTTCCTGCGAGGTTCTTTCAGAAGCTTTGGCCGGTTATTGGGATTCGAACTTTTGCCAGGAAAATTTTGCATAACGATGAAGTTATTTGCGAGGAGAATATAACTCTTATTGTGCTACCGCTGAAGATTTGCCAAACTATTTGCAAAACTGTGTCTAAAGCAGTGGGCTTTGAATGTTTGCATTGGACTCGAGCTCGATATGAGCAAAACTGTACGATAAGGTTGAAAGGAATTTTACGGAAGCCTTATGAAAAATATCTATAGCTCGTGAAAATCTCCTTAAACTTGCTTGGTTTTTTCTTCAATGCGTGCTATTTGGCTTTTATGAGCTGCCTGTTTCTCAAATTTTCTTTGCAGATGACAGTCTCCTATCATGATTGGTACAGTGCAAAGGCAATTCAAAATTGAGCTTCAATCCAAATACTAGGATTATTCTTCATTGTTAAGGTGAAATAAAAATTTCAAGATTAAATTACGTGGTTTCATAACAACCCGGCAAGTGTAAAATCTCTAAAAATGATTAAAAACTGAAAAAATTGAAAATGGGATACGGAGTGAGACACTAAAAGTGGAATAGAAGTGTGTGTATTGGACTAGTGGTAGAGTGGTTAATGCCCGATGTCAAATGTCTTGGCTCGAGTCCACCGCGACGCAGATCTTTAAAATTTCGATATTAAATTGATCAAAAAAAGTGGAATAGAAGTGTGCGTGTGTTGACATAATAGTAGAGTGGTTAATACCCGAGGTTAAAGGTCTCGGATTCGAATCCATTATTACGAGGGTTTTAAATTTCTTTATTTTATTAAAAAAAAATTGGGATAGATATGATTCAAAATACATAAAGGAAAAATCACTGAAGAAAATAGTAATTTTTGCCTAATTCAATTGGCTTGATTGAATTTGACCAAAATAGCTCCAAAGGATATATTTGGATCATCATACTATTGAGGGTAAGACTGCGAAATAAAACTTGAGACGGGTTAAAAACGAAAGGGAAAAAATAAAAAAAATAAGCTGATATACCAGTAAATCCAGATTTGGGTGATTTCGGCCAAGAAAATTTTTACCTTAAAAGTTTCATTTCATTAATCTTGAAACAGAAGAGGGTGGCTTCGGTAAAAGCTTTGATTCGTGGGCCGATTCCGGGCAAACATGGCACTTTCACTCCTCTACACTCTCTTCCGTTCAGATCTCAAAGGTGTCGATTACAGAGGTAAGCTAATAGATTTTAGTGGCATAAACGCCGTCGAGGGCGCCATTTCCTTATTTTGCGTGATGATAAGAATGAGGACGCAGCCTTACGTTCATGGATTTACTAAATTGTTGAGTGTCATTGTCAAGATGGAGCAGTATATGGTCGCCCTGCAAATGTTCGACCAAATGCGTCAGAGGGGATGCCCTGTGAACGAGTACACCTTTGATATGGCGATGCATTGTTACTGCATTCTCAATTGGGTAGTCTAGGGTTTGCAATATTCAGCAGCTTCTTGAAGCTCGGTTACAGACCGGATTTCGCAACTTTCACTACTCACCAAAGGACTTCTTTTAGAGGGTAAGGCAGTTGAGGCTGAAAAACTGTTTAAAAAGGTGTTACATTATAAATCATGTGAGCCTTTTGGAAGTTATGATTGACTATCTAACTAATGGACTCTGCAAAGCAGGGTACACTTTGACAGCATGGAATTATATTGAGCTATTTGCAGGAGCCGGATACCATGCTAATTTTTTTGCTTACAGCATTGTGATTGATAGTTTATGCGAGGGTGGAATGGTTGAAGATGTTCTAAAGCTATTCCACGAAATGGGTGATAGAGGTGTTTGGCGAAATGTTATCATTATACTTTGTTGATTCATGGGATATGAAGATTTCCTTGAATTTGGTCACTTTTAATGTGTTGGTCACCATGCTTTGCAAGAAGGGTAAGGCGAAAGAGGCGGAGGAGCTCTTGGATATTATGATGGAACAAAATGTTATTCCTGATGTATACACATACAATGTTTTGATTGATAGGTACTGTTTGCAATGGCGAATTGATTTAGCGAAAAGAGTTGTTTGATGCCTTAGCGTATAAGGGGCTTAAGCCCGATATGTAGGCAGCTTGATCGCTCGATATTGCAAGAAAGGAAAGGTGAAAGAGGCGGAGGAGCTTTTGGAAATCATGGTGCGGCAAAATGTTAGCTCTACTGTTTACGTTTACACTGCATTGATTGATGGGTATTCTTCTCAACAGAAAATGGATAAGGTGAAAGAGTTGCTTGATTCTTTACGTGAGATAGTTGTTAAACCTAATATGTTTAGCTACAGTAGTTTGATTTGTGGATATTGCAAGAACGGGAAAGTGGATGAAGCTTGGCGTCTCTTTCTTGAAGCTCCTTGTAGAGGTTTGCAGCATTCGACTATTACCTATAACACCATGATACAGGGGTTGTTGCTTGATGGTAGATTGGCCGATGGGTTGAAGCTCTCTGGTGATATGGAGCCTCGGGGAATACATCCGATATATTTACTCACGATGCCTTGTTAGATGGCTTGTCCAATCACATCATCGCGCAATGGAAGAGCTGAAGCTAGGAGTTCGTCCTGATATCATCTCGTATAACATCCTCATTGATGGATTGTGTAGAGAGGGAAGACTTAACGATGCAAGAGATGCTTTCAATCAACTTCCTTCCAAAGGTTTGCAACCTAATGCTCGAACCTATACCGTTCTTGTTGGCTTGCTTTGTGAGAAAGGGTTAACGGAGGCCATGCGTTTGCTTCGATAGGGTGACGTATAATGTTATGATCAAAGGTTTGCTAAAAGGAAAAGAGGTTTGTAAGGCGATTACAGTCTTCGAGGAACTGAACGTAAGGGTTTTTAGTCAATTCGTCGATGGCTTCGATGCTACTTGAACAGGAGAAAGATGGTAGTTTTGTGGAGGTGGTTAAGAATGTTTTACCAGATTATATGCGAGCTTCAATTTTTTGACAACAATAAAAAATGGGCTTTGTTGAAGTGGAAGTCTATTTCTCATATAATGATACCATTTTTTATTTGATCAATATGTTGACAATTGAAGGTTATAGTCAAATTTTCTTGTAGTTTTTGGGATTATATTTGGATTTGCTATATCCTAAAGTTAACGTGAACCTTATGAAACTGAAGCATATATTTTTTCATTATAAACACGGAATGAAGCACGAATTGAAATACAATTTGAATCATCAATTGTACACCTAAGATCTCATCATAAATAGTGGTGCATAATCATATGTAATAAGAATGATTAATGATTTTGGATTCAGCTCATTTCAGATTTCAGCAATGGATATATCAGTATATCCAATTAAATATTTAAACTACTTGTTCGCTAAATAAGGGAAAGGGAAAGGGAAAGAGTGTGTGACAAAACAAGCATACAATGTTTTCTAAATTGGCAATAATTGTATTTTATTGTTGTCATAATCCAAATTTGATGATGAGTTTTGTGGGTTTATTTTATTCATTGTTATGTTTTGTCCAACTTACCAATTATACTTGATACTGAGTTGCATCTAGTAATCATTATACACGAGAAAAATGAATGAGTATACATAAGATAAGTGTTTGGTTTGATTGATAAAATAATCCAATTTATTTGTACGTTTGGTTTGAAGAATTCGACCTATGATGGATAATTTAACCCGTGCTTCAATCATCAAACTGGTAATAATTTATCACTTCAAATTTGAGTTAATTATTTAATCATCCTTAATTTTATAATATAAAATTCCAAAATACCATCACCAAAATTAATTTTGGCTCTATTTGCCCTCAAATTATGTTTTTCCTACACTACAAGGACAATTTTGGTACTAGACTTGTCAATTGATAGATTTTACCCAAATCGATCCAAAATCGATCATAGCTCATTAGCATCTACTCTGATTTCGGTTCCAAACCCGCTCATACACGATCGATCCAGATCCAACCCGATTATTCCAGATCTGATCCAATCTTAAATTTGTATTTAATTATTTGATGTAATATGAGTTTGTCTAATATATTTTAAATATTCTATTACTAATTCATTAACATTTCCAGAACCAGAATCGATAATAAAATCCATCCATGAATAAGCCTATTTGGTTTATGCTACAATTTATTTAATTCTCTAATTTAGCATATACCACAATCAATCAATCCAAATACATCATTAAATAATTCAAATATTACAATCCTACTAAATCCTATTAATCTTATCAATCTCATTCACCAAACCAAACTATATCATATTAATTTATCAATCGCATTCACCAAACCAAACACCCTTATCAAACCCCTTGAGTATAAACAAAATCAACTACCAACATAATAATCAATTTAATTAGACATGACGTAGAATGTAATGAAAATCCAGTTCCAAACTCATGGATGAGACTGCAAGCAGACCAACAATAATCTCAGTTATACCATATAACTGCAACCAGATGAAAAAACCTCTTCGTTCATGAGAACAAAAAATGCTAACAATGGATGAATCATCGTCTACCAACCTTCCTTAAAAATAAATAATAACACACACACATCATCATCGTCATCCACAACTTACAGAAGTGTATTAACAACTTAATAAGCAAACAAATGACAATTAAATATAAGAAATATGGGTCTATAAAATTGTACAATGCAAAAATTGGGAACCTGTTACAGAAAAAACAAAATGGTTCCCACAGCTCGTAAAAAGATTAGACGTTAGATGTAGAAATTATCCAGAAACATACACCTATATCCTGTACAAGAAAATGCAGGTTAGAATTTCATATATACAGGCTGATGATACATCATACAAGGATAATCTCACCGAAGATCTACTTAAACCTAGAGTAGACCGCACACCATTGGCTTCTCGGATATGTATACGATTCCATCAAGCATAGTTCAGCTGCATGCTCATATCTGTTCTACTATTTGCATAATTATGCGCTGCAAGAAGGTCAAAACATGTCAAAGGCACAAAACCAGCAGCAATCTCCAAGGCCCAGAAACAGCAGCAACCTCCACATACATCAGAAAACGAGTACATGAAGTATGTGAAGGAATCTTCTATTTACATGCCAAGCAGGGTTGTTTAATGCCTTGCTTATGTTGTCAAAAACAGTCACCTTCGTATCTACACAAGGAAATTAGACTAAGCAAGAATCAGCTAAAGGCAAGTCGCATAAAAATAAAAAAAATATAATATAACAAAAAAGGCAGAAAATCATTTCTTCTAAAACACTTTCAAGACAAGTCTATAAGCATGATGAGAATTAAACTCAATCTTAGGAATTATGTTTGTGTTATTACTATAAAGTACATTTGAAGTGGAAGCAAACAAAACATATTTTCATATTCCAAACCTCTAACTCCAATCATCAAATCATTCATCACACAAATTCATTACATTTCTATAAAACCCAATACACTTTGTAAACTACATTGGAAATACTAAAATTGAAAACTGAAGCCGAAATAAAACCAATTCCCTAAATAAGTTTAGTATCATATCATATTCATAAATATTGAGGTCATCATCAATCCTAAGATGTTAGGTTTATTTTCCACTTTAATAGAATTTATTTACTTGGATTTTGCATGTCACAATTGTTCATTATTGACTTGGAAATGGTAATATGAAACAATCATTAGTTAATACAGAGAAAAAGGCAACACTGCATTGATACTAAATCCAAAGATTCGGACCAATAAATAAAAGCAAGAGGCTGAAAAATATGCAACTTCCTGTTTTTGTTATTGATAATAACTGATCTGGATTTGCAATAATGCTTCTTATGGTGAAACTTCGATCATACTAGATGGGCCACTAGAACCTAACTAGGTATAGTAATTTTTTTTAATTCAGCCCTAACAGGTTTCAGATTTTCCCTAAAACATTTCTCTATCATTTACTAATTACTAGTACTTATCAAAATTAAAATTCAGCCAAAAACATCATAGTATATCAATAATCTAATTAAGTATGAAATAAGTACATGGGCCTCTCTTATACATGTAGCCTATGTATGGATGGAGAAGATTTAAATCATTGGGAGTTCTCAAACTGAGGAACATTTAATTTTGTGATAAGTAGAACCTCAAAGTTTTATTTTGATGTTAATTCATGAAGCATCTGCTTTAAATAACAGAAGAAACAAATCATATTTGAAAAGGTAATTCCCAGTACAGAACCAGAAAGGATCAACATATAAACTAACTCATTTCTTGTCAAACAATGTGTATGATGGAGGTTCTAAATCAGTCGCCGGAGATAGTAAATGTTATGTGCAGCTATGAAACTCTCCTAAATTTGCGTTGGATCTGGTTTCGGGATAGTATTGGTTATAGGAACTAATTTGATAATCTCATCTTGACTGAGCACTAGAAGCATAATTGGGCTGGGCTGTTCTCTTCTATCGTGGAGCTTAGCTACCAAATTGTTTTAAGCACATTAAAGGCTGCAATAATGAAACTATTAACTGCTAATATATGATCTATATATATGCTTCTACTATGACATGGTCTCATAACTTATGCTTGGCCTAGTAGTAAGATGCGAGGAATTCTTTATGGAGCATAAGATCAATTTCTACCTCATATTTTATACCCATACATGAAGTTGCCTCTCCCAGTCTAGTACGATTCGTAAAAGTTTATATCAATGGAAATATTGATATGGTTAGTTACATGTCTTATGAGCATTAAAAAGAAATTATTTTACATTCTTGGGGTCTATGAAAGTCTATAGCCCAAACTTGGGTAAAAAAAGGTATCCACCTCACATTTTTAAAACCAAATTAACCCCCTCTTCTATTATTTAGTTCAGTTGTCAGTCATCATTAAGAAAGACAAGATCAGCAAAATAATTAATTGAATTTGCAAATTAACCTTGTTTCAGCAATACATAAAACCTTTTAGAATCTAATAATTTACAAAAACGTTAACAAAAATTAGCAGGGTATACTTCGATCATGCAAAAGTTTATCAAGCTTAGACTAATTTCACATGAAAAATAATATTTCTGAATGAACAAAATGTTTTCCAAAATCTGTTGCCTTTTATCAAGATGTCTTGAATTCTTAAGGATGTTGATGATTTCACACAGCCAAATCAAAAGCAGATCTTCCTTTCCCCTAAAAATGAGGCATGGAAGGGAGCCGGTACGAAGAAGTTGCATAAGCTAATCCAGCATCCCAGCATATTTTGAACTTTAAACTCCTGTGTGTAATTAGATAAGTAGAAGAGTATTATGTGTAGATGGACTGTACTCCATCTATTTGGCAGATTCATCCATGGGCTCCAGTCCCATAAATTGCCAACAATTAATAGAAAGGTGTTTTCTTAGTTCTCTCCGATCAATTTAAAAAGTGAAAATGGAAGGATTATTTATTGATTTGTTAATCATGACAAGATATTTAGTCAACTTCTACGGATTGGTTTTGGGGTATTCAATCAGATGTCCTGATTGTGCAATATCACTAAGAAATAAGCCCAACCCAGGATGAACACCATCCCGTTCACATCTCCATGGAGCTTCTAGTATCACAGAAAGTGTAGCAAGTGAGCCTTGCTCTGCTCAACCCACGTATTGAGCTCCAAAAGTTCTTATGATTCATCTTTCATTTCCCTTCACAAAATCAACGTCACTAAGTTTTGCCGAAAAGGTATAAAAACTATTTTAGATTGACAGACCTAACCTTTATGACTATTGACCATAGCATCGGAAGACGGTTATATAATCTTGCCAGCTTCACTGACAATAAACAATCAAGTATGCACGTCCAGTAACATTTCTAGTGGAAGCATGGAGTTGTTGAGCAAAGAAGAATAGAAGAGTACAAAGCTAGGCAAGGTCCACCTAATCACTTTCATATCAGATTTCGGACAGCAGTTTTGTGTGAATTTTAGGATAGTTCATTGCATGTGGAGAAACTATATCTATGGAATTGGAAGAAGGAAATACTACGAGAGATATCAGAATAATCTGCCAAATGTGGAGAAATTCCTCTGTCTAGACAAATCTTGAGGCTTGTGATTTTTGACCAAAGATAGATACTATAGATAATGTGAGAGCATTTTAATGATAGTTTGTGTTAAAGTGGTGAATGGATAAGGATTCTCGAAACCCTCAAGAACTGTCCATATTTAGAGGAAATTCGGGGAATGACTTTATGAGCCTCAAAAGGAAAGACAGCCTCTATTCCATCATCGTCCTCCAAGAAACTTAATAAGTAAAAAGAAGATCACTCAATTAGTAAAGGAAACCACAATACATCTGACAAGATCAATAGGTGGAATCTGCAGAGCATAACCAAACTTTTCAAAACATCTCTTCTTTTTATTCTTTCCACGTCAAGGATGTCTTGTCCTCTTACTGAGGAGTCTCCCCTCATTCCTAACTTGCTTTAATGCATGTCATAATTGGCTTAAACAAGTGACGAGTATGTCACGGTCACATATGGAAGAAAAAATAATGTGTGTTTCAATATGAAGAGGCACACTTGTCTTTTGTCCACAAACAGAGATTTATAACATAATCAATTGATAGTTCAAAGTTAGATAAATCAGAAGAACCTAATCATTGATTCATTTAAATGATACAAATCAAAATTCAAAACCAATAAGTATAACAAAAAAAGTATAAGTTACCTTAGCACAAGCTCTCCCCAGCAAGTTCAGCATCGAGCCAACCTAACAAGACAGGACTAGTTGCAGATCGCAAGTTTTCCCATATTCGATTCATCGGCCACACCGTAATCAAGACTTAGCTCTCTGAGGGGAGGAATATTCTCCATAGCAAACAGCATAAGGTGTGGGAAAGACAAGTTATTGTGATCATACAACACAAGCTGCACCATGACGTTAGGACTTGAACTATGGCTCATGTAGCACGCAATGTTTCTCATTCTTGAAACATCCATGGCAAAATCCAAAGGAGGGATTGATGGAGCCTCTGGGCAAACATAATCGGAGAACACTTCCGACAAATTGCCCCATTGTTTCCAGCATCTGGCAAAACGGCTAGGGTAAATCAACCTATCACCATTCATAGTGAATATCTGTGCTTGCTCACGAGTGAGAACAACTCCCGCATACTCACAAATAAAAGAACCAGCCTGGATCAAGTCTAGCGACCTCACTCCCCAACCAGTCTCCCTAGACCTAAACACCTCAAACCTATTCCTAACCCCCTTCTGCGTCACACGGTTCCGGCAAGTGGGAGGGCAGCTACAATGTGGCCCACACTCGAATATCAAAGGCTTACCCCTCACCAAAATCCCCTGCAAGTCATACGCAAACTCAAACCCGTTTTTCATAGCACACAAGCAATCATCCAGACACCCCCCAGCACAATTACAACCGTGTCCGCCCCCCACATTATACACATAAGGTGGGAAAACAATAGTAACAAGATAATCATAATAAATCGGGTCATGATCCTCATCAACATCATTGTAGAAAAGAACCGGAAAATTCTCTTTCTTCTTCGACAAATCAAGCGAGACATAACCCTTAGGCCGGGCATCCAATGGCCGCGTCCTCAAAATCACTGCAAACTTCATCAAACTACTCCCCATCTCCACCTGATTCTCTATCCTAATTAGCTTGAATTTAAAAACCCCAAACCCAGATTTCCCAACATCAAACCAAGTATCAACAATCTTATATAATCCATCATAGACATAAACCTTACCACTAGCACTACCGTCGTATTTAAAGCCGCGAATCACCCTCACCTCGACTCCGTAGTTCATGCTCCTCTCCAATGCCAAGTTCCCACATTCGAGTTTCTGGTGAACCACCTGCCTGCTGTTCTTGTCCTGCCCTCCATGGCCGGTATACACTATCACATCCCCTGCATCCTCATCATCTTCATAGCCACCTGAAACAATAATGCTCGTTGCAATCGGCTCGCCATTCGAGCTCTGGCTAGACGGAACATAATCAATTCCGGCCTGCGCCTGCCCGTGCAATCCAATCACGCACAATTCCATCCTGAAAAAGAAGACATCGCCAACAAAAACCCCCGGCATATTCCCCACGATTCTTTTATCGCGGTTGAGCCACAAGCCCCGCTCCCTCATTATCGCCGCCGCCTTCAGGTCCCCCCTTGTGCGGCGGTGCGGGGCCATCACGTCGCGCCGCTTCTCGTCCTCCACGATTGCGAACACGCGCAGCGAGTCGAAGAGCATTCTGGTCTTTCGAACCGTGTCCCGGAAGTAGAGCTCGTCTTCGGGTTTGAGATCCGTGATCCGAACCAGCTCGGAGGAGCGGGTCTGGTACTTCCGGCCGCCGCCACGTGGCGTCAGGACGACGTTCGAGAGATTGGACTCTGAATCCGGGACCGTGACAAGCGCGAGTGAATCAGGGGAATTTGGCAGAGCTGAAACGTCACCGTTTGGTTGAATTCCCCCTGGAATGTTGGACTGGAAGAGGCCATACAGGCGGTTGTATTCGGAAAATAGCTCGAGGGAGGGCGCCGGCGGCGGAGACGGTAAGGGTTCGTCGAGGGGCTCGAGTTTGGGTTCGGTTTTGGGGACGATGAGCGGGGTGGGGACAGCGGAGGAGGTGGAGGGCGGGTGGTTCAAATCTTGGAATGGGACCAGAGAATTAGAGCCCATCTTGAGGATCAGTGCTCCACCGGCGAAAGGGGGAGTCAGAAAGGGGTTAGTATGTGTTGTGTGTGTGTGTGTGTGTGTTTTGGGAGAGGGTGGTTCAAGGAGGTGAGAAATGGAGGAAACAGGAAAGGAAACTGATGTTAATGGCCTAATGGGTAAGCAGAAGAAAGCTGTGAAATAGTGAAACAAAGTGACTACCGGTGCGCGTGTGTTTTTAGGTGAGTTGATTACGGAAATGCCCTTGGAGGGTTTTGTGTGGATTTTGGTGATGTATTATTATTTACTTTCATGGCTGTTTTTCTTTCAGTATATAACTTTTCAAGATTCATTTATAGAATCAAATTTAGTATATAATGGTAATTTGAAATATTTCGATGTGAAAATATCATTTCTAAACTGAAAGTTATCAAATTTCTTTCACAACAAATATGACAGTCGAATTTTTGTAATTATTTTGATAGAAAAAATATTTCTGATATAGGAAAATATCTCATACCGAAATATCATTTAATATAAATGATAATTTTATTGTATTAAATGAGATTTTGTTTGACAGATGACACTTTTATCTTTGTCAAATATTATAATCTCGATTTAAAATGTCTCACTTTCCTTTTTAGATTGTCATATTATAAATGTCTCATTCCATTTTAAAAGTAATTATCACTTCAAAAAGTATAGGTCCTATCCATTTTTTATTAATTTTTATTTTATATATTTCTCATAAACATCGATATCCAAAAGATATGGAATGGATTGAGTACTTTTTAATGTAAAAGAATTTTCCTTAATACAAAATAGTAACTTTCTTTAATGTACCGAGACTTCTTTCGTGATAAGCTATACTCTCTCTCTCACTCTAAGCGGCGCATTGTCTTGGAGCATGTAGATTAAGAAGGATTGTATTTTGCGTATAAAATAGTGTGGTTCACATAATTTGAGATATTTTTGTGTGTAAAAATGATTCATTTTTAGATATGGATCACTTAGAATGGGATAATCCAAAAAAAAATACAAGGTATTTAGAACGAGATGAAGATAGTACTTTTTAATAACATATTGTAAGTTTCTTCATATGATTCCTTTATATTGAATTGTATTTTTCATTAACGTAAAAAAATTATACTAAATGATATTGTGATATTTTTGTGTATTGTTTAATACTAAATAATCATAGTTATGTATCGGGAATGATTCTTACCTTAATAATAATCTTTATATATACTCTATAATGCTTTCATATATAGTAAATATACTCCTTTCGTCCCGTCACGATGGTTTGTTTGTTTTCACATGATTATTTAGGAGAAACTTATAAAGTGGTTAAACTGATAAAAAGTAAGTAAAGAATAGTATAAAATGATTGAAGTGATAAAAATTGTAGATAGAATCCACACCAATTTGAAGATATACTTATTTTTAAAAATTGAAACAATTCAAGTTCAGGGACAACCTGAAAATGAAAACAAGTCAAGTTCTGTGTGATAAGTGATGTTTTTGTTAAGGATAGTAAATGTTACTCATTTATCTTCTTGGGAATTTTGGTGCATATTTTAATAAAAGTTATTGAATATTTTGAGTGGAGTAACAGTGTCATATTAGTGTATTGTTACATTAATTAGTGATGAATCATGAATAATAAAAAGTGTAAATAAGTGGTGGTGGTGGTGGGGTTAATAAGTATGGATAATAGTAAGTTATGGATGATAAAAAGTGTAATAAATAGTAAGTATTTTATGAAGTAGTTGTCAGAATTGAAATAGGAAAAAGTTTTGGGAAATACCAAAAAAAGAGCTATGAAGATAAATGAGGGACGGAGAGAATATTTTTATATAATAAATTATATTTGTGATTAATAATCTAAATGATATATTTCTTTATTGAAAATAATACTTTTATTTGTAGTAAATTGTAGTTTTGTGGATTTAATGTTTTTCTATATTGAAAATTTATATTTCTTCAAATCCAAATAATAAAAGATCCAAAAAGAAAACAATAACTTTCTATTATTAAGAATGATAATTCAATATCAAAAATCATTCTTTCGTTGTGATCCAAATCATTATCGAATGTCACTTTCTTTTTAATATATTTTTAAATTCAAATTGATATAGGTATTATGATATGGAGATGGATCAAGACGGGTCCCCCACAATAGTGACTTGTGAGACTGTTTGAAAAGTTGGTGGGATTTATTGCAAGTCTGTTTTTCAAAAATACTATTTACAAGAAACAAAAGAGAGAAAGTTACATAAGGAAGATGGAAAGGAAAATTCAAAATTTGAAATTGCAAAATTCAAATAATGATAACTTGCACATTTCAAATCTACTTATTACATATCATATATCAAAGCTTGTATCGTAATCTATATTTAATATTAATATCCATATGTTATAATACACAAATTTAACGATTTTGAGAAATAATAAGAACAAAAAAGCAAGAAGATAAATAAGAAAGCGAAAAAAAGCAAAAGTCCATTATGTGGGCCAATGCTCATGCTCGCATGAGGATGGCATGCTTCCCAACTTTTCCCCACTCAACACGCACATCTTTTGACATACCTAACTTTGAACAAGAAGATACGTACATCAAAAGTCGTGTGAGTGATTAGTTATATACCTATCTACTATACCATTCAATTATTATGGGACATATTTAACCTTTTCAAACTTGGTTAAAGTTCATACACCCTTAAGATGATTCAAATCTTATATCTACTAATTATAATTATAGGGTAAGTATCTTATTAATTGAGTTGCACTTTATTATTTACTAGTCATTTTAAAAACAAAGAAGTTGCCATTAGACACCCTAACCTTAACTACTGAATTGGTTCTTCTAGAATAAACTTGCACAATTTCACATTTCATTCTTACACACCCTCTAATTCTACATTTTGTCATTTTACTTTTTGTCTCATATAAATTTAAAATAAATATACATCACCTTAAGTTTTACAAGCTATAAATATAAAGACTCGATTAAAAAAAATTAAGGTAGACGGGTTTAATTTAAGATAATTTACAAGTAAAGGGACTCAAATTATCCAAATATAGAGCAAGACCCCCAAAAAATAAAGACTAGATCATAAGTATCTAAAATTGTAAATGAGCTTTATTCCTTTCTGTGTATGTACGACTCCTTTCTATGTGTATGTACGATATATAATCTATGGAATTGGATACCCCATAATTTAAAAATGAGTAAGAGGGTGTTTGGTTGAGCTTATAAGCTCTTTAAAATAGCTTATAAGTTGTTTATGAGTTTATAAGTTGTTGCAAAGTGTTTGACAAAATAAACTCCTAAACAGCTTATAAGCTGTGAAAATAAGCCCCAACAACTTATAAGCTCCCATAAAAATAAGTTGCTCAAACCCAACTTATTTTTTCATAAACTTATAAGCAACCATGAATTTACCAAAATAACTTTATTATAGTTCGTTATTTCCTACATATACATTACCAACTTCATTTCTCGTCAACTTTATCTCTTTAACTCATGATTCTTTCTCTAACTTATAAGATCAATTATCCAAACACTTTAACAACTTATAAGTTCTTGAAACATTACCTCTTATAAGCTCTTGAAACATCTTATAAGTTCTTGGAGCTTATAAGCTCTTTAAAATAAGCTTAGCCAAACACCCCCTAAATATCACTTTAGACTTCAAATTATATTCATTTTATTAAAAATATCTCAAATTATTAAAACTATTTGTTTAATCCATCAATTACTGGTATTGTATAAAAAATGTCCAGCATCCATTTTAAAATTTTCTAATTTCTAAAAATTCTCCTAACTCCAATTATTATTCAAAATTGTATCTTATCAATAATTCGTGCGTTGAGACTCAATAGAGATAATTAAGCTGAGTAAATGAAAGATTCCAATCGACTTAGAGCACCAACAGCTACAAAGGAATTATATGAAGATGAAAGAAAAAAAGTTCAATACATTGTTGACAAAAGATCATTTAACTATATTTTTGTCTAAAGTCTTATATGAAATATTTTCAAACATAACATAAAAAAATTCATGCAAACTCAGATGCATTTATCTCTTTCCCATAAGCAAAGTTAAAATGTGTTTTCTACAAACATTGGATTCGTATCACTCTTTACATGCAATTATTTTCTATACATCCACCATCACCACAATCTATAATTATACGATTTTTTCTCACATGCAGTTAGTTTCAGCACATATAATTAATCTTTCCTACAAATTTCACATGTCTCTTCCATAAATAAAGTTCATAAATATTTTTTACAAACATTGGATTCGTACGCAATCTATATCTATATATATTGAAGGAGAATCATTCCCCATATCATTTTATCTCAAAAACATATTCACTTATGATGGAGAGATAATTTTTTCTCTTTTTTCTTCCTTTGTTCTTATTCATTTATTTTGCTTCTTTCTTATTGTTGCAAAATTTTATTCACTCTAAAATATGCAACGTACATCTTAAATTATAACTAGTGATAAAATCTTTAATTTGACATAAAAATTAAAAAAATAGATTTGAAATTATTCTTTTGAAATTTCAGAATCATAATTTTCTCTCCTCTAACTTACTTTTTCCATAAAAATTGATATTTTTTTGTTTTCTATTGCTTCTTTTTTTGTTTAATCTTTTTATTTATTTTTATTTTCATGACTTCTTTTCTTAAATATCAACTAATATTTTAATAATTTAATTATTAAAATAATAATTATTTTTTTTAACTTATAAATTCTATTAAAATTAAAATATTTTTAAAATTAAATTAATCAAATATTATTAGAGTTGGCAAAGGCGGGTCGGTCGGCCCGACCCAATTTATTGGGCTTGTTGTTTTATTGGGTCGGTGACCGGTCCAAATCTTATCGGACTAAAAATATGGTAGCCACTTAGCCCATTTGGGCCATCGGACCATCGGGCCAAACTTCGCTCAATATTTAATTTAATAAAATATTATTTTAATTTCAAAAAATGATAACAATAAATAAATTAAATCTAATAACATCAATTTCAAAATAAATAAGATAAATTACGTCTACTAACATCAATTTTATTTTCTATATTTACTATTTCGTATTTACTACTAATATAAAATATAAAAAATTTAAATGTGTGGACGGGCTTTTAGGCCCATTAACCCCGAGCTTTTTAGCCCCAAAGCCCGGTCAGCCCGATGGGCTATGTGGGCGGGCTTTTTAGGCCCAATTTTTTTCGGGCCACTATTTTCACGAGCCCAATCGGCCTCAATTCCGGGTACCTCGGGCGGCCCATCGGGTCGGGCCAATTTCTTGACTCTAAATATTATACATATAATATATAATATAATAGTGATGTATAAATTAGTGAAATGGATAACAAATTTATGCATGTGCTATCTATCTTCACAAATGTCCCCAATTTTCTTCATAGTGAAACTTATACTCCTCCGTCCTTTTTCTTCCTAGTTTTTCTTTTTCATTCTTATCTATTTATGAAAACTATCTTTTCAATTTTACCTCAATAATATTATTTATTTACACCTTTTACCACTCATGGTCCACCACTATTTCTCTTTTTTACCCTCAATAACCTATTTTTTTTATACTTTTTTACCACCTATGACCTACCACTAACTAATTTAATATTATATTAATATGAGACCCTTATTTCACTAACAATACACTCAACAATTTTTATTAAAACCCGCACGCAAGATTCATATGAATGAATTTTGGGGACGGATGGAGTACTTGTTTTTGTCAAATTTGTGTTATTATTTAAGCAAGCTTTTAGATTATAAAATTATTCATAATAAAAAAAGATACATGACCTCTATCAATATATATATATATATATATATATACACACGCACACACACAGGCTATATATATATATAGGCATAAGCATATTCATCATCCACAAATTTTCCTTCTAGACATGGGTGTATCCATTATTCAACCTAATAAAATATTAGTGTGCCTTATATAATAAATACAACAAACATAAATAATTTATTTCCAAAAAAATAGATATTAATATTCTATATTTTTTGTTTATATATATATATATATATATCTTCTATGGTCAAGATTCAAGACTAACAAAACTTGCATTTCATCTCTCTCCTCTATAAATATAAAAAATATATTTGACAGATCCCGCTGGGTACGATATGGTGTATGGGGGACGAAAAATACACCAATAAGGTAAATTAAAACTTTTTGTCTATTCAAGATTGATGATATTAGTTAGCAAACCTATCGACTAGTGACTAGTAGTCCAAGATTAATGGCGATCTTCTTTGATCGATTCGTTAAATGAAATCTTGAGTTGAATGATATTAGTTAGTAAACCTACTGACTGCAGAGACAACTGGTCAATTGGACTGATAACTGATGTGTTTGCGGAATATAGTGGTTACTGGTTTGCCTTAGAAAATTGATTCATAAAACTTAGGTCAGATATTGTTTAATCAATTTTCAAATTGTCTATTTCAATATCAACCGATTCTTGATAAGAGTGTTTCAAATTGATGTTGTGTTGTTGTATGTTGATGATGACTGTTCAATAACATGTAATATAAAGTGCAATATTGAAGTAAAAAATACGTTGATTTTAATGTGATTCGGAGAGATCAACTCATACGTCCATGGACTGATTGCTCAGTCAATCTACTAACTTCATATTAGGTATTGTTTACGGGTACGAGGATAAAACTCAGATACTAAGGTCACCTTACAGTATAACGCCTAACTCGGCGTTCATTCCTACACTTGCTGGTGCTAGAAAACCCTGACTACTCTCTGCGAGCAATCGTTACAACCTTCTAGCTTGCGCGTGCTAGAAAATCAAGCTTTCAACAAATGACACTTTGTTACTTACTTGTCCAAACTCCTACTTAACTTTGAGGATTTTGTAGAGAGGTTTTTCCAACTACATGTATATCTGAGTTGACACAAGCATTAAACTCAACAAATCTAGGCTTGTGAATAATACAATGGATATCCTAGATATAAAAGTGTAAGCTGATATGTATATGTGAACTCTGAAAGTTTATTGATAGCACGGTGAACTTCATTCTTCAAAATCGCTTTTAATGTTCTTAGGCTTTGAATTTTGATTGCTTTGAGTATAAGATTGTGCAACATTTCGCTAATCTTCAAATCTTGGATTCTGCACAAATATATAAGGAGATATAAGAATAGGGCTGTTGGATGGACTACTATTCAAATTCTTTCATTTTGTCTTTAGAAAACTTTCCCGTTGAATACTTGTATGTCGTTGTCAGAAGTCTGCATCATCGTACACTTAGCTTTGCAACTCTGAAAATGTGGTATGGCATGTCGAATGCTTTGCACATATGCTACAACATGTGTCGAGTTAAATACTCAAGGCAAAAGAAACTCCATGTTTCTTCAATCGATAAGACTTTATGTTTTATCAACTTTGACTTCAGGCTTGGGCCAATCTAGACTTTTATCAACGATATGGACTTAGTCCTTAATCGACTTTGAAATCTCGAGTCGGTGTCAAAGAACAACTTGGCGTAGATATAGTCAGCTTTGATCTTCTATCAACTAGCTTTGAATATAGGTAGGTAGCTTTGACCGTTGGTATCTAACTTTGACTTCGATCAAGATCTAGCTTTGTCATTTCTTTGTACCTTGTCGAACACTTTGACTTCGCTTTAGTAGGGATGTCGATCGAAACCCATGGGTTGGACCGAATAACCCGATAAAATTAACGGGTTGGGCTATTCGTAACCCGAATATAAAATTGGACTATTCGGCCACCCATTATAATCGGGCCGGCCCGAGTAATTTCTTTGACTTCATCTAATAGTTAGAAATTCAAAATTCTTGAGTCTTGATCTAGATCTCCTTTTATAGATGTCTTTAGTTTATTTAGACTTCACTCTATGACAAGTGTCCATCGAATTGTCGATTTCCATCACCTTGGACTTGATTGGCCTTATAAATTTTAACTTGTATTATTGAGATCATTTAGTTACATGGAATGCGAATATTAAAGCGATCCTTTAGTCATGAGCACTATTTTTAATTTTCATTGTTTGCTCTCAAAGTTAGTATAATAAGATTAAAAAAAGAACTTTGGAATATATTATATTTATTTTTCACTTATTTGTTTCTTACTCGATACTATTATTATCGATAATATATATATATATATATAGTTTTTTCTTAAACTTTCGGACATTGATGGGTTAGTCCAAAATCAGAGTTTAGGGTTGAACTCCATCGATAACTTGGGTCTTTCCCGATTGACAAGTCTTTAGTCTTCGACTTCACTTTATAACTTGTCCATCAAGATCGAATCGGTCTTGACATAAACCTCCAACTTGAAAACAAGTTAGCGAACTCCATCATGGGTCTTTTCAAGCCGGTAGTTCACTTGAAAACAAGGTAGTCGAGTTTTTGAGATCGAATCAAAACACATAGTTAAAATCTATGAATTCCTGACACTTAGAAAATTTTCCAACAATATTTATTTATAATAATTAGAATAAATAGGTATATATAAGTCTAATGTTTTATTATTTCAAAATATTTAATTTATTATATTTCTATCTATCAAAATTATATATATATATATATATATATATATAAACTAAACAAAACCTTAGTTAGTATATATTTTATAATAGCTTTCTAATAATATATACATATTAAAAAATTATAAAATAGTATTTTATGATTTTACTTGTATAATTATGGATGTAATTTTATTTTTTAATTATTAATTTAAATAAATAATTATTACCATGTATCGTACGGAGAACAAATATAGTTATTTTCTACAACACAATCAGTAATTATGAAATGTCTTTTTCTCATATGCAATTATTTTCAACGCATATAATTATTTTTTCTCTGCATACCTTACATGTATGATGTATTTGTCATCCCAAAAACAAAGCTCACATGCATCGTTGCTATATCTAAGTCCCAAAGTCCAACTATGTCATCCTAGCTTTCACACACATTTTCTAAATATTTTATCAAAAATATCAATATTACACGAAATTCTCATTGATTAATAGCATGCCAAAAAGACATTTTTTATCACTTAATAGTTAGTCTACATAAATAGCTACTAATTAACAAATAAATTTTAAATATTAATATTTGCTAAATATAGTAAATGCATTCGACCATGTATCTTTTTTTGAGACACTATGAATCTTACTATTATTACTAAATAAGTTAAGTGTTAATATGAAAAAATACGTACTTTCATAATATATATGTGAAAATGGTCTACATGTATAATATACATATGAAAGCTATTACATTGACAATTTTATTTTTTAAATATGACAAATTTACATGGAAATTAGTAGAACTCTTACCATAAATGTTCATTATGACATTAGTTAGTGAAATCCACTAATCGCTAGTGGAGTGGCTAATGGAAATCACAGTTGACAATCGAGCTGTTAATGAATTCCACTAGCCATCGATGAAACGATTAGTTAATCCATTATCCGCCATACCCACTAACCACCCACATAGACTAACCGATCATACTTTCATTGTTTTCTCCTATACTCTCTTTGATGGTTAGTGTATTCACCAACCACTCTACCAAGGACTAGTGAAATGTAGATTCCATTAACCACATGATTATCGTCCAGCGGCTTATGGATAAGTCAACAATCAATGTTAAACACTGATTTTTACATTAATTTTATCAGACTATTTTGATATGTATTTTATAAATGTTAGTAATTTCCACATTTATGGTACGAGAGTGAAAGTTTAAATTTTCACCCATAAGTAAATATACATAATTATATACTCCATTTTTCCCACATTTTTTTTTTTTTTTTTTTTCGTTTTTGTACGTCCCCTAATTTTTTTCATATTCTATTTATGGTAAATATTCTGCTTACTTATTACACTAAATAATATTATTTATTTATATATTTATCATTAATTAATTTAATATTACATTAATATGAAATTTTTATCTACTTATAATATATATACTAATAACTTTTATTAAAAATATGTCTCAAAGATGCTTAGAAAGTAAAATAGGAGATTGAGGACTGAGGAGTATATTTTAAGGAAAATCAGATTTATATATTATATAGAAATATAATTCGAACATGAAGGAACACTAGGGTTCGGTACCTCAGCGGGCTGCGTCTTTAAAAACTTGCATATTTGTTATTTTTGTCTCTCGAGGTCTCGCTTCTTTCCGCCGCCGTCGCTGCTAACGCTCGTTCTGCAGGTAACTTGTTCAAGTTTCTGCGGTGGCTTCGTTTTACAACGTTATTGCCATTGATTTTGCTTTTTTCACTATATTGCTCTTGCATTCAAATGAATGGAGTTTTGAATGCATATATGGGGGTTAAGAAACTCATTACGATTTATAACTTGATTTAGCAAAAATTCAGAACTGGGAGGCAGACGCTTGGAAATTTGTTGATTTTACAAGAAAAAAATACTATTTTGTCATTGGAGATTTATAACTTCTTACATTCTTGTGTCAATGTGCCGGGAATTAGCTAATTCATGTTCTGACCTTAATTATTCAATAGGCTGTATGGTTTAGTCTATATCGTGATACTTTTTTTATGATGCATTTCTATCAATTGATCAATTCACCTTTCAGTACTGTAATTATGTAGATGGTTTATGGAGTTAATCTTACTGAGCTGAATAATATTTGATACATAATTTTGATTTTTTTTATCAGCTCGCCTTGTAAGATGGTTAGAGTCAGTGTCTTGAATGATGCCTTGAAGAGCATGTATAATGCTGAGAAGAGGGGGAAAAGGCAGGTCATGATCAGGCCTTCATCGAAAGTGATTGTCAAGTTCCTTCTGGTTATGCAGAAGCACGGTTAGTTCCATCTTTAGTTGGATGCCAGTTTTTGTTGTGCCTCAATCTTCTCACAACAAGTTTCTCATGTAAATTGGCTTAACAGGCTACATTGGGGAGTTTGAGTTCGTCGATGACCACAGATCCGGCAAAATCGTGGTCGAGCTCAACGGAAGACTTAACAAATGCGGTGTTATCAGTCCTCGTTTTGATGTTGGCGTCAAGGAGATTGAGCCATGGACTGCAAGACTTCTTCCATCAAGACAGGTTGAAATACAATCTCAAAGCCTATATTTGTTGTATAGAATCCTAACTAGCTTCGTGTGAATGTATTTGCCATAGAATCCTACCTGCTTCATCTGAATATATTTTCCATAGAGTCCTAATTAGCTTCCTTTGGATATGTTTACCATATAATCCTAATCCTAACTCTGATAATACACTGATCAATTGTAGAATGATGGGTTATGTATTAAAATCTTTTGAGATGTTGATTGCAGTTTGGTTATATCGTGCTGACAACATCTGCTGGAATCATGGATCACGAAGAGGCTCGTAGGAAAAATGTTGGAGGAAAGGTTCTTGGTTTCTTTTACTAGAGTTGTTGCTTTTTGGTTCATTTTCTTTTTAATGGAAGAGAATTTTCTATTGAAGTTTCATAGCGCATGAGGTTTATCTTCTTCAAGTTATTGTTGATGTAATGACATTGACGGTTATATTTGTTTGGGAATGCTAGGGATACATATTTTGTGATGGGCAAATTTGTTTTGTCTTGACAGAAACAAAACACCAATTTTTCTCAAGCTTTTTGTTTTACCTTTTCCTTCCACATATGATAACTGCATTTAGGTTGCCTTTGAATTTGCCTTTGTTCGAGCTAAAATTAGTTGCACCTTAGTTGCCGCTCATCAAGTTCTATGCAGCATTCCCATTTTCTTTAGTTACTAATGCTTCTTACTGGGTCAATCATATACTAATGATTCTTTAGTTCTATGAAGTCAGTAGTTCTACGATTATATAAATATTTATAACGATTTGTTATGACTAAATGTCGATAGGTCCCCAATACTATGTTTTATTCTTATACTAATTTGAGATATAGAGGGTGTTTGGTTGAGCTATAAGTTCCCCAAAATAGCTTATGCTGTTTTTAAGCTTCTTATAAGCTATTTTGAGATATAATCAATAAACACCCTCATAATGTGTGGTCATATATCCAATTCCCATAGAATAATTTCAAAATAATATAATATTGAATATTGATGAAATTGAAACCCTAAAATTAGTACAATCACCAAATGAATGTAACAGACACCCTTCTTTACGTGTGAATTTCGTTGAATTTTTTATTGCACGATTTATCTCCAAATAGAAAATTAGTGTCCGAACTTAAGATAGAATTGATAATTGTCAATTTATTGCTTCAACCTTAATCCCTGTTTACGTTCCTTCAAGTTCAAGGTGTTTATAATGAAGTACGAAAGTTTTAATGGGCTAGACTAATCTCCTTAAATAAGATTTTGGTCTAAGCGAGAAAAATAAAATAGCTGTTCAATTACATTTATCAAACAAGTACACGCAGCTATAATTCCAATTTGAAACTAAAGAAGGAATAGGTTGAAACTAAAGAAGGAATAGTTGATTTGATTTAACCAAAAGACCCAATATTTCCATAGTAATATCTCAAATACAATGCAATGATAAAGTAGTAATTTGTTTGAGCTATTGAAGATACACGTATGATAAATCAGTAGAATACAGACATAATATAAGATAAATAGATCAGAAGTTCAGTAAGTATAGGAATCCGTCCATTTTCACCAATCAGTTCCCAATCCTCTTGAGATGAAGAGCTGGTCGATGTACTTGACTACTACAGCTGCTGAGGCTACGAAGTTCTGCATCTGAATTCTTGCTGAGGTTTCTGAAAGAGAAAATACTAGTTGGTTTTCTTGAAAATATAAATTCAAGCAAATGGAAACTAAAACTAGTATTATATAACTAGATATTCATTCATCACATTATAGTTCTTAGTGTATCAACAAATATAGCCAACAAAGAAAACAATAGAAATAACAGGAAAGTAAAAAGGAACTATAAAGATCTCAATGAAATAAAAGTTGATCCAAGTCATGATACAAATTCACTATGGTGAGTAAATAGGTCCTGAGTCCTTGGTTAAATGATCGATACTTTGCCTGCTCATGATAATTAGCCAAATGGCTTACGCTGGCTGGCTAATCAGTCAAGTATGGATTGTGGGTGTATGCTCTGGATGGTTAGACACAGATCAACCATACCAAGTTTGATTATAATCAGAACTTGCTAAATCAATTTATAGCTTATGCATCAAAATGCGAATGTCAAGAGATGTATGAGAAGAACACAGGCATGCTCTTAGCTAACATACAAATTAACGAAATAAGAGATATGCAGAGACATAAAACTCACCATCTTCATTCAGTTTATTCAACAGCTGTGCCTTTGTGGGAAGGGCATACATTCCTGCAGCCACAGCTTTTCTAATGGCCCATCCATGGTATGGAGAAAAAACTTGCGCATAAGCTTTTGAAGCTGGATCCTTCAGGGAATTGCCCCTGTAGACAACAACATTTGAAGCATTACATTTACAAGATAAGACATTGTGCTAGGCATAGATTGGTGAGTAATCAATATCATCCTTGAACCGAAGGATTGTTTTCAAAATACAAAATCTTGTCAGCTTTCCGTTTTTGTTAAAATATTTGAAATTCGGGATATGTATGGATAGACACTAGGGATAAAAGGGTTCATTGGGATCACTAATCCATAACACCAAGACAGACATATGCTACATCACATTTATGAGAATGATGCAAAAACATTGCACTCTTTTTGTTCACATTATATGACACTAATTATACGAGATCAATGTGACTCTAATCTAATGTAGCTTATGTAATACAAATAATCAAGTCAAACTCTTACTGTGTGCAAATAATACAGCACCTGATTGCCATAAGCTTCTATACCATGACTACTAGCTATATGTCCCAAAAGTGATCCGATAATATGGGCATGATCACTTTTGGCTCTATGTAATCCCGACCCAAAAAAGTTTGAGGGTAACACATACAAAATATAGCACAAACACCATGAAACAACTATCAAGCGCAGAGTCTGCAGGAAGAGGACGTACTGTGAAGCAATAATGTGCAAAAACAAAACCTTGACCATGTCAATTCCACGCTTCACTCTCAGAAGATTCCTCGTGTGACTCCCTGCCTTCCGCACACAACCAGATTTAACATCATCATCCATCATTAGTGGCACCACGGATATTGATTTTGATGCCACCACAAGATCATTCACCTTAAATGAGTTGTAAAAGGAAATTAGATATAAAGCAAGCACATTGAAGGTGCAATGCGTGCATTGCAGGAAGAAACTTGATACATCATACAGTTTCAATGACTTGTACAAGACAATTCATACTCAGGATTGCAAGATAAATCAAATCATATATTTTTAACGAACAACGTATGATTATGGTAATATATTCTGCACCATAACACAAACCAAAACTGCAAAACAGACCACCCTATATACATTTGCAGAATCACGTAAGATTATGGCACAATAGAACAGCTAACATACATATCCAAAATGACAACACAGAGCAAATTATATATTCATCATCGACGAGTCGTTTGTAATTCCAGTAAAAACACAATATGCACTGATGAAAATTCACTAATCAAACACAGAGATAGCAATTGAAAAATAGCAAACTGGTAACAAAAAAGTTCAACACATTAATACTAGAAATAACACATAAATGTCTAATTAGATTTCAACAAACAGTAACAAACAAAATCAACATAAATAACAGCTGTTTCGATCTCACTAAACTCAACACTACGATCATCTCAGCTTCCTATCAAAACTAAACTAATTTCACAACAAACTCAACCACAAAACAGAAACTAAGACGAAAAATGAATTACTTTGGCAACGTAATCGAGCTCAGCGAATTTGAAAGCGATGCCGAGACATCGGAAGAGAGGAGAGACGAGAGAGCAGGCATTAGAGAACGGGGCGAGTTCGAGCCGGGCTTCTTCTCCATCAGGGAATTCACTTAATCTGTTGCTCAATTCTTTGAAGGCATCTGCCATTTTCTTCAGAGGTTTATCTACCTCCATTGATGATCGGTGGAAGGTGGAAGAGGGAGGCGGTGGGTGGGATAAAACGGCGTCGGATTGACGCGCTTCTGATTTCTCAAGAGGAACTTGAATGAAAATATGAATTAAACAAAATAATTGCCAATTTTTTCTTCAATTGATCTTCCAGAAAATTAAGACGTATTTCCCTTCCTTCCAGAATATTAAGAGATTCGAAATGGATACAATGAGATAAGCAAGCAAGGAATAAAGTGGAGTAATTAAAAGTGGAAAAGTAAAGAATACTATTTCTTTCGTTCCTGTATTATAGATTCATTTCTTTTATATATAAATTAAAGAGAGTTATATTTTATGTAAAATAATATGTGATACGAAATTCCAATCACTTTTTAATATAAAATTATTTCATTTTTAGAATGATTAACAATAATGAAACAACACAAAAAGAAAATGAATCAACAATAATAAGACAGAGGGAGTAGTACTTTATTTCATCTTAGGCCATCTCCAACCCAACTGCAAAACCTATTTTGCAGTCAATATCCATCTCCAACATACCTATGACTCAACTCAAAATGAGTTTTGATGAAGTTCTCTCTCTCCAACTCATTTTGCGTTTACACTGTAGCTAATTCAAATCACTTTTTTGTACTGATGATATTGCAAAATAATCCACCTAAATATTAATAATTTATTTTGTGTATCTGAAAAAAAAAATGTAGAGAAGAACTGTAGCTATAGCAGTCGCTGGAAACAAATGGAGAAGAAGACCATTAATGTTAATTAGGGTAATTTTTTATTAATTAATTTGGGCTTTTCTTGGGCATAGGGATTGGATATATTAAATAGTTGTTTATAGCCCATTAAATGGATTAACCTAATAAATGGTATTCACGTTTTAGTTGCTGCTCTTTCTTTTCTCTTTTTCTTTTTCTTTTTCTTTTTTGAATTATGGTACATTAAAATATTGATAGTATTGTTTATTTGTTTTTTATTCTTATAATCTTGTTTCATTTTTATTCTAAAAATGATTAAACTTTAATTATTTAACTTATTCTAATTTGTAATTTTAAAATATTCATATAGTAATTATTAACTCATAGATAATAAATAATAATATTAATTATGGATTTATTATAATTTATAAGTTTTGAAAGGTTTATTTTGCAAAAATATAAAAAATGGTATGAGAATAAATATAGAGAATATTCTTTTGAGTTAAAATTTGAGTTTATGTGTTGGAGATGGATTACTGTTTGATGTGACAATTACTGCAAAATGAAGTTGAGTTTAGTGTTGAGTATTGGAGATGGCCTTATAGAGTATATAATAAGTAGGGATGTCAATCGGCCAACCCGCTCGGGTTGACCTAACCCACTCGGGTTGTCATTTTGTCGGTTCGGGCTATTCGGGTTGACATTTTTTGGGTTAGAAAATTCAACCCTAACCCTAAACTCTCGGTTTCGGGCTAATCCATCGGGCGAAAGCTTAATATATATATATATATATATATATATATATATATATATCAAATATTTTATATTAAGCGTTGGAGTAAAAACAAATAATTGAAAAATAAATATAATACATTCCACAAGTTCTTTTTTAATCTTATTATACTAACTTTGAATAACAAACAATAAAATTTAAAATAGTGCTCATAATTAAATTCTTTTTTCTAATATGCTTTAATATCCGCATTCCATATAACTAAATGATCTCTAATAATATAATATAATTATAGCGAATTAAAACTAATATCTAGAAAAATTTTAATAAGTTAATTCAATATAATACTATTTAAAATATATTACAATATCAAAATTAGAAAATAATGCTCACAACTAAATTATTTTTAATATATCCGAATATTCATATTCCATAATAGCTAATTCACTATTTTTTGTAACTTTTAACAACACTATGAATATCTTCTATAATTTCTTGTATAGTTGTAGGGATGTTAATCGGGCCAACCTCGGGTTCGGGCTAACCCTTTCGGGTTGTCGGGCTATTTCGGTTCGGGCTATTCGGGTTGACGTTTTTTGGGTTATAAAATCCAACCCTAACCTCTAATTTTATCAATTATTCGGTAGTGTGAAACTGAACCATATTGACATCCCTAATAATAAGGCATATGATATTACCCGAGCATTATATGCTTTATAGGATAAATAATTTATAACTCTTAAAAAAAAAAGTTAGATTGGCTCAAATTGAAAATAGCACGAATTTAATAGGATTCAAACAAAAATTGAATGAATGGGTTGATTGACCAAACTATTGTGGTTATTTAATTTTTAAACTTTTTAACTTTGCTCCTCTAAAAATTCATAACTTTACTTCTAAATTGGATAATAAAATTTTATTTCACATGCTTATAAGATAATATTTTTATATTTTTTTTGTAAGTTACACTCATCATATTCTTTTGTCTTTCTTTCCACTCTAACACTTGATGTAAATTTTTTTAATAATTTTAAAAAAGATAGTCATTTATTAAAAATAGGTATCAATCCTTCTCTCTCATAGAATTGCTTAATAAGTATTATGTAAACTGAGATTGCAACAACACCCATTTTACATCTAACATGAAGTTTAAAAAATTTAATTGAGAAACAAGACTTATTTTTGTTACAAGAATACAATTATTATGAATATTTATACATTTTATTTTTTTAAAAAAACTTTCTAATATGATTAGCTAGCCTGAAAATCAAATTTAAGAGACTTAAAATTTTAAAATTTCAAATAAATTGAATTCAATTGATCGCAACTGATTCAACCGAAATTGAGTGAGTTTGCCGACTTACCTTGCCAAAGTATTGATGAATAGATTGCTTGTACAACTTATTAATATATTTTTATCCTAAATAGAACTTGAAATTCAAACTTTGACCACAATTTCTTGTTCAATTTGATAGTTTTGACTTTGAGAGGCTCAACCTGAAAGAACAAAAGAGTGGATAGTCTCGGAACTAAGGAGAGTGGACATGTGCCTCCACTGCTGCCACGTTTAAATTATGGATGATAATTTATACGCGTCGGATCGTTATCGTATCAATATGATAACGACAATTCGTAAATGTCGGATCGTTATCGTGTCGTTATTATGTCGACACGACATGATAAGACCAAATATGAACACAACTCATTAAGGATATGTCCGGCACGAACATGAATACGACATGAAATTTATTGACATAGATACGAGACGAGCACGACATGAATATGACACGATTTTTTTTGTATTGACACGATAACGATACGACAAGACACAAAATGATAAATTCAAATCAAATTTAGAAAATAAGTTAATAAAAGAAATAAAATATATAAAATAATAATTAAATTAATATTATATATATAAATGTTATCGAATTATACGAAAATGACACGATCCGACACGCACACGATACGAAATTATCGTGTCCTTATCATCCTTATCGTGTCGACACGATAAGGACACGAATACGATAAGGCTGAACACCAACCTGTTAATTTCGTGTGTTTTCGTGTTTTATCGAAAATTATCAACACTAATGTAAATTCTCATTTGCCTCTTGTATTTATAAACTTGCCACTCACACTTCAATATCCCAACAAATCAAATCAATAATTTTTTACATCTATAATTAAATCCATGGTTCTCTCATTGCGTAGCAGAAATATTTTATTTAAATATTTAGTGTTGGAAGAGAGTCAAAAATGGAGAGAATAGCTGCAAGGAATTTGGCGGGTCCAATGTTTCATTGTTTTGATGTTTGCAAGTTCGTGCCTTATAGGTACATGCATGAGTACATCGATGGTCGAACTGCATATCCAAGTAATTATTTGAATGTCTATGTTACATATATGTAGTGTATTTATTTAATCAACATTGTTATTTTTTTCACGTTTTTATAATTTGTTCTGATTGAGGTTTTGCATATTGTGGCTTCAGATAGAATAATGAAGCGATTCTGCAAACCAATCAATGTATTTTAATTTATTTCACACTTATCCCTATACATATTAATGTGGCTTTGCATAGGGGTGTGCAACGGTATGTTTCGGTTAAAAACCGAACCGAACCGATTAAACCGAAAACCGAATTGATTTAAATTTTTTGACCGAAACAAACCGATCTTGTGCTTTCGATCGAACCGAAACCGATCGAAATGCAAGTAGTCCAAACCGTCGACCGATCGAAATATATATAATATTAATCATGTACCTATTTCGATCGATTTTGATCGAACCGAATCCCACTTTCGTCAAACCGTCGACCGACCAAAATAGGTTTCGGTTCATGATTTTGTAACCGAACCAAAAACGAATCACATCTTAAGCCGACCGAAACTCATCGGTTCGGTTCGGTTTTTCGATTTCGGTTCGGTTATGCACACCCTAGCTTTGTATGTAAGTCCTCAAAACATTAGTTTTTTAGACTAATTCCCATAGAATCGTCCTTACCTAATACTAATGTTTGGAGGATTTAAATGCAAAGCCATATTAATATATAATTTAGTGGAAAGTATGAAATAAATTAAAATACATTGATTGATTTGCAAAATCCCATAGTACCGTCCTTACCTAATCCGGATCCTCTCGTGGGTCAATCCGGTTCTAAGGACCTTAACTTTGACTCATTAATATTGGTATGTTAATTTGTAAATGATATATTTATTTAAAACAAATGATACATCTATTAAGAGTAGTTGATACTGATGATCCACATTAGATGATATATTTATTCACAACAAATGATATAATGATATATTTACTCAAAACAAATAAGTGACACACTTATTTAAAATAAATGATACATTTATTTACATCAAGTTTACTCATTTGGATGTTGGTTATTCCATTGTTTCCGTTATGAATCGATTAATTTAGAGCATAAAATAGTTTCAATTCTGCTTCGGTTTAAATGGCACTGCTCAGTCGTAAAGTCTACAGTAAAAAAAGGATGGATGATTATCTCATTCGTAATTATCAAGCCCAAGCCCAACTCAGAAGCCCCAAGCTCAATCCAGCACAATCTTAAATTTTTTCTATTTACTTTTTGTTTTAATTCAAAGTGATACAACTTATGATAATACATGAATTTTTGTTTTTTGATCGTAATCGTAAAATTGGGGCCATTGAAAAACTTTGTTGTTTTGTTTGCAAAAGATATTGAAGTTCGTGTAGAATTTTCAATTATTTTCAAAACTTATGTTTCTATATGTCATTAATTATTTTTATGAAATGATGCTCATGTTGCTTGTCGCAAATGTCTTCATGAAGAAAATTCCATCTACCATCTCACTCAAGTTAAGCGATTTTTTTTTGGGAAATAACATATTGATAGGGAATAAATATAATATATGTTAACCCATACACTAAATAATACAGAGTAAGTTGATTATGTATATCATATTTGGTGCAAAGAGCTAGGCCAGCAAAGATAATTGTAGATAATGGACCCATGAAACTTGACCTCAAAGCCTATGCTCATAAGCTCAGGATCGCAGTCTCTGACATGGAAACGACATCGTACATGATAACATATGACACTTAAGAAGACTCATGTCTCCGGATATGAGCTGATTCTTATCTATAAGGACATGACGCAAAAAAAAAGTGACATGGGTCTCGGGATCTGCATATATCTTATTCCTAAAAGGATAAGGATTGCCTAATTCGATACAATCCTCACATCTATAAATACCCTCATTATAAATGTATCAGGTACATAATCTTAAACCATCAATAAGTCTTAACCTCAATATATTACTGACTTGAGCGTCAGAGTGTCTACCCGGATGCCTCCCTCAGGTCATGTTTTGCAGTTAGCTTGATCCGTACGCCATTCAATCGCTCGATACGACAATTCATCTCACGTCCACGATCATCATTCCAGTATTATCATGAGGTACACATTTCTACAATTATTTATTAGATTTGTAAGTTGAATCTATTATATACATATTGATATTTGATAGATATTGCATGGGCCGAAACGTTGTGTCCGGTTTGGCTAGATTTAAGGACTTTTGACATTTACAGTTATGTTTAATTTGCAACTTTAATTTAAGCTTGTGATTTTAGGTACAATTAACTCTAATAATAAACATAATTTTTATAGCCGCGTAATTATGTTGAGGATGAATCTTGGTCGTGCGCTTTTAACTGAAATGAACATTATTCAAATTGGATTTCAGATAATATTTAATCCAAGTTATTAATTATATCTCTAACTTTTAACCTGTCTTGATTATTACAAGCAAACAAGGAATTGCCAAAGATCTTGGTCAAAGAAACATGCAATTCAAAGTAGCTAGTAATGGCCGATTCAGTTCCTTTTCTACCTAACTATGGAATTTCATGGATGTCATCCTACTTCCCCAATTGTGGTCTCTGACGTAAGTATGAATCTCTCTCTCTATATATATATAACACGAGAACCATTTTATCGTAAGAATCAAAAAATGATGAATTCACTATGAAAGTTGATGAATCCATTGGGGAAATTATTGAATCCAAAAAAACATGGAATTTTTGCTCCTCATAGGATTCAAACCTAGGTGAAAAATTTGGAATTTTAAATTTAGTAAATTTCTCAATGTTTTCATCAACTTTCATAATCATTTGGTTCTTATTTTTAGGATAAAAGTGATTCTCATTTGAACCTAACTCTCTCTCTCTCTCTCTCTCTCTCTCTATATATATATATATATATATATATATATATATATATATATAGGGGATGGATCAAATGAGAACCACAAATATATTGAGAACTAAGAACTAATCCTAATGGTTGATTTGAGCTAATCCTGTGGTCCCTAATTTAACTCATTATTTTCGTATATTAAGTAAGGATAGTAAGGTTAAGGTTAATTTTGTAATCTTAAAAAAATCCAACGTATAGTCTCCTACATTCAAGGGATTTGATTCATAATGATTGCTTCCAATTCTACTTTATCTTAATTAATATAGATCTATTATTTTATAACAGATAACCTACTAATTCTATACTGCTCCAAATGATTTTTTTTTCATTGTACAAGATTAATGGCATCACAAGGTCTGTTTTTTTATGGTTTTATTTCACTCTACTTGTAATGTTGAAGCTTCTTATTTTTTAAAAAAATTATGAATGACATGAATTATATGTTGCTTTCATCAGTATTTTTCAAAAAAAAAATTGTATTTTTCGTGTTTTGTTCATTTTTTTCGAACAAACAATATGCTTATGCAAACAAACAATACGCTTATGCAAACAATTTGTACGTTTGTGCATGCTCATCACCTTTAGTGATTTTGAATATTCCTATGAATAAAAAGAATTGTGATCTTTATTTTAAGATAATTATATAATTTTTAAATTTTTTTATGTTAATTATTATTCAAGATAGTTTTATAAATTTGATATTTTTTTATGTTAATTATTATTCAAACAATTATTCTCAATTTTATAAGTTTGATTCTTAGTTACTGTTTTGTTTCTCATAACTACTTACAACCGTATGCATAATTATTATAATCATATGCACAACTACTATCTAGTTATGCATGTTAATCGATTCACGAAAACAACCATAGTTGTATCACAATAGTAAGATTTGTGGTTCAAAATTCTTATTTGTTATCTTTATTTTAAGGTAAAAAATATATTTTTAAGTTAATTATTATTCAAGGTAGTTTTATAAATTTGATACTTTTTTACGTTAATTATTATTCAAATATAAATTCTCAATTTTAAGTTTGATTGTTAGTTACTGTTTTGTTTTGCATAACTACTTACAATCATATGCATAACCATTACAATCATATGCACAGCTACTTATATATATCTTTCTCGTTCACCCAACAATAATCATCATTATCTTATCATTTTAGTTACAAAAAAACAGCATTATATTACTTATTGGAACATTTCCGGCGTATAATTACTGAATTTTTACATAAACTTCAAGATACAGTGAACTAACATAAAAGAAATATGCATATAGTCAATTTTTTGTGTGAACAAACTCACTTGAAAAAAGTTCAAAAGGAGAATGATAATGACTAATGGATCGCACATCTTCTATTTAGACTGAAAGTATTTTACCGTGTCTGAAGGAAGTTATATATCTGTTTTGCAGAGAGGTGAGGGAGACGCTAAATTAGGGTTAGAGGAGAGAGAGTGGCACGGTAAATAAGGGAGTTGATACATAATTCGTGGGAGTAAATGCTTTGATTTTACTGATATGCCCCAAACATTGGTAAAACTGAAAACGTGACCAATTTTTTTTCAAAATCAATTTTGACCCATTATTTAGTATTAACCGTATGATTGAGTAATTTGGATGATATAGATTAGTTCTTAGTTCTCTACATAGGGATGGTTCCTTCTATAACCATCCCCTATATATATATATATATATATATATATATATATATATATATATATTTGGTTCAGTGAGAACCATTTTTATCTTAAAACTAAAAATCAAATGAATTATCATGAAAATTGATGAATTCATCGAGAAAGTTACTTGAATTCAAAATTTAGAATTTTCACTCGGGTTCGAATCTCATGAGGGGCGAAAATTTTATTTTTTTTGAATTCAAGAACTTTCCAATGATTCATTAACTTTCACTATGAATTCATCATTTTTGGTTATCACGTTCTCACGATAAAATGGTTCTTACGTTAACCCTCCGCTATATATATATAAATATTCAAATGAGAATCATTTTTATCATAAAAACTAAGAACCAAATAAATTTTTTACGAGAAAGTTATTGGGTTCAAAAATTCGGAATTCATTAGGGATGTCAATCGGGCCAACCCGCTCGGGTTCGGGCTAACCCACTCGGATTGTCGGGCTATTCGGTTCGGGCTATTCGGGTTGACATTTTTTTCGGGTTAGAAAAATTCAACCCTAACCCTAAACTCTCGGGTTTCGGGCTAACCCATCGGTCGAAAGCTTAAAATATATATATATATATATATATATATATATATATATATATATATATATATATCAAATATTTTATATTAAGCGTTGAGTAAAAATAAATAATTGAAAATAAATATAATACATTCCAAAAGTTCTTTTTAATCTTATTATACTAACTTTGAATAGCAAACAATAAAATTAAAATAGTGCTCATAATTAAATTCTTTTTTCTAATATGCTTTAATGTCCGCATTCCATGTAACTAAATGATCTCTAATAATATAATACAATTATAGTGAATTAAAACTAATATCTAGAAAAATTTTAATAAGTTAATTCAATATAATACTATTTAAAATATATTACAATATCAAAATTAGAAAATAATGCTCACAACTAAATTATTTTTTTAATATATCTGAATATTCATATTCCATAATAGCTAATTCACTATTTTCTTGTAACTTTTAACAACACTATGAATATCTTCTATAATTTCTTGTATAGTTGTAGGGATGTTAATCGGGTCAACCCGCTCGGGTTCGGGCTAACCCACTCGGGTTGTCAGGCTATTCGGTTCGTGCTATTCGGGTTGATATTTTTTTCGGGTTATAAAAATCCAACCCTAACCCTCTAATTTTATCGGGCTATTCGGGCCAGCCCGTGGGCTTCGACCCATATTGACATCCCTAGTGAGAACGTGAGAACCATTTTTATCGTGAGAACGTGAGAATAAAAAAATGATGAATTCATTGCGAAAGTTGATGAATCTATTGGGAAAGTTACTAAATAAATAAATAAATAACAGAATTTGCGTCCCTCATGAGATTCGAACTTGAGTGAAATTTTTTGAATGTTTAAATTCAATAACTGCTTTCATAGTGAATTTATTTGGTTCTTAGTTTTTAAGATAAAAATAGTATTCATTTGAACCTATATACATATATTATATGGGCTCCGTCACTATTTTGATTTAAGCTCGTCACAATTATGTATTATATAGAAATTAATCAAATGAGAACTCCAATCTTTTTTAGAAGAATTAATGTAATCCATCAATTTTTTATAATCAAGAACATATCAAGATTACTTATAAATCATTTATTTCTAATATTGAAATCCATTTTTTCTCTATTAATTTTTTTTTGTTCATACCAATCTTTAAACGTTGTTATGCATAAGAATATATGAGACCAATTAAAAGTAATTAACAGCAAAAACAAAATAGACAAATTCGAGCGAATAAGTTCTACCATATCTTTAGCAATCTCATTGATAACATAAATTAAAGACTTGCAGATCTTACGAGATTTAATCAAAATCCTTAATTGTAAGTGTACAAGCCCACAAATCCTTTTTTATTTACGCCCCCATTAGATTCAAAGACATGGTTATGACTATAAAAGAGAAATAAAATATAGAAAAACCAGAGTTGATGATGCACTAACAATACATTATCAAGATTCAGTAGAACGTGCGGAATATCAAATGATCATAAAGCTAATGTTTCTAGAGAAGCCCCGGCCGGTTGGTATGTCTTAAACACTCCATAATCTCAATTAAGTAAGAGTTTATGTAGTTTAATATTATATGATCTTGATCTTATCCTAATCTACTTTGGATTGACGTCTACAAAAATCTTAAATGAAAAATCTTGTGGGTCCTTATCGATTAGATATACAAACTCGATCAAATTTTAATTATTTATTTATATCTATTTTATACCATCCAAATTTAATAAGATTAGAACCCATATCACACAAATTGTTATTTAATTAGCATGACATATGTATTCATAACTCAAAAGTGATTAACTAATCAAACTAAACTGGAACAAGAGAGAAGTAGTGTATGTACTAATAGTACATGCTAATAATTTTTACCGTCATATACACTAAAAAAAGGTAAATTAACGATGAAAAATACCGTCGGTAAATTAAGAATAACCTATTATCGACGGACAAAGAGAATCGGTAAAATCGAAGTCGGTTAAAATTTACCGACAAAAAATATCCGTTGGTAAAATTTACCAATGGATCACTTACAACATGTAGCCGTCGCTACTCTATCGTCGGATGCATCTTCGTTTGCATTTACCGACGAGTGGTTCTGTTGGTAAATCTTTTGTTTCTCGACGACACTCGTCCGTCGGTAATCCATAGGTAATTTTTATTTTTTTAAAAATATTTATATATATTAATCCTACCAAGTTACGACATTTACAAGTACACCAACATGTTAACAATTCATTCATACTAACGAAACAAGCAACATACATATAAAATAGTCAATATATATATATATATATATATATAGGATGTATCTAAATCACCAACAAAACTGTATAGTATCAATATGTAATACATAAGTATCCACCAATCTAAAACTAGTAGCAATCATTAAATAACATATCAAATTCTCAAACAAACATATCAAACATATCAAATTCACTAATATAAATTCATAATAACATATTAAATCCACTAATTGGATGATAATTTATCATCTCAAATTTAAATTGATTATTTACTCATACTTCACTTCATAATTCCAAATCACAAAAATGACTAATAACATATCAAATTCTCAATCCAACAATTCCGACAAAAATAACTAATGCAACAATTCCAATTCAAAATAAAACATATCAAATCACAAAAATAACTAATCCAACAATTTCAAATCACTATCCTTTACCGTATTAATATTATTAAATCCCAACAATTCCAACTAACTTGATATTATCACTAATCCAATAATTCCAACAAATCACTAATAACATATCAAATTCTTTAATCCAATATTTCCAAATCACCAAAACAAACTCTCTAATGACATATCAAATTCTCTAATCCAACAATTCCAACAAATCAATAATCCAACAATTCCATAACATATCAAATTCGCTAACAAAATTCACTATTAACATATCAAATTCTCAAACAAACATATTAAATCACAAAAATTCGACGAAATTTGAAAATTAAATTGAACTAACTTGAACGGATAGTGACGGTTGGACGAGAGAGCTCAAGGCGGCGGCTACGGCGGCAACGACAGCAATATTAAATAAACAACAAATTAAAAACAAGAGAGAGAGAGAGAGATATGAGTAATATAGAGAAATGATAGTAGGAGAAGAGGGGGAGAGAGATGATGGGGCAGCACGACACGACTGGACTGGACAGAAGGAGAAGATGGAGAGATAGAGATTGCGCGGGGACGGGAGAGATAGTAGACGTCGGACAGGCGACGCAGGCGGCAGGCTGGACGAACGAACGACGATTTGGCGGGGGAAGGGCTAGGGTTTGATTTAGGGAAGAATAGAAATGACGTGTGACCTGTTCTATTTTATTTAAATTTAGACAGATTTACCGACGGATAGAGTTCGTTCGATAAATAATTTTCAATTAATTTTAAATATAAAATATGATTTAATAAGTTTACCGACGGATAGGGTCTATCGTTAAAATTCACAAATAAATTTAAATAGAAGTACAATATATTAAGTTTACCGGCGGTTTGCATACCGTCGGTAATTTTTTTACAATTAAAAAATTTAATAATTAATTCAAAATATTAATTTTACCGACATATTGTATCCGTCGGGAAATTGCACTTTATAACTATCGGTAAGACTGTCAATAACTTTGCCGTGTATTTTTGGCGCCATAGTCTGTCGGTATTTTGCTTATGTACATACTTGCCGATGGTGTTACTTCCGTCGGTGAATCCGTCGGTAATTATGCACTTTTTTTGGTAGTGATATAATTTCAATTTCCCTTACTATCAAAGTCTAAATTCTTGTAGAATGACCTAATTGCATACCGTTCAAATAGATCAATGGACAATTTGTTCAGAAAATATGGGTAAATATTTTTTGAATATGATGTGTTCTGTATACACATTAAAAAAATATGTGGCATGACTAAACAAGAGCTGTGTGTATAGCCATTATACCATAATGCAAATTGATGTTACTGGCTAAGAAAAAAAAAATAGGCCGTTGGTGTTCCACTAATTTGAAAGTCATTTTCAACAGTTGAATCACTAAATATTGCTTCATAAAACTATCTTCAATCTATCTTAGTTTAAACTTTCTTCTAGATAGTTTTTTTATTCTATTCTTTTTCTACTACACGCGTTCTTATCAACAGGATACTATTATTTATGCGATCATTAGATTATATTTATAATTTTCAAGACCCCGGCTGGCACCAGAACTGCAATATATTTATTTATTCGAAAGCAATTAATTGAAATCTAAATTAATTTATTGAGTTGTATCTCACACACTTATGTATAGAAGAAATATTACCCTACACATCTATTGTAAGAACTTTTCTTGGCACTTAGTTTATTTTCATATGTGGAATTGTCTTGCGCCATATGTACTGAGATTGTTCGGAGACATGATCAAAGCCGGTGAAGAAATTCAAATTTCAAGATGCATGTTCACCGAGTCCTTCTATCAAGGAAGGAATATATATATATATATATATATATATATATATATATATATATATATATATATATATATATAGGGTTAACGTGAGAACCATTTTATTGTGAGCGTGAGAACCAAAAATGATGAATTCACGGTAAAAGTTGATGAATCATTGGGAAAGTTCTTGAATCCAAAAATAAAATTTTCGTCCTCATGGGATTCGAACCGGGTGAAAAATTCAATTATTGAATTCATTAAGTTTTCAACGGATTCATCAACTTTCATAACGAATTCATTTGGTTTTTAGTTTTAGGATAAGAATGGTTCTCATTTGAACCAAACTCTATATATATATGGAGTGGTTATTAAAATAATCATTAATCTATAAACTACGAACTCCTGAAATCATCTGAATTCACCGTGAAAGCGTCTGAATTCGCCGTGTAAGTGTATGAATTCAGAAAATTTAAAATTCGTCCCTCATGGGATTCGAACCCAAGCGTTTGAATCCATCAATTAAGGTGATGAATTCACCGTAGATCTTCACGAATCAATGACGGAAAATGGTTCTTATTTTATATTTTAAGATTAGTTTGTATTTGATATATATATATATATATATATATATATATATATATATATATATATATATATATATAAGAGCACTATGTTTGGTATAATTGAACTTATGATATTAGTTAGTGAAGATGGTTATGCAATTAGTATAGAATTATAAATGCGATGCAGATCTTACTTAATTATGGGACACATTATTAAGTTCTGTCTTTTTACTTCACAAGGGTATTTATAATCTTTCAAATTTCTTATATCTATAATTACTATTATGAAAGTTTGTTTTCTTACAAATTCAGAAAAATATTCTATATTTTGAACTTGACCTATAAATTCATCTTGAAGATTTTTCTTAATTAATTATGTGAAATATTTTTGTGATCTAATTAATCTTCCATCATTACTGGTCTTATTTAGTCTCCTTGAAAACAATATAATGATTTTTTAATTTTGTGCCACTCATTTTGCCTTTTGGAATAACTCAAAAAAGCTACAATTGTTTAACCTCATTCTTGCCTCTTTATTATTATAGTTCAAAATAAAGCTCTTGTCCTTGAAACCATTATCTTAGTACCATCTGTCTGCTAATGACGTATTAGAGCATATTATGAACCCTTAATGCCCATACTAAGCACAAAAGGATCTTATTTAAATTAGCACCGAGATGATAATATCCTCCGTAATCAAATCAAATCCACACCTGTTGAGATGCCATTGGCCATGCAGTGGTTTTCAAGAAAAAGAATTACCCACCAAACTCCAGATTCATTAGTCCACACAGTTTTCCATAATCTCGTAATTAGTTCATATTTGTGCACTCATACAACAGGAAGACATATTAACAAAACAAAGTTATAATTTTTACATCTAGACGGACAGTGGTAAAGTGAATTATTGTGGCCAAAATGTCATAGCTTCGTATCCCATTATTGTCTTTATAGGTCTGAGCCTATCATATATGATTTTTCAAATATGGTTTACCGTCATGTATGGTTTCTAGACTATTAGATAGGAACGTGATGTTCACTTAGTGCACATCAAAAGTAACGGCTATGAATTTTGCATGAATTCAAGAAAAAGCAACAAAGTTATAAGACTTGATAGGGAATAAAAGATAAAATCAACTAATCTATACATTGACAAAGTTAGAATTTTTATTACAGGATTACAACCGATAGTAATATAAAAAAAGATTGATGTATACAACTTTAAACGTATAATTATCAATTACAATTTTGATAAAGTTGTTAATATATGTTGAGACAATTTTAGATTAGATTTAAAAGAAAATCAACAATATAAAAAGATTACCCTAAAACATCATGCTTTGAATAACTTAATTGTTAATAGTTAGAATTTTTTCTTTCCATGTACTAAATTTTACAAATAAATGAAGAAAGAACAAATATAAAATTAATTTCTAGAATTATTAATTAGCAAATGCGCTTAAACATTTACACGATTCTTTTAAAAACCAAATTCACATAATCAAAACTCAAGTGATGTTTAATAACTTAAGTACAACGAAGAATTAAATTAAACTATGTAATCCAAATTGCCCAGGAAACTAAAATAAATCCTACATAAAAAAACTGAGCTAATTAAGCGTAAATTAAAAAAAAAATTAACTAAACCAAATCTTTTCTTCTAACCCGTCCAGCAATATTACATAGAGGGTGTTTGGCTGAGCTTATAAGCTCTTTAAAACAACTTACAAGCTCTTTAATACAACTTATAAGTTGTTTAGGAGCTTATAATTTGTTCAAACTGTTAGCAAAATAAGTTCTTAAACAAACATAAACTGTGAAAATAAGCCCAACGAATTATAAGCTCCAAAAATAAGTTGGTCAACCCTAACTTATTTTTTCATAAACTTATAATGATCATGAATTTACCAAAATAACCTTATTGTAGTTCGTTATTTCACACATACACTATCAACTTAACCTCTCATCAATTTTATCTCTAACTATGATTTTCCTCTCTAACTCACGATTAACTTCTAACATAAGATCAATTATCCAAACACTTTCACAACTTATAAGACTTGAGAAATTACCTCTTATAAGTTCTTGAAACATCTTATAAGCTCTCTAAAATAAGCTTAGCCAAACACCCCCATAATTACTCGAGATAAAAAGTTACCATATGATATTACTGACAAGATTAATTATGTTTATATCTTATCAATTAATTTCCTGATGCTATGATGGGCCAGTAAGGTTGATATTTATCTTATGTCGAGATAGGATACAGACTGTTTGATAATGACATGAAGATTGGATTTAATTTAATTAAAGCTGCACATGGCCAATATAAATATGCAGCAATATAACAAGCACCTTATATATGTCAAGGAATTTACGAGAGAGAGAGAGAGAGAGATGGAAGAGGAGTGGAGAAAAGGGCCTTGGACTGCAGAAGAAGACAGGTTGCTTGTTGAGTATGTGAACTTGCATGGTGAAGGCAAATGGAACGCTGTGGCTACCCTTGCAGGTAGGTTTATTATTTTCTTACAATTCCATTTTTCCTAGCTTTATTATTAGTCCGATTATTCTTGTTCCTGTTTCTTTTAGCCAAGTGCCTGTAGCCAGTATGGAGCCATCGTCGCTTCGGACAAATTAAATATGTAATTTATGGAGACTGGTAGCTCTAGTCTAATCGGAGCAAGAAAGAGATGGAAAAATGGAGAAAAATATAGTTTTAGCTTTAAGAAAGGTTGAAGTGAGCATCATCACTGAATAAAGATAATATACTTATTGAATTATTTGTTTTTCTCTATTTTATAACAGGATTAAAAAGAAATGGAAAGAGCTGCAGATTGAGATGGGTGAATTACTTAAGGCCAGATCTCAAGAGGGGTCGAATAACCCCTTATGAAGAGAGTGTCATCGTTGATTTACATGCTAGATGGGGTAACAGGTACTAAATTTTGTTTAATTAGATGTTAATTAGAAGGATTATTCTTTCTCCCATTTAGATATTTATTATATGTTTAATTCCACCATCAACCACACTCAAGAATTTCTAACTTTTGTAGTAAGTTCGATACTTGTGTTTAGGGACCGCAGTTATTTAATCCTACTTTATACACTCTCCGTCCACCAAATTTTGCGTTTAATTAATTTTATTCATTCACCAAAAATGTTCACTTTCCTTTTAGAAACATCAACTTTCATTTTTACCCTAAACTTATCCACTTATTTACAAGAAACACTCATGGCCACCTTTTACACTCACTATCTATTAATATATTCATTTATTATCCCAATAACATATCTTTTTATACACATTTATTTTACACTCATTACAGTTTATTAAAATCCGTGCCACCAAAATCGATGAATGATTTTGGTGGAGAGTAATATATACTGAAATTGAAGATGCAAACTTGTTAACCTCTATTTACTTTTTAAAAATTTATTAATTTTTAACCAACTAAGTTATGTCAGGGAATCACCCATAGTTATTAATATTGATTCAGTGATCTGCATGTTTCAAGGTTTTTGACATATTAGCTGGACCTCAAAATTAAAACTACTTTTTAACCTATAAATTTGAACAGAAGATGCATACTACTTTAACCTCAATATTTCAATCTTTTAATTAGTTACTAACCTACATGTTTCAAAGTTTTTGACATGGTAATCAATTTTTGAATATAGGTGGTCAACAATTGCTAGAAGCTTACCAGGAAGAACGGACAACGAAATCAAGAATTATTGGAGGACTCACTTTAAGAAAAAGGGAAAATCCACCTCCGGAAATTCCGAAAAATTGCGAGCCCGCCTTCTTAAGAGGCAACAATTTCAGCAACAACAACAGTGTCGACAAAATGAAATAAACATGAAGAAAATCATATCGTTGTTTTACGACAACAACACTAAGCTATCGACTTATGAAGACTCGAGCCACGAACTTGCACAAACGAACCCAATCGTCGAGCAAGATGTCATGCCGGAGGCCCCAAATGATTTGAGCATATGGGATGGCTTCTGGGGCATGGATGATCTCCATGGAAATAATAGCATAAATAGGGCTATTTATCAGCAGACTTTGGCTTCACATTTCTGTTGAGCTCTTTTTGGTACTAGTTTTCATGTATGAATAAAAAATCATTGAAAACCAAAGAAGGTTTTCAACGTGAAATATTAAAGCTAGCCCTTACAGGCTATTACTGCCAAATATTTTAAGCCAAGATGAATGACCTATCAAATGGAGAATTGAGCAATGCGACATAATTAAAAGTAGAGAGGTAAAAGTGGAATTCAACGTACTAAAAGATAAAAGGAACAAAAAAAATCATGTTATGATAAAAATATAAATGCAAAATATCGCGCCGCCGAAACCGATACCTCGATCTCTCTTCTCAAACTGATCGAGCTCTAAATCGTAACCCAATTGCTGAAACTCAGCTAACAATCTCACGGAGCATTTTCTCATTGGGCAGAAGCTCTCTTATAAGTTGTTTAGAAGTTTATAAGCTGGTGCAAAGTATTCGACAAAATAAGCTTTTAAACAACTTATAAGCTGTGAAAATGAGTTCCAATAGTTTATAAGTTCTCTTAAAAATAAGTTACTCAATCGAACTTATTTTTTCATAAGCTTATAAACAATCATAAATTTACCAAAATAACCTTATTATAGTTTGTTATTTCTACATATATACTATCAACTTCGCATCTCGTCAATTTTATATCTCTAACTCACGATTATTTCTTTGGCTTATAAGATTAATTATCCAAACACTTTAATAACTTACTAGCTCTTGAAATATCTTCTCTAAAATAAGCTTAGCTAAATACCCCTTTAGTGGGTATTGGAAAATCAGATTTTAAAGAAAGTTGTGATCTTTTAAGGATTCTGTTTTCACCATGGTTGATGACTTCACTTTTCTGTGGTCTTTAAGATTGTGAAGATTTTGTGGAGGTTTTCGGTTGGGAAAAATTATTCACGGGAGGAGTGTGAAGAATGGATTGGTCTTTGATTGATGCTTTGATGATTCCTTAAAGATGTTCGAAGAAATGCCGCTTAGGAATGTGTCTTCATGGAATTCTTTGATTTCTGGTCCAGGCTCCTTTCTTTGTGCGTTCAAGTGCTGATTTTAGAGACAAATGTAGCCATGGAAGGGAACTACATTATTACATCGATAGAGAAATTGATTGGATTCGAGTTCATTGACGGATGGAACCATTCACCGTTGTGTCGCTCGATTGATATGTACTCAAACAATGGTAAAGTTGATGTGGGAAGAAGATTTTTAATAGAATGCCTTTTTTCTTTGACTGCAATTATCAATGGCTATGCACATTGTGGGGAATCCAAATGATGCATTGTTGCTTCTTTTTTTGTTGTGAAATGCAATTTCTTTGCATGTTGCTTGTTCAATTCTTGGCTTGATGGGAGGGAAGCAAATTCATGGCTTCTCAGTTCGAAGAATGCTGAATAATAACCTCTCTTTCTGCAGTGCTTCAATCAATACTTGAACAAACATGAATGCACTCATAAGAAAGCAATTTCTTTTTTTCTTTTTCTTGGTCAATTAATACAGAAATTTTAAAGGCTGCGTCACGGTGGACACGAACCCGAGACTTTGGCCTCGGGCATTAACCACTCTACCACTAGGCCAACACACACACAGAAAGCAATTTCTTGAAGTTCAATGAAGGCAGCTTATTGTGATCTTGATTTTGTTTATTTGATGGAGGTCTTGCTAGGAATGATGCTGACTTAATGTAAACCATATATTCGAGCTAGGAGCAGCACGACTTAGATGATTTGAAAAGCTATGTCGTTAGCTGATGTGCAGGAAGCAAGAGATTTGCATTAGAAATGTTTTAGGTAGGTTCCCATATTTCACTTTGAGGGTGTTTGGCTGAGCTTATAAGCTTCCCAAAACCAGCTTATAAGCTGTTTTGGGGCTTATAATCTCAACAAACACCCTCTTTGTCAACCATTAGGTCCATTACTTCAAAACGTTTCCATCTATATGGGGTCTATTGTCAGACGAGTCAGTTACGAGCAAGACACTGATAAAATTATAAATGTCTTCAAATACAGAATTTGATATTAATATGAGTATCATTTTACTAGAGTTGGCAAACTATTAGATTGAGCCTGAAAAGGCATAATCAATCTTGACCCAACTTATGGCCCGGCCGTAAAAATGTGACTTAATCCCACCCAAAATCGAATAGGCAATATTTTGACATCTCTATGTCGGAGGGATCTTGACTCTTAAAACGGATGTGATATAAGTTTTTGTGAACTTTCGATAGCATTAGCCTGTAGATGTATAGGTTCTTTTGATACTGTCTATGACTATGAGTAATTTCAGCAATTGGTTTTGGTAATTTTTTTTATATTCCGTATACTATTCTGACAAATCTTCATATATACTTACATTTTAATATTACTAGTTCTTTCAATGTTTTGGTTTGAACTGTGTATGATCTGTTTTCTAATTTATACAAGCGTTGAATATATTTTAGACTTTAATTTATTTACATAAAGAAAAATATCATTTTATATTCTAACGTTTGAACTTTTTCACAATTATACTCAAATGTATGTCAAACTACAAATCAATCTATATTATCAATGTAGTTAACAAGTAATTCCACCATAGCTAATATTTTCAATCAACACTGTCCAAATCGACAAAGTTTCTAACCAAGTTATTTTCTCTATTTTACCCGTCATATCACAAGTGTGTATCTTCGTCGTCGAAAAAATGATAAGATAGAATTATGAATAAAATCGAGAATATAAGTATTAATTTGTTAATTCACACACATATAATTATTAAATAATAATAACATTAAGATATAAAATGACATTTTTCATAAATTAGAAAAAAAATTGGAACCCTCTTTCAAAGTCATGGCTAGGTCACTTACTACAAGCCACTCCTAACCAAACTACATAACTTAGTTTGTACTTACCGACGTACAATGTTCCACTTGTCACACAAATTCATGGCTTGGCGTTTTACGGTTCCAAATTCAAGGGGTCCCGTGTGGAAATATTTACAAATAGTATTACAAATTAATATAAATATATTAACAATCATGAATAATATAATAGGGAAAATGACGTAATTGGAACAACGGTGTAGTATTGATACAACTGAGTGGTCCAGTTGTGTCACGTGAGGACTTTGCTTCTGTTTCCCAAAATATGGCTGCACAGAAGCTTCTGGAGAAAGATGATTTAACAGTCTTCCCTTTAAGAAAACCGACACCAAATGTGCCTTTCCTACAAGATACGCGGATTTTACTCTCAATTTTTTTTTCCATGAAAAATATCTGATTTAGAGAGCATGGGCAGAAATGTCTAGAAATTTAATTTCTTTTTAGCTTGTACTCTCTCCGTCCCACTTAAAGTGTCTCATTTTTTTTGGACACGAGTATTTAGGAGAAATGTATAAAGTAGTTAAAGTGTTAAAAAGTAAATAGAGTCCACACTTTTTGAAGGGATAATTATTTCCTAAAATGGAACGTGACATTTGTAATGAGACAATCTAAAAAGGAAAATGTGACATTTTAAATGAGACAGAGAGAGTATTTTTTATTTTGATTTTTTGAATTTGTATAATATGATGTGCGATGATATCTACTTATCTTCTCTTTAAAGAAAAGTTTTGAGTATTATATATTTTAAAGATATATATCATCTTAAATTCTAAATTATTTAGTTATTATTAATTATATCCTAAATTATCGAGTGCATCATGTACGCTTTTCGGATTCGAAAAGTTCACTTTGTTCGTTGCATTCACACAATGTATTTAATATTTCGATAACGTTATTTGTGTCATGTAAATTTTTAAAAAAATATTAAATACACTATAGTAATTCAGTGAGTCACATCAATTTTCAAAGCTGGAAAATGGATGAATAACACAATTAATACAAAATTTATAATTCAGATTTTATAGAAACATTTTTGATAATTTAAAAGTATAATAAAACCAAAATATTCAGAATTTAAAGTGATGTTTACCTATATTTTAACATAAAGCTGCTGTGAAGAGAAAGTCTCAAGTCACCGAGGTAATATTTTTCTATCTAGTTTTTCTTTTACTTTCTCTGTAATTTAAAAAGTATAATAAAACCAAAATAATTCAGAATTTAAAGTTATTTACCTATATTTTAATATAAAGCTGTTGTGAAGAGAAAATCTATAGAAAATCTTAAGTCACCAAGGTAATATTTTTCTTAGTTAGTACTTTTAGTGTCACAATTTTCTTACATCAAATAGCATGAACGTCAAATCATCATTTCACATGTAAAAAGTAGGATAAAATGATGATTCTAATAAATATATTGAGTTTCATCTAGCTTTATCTGCTGTAAAGATAATAAATTGTATTAATTATAACATATTTTTTACAAATATAATGATGATTATTTTTTAGAACCTTTACATACTATCAACAAGAAGTCATCTTAAAGAAAATAAAACTCTCACACTACAAATATTAGAACTCGATCATTGATCCTTGTTTCGTAATTACTTTCTTATAAACATATTCTGTTGCGCACATTCGCTGTTTGTCTTATTCACCGACATCACACTTATTCTCAATGTTTTATAGACCAAAATGAAGTTTTCAAAGTATCTCATTAAATGGTTGTCTTTTCCAAACGAAAAGTTGCATAGACAAAATTGTATTAACGGCTGGTCGACCAGACAAGATATTCACATTGATTCATTACAGACCATTTGTTTTAACACCATAATACTTTTCAGCTGGGAATAAAAATAAAATATAGGCATACATTTACCACACACTTTCATTAGAAGACCATAGTCCCACCAGTTCAAATTTTGAACCACAACATAATATCTTCATATTGTTCTATGCCACATGCCTTATTACAGTTTTGATTTGACATTAATCTACACCACAAAATCAATCATCAAGAATAGAATTTACAAACCTACCAAAGTGCAAATATTGGTAAATCAGTACAATGTTTTCAACTATACTCATCCAAAATTTGTTATAGCTTTTGTTGAATAAAACAACTTGAAGCAACAACATACAATTTATACCAGTTTTTGGCTTCCTGCATACTGCTACATCTGAATCACCATATATCAAAACAAAATTATTCTTCTAAAACTAGCAACTACAAAATCAGATTAGTACTTCTTCCTATCGAACCAAATCTCACTTTCACTGACAAATGCAACCAGCATAGCAACTCTTGAACATGCTACCAATGCATCATACTATTTTTCAAGCATTTGAACAGCGACCCTCGAGCAACTAGGAGGTTTACCTGTCGCCATGATAACTGGATCTCGTATGTAGGAGATGCTCGGCACCTTGCAGCATTCGAATCACAGCTACACGACGAAGTTGGCAGATGCTAGCACGTCGGAGTGTGGGGTCACGAAGCAGCAAGTTTGGAGCCAAACCATGTCGAGAATCCCACAAGTGGTCCATGGAAGATTGGAGTTACCATTTCAAGCCTCCAAAGATCTGCAAGTCTCAAGAAAATGTGAAACGGCTTTGATGGCCCGTAGCCCTTCTGTTGAAACGGCTTTGATGCAACAAACGGGAGTATCAATTAGTTGAATCTTGCCTTTTGCTGCTGCAAAGACATCATTTCATATACCTAAGCCTAAGGTAGCAATTCTGCAAATCTCATTCCTTTTCACCTTTGTAGGTCAGATTCTCTCTCACGACGATAGGTGTACATAGGATCATAAGAGACTCTCCCTACTCGTCTAGTCCTTCGGTTTCTCTTACTTCTACCTTTCTTAACGGTCTTCTCGGTAAGATCTTGTGATGTAGTGACATATCCAATCCAAGAAAGCGGCAGTAGAGCCGCGAAAAACTGCACCACGATTCCTAAAGGGAGGTTCGAGTAATCACGGATGTTATACCAAGAAACGAGGCTAGACCAACGCCTAAGAAACCGCTGAATATGGACGACAAGCACAAAGCAGAAGCCACAAATGACATCAGAGAACCCTCACATCCCGATGGAGCTAAACTCGCAAACAGCACATAGAATGGCAACAGCTTAAACTGCGCAATAACCTCCGCAAGACCCGAAAAACACAGAGCAAATACCTCGTTCGAGATCCCAAGCTGGATGTTGATCTGCTTGACTAGCACCACATCAAGCAGCAGAGAAAACGCATATGACATCTGCACGACGCTGGCCAGCTTCCTCATAGGAATATTCTTCCCAAACCGATCATAGAGAATAGTTAATGACAGAAGCATCAATTGGCCAGTTACTTTCGACATCCCAATAACTGAGGAGTCGAGATTCAGACACTGAGTCTGGTAGCAAAATATCGAACCTGATAGAGTTGGGATTAGTAGGATCGAAGAAACGACCCAAATCAAAGAGTGTAAGACACTCTCGTCTTTAATTGCCACCATGAGATCAGAGTACTGCTTCCTGATGATCTGTGGGATTGATTCCCTTACAAGAGTGTAGTTTGATGGCTGAGGTAAACCAAGGGATTCCTCTCTTGTTTTCAAACATACGGTGAGTTGAAGCACGAGGATAGCAGCAAAAGCTAGAAACATTGATTTAGTCTGTAGTGCTTTTACTAAGAAAACACCTCCGAGGAAATTTCCCAAAACCCCGCCAACGGCTGAGGCCATGAGAGCATAAGATTGGAGCCCTGGTACTTTGTTGTATTGGCCATACTCCGCTACGAGAGCATCCTTTGCAACTTCTGCAATAGATGCTCCAAAATTACTCAGAAGCACGCATGCCATGAGAGGTACAAAAGCTTTGCTAGCTGTTGGGATTAATGCCAACGAACCCCAAGACAGAGCCTGCAAAAATACTGAACAGATATATAGGAACATCAGCTTCCAGTCCAGCAGTCAATCTGGCTCAATTTATTGATCAAAATCAAATGCACAAACAACATGATTATGCACATTACCTACGTTTGGATGATAACAACTTAGCACAAGTAGTACCGTTTGCAATGAGCATATACAGTAAAAGAGCTAAACAGACGATGTATTTCTTGAAACATTGTAAAAAGGCCTGTAAAACTCCTAATTCTGGACTTTGCTTCAACCAGATTCATACCGTTCGTGTAAATAGTGACAATAAAATAAAGAAAGCAAATTATGGACATAAATTAATTGAAAATCAGCAATTTTGCTTGCTCCTTACTATAGAGATCAGATTGGAACAAACAATCTCTTCAAATTAGAGCAAAGTAGAACCTGGAGAACCTCCCATTCAGATTCAAGTTTCAAGGTCCTCAAGAACACACACACACACACACAAAGACTAACAAACACAGTGCATAACAGCAATATGCTAAAAGATGATCCAATGTCAACAAGAGATTCGAGCTGTGAAGCGAAGAACATTCACAACAAACGAAATTACGATGACATAACTAACATAGCAATCCCCTAACTAAACACATAGCAACTACTTAAACAAATGCAAATAAAAGCTGATATGAACATCATAGAACATACCACAGAATACACCATCTAAAATGGCAACACAGCCCAATCTAGATTTAACGTTTTACCTCCAATGGAAACGTAGGGAATCCTGTGAGCGCCACCAATGTACAGAGCATCAGACAAGATCCCATAAAAGGGCTTCGCCACCATAGGCAGATTTCCCAAGTTCTGCACAATCTGCAAAGTCGAAGGATTCATATTGAGATTATGGGCCATGTGGAAATTCAGCGCCAGCCACGGAAATCCCCTGAAACCATTCACATAGTAGCCAAGCGCGCACAGAATCATCATCTCTTGATGCAGAAACCCCCTCTTCCCATCCAAGATGATTTTTTTCTCAGATTGTTTGCTGATCATAGAGATTTTCTCATCTGGGCGTATAATGATTGGGTCGTTCAGGGCTCTTCGCCTTCTGTATTCCTTCATAGTGTTCTTGGGGCTCTGCTGCTGAGAACAGAGGATTCTTGATGCCGGAGAAAATAAAGCTTGGTTTTCTACATGGGATTGGGTGCCCAAATTCATTGGGAATAATGGGTTTCTACTGCAAATCAACATGATTGAATCCGAGTTCAAGAAAAGAGGAAACTTCAGAAAACCTCCAAAATTTGGTGTGATTCTCTGAAGTTTTTATTCAAGTAAGAAAAGGAACGTCCAATGCGATGGAATTTAAATGCAGGCAAACAAGAAAGTATTAAGATTGTAGAGGAATCCAGAAGAGTATAGGAAGAGTAAACATGGGATTAAATTAAATTAATATAACTCGGTTTCCCTAAGAAAGGGAGAGAGTGAGAGGAGGGTTCGAGTTGACGAAGATGTTTTGGTTTTGGTACATATTAAAATTTATATTGGATTTTCTGATGTGGAGATTTTAAGGGACCAAAAATGAGCATATATCGACGCATGGCAATGTTGAATAGGTTTGCGGTGTCTGAAACCTTCGATGACCACTAGGTTAGATTCAATAGCACAATCGCAATTTTACATGATTTTGATGTAAAATTCAACGAGTGAGAAAGTATTATTACGATAATTAAATGTTATTAAGTTTCGAGTAAGAAAGTATTATTATGATAATTAAATAGTATGTAAATTTATCAATACCCATTTTAAGAATCAAATTTTTAATTAATTATATTAAAAAATATCTAATATGTCCTTTATATATTTAATGTTTTTTCCCTTACTTTTTTTTTCACGTTTTTTAAGAACATATCCTAACTAATTTCCTTAAAATTTGCTATGGTATATTTAACAGATTTATATCAAAATTAAGAGCATAATTTTTTGGCTGCATTTTTATTTAACTTTTTAATTAATCGTGCATAAATTTTTGGCTGAATTTTTGTTTTTTTATTTTTATTTTATTTTTATAATTCTTTCACTGCCTATTTACGTGAATAATTTGTTTTACATAATTTTTAACAACTTTTACTTCCTTTTATTATTTTTGTTTTTGAATATAATTTTTTTAAATAATATTTTGAGGAAACTTATATATCTTTATAATAAAAATATTATATCATAGTTAAAATATGAACTAAGTAATATAATTTTTATCACAATGTACCATTAATTAATAAATGTAGTTACATAGTACAAAATTGTTCAATTTTAAAATCATAAATTAACGACAATCGAACATAATGAATTTATATATTTCATTTCAATAATATATGTACTAATAAATTCATACAAAAAATAACTTGTATTTATTTTCTTATTAATTGCAATATATGAATTCATTCAAAAACTATGGACGTTGTTTTACGATCGATTATCAAATTATCATTGTTTTATCTTCTACTTTTGTTTATTTTGATTAGAATTACTATGTTTTATATTTACCATTGAATATTTTTAAATAAAATTTGCAATCAAAATTTATATATATATATATATATATATATATATATGAGTACTATTGACAATTAGTAATGATGTTCATTTAAAAAGAAACAAAAAAAAGTGTATATATTTAGATTAAGGATTTGAATATAATGTTCACATTCCCAAAAATATAGGGATTTGATCATATTTATTCATAAATTAATGCAAAGGTTATCTATGTATAAATACAAATTCAATTAATGGAATTAATTATTATAATTGCGAAATTAATAGAAAATTATATAAAAAAAACCTCATTATGTACATACATAGTATGTAAATTTATCAATACCCTTATAAAATTAAGGGATATTATGTAACTATATAATATGTAAAAGATGATTATCCTTTGTAAATATAATGGTATTTGTTTCGATGATCAATGTTGTGTTTTTAAATTATTGAGAGTCAAGCTCCGTATGATAATCATATGAGATATTTCTAACAAATTTTGATCCATTAAACGGTTTAATAGGAGATGTGCGTTTTAGTAGAAGGGTGTGTGGACATATTTAGAAAATGGCAAAAAGTCTTGCGCTGCGCCAACAAACTTTTATTTCATATTAATTAATGTTAATTATGAGATTAAATATGATTTTGATTATAGTTTACTTATTTACAAATTAGGGTTTAATGCATAATTGTAATATATCCTTTAATTAATAATAATTGTCAGTTTTCTTTAAAATATTTGTTACTTTTGATTATCTGTATCATATATTTGTCCACACATAATTTTTGTCCTTTTCAAAATAATCTCAAATAGTTTTATGTGATGGTATTTTATTATGATACAAAATTTTATGTTAGACTGACTTGTTCATACATATGACAAATAGTGTAAAGACCGACACAAATGACATATCCAAAAGTAAATATGGCAGTATGTTTTTAAGTTACCCCATGTTGTGTTTTGAGAAATTTATGTCGTATTGTTACGAAATATAGGGGTTTATCCAGGTCTTATTTTTCAGTAAAGAATTAGATGCACACTGGTTATTCGTGATACCAAAAAATAAAATAAAATTGAAACTACTAATTATCAACGTTAAAAGATATACAAAGCTTCTGAAATGCCTCTAGTTGAAGAGATACCATAATAAAATTCTATCATTCCTCCTTCCACGAAGAAAAGCATAAATACTACCTTCAGTTTGTAGTCACTTTTAAAAACACGTGTAATTCATAAATATCACTTAAGTTAAAAATATAAATGCATTACGCATTTAATTATTGTTTGTTTCTAGTTGATAACTTGATATGATTCTAATTTCTTGTGCCTATATCTTATATATAGTCATAAATGACATTTAAATTCATCTCGACCTTAACGAATAGACATTGCTTCTTTGCATAAATGTCACACCTAGTTTAGAAAATGAAATAAAATACATAAGGACCCCACATATTCATGTTTAATATTACGAGTATGTAGGCTCAAGCTCCCCACCCCAAAACCATTTTTTTCTATATTTGACCAAAAAATTATTTTCTTATATTCATATATAGAATTTGAACAATAATCTCCTCAATAAAATAAATTCTGCGTAGGTACTGTTTCGTAAACATTTTTTTCCTCTTTTCCTACAGGTGCTAATCACTAGTAAGTTATTTTTAACTTGACCTAAAATGCTATTGGATTCAAAACCTTTTTGTTATTTCAGAACTAGGTTGCTCGTGTTGGGGTTTTTTAGGAGATATGTGTTGGCATAATTGCATAATTATTGTTGAAATAAGTTATGGGGCCACATCTCGTTCACTTGTTTTAAACTAATTGGTTGAGGAATATTCGGAATCAATGTCTTTGGAGAGTGTGATTGGTTTGGAGATTTATTCCCATTTAACATCTTGATATTTTTTTTGTGAGTTAAATGCTCAATGCAATAATTTTGATCATTATCCTTCCTAACAAAATCCGTGTAAAATCATAAAAACTCTTGTATATCCGTTCGCATCGTATGGACGGACAAAAATAATAAAATATCATTTATATTAAATAAAAATATCATTTGTTTTTTATCCTATAATTTAGAAAGTATTATTTATATCGAAGAAAAGTATCAAAGTCTGTATGTACGGATAGATGTACAAGAGACCATCTCTTTTTTTCTTTCGATTTAGGTAAAGCATGACTCAAAATGATATGACTTTAGAAAAATGCAAAAAAGAAATAAACACTTATGATCTTCTTGGTGAATTTGCAAATATGGTACCGAAATGTTGTGTTAGATCATCAGAGTCATGTGTGGAAAATGATCTAATTTTAAAATGAGGTGGAAAATATTTATTCCACCTCCTTTTAGTTGCATCATTTTCTATAAAATTATTTGAGCAAAATCCAGAGCCTGTGTATTTCAAAAACTAACTATTTTTTTATATCATCGAAGATACCTTTACTATTATTCTTCTCCCAATGGACTCATATTGGACCATAATTAGGCCCACATAGAGTGGGCCTCCAGCCCATATATCCTCGAACAGAAAATCGAACTTATCAACCCTTAAAATTTCTACGGCAAAAAGCAATCGAATTCTGCAAACAAAAACGTTCTTATTTTTCCCTTATTGTTTTCTGTTCCATCTCAGCTTTCACAGTGCAAAAATGGCGTCGGAGTCTGCCGAGAGGAAGAAAGCTTATCGGAAGTCGAAGAAGCGAGCTCGAGGCGAGTTGGACCAGCAACTCGAACGGTTGGAGTCGCTGCCATGGAGCTCCTCGCTTCCGGCTAGTAATGGCGACGCCGACGACGATCTCTCTCTCTTCATCGGCTCTAACGAACTTGAAGGAGGTGCCTTTTCGATTACTTCTGTTATCTCTCTCTATTTAGTTTAGCTGTATTGTATATCTATGCAATGTGATTGTCTGAATAAATTTAAGCTGGTAATTACTGTAGTGACTTCAAAAGCTCCTTTTTTTATAAATTTAAAGAAATTACCTGCTTAAATATATATAAATGACTTTCAAAAATGTAACTTTGCTCTCAAGTATTTTTTTTTTCTTGAACTTCGTGGATAACTACTAATGATTCGAGTTCACGATCATGCGAAAACACGTACTTTTTTCTTGATTTCATGGAGGTAATCAAGAGTTTTTGTTTAAGGCTATTATTATTATTATTATTATTATTATTATTATTATTATTATTATTATTATTATTATTATTATTATTATTATTTTAAAGTTTATCTTACACCTTGGAACTTTTAATTGGTGTTTTTTAGCTCGGGGGCTCAATTATTTGCCATGGTTGCAGGGTTTCTTACTCTTGAAGAGATTGATGAATCAGAGTATGCGTTGGAAATTCCCGATGTCAAGGTTGAAACTAAGAGAAAAAAGTTAAAAGGTAGTAAGCTAAATGAGGGTGGTGCTGATGAGAACTTGGATGCTGAGCTTAATGCTGAATGTAATGATAATGATGAAAAAAGCAAAGTGGATATTGAGAAGAAGCAGAAAAAGAAGAAAAAAGAGCGCAAGAAAAAGAAAAAAGTCAATCAGACGAATGATGAGACCAGTAAACCACAGGAAAATGCAGAGACAGCTACTGGTTTGTATTGAATATGATTTTACAATTTTGTTGTAGTCTTGTAGAGTTGGGATATTTTGGGTCTCATGAATAGGAAATAAAGTAAACTTAGAAGTGCTTAGAAATCATTACAGATTAAGCCGCATCCCTTGGAATACTGTGATGAAACTGCAAGATTATTATCATGAAATTTGCAGTTGCAATTCAATTATCAACTAGTTTAATTAGGGACCCTCATATGCTATATCTTGGTGATACATGAGATAATTCAGATTTTCCTCATGAACTTTGTGTAAAATTTAAATATGTGGTTGATGTTTGACTTTTTGTTAGTAAATTCCACTAATTTGATTTCCCATATCCGTGTACTAAGGTTCCAGAGACTTAAATTTACTACCTGCAATATGGTATGCTTTCAAGGATTTCACCGTGACAACAATTATTTAACAAATTTGGTACCTTTGTTGTGAGATGCCAGGCCTTTTGATTGATATCATATTATATTCTGCATGCATCATACTTGGTCTTTATTTCCTTGTTTCTATATTTTGCTTATCATTTTCTGGGTTTTTGCCTTTTTGGTTGACCTCTGTAATCTTATTTACATGTATTTAGTAAAACTAACTTCGCGTATGATGATATTAGCAATTCGAAATTCTTATTACTTATATCAAGAAAGAGATGACATGTACTTGTCCAATATATTGACTGATGATTGCCATATTATTAGGATGGATTTTTTTGAAGTAGTCAGTTTTAGCTGCTTGTATTGTGTGACATTGATGTGAGTCTTTAGAATTGCTTCCTCTAACATATAGAATTGTTTTCAGCTAGTGATGGAAGGGATGATTCCAATATTGAAGAGGAATTAATTGATGAAGATGAATATTATGCATGGAATGAGCTGAGACTTCATCCTATGATTATGAAATCAATATACAGGCTCAAGTTTAAGGAACCTACTCCAATACAGAAAGCTTGTATTCCTGCTGCTGCTCATCAAGGAAAGGTGGGGGTTTTCTCATTAGGTTGACGTTGTATTAGATAGTTAAAACTATTGCATTGTAGTGATGATTTAGTTGGCTTGACAGGATGTAATTGGTGCTGCTGAGACAGGATCCGGTAAAACACTTGCCTTTGGGTTGCCCATTTTACAGCGTCTTCTGGAAGAAAGAGAAAAGGTGGAGAGGCTCATGGTCGAAAAAGCAGAGGCCAGTGATGGGATTGCCCCACAAGGTGTTCTACGTGCTCTCATTGTTACCCCTACGAGGGAGCTTGCACTTCAGGTTCTCATTACTGCTTTGCTTTGGTGCCTTCTTTATGATCTGCTAAATAGCTTCTTGTGTAGGGAGAGGAACTGTGTCCCTAAATTCTGACCTCAAGCAGCTGCTCGTTCAATCTGTAATTTCTCTAATATTAGCTAGTTATATTTTAAAATAATATGTCCCTTATTGAAGGTGACAGATCATCTCAAGGCAGTTGCATTAGGCACCAATATTAGGGTAGTTCCTATTGTTGGTGGCATGTCAACTGACAAGCAGGAAAGACTTCTGAGAGGAAGGCCTGAAATTGTTGTTGGAACACCAGGGAGACTGTGGGAACTTATGTCAGGTGGAGAACTGCACCTCGTGGAGGTAAGACTGAAATTAAGAGAGATTGATCCATGGACAAAGCTTACTTGACTGTTGTGGGTATTGTTCTTGAATCTGTTAACGGACAATTTTCTTGAGAATAGGACTTGAAAATACTCTATTTCTTCTCTTCTTCCTTAAAAAAGTGAATTTTCAGCTTATTATAGAGTTTGCCATGGCAGTGACCATATTTTCTTGACAAATATAATCACTTTCACCCTTTATCTGTTTGATGTCTTTCTTGAGTTGATTGGGTTGTTACATAGTAACGACCAGAAATAAACTTGGAGCAATCCTTGTATCGATCTGTTTGTTTACTGACTCTGGATAGAATCTGCCTCATCCGGTACTTCCTTATTATGTCCCTATATACACCACAAGGAATTTGCTTCTTATATAAAACAAATAAAAACTGGTTGTGCTAAGGAATTTATTCGATCAACCATTTGATCTTGGTCGTGATTTCGGAAGGCTGACGCCGCTGTATGTTTTTAGACTTTATGTTTCCATGATGTTGGACGTGGGGGTTTCATATATGTTTTTTATTTTTATTTTCTGCAGATGCACTGCTTGTCATTTTTTGTGCTGGATGAGGCTGACCGCATGATTGAAGCTGGTCATTTCCGTGAGTTACAGTCCATCATTGACATGCTTCCCATGAGCAAGGAATCAGCCGAGAGTCAGCCTGAGAATACACAAAACTGTGTGACTGTTGCAAACCTTCCAAGGAAGAAAAGGCAAACCTTTGTGTTTTCTGCAACTCTAGCATTATCAGCTGATTTCCGCAAGAAGTTGAAGCATGGATCTTTGCGTTCAAAAAAAGATGATCTTAGTTCATTTGAGACCCTTTCACAGAGAGCTGGGATGAGAGCTAATACTGCTATAGTGGATCTAACCAGCTCTTCAATTTTAGCAAACAAGCTCGTGGAATCTATTATTGAGTATGTTCCCCCACTGTACATCTCTATATAATCAGATTCTTTTTCTAACCATGCTTCATATAATTCTATTCATTGCCAAATTCTAGTCCTCTTTCACATTTCCATGTTTTATTTGACCGGGTTATTCAAAGAGAGTGTCTTGTGCATTATGGATTACAGGTGTCAAGAAGACGAAAAGGATTCCTATTTGTATTATATATTAAGCATACATGGACAAGGCCGCGCGATTGTCTTTTGCACCTCAATTGCAGCTCTGCGCCGCATTTCTTCTATATTGCGTATCCTGAACATAGATATCTGGACCCTTCATTCAGAAATGCAGCAGAGGGCACGCCTAAAGGTTTGAATATTCAATCTTTTGCATTTCTAATTGATTCCTTTCCTTGTCCTCTTCGTAGCTGTGCTATTATGTTCTTGTAGGGAGTATTATGCCATATATTGATTTTTTTTCATTTCTCAGTCCATGTCTTTGTGTTGTATCGAAGAAATTCATGTGTAGTGTACTTTCAGGGTGTTTTTTCTTAATGAAATATAAGTACCTTATACCCAGGAAAAGGCATGTCTTTTAATGTGGTATATGTTGAGGATTATCTTTCGGTGAGTTGGCTAGCTGCAGATGGCATATAATGTAGAAACCATGCACTAAGAAACCATGAGATGTCATTAATGGCTGTCCAACTACTGACTTAATATGTTATATCAGTCTGACTTACATTATATGTTTACCCTCAAATTTGGAAATTGAAAATTCAATTGTGGTTTCTTCGGTGTTATGTCCATATATTGGGGGCAAGGTTACTAAGACTTATTTTGACTAGTGTTGAAATGTAGAGAATGATATCTGCTTAGAGTTGATATAATGTATTCAAATTTTGATTAGACAGGATATTATTTCTCCCAAACATATGGTGAACAGTAGTCTCTTTTGGAGAAATAATACCAAATTTTACCTTTATATTTCTTGCCCATGCTCATACTTCCATTCTCAATCTGTATTTGTGATTATCATCTGAGATTCAACCTATTTGCTCTGTTGCCTCACTTGGGTTTGCTGTATGTGCTTTTTCTCAATGCAGTCCATAGACCGTTTCCGAGCAAATGAACATGGCGTCCTTGTTGCTACAGATGCTGCAGCAAGAGGGCTTGATATTCCTGGCATTCGAACAGTTGTTCATTACCAGCTTCCACTTTCAGCTGAAGTAATTTCTTGCCATTATTGCAATTTTGGTGCTTTCTAATTTTCTGAAGACTTGCTTTGAGCAGAATAAGTTTACTGCTGTAGGTGTATGTTCATAGATGTGGAAGAACAGCTAGAGCCTCTACCGATGGTTGCAGCATTGCACTAATATCACCCAATGATGCGTCCAAATTTGCATCTTTGTGCAGATCTTTTTCAAGGGTAATTCTATTGTTAGATTTTGTTGTAGCAGGAAAATAATTGATATTTCAACAAAGTACAAGCTTGTATAACAAAGGATTGGGGTTTCATTTCAACCAGTGTACCAAGTCCTAATGATTTTCCGATATGCATTTTAAGAAAGTAAAGGATCTCTACCTCAGTGTAGGTGTATGTATCATTAACTTGTTGATGCTCATACACCTACTCTAAACCCAAAACCATCTTGATTTGATCTTTGATTACGTTTTTGCTCTTAATCTATACATTCGTTCTTTTTTATGGCTTTGCTATGTAGAATTTGTGAGTCTGAACAGCAAAATATTAGATAGAAGAAGAACTTTCATGTCAATTTGTTCTGAGTCAGCTGAGCCATGACTGTGACTCTTTTATTTTCCTTGATAGAGGAACCTTTCTATATTTAATATGTATGGTTATATGTTAATAAATATTATTTATAGATATTCTTTGATTACGTTTTTGCTCGTAATCTATACATTCGTTCTTTTTTATGGCTTTGCTATGTAGAATTTATGAGTCTGAACAGATTATATGCAAAATATTAGATAGAACTTTCATGTCAATTTTTCTTAGTCAGCTGAGCCATGACTGTGACTCTTATATTTTCCTTTATCAGAGGAACCTTTCTATATTTAATATGTATGGTTATATGTTAATAAATATTATTTATAGATATACATTTGAGTGTTAAATAAGTGATGATTTCCTTGGGTTGTTATCCAGGAAAGTTTCCAGCGGTTTCCTGTTGAGGTCTCATACATGCCAGAGATAGTGAAACAATCATCTCTTGCACATCAAATAGACAAGATTGTCAGAAAGGGTTCCCAGGTAATGAGAATCGCACACTGTTACGATTTTTTTTTTCTTGTGAACTTTCATGTGAAAATTTATCCCTTTCCACCCCATATTGTTTCATTTATATATGTAAAAAATCTTCAAATCCTGCTTCTTACCAACCACTTAACGCAGGTTATTGTCTTCTGCTATTTCATGATCCTGAACGCATTGTTTATGTTATGCTGTACTTTGACATTTGTTATTGTTCTGAACTTAATTTCGTCAGGAAAAGGCTGAGAAAAGTTGGTTGGAGCGAAATGCTGAATCAGTTGAATTGATTTTGGATGACAATGATAGCGAGGAGGACAGAGTGAAGAGATATCGGCAAAACAAAGCCCAATCAAATAAATTAAAGCAGTTGCAGCTGGTGTGGATTTAGTCTCAATTGTTTGATCTAGCGAAATATATGGCTTATTAAGACATGTCTTGAACTATAAAATTTCAGGAGCTCCACACACTACTTTCCAGACCATTGCAACCCAGAACATTTTCAAAGCGCTTTGTGACTGGGGTAAGTTGGCCAAAAGAAAAATCAATAAATTCATATATGCTTGATTAACGTTTCATTGTTAAACATTTGATGTGTTTTCATTGTGCACATATTAAGACAGGCCTCCTGTCATACATCTATAATATTTTCCACTTGTCACGTCTGTCAAGTAAATAATCATTTACGATATGTATATATATTTTATGGTTGAAACCTGTTTCTAAATATCAAGCTGATTTCAAACCTTCCCAGGCTGGTGTCTCGCCTCTTCTTCAAAATCAATTTGAAGAACTTGCAAGGAGAAAACCTGGGGATGCGAATGATTCAGGTCCAAATAAAAGGAGAAGGTTGGTCGTTATAGGCCAAGATTGTGTGGAACCACTTCAGGCATTGCGGAGTGCAAGTAATGAGGTAAATGCTGCAATTTTACAACATCCATTTCCATCTCAGGCAATAAATCCTTGGCTTTTGTTCTATGTTTGGATGCGAGGTCACTTTTTCTTGCTGCACTCATTTTTGTTATTTGCACTCGTCTTCTCAGCCACGTTTGGATCTCAAAGGGATTGCAGAAAAGCAGAGGAGTTCAAATGACTTGAGAAGGAAGAGGAAAGAGATGAAAAAACGTATTATCATCCACCCTTGCTTCATTATTCATATACAAAACGATGTTTCTTCTCTTCAACGCGATCACTATTTTTAATCTATGTTGTTCTGCTATGCCACCAGGTTTGCACGAGCAAAGACGAAAGCAAAGGAAAAAGCTGCAGCAACGAGAATGTTAGCTGATGCAATCGAGCTAACCCTTCGTGCTTCATCAGGAAAATGTTGTTCTATCTAAGCTAGATCATTGTCTAACCAACGGGTAATATTGAAGTTTTGATTCTAGTTCATTTTTGTTAGATACAAAGCAGCTAGAATTGGCAACATTTGCATAAATCCAAAGATTATCTCCCACAATTCAAGGTTCTTCTTCATAGAAGAAGAAGAAAAACAGACAGAAGTCGTGATTGCGAAAAACTAAAATAGACTATCCAGCCTCCATTGTACCCCAAATTGGACGAATTTTAATATATACTTATACAGTTGTAGCTTTTTATTCGTATGTGGTTTGATGTGCTTTTGTTGATTTGTACTATGCAAGCATGGTGTCGAAACAAATTGTTACAAACTAGTTCGACGTTATATACCTTTATTCATTAATAAGCAAAAAAAAAGTACTTATTTTCAGGAAATTAATGCGGTAGAAATACTTTTTCTTATTTCTGCAACTTATTAACATAAAAGAAATAACAAAACACGAACATTTGATTATGTGCGTAATTTCTGGATTGTTACTAGAATAAAAATTAAGCAACAAATTCTTCACCATAAAATAAGCAAAATTGATTCTTAATGTTTTGACAAATAGAAGCTCATATCCTACATAAATCAATTTATTAAAGCCTACTTTACACAAATAAAAAGTACAATAAATGAAACAATAAAAATGACAAGAAACTTATAACGGTTATTCTTTTATAGATAATTTATAAAAAAAACTAAAAATTTCATCTATCATTTTACAATATTGATGAAAAATTCAAGGGTTGATTATATGTTATGGCCAACCATAGATTTTTGACATGGTCTTATAAATATTCAGAAAATACATGAGTCGGATGGCCAGTGCTAAAAGTGGATTCGCGTGGCTAAAATGTCATAGATTCGAATTCTGCTGACGTCTCTATAGGTTTGAGTTTGCATAACTGATTTTTCAATATGGTTTACATGAACGTGTGGCACAATAAATGTTTTCAATTATTAATTTGAGTTTATCTATCCAATTATAATTTATAATTATTTTTGAACATTTAATTTGTAATTTTTAAGTTAATGATTAACTTAAGAATTAATGGTAGAGTATGTTCAACTTTGAAGACTTTTGATTTACTAAAAGTTAAAGATTAAAAGTTTACATACCCTAATTATAAAATAATCAATCCTAATAATCAAATATTAACTAAACATTGCAAATAAAATAAAAAATAATTATAACTACTACTATTGAATTAATGAATTGTAATTAATAATTGTAAAATTAAAATAAAATGTCAAAGTTGAAGAAGAAAAAATGAAAAAAAACTACAAATAATTGACGATGAAACATATATAATGGAATACCAAAATATCAATATCCGTCCCATAGAAATCCACTTTATAGTACATTCTATTTAAAAAATAAATAAAATGAAAAGAATATAAAATATATATTTCCATTATATATAAGTGCACGGCAAACGTGTAAGTTATTTCATGCCGTTAATTGAGACCCATCTTAATCAAATCTATTGCTGCGCTCTCGAAACCTCCTCCTTCCTCACCTAAACCTTCAAAAACCAGCAACCAGAACCACCACAAAACTGGGCGGCATCAACCAAAAATAAATAAAAAATACAGAAACCAAAACCAAATTAATGGCAAACAAGATTTATCAACTTAGATCTTCATCAACCCTCCATCATATGGCACTCCAGCTTTCTTGATCCAATCATCCCACTTAAACCTTACCGCCGCGGTGTAGTTCTGAGCCTCTTCAATGTTGGCAAACTTCTGCAGCCCCTTCCACTGCACCCGCTTCGACGTATCGGCCCCGGGGCCGGTGTTATCATACTCGACGTAGTATAGCGTGTCGAGCGCGAATGTCCCCATCCACGGGGCCCACCCTCGGGGTCGATGAACCCCTCGATGTTGGTCTGCATGATGATCGTCCGCGACAGCTCCTTCCAGGGGCGGCCGAGGTAGGCTTTCACGGGCGGGTTGGCCTCGAGGAGGGCCTTCTCGGCCGTGATGGTGCAGCCCTGGACGATGGTGACGCCGGTGAGGTTCTTCTCGGTGCGGCCCTGGGCCGACACCATGCAGGCCTGGTTGGGGCCGGGCTGGCGCACGATGAGGTTGCACTTCTGGAAGACGGCGATGGCGTTGCCGAAGATGAAGTCGACGGTGCCGCTGATCTGGCACTCGCGGTACAGCTGGCGGTGTACGTGGGCGTAGAGGGTGTCTTGGTAGCTGTCCATGTGGACGTTGTAGAAGATGCCCAGGTCGCCAGAGGCGCGCACCGCCACCGCCTGGTGCCCGACGGCCCCCGCGGTGTTCTCCACCCCGATGTCCTTCGCCATGAAGTTCTCGCCGTCCACGCCTGCACAAACCAAATTTGGTTATATCCGACTTCAAAATGTACTAAGGTCGTATGGTTGGAGGTTGGATCCTCCGTTCCACAATTTTAGTAATTTAGGAATAATTGTTCAAAAATAATTGATTACTAATTAATATTTATTTATAATAGTTGAAAATTTAAAATTCTAAATCATATTATTGAATAATCTACCTTAATTAAGGAATAAAAAATATAAGATAAATATATATTCTAACTGGGCATAAATAATTGTAATCCTAACTATTGCATAAGCAAATATAAACACAAGAAATTGAAAGTAATAGGACACAAATAGACGGCTCAAATCCTGTCACTATGTTTTAATTCCCATCAACGAATTCCACTATTAATTTTACTATTTTAATTATATTTATTATAAAAAAAAATTATTAATATAAACTTAATCAATATTTTATAATTAAAATTGAAGGTATACAAATTATACACTCATCAACTATTAACTATAAAATTTTAATTTAATTTAATTTAACTAAAATTCTTTTAATAAATTCTAATTTAATTAATGAATCCTAATTAATCATTAAAAAGTTAAACTAAAATGTAAGAGGATGAAATTGAAGCAAAAACTCGAGGCAAAAAAAAAGCAAGAAACTTAACAATGGAATACAGGTGAGACACTAGAAATGGAATAGAGAATCGCAAAGTGCCAACAGAATAAAATGGAGAATCTAAAGGGCCAAAAAGTGAGTGGAATAAATGATACTCACTTAGAGTTGAGGTATCGTAGGTCTGGAAACCGTTCTTGAAACACTTGTCGCCGGTGATTCTGGTTTTCAACGGCCCCTCTCCGATCATAGTGATGTGGTTGGCGCCCTTGGGAATGAGGACATACTCTTTGTAAACACCCGCCTTTACCAGAATCACGAATGGATCCTTACCCTTCAGCGGCACCGTGTTCACAGCTTCCTGGATGCTCTTGAATTGCCCGCTGCCGTCCTGCGCCACAGTCGCATTCGGCAGCAACGACGTCGTCGGGGCTTGCATGAGCTTCCTCGCATGGCTTCTCACGAAATCCGGCATCCCGCCGCCGCTATCGAAAGTACTGAGGAGCTGCCGTTGCTTCAGGCGCTCGGCGAGCGACCCCAAGTTTTTCGAGACGGATTGGAATGCCTTTTGGAACTCGATCACCATTGCTAGGCCGTTACTCAGCAGCTCGCCGCTGGTTTTCAGCATCTCCTTCACCTGTTGCCCGGTCTTGCCTGTATACCACACAATTTAGCTTGGATCAAGATGAAATACATCCACGAGTAGGGCTGACAATTCATGCACATTAGATCGGGTTATCGTGTTAATATGATAAAATAAAATACGAACATGAAATATTAAGTATATGCTTGACATGATCACCAATATGAAATGATTTGTTCAGATATGGATACGAGCATGACACAAATTAACTTCGTTCGTATTGACACCACGTAGAAAAATAATTTGGAGGAACTAAAATCAAAACTTTCCGACTAGGAAGGGTGATAAAAAAAATCAAAATAAAAAAAAAACCCTGAAATATAAGATAAAAAAATAAGAAAAAAATTGGTGAGGGGTGCTATTTTCCGCCACTGCCTGACATATAAGACACTATAAATCAAACCCTAACAAGCTAGGAAATAAATCATATAATAACATGATACAATCCGGCATGAAGTTATCATATTATATGAAAACGACACGAATCAAATGCAAATATGATATGAAATTATCGTATCTTTATGATCGACATGATAAAGATATAATAAGATTGGACATTACACATTAACTTCGTGTGTATACGCGTCCACAAGTATTAAAACATATAAAAACAATCAACTTTTTGGGAGAATATTGCACGAACGACGACACTGTATAGCAATTCAAAATGTACTGCTACAGGAAGTACGGGCAGATCCATTCGTGTAACAGTGGATAGTTTTTATATATTTTTACAGTAACATGTTATAAAATGATATCCTCTTACTTCTGGTCTTGGCGAATGCATCAATGCAAGTTTCCTTGTTTGTAATTGCGGCACTGAGCCAGACCTTGACATCATCTAGGGCATGATCGATCTTGCTCACGTCGAAACTGTTGACGCTGTCGAACGATCTCCGAACGTCGTCGATGGATCTGCCGAGCACGCGCCCGCACACATCCAAGGCCCCGTTCGTCATCCTGTCCACCTCAGCCGTCTTGTACAAGGTCGTGCTCTTGATGGCCACCTGGATTTCAGCAATGGCGGAGTCGAACGCCGCTTTTATCAGATCTTTGGGTTGGGTTGTTTTTATTAGCACATGTTATATTTGTACTTATGGTATAGTTGACTTAGCTTATTTACGTTGATTTAGATCGCTTAGATTAGGGATTGGTTATTCCTTATTTAGCTCTTATCTCTTGTATATGTATTGATACATTCTCTGGAAATAATATACAGAAACATTATCTCCCTATATTCTCTATACTCTCTATTCTATGGATCTTATCTATTTTGACATGGTATCGAGCGGGCGTAAAACCCGGCTCGATTCATCATCAACCATGCCGGACGAGTCGAGTTCATCCGGATTTCCGGACTCTCTCGCTGAACTTTTACCACCATACTTACCCGACAACAAACCTCCAACCAAAATGATTCCACCCAACTTACTACAACCCAACATTCAACACAAAACACTACTCTTGAAACCTCTGCATCATCCGTCACCATCAAACTTCTGGCGACAATTATGGTGTTTGGGCTCAGTCATGGAGATGTTTATCGGGGAAAGGACGACTCGACCATATCCTTGGTGAGTCGTCTCCACCGTCAGCAGATCCCATTTTCCCCGATGGCAACGAGCGACCTCGCCGTCAAGAGTTGGATCGTCAATTCTATGGATCCAACTCTTGTTGCGTTATTCAGACGCTACCCAACCGCAAAGGCCATGTGGACGCCATAGCGAATACATATTATGACGGGGCCGACAATATGCGGTCTATGAACTCGGCGGCAAAGCGCGCCGACTTCGACAAAATGGTGGATCCTCGAGAATTTTATGTCACTCTACAAAGTTTGTGGCGTGAAATTGATTTCGCGCCCAAACCCCATGGAGTGTAGTAAGGACATAGATACGTATAAACAACTTACGTAAGAGGATCGAGTCTATCAATTTCTCGACGGTCTCGATGATGTCTATGATTCTATCAGCGGGACATCATCAACACGAAGCCCCCGCCCAACACCGGTCGCGATACAATCTCGTCCGACGGAAGTCGGTCGGATTACGATCATGAAGACTCCAACGGGATCGACGATTCCGATCCCGGCATAGGATTGGCTACCGAACCCGATCAAACCCACCACCGGAACATCATTCGGCAAGAACCTAATCGATCGGTGGATAAGAAACATCTCAAGTGCAGCCATTGCCAAGGAAACACCTACGAGACATGCTTCCAATTACACGGCTACCGGAATGGTGGCATGAGCTCCAACGAAAAAAGGCAACCACCGAAAACACCGCGATCGGGCATCGGCAGCGGTTATGCAATCGGCGAGATGAATGGAACCGGATCCATCGATCGCAGACTCATACCACCAGTCCGTGAGCGACCACGGTCGCGGTTGCTCGAGTCACCAAACCGACGGCATAGTCGGAGGTAATTTCGGTGAGGATTTTATTTTGCGGGATCAATTGGGCGGAAGAAGGAAGAAGAAGCGGATCGGTGTACCCAAAAGAACTAACGGGCCAAACCTACCCATTTTTATTTCAAATAAAGGCGGCCCATCTACTTTATTATCTCCGTGCCCACCTTCCTTGACCCATTCCGTCGAACCTCAAATGAGCTCATGATAAAACCGCAGTGGATTCTTGATTCGGTTGCCGATCATATGACTTATTCGAGCAGATATTTCGCACCCAAATACCGGATAAAAATTAATTTTAAATGCCAATGGGATTGCCTATCCGGTCACTTGGGGTGGATCATCAATTTATCTCCTACTTTATCCTCGATAAAGTCCTCGCCGTCCATCTCGTCTCATAAGTTGCTCTCTATTAGCCAGTCACGAAAGCTTTGAACCGCATCGTTTTAATGTTTTCCGATTTTGTCTTATCCGGATATTCGTACGAGGAGATCATTGGGCGTGGTATTGAGAGGGTGGATCTGTACTATGTTGAGGAAGCTATTCAAAGGGATCTACACACTGGCTAGTGGCCGACATGAGGAACAACTTTGGTTGTGGCACCGCCGCTAGGACATCCGTCTATTGGGTATCTAAGACAGCTTTTTCCTAATTTACATGTCAATAGTTACATCTTGCATTGCGGACATGTATTAAAGCCAAAAGTCATCGAACCCATTATCCAAACAGTATGAATAAAGTTACTTTGCCTTTTTCTCTGATTCACTCTGATGTCTGGGGACCAGCCCCTATTAATTCTTTGGGTGGCCATCGTTGGTTTATTCTCTTTATTGATAATTGCACGAGGATGACATGGGTATACTTTCAAGCATAACCGGCGTTCGGATATCTTCATAGCATTCTATGCTATGATTGAACAACAATTCTCCGCCAAAATCCAAGTTCTACGTAGCGATAATGGGGGGGAATTTGTGAATCACTCATTAAAGGAGTTTTTTTCCCAGAAAGGAATAATTCATGAAACCTCATGTTCTTACACACCCCAGCAGAACGGGATAGCAGAACGAAAGAATCGCTATCTTCTGGAAATGGCTCGTGCACTAATGTTTGAAGCTCATGTTCCTAAGCCATATTGGGTCGATGCCATTTCCACAGCCGTTTATCTCATGAATCGCATTCCATCCCGTTTTCTCAAATTTAAAACTCCTATACATGTTCTCTCTACCCACTTTACTATACCTTCTTTTCTGATGCTGCCCCCCCGAATATTTGGTTGTTCCGTTTATGTCCACATACCAAAATTACATCGCACCAAACTCGACCCTTGTGCGGTGAAGTGTATCTTTCTTGGGTATGGCGTGCATCAAAAAGGGTACAAGTGCTATGATCCAGTTGCTCACAAATTCTATGTCACGATGGACGTTGATTTTGTTGAGGACGAATACTTCTTTAACCATTCTGCTCCTCAGGGGGAGAGTAATAATGACGATCAGGAATGGTTAATCTATCAACTACCAGATGAGCATATTCAGGAGCAACAAGAGGCTGAGCAGAGAATAGATCCAGATTCTACACATAATGTACAGTCCTCCACCATTGTGCGGTCATCCAATACCACCGATACCGCCCAATCTCCTACGAATATCCCTGAGGTAAGTATTCCTGAAACAGAAAACTCTGCTCCCATTAACACTACTGGATATACTTTACCTCCCCGCCATAATAGAGGAATTCCTCCTCGAAGATATTGTCCAGATTGTGATGATTGCAGGACTCATTACCCGATTGCTAATCATGTGAAAACAACCGGGCTGGCTGAACCATTACAAACTTTCACCAATGTGCTTTTTTCACATCATGTTCCCAGAAATGCACATGAAGCCTTACAAGATCCCAAGTGGAAGGAGGCAATGGAGCTTGAGCTTGCAGCGTTAGAGAAGAATGAGACATGGCAAATTTGTGATCTTCCAGCGGGAAAGAAACCAGTAGGTTGTAAGTGGGTCTTCTCCATCAAACATAAAGCTGATGGAAGCATTGAGAGATATAAGGCGCGGCTAGTTGCTAAGGGATACACACAAAAGCATGGAATTGATTATGTGGAAACCTTCTCTCCTGTAGCGAAGATTTGTAGCATACGAGTGTTATTTTCGATAGCTGCAAATCTGGATTGGCCACTATACCAGTATGATGTGAAGAACGCCTTTTTACATGGCGATTTGACCAAGGAAATATATATGGAGATGCCACCCGGATATTCCAATAAGAAAGGAAATCAGCAAGTCTGCAAGTTACAAAGATCACTATACGGATTGAAACAGGCATCGAGGGCATGGTTTGGAAAATTCACTGCAGCCATGATGAAATATGAGTATCGCCAGAGTAACGCCGATGATACTCTCTTCTTCAAGCATCAAAACGGGTTAGTAACTCTCCTTATCATCTACGTAGATGATATGATCATTACAGGAAACGATGCGGAGGAGATCAAAGCACTTCAAGAAAATCTTTCGAAGGAGTTCGAGATGAAGAACCTCGGTGGATTAAAGTATTACTTGGGTATTGAAGTGATTAGATCAAACAGAGGCATATTTATCTCTCAGAGGAAGTATGTCTTGGATCTCTTGGCGAAGTTGGGATGCTTGATTGTAGCGGCAGACACGCCTATAGTAGAGAATCACCGACTGGGATTTTTCGGACCAAGTTCCAACAGATAAGGAGCGCTACCGAGCTTGTGGGAAGCGATTTACTTGTCACATACTCGACCCGACATTTCCTATGCAAGAGGAGTATTGAGCCAATTTATGCAAGAGCCGAGCAAGGAGCACATGGACTGTGATGAGGATCTTGAGGTATTTGAAGTCTTCACCGGGAGGGGACTTATGTTTGAGAAAAATAAAGGGCTCGAGATCACAGGATACACTGACGCAGATTGGGCAGGGAATGTCAATGATCGACGTTCCACTTCAGGTTACTTCATATTTGTTGGAGGGAACCTGGTTTCTTGGAAAAGCAAGAAACAGCCCGTTGTGGCATTATCTAGTGCGGAGGCTGAATACCGAGGGATTGCTAAAGGTTTAAAGGAGATATTGTTTGTCAAGCGATTATTGGCTGAGATTGGTTTTCCAATGTCATCGGAAATTCCATTATTTTGTGATAACAAAGCATCGATTAGTATCTCTCAGAATCACATGCAAAGATGACCGTACCAAACACATAGAGATTGATCGACACTTTGTTAGAGAGAATCGGATAAACACTTAATCTCTACCGTTTGTAAAATCGAGGATCACTTGCGGATATCCTTACTAAGGCGGTTGTGGACGAGCATTTCGTGATGCATTGGGCAAGTTGGGTATTCTCGATCCGCCTACCCAACTTGAGGGGAGTATTAGCACATGTTATATTTGTACTTATGGTATAGTTGACTTAGCTTATTTACGTTGATTTAGATCGCTTAGATTAGGGATTGGTTATTCCTTATTTAGCTCTTATCTCTTGTATATGTATTGATACATTCTCTGGAAATAATATACGAAACATTATCTCCCTATATTCTCTATACTCTCTATTCTATGGATCTTATCTATTTTGACAGTTTTGGCGTTGGCGAGGCTCTTCTGGCAGGTGTCCTTGAAGCCGGTGTTGGCGCAGAAAGTCATGACTTCTTTGGACGGGCCTTCCGCTGCCACGGAGGCAATGCACGCCGCTACGAGGACAGAGGCCAGCCAGGCCGCCGCGGTTTCCTTATTGTGTCTATTATGAGCCATCATCGATGTGTGGCTACTTCTTATTTCCTAGCTATTTATTTATTTATGTACTTTGTTGAATTTATGAGTGTAACTCAACCGGAATTGATCAAAGGGGGTCGTATTTATAATTTTATGACGATGTGCAGATGGTTGTTTTTTCTTCTTCTAAAATTAGAAGAAAATTGAGTAAAGGATGGAAATTTCGTGGTAGATCTAGAGAGAGATCATGCATGCGAATTCGTGGACGGGGTGAATCGATGGTTTCAAAGTAGAAGATATCTTTCCTTTTTCTAAGGAACTAAGATTTTCTTTCCCTTTTTTGTTTTATTATTTTCTTCTAAAATCAAATAAATAAATAAATAAGCAAATCAAGCTCTAATTTGTGTTGTTTGTAAAATTAATGATGTAAATAATAATTTTTGAAGTATTAGAATATAAATAAACAGATAAAATAAAAATAATATTAATGACGTGACCTAAATGTGAACTGTGCTCACGAATATGCTCACAAAAGAGAGCGGCATATCATTCCTCCATCTCCTCTCTCTCTCAATATATATATATATATATATATATATATATATATATATATATATATATATCTCTATATAGGGGTTGGTTATGGTGAAAAGTTCTTTAATGTCTGAAAATAGGAATAGTAGCACATCTTTCATATTTGTGTAGCACAATCAAAATTACTATATTGCATATGTTAGTTTAGCACATATTTCATCCATTCGTAGCACATATGCTAAATATATTAGTTTAGCACATCTTTCATTCAAAGTAGCATAAGAAGAGTTATAGTCTTTGCATAATAATCCGTGTAGCACACAAAATACAAAATCAGAAGACACCGAAAATTAAATCTCAACCATTGATATAGCAAATCAAAGGCCCGATTCATTCATATTTCCTACCAAATTATCCTTTCCTACCTGATCCATCTCCTATATATATATATATAGGGGTTGGTTATAGAGAGAACCACCTCTTAGATAAGAACTAAGAACCAATAACTACCGTTAGATTAAGTAAGATCGGACGACACATAATTATTTAATGATAAAAATAGCCAAATCCTAAATTTTCGTTATTTGGATATTCCACATTCTATTTTTCGTTGTTCATATAATTCATGTTGTTATGCATATAATCATAGTTCTTGTGCATGCTATTCATTCCAATTCATTGTTATGTTCATGTAATTCATGGTGTTATGCATATAATAGTAGTAATTATGCATACGAGAATAATTACGAAAATCAATATACAAATCCTTGATTTTAGGGCTAAACGGTTATCATTAAATTATGAGGATAATTAACTATTTATAATTAATCTTGACCATTATATTATAAAATGAATGGACCACATTAGTTCTTAGTTCTCAAAAAGTTGGAGTTCTCATTTGATCCACTCATATATATATATATATATATATATATATATATATATATTAATTGGTTATTGTAAAATCATTCTTAACCTATAAACTACGAACTCTTGAAATCGTCTGAATTCGTCGTAAAAGCATCTTCGTTGTGTAAGTGTCTGGATTCAGAAAAGTAAAAATCCATCTCTCATGAGATTTGAACCTAAGCGTTTGAATCCATCAAGTAATGTGATGAATTCACCGCAGATCTTCACAAATTAAGGGTTAAAAATAGAATTTTATTTTATACTTTAAGATTGATTTGTATTTGATCTCATATATATATATATATATATATATATATATATATTGAATTTTCAGAGATTGTTTAATTTTAGATTATATACAATCATTTCATTCTCTATTTTTTAAATTGGTTAGATTACTCTTTGTTACTATTGATTTGGTTATATTACTTCAAAATAATTAAGATTAATAAATAAGTATGTAATTGCATTCACAATTTGATCAAATGCTTTACTTTGATAAAGTGTGAAATGCGAAAAATATCGCTATATATGTGCGTGTGTTGATCTAGTGGTTAATGCATGAGATCAAAAGTCTCGAGCTTGAATATCGTAGTGTGAGCTTTAAATTTTTTGTATTAATCGATGAAAAAAAAATATTATTGTGCATGAAACTTTTTTGTGAAATTATAGATTCTTTTTACTTTTAGAGGGTGGTGCTTAAAAGGGTTGTTTGGATAGAACCAGTTGCAGCAAATTAATTTTAACACTATTTTAAGTTTGACTTTGTTTTTTATTTGCCACCCACTTGCACTGTTTTTGCATTTTAATTTTTAGTTTTTAATGAAATAGAAACTTTTTTTATAGATGATTTGTGCTTTTTTTAGGATAATTGCAAAAGATCACAAACTTAAACTTATTTTATATTTTAAATTTTACTTTCAAACATTTGCAAACAAATACAAAATCTTGTACATTTTACAATTGGGACTTTCCCAATTTTTCGACGATTGAAAAATTGACATGGACATCAACATAGACCAAAATTGACAAGAAAGAAGCTAGCTTGGCCTAAACTGGCATCATTCATTGTGCAATTCCAAATGTCACAAGTTCGATCCTAGTCATTTTTAGTCAATTTGTCATTTTTCAGATCGATTCTGGTCTAATCTGAATTCCATGCATGTTATTTTTCTGGTCGATTCTAGTCCAATTTGACATCATATCATTTTTTTTTTATTTTTTTTGCTGAGTTAAATTATCCAAAATTTTGTTAAAATTATGTTAATCATTTAGTGGACAGTTAATGGCTTAATGCAAATTAGTAAATACGCGGGACTACAATTCCATAAAATAAATCTCATCCAATCTGAAACCACAATTTAATCATTTTTAGTGGATATATATTAATTCAAAAATTTAAATACTTTTGACCCCATTTCGAAAAGAGGACCATATTAATGAAGTACATAAATTGTACTAATTCATCCAAAGTGAAGATATTAATTCCTATTTTATTTTTCAACTAACAAACAAAAAAACAAACTAAAGGGAGCGGAATCTCATCGCCACCAACAACTCAAAAAAAACTAGAAACAAATCCCAAATTCCACAAAACAAATCCAAAATGAAGAACTTACTTAGGCAGCATCCCACCAACATACGGAACTCCAGTTTTCTTGATCCAGTCATCATAAACATATACTTTCTGAGCCGTGAAGCCATCCGCAAGCTCCGCCGTCATCTTCTGAATACCCTTCCACGTGACCCGCTTGGACAGATCCGAGCCGGGCCGGTGTTGGCCCACTCGCCGTAGTAGAGCGTGTCGAGCGCGAAGGTCCCCGCCCACGGTGCCCACCCGGTCGGCTGGATGAAGCCGTCGATGTTGGTCTGCATGATGATGGTCCTGGAGAACTCCTTCCAGGGGCGGCCGAGGTAGGCCTCGTGCGGGGCTTGGCGTCGAGGAAGGCCTTCTCGGCGGTGATGGTGCCGCCCTGGATGACAACGGCGCCGTCGCTCTTCTTTTCCTTGCGGCCCTGCGCGGTCATCATGCAGGCCTGTTGGGGAGGGCTTGCGCACCACGATGTTGCAGTTCTGAAGATGGCCTTGGCGTCGCCAAAGATGAAGTCGATGGTGCCGCTGATGCGGCAGTCACGGTAGAACTGGCGGTAGCTGTGGGAGTAGAGGGTGTCCTGGAACCCGTCAAAGTGCACGTTGTGGAACACGCCCATGTCGCCGTTGATACGCAACGCCACCGCCTGGCTCTCCGGGGCCGTGTTCTCGATCGCAATGTCCTTCGCCATGAACCCTTCTCCTTGAACGGCTGCAGCAGGGGAAGTTTACGAAAATTGTAAGATTTTGCATGATGATTTCCATAAGCAAAATTTGGTAGATTTTTGAATTCCAATGGCATGTATCTTCGGATAGTCAACAAGTGTTGAACGAGTTTTAAAATCTATCAAATTTTGCTTATGGAAGTTCATGAAAATGGTAAAATTTTGCATAACCATTTCAATAAGTAAAATTTGGTAGATTTTAGAATCCCCATAACAAGTATGCTCGAATAGTCAACAAGTGTCAAGTGAATTCGAAAAATCTATCAAATAATGTTTATGGGAAGTTCATGAAAATGGTACAATTTTGCATGGCATTTTTTATAATTAAAATTTGATAGATTTTTAAATTTTCTTCTGTAAATGCAATAGAAAACGTTGCATAATTCTGCAATTGAGGATTTGCCACGCATTAGGCTTGGGCAAACCAGAAATCTAGACAATTTTGTTTCAAAGTATCGTGAATTTCCCTAAAAAAAGAGTAAATTTTTCATTTTTATTTGGCAATGCAACAAGTAGAATGACTATAAAATAGAATAAAAATGGAACAGGAAAGGATATACTGACTTAGAGTTGCAGAGTGGAAAGTCGGAAAACCATCTTTGAAACACTTCTTGCCGGTAATTCTTGTCTTCAACGGCCCCTCTCCGATGAGAGCGACGTTGTTCATGCCCTTGGGTACGAGGACGTACTCCTTATAAAGACCGGCTTTCACGAAAACCACAAATGGTTTATTACTCTTCGGGGGCAAGGTCTTGAGGGCGTCGTTGATGGTCTTGAACTGGCCGCTGCCGTCTTGCGCTACCGTCGCATCCGGCTTCAACTCCGCCTGGCCGGGGGCTGCCATCAGCCTCCTCGCGTGCACGTCGATGAAATCGGGGATTTCTTCGTCACCTTCATCAAGGAGCTGTCTTTTTTTCTCGCCTCCGCCGCCGCCGCCTGTGAGGGCGCTGATGCCGTCGGCGATTTTCCCAAAATCAATCGACGAGAAAATCTTTTGCAGTTCGGAGATCATTGCTAGACCATTACTCAACAACTCGCTGGAAGTTTTCAGAAGCACCTTCACCTTCTCCCCTGTATCGCCTGCCACACAAGACAACCATAAAAATTGCTCGCGGTAGGCCTCGGTGACGTAAAATAGCGATTAAAATCTTTTATATTCCATTATCAAAGTTGCTATTTTAATAATATTTATTTAAGAATAAAATTTGTTACAATATAAAAATTATAATTAACATCTATAACAAAAGTGGAAGTTTTAAAAGTAATTAACAAAAATAAAATCAATTATTAACTAGTGAAACTTAATTAAAGACTAAAAATGGTTATATACTCTAATTAGATATGATAAACCTTAATTAGTAATTACAAAATTAAACTAAAACACAATAAATTGAAATTGAAAAAGAAAAAGAAAAAAAAGTAAAAAGTTGTACACAACGGGAGACCATAAAATGGAACACTGTATTCCAAGTGATAAAATAGTGTGTGCTACGTACCTAAAAGTAATAAATTTATGTATATATATATATAGATATATATATATAGATAGCCGTTTCATCATTTTCAAGAATTTTAGGTCAAGAGGATTATGATTTTATATCAAATTAATAACACACACACACACACATATATATATATAAATATATAAATTAGTTCATTATTATTAGAAATTAAAAATGAATAAATTATAACCATATAAAAGTTTATAAAAACACAGAATTCTAACTAACTAGCTAGCTAGCTATATGGTAGGTGCGAGTTGCGACGCACATAAAAGTTACGATACCTGTGGTGTTCTGGAAGGCATCAATGCAAGTCTCCTTGTGCGCAACTGTCGCGCTGAGCCAGTTCCTGAGATCGGCGATGTTGTAGTTCAGCTTCCCGTTTTCGATCTTATCGACCTTGTCGAACGACCTTCGGAGATCAAAAATGGCGGTGTTGAGCACCTCCTCGCACACCCCCAGCGCCTTCTGCGTCATCGGGTCCGACTTCACCTTCTTGTAGGCCGCCGAGTTCTTGATGGCGCTCTGCAGCTCCGTCACGGCCGCGTTGAACGCCGCCTTTATGAGGTCCTTGGGCTGGGTACCGTTGGCCTTGGCGAGGCTCTTCTGGCAGGTCTCCTTGTAGTCGGTGCCGGCGCAGAATTTGGAAACGTCTCCGGATTCGCCGCCGCCTTTTGGGGCGTCTTCGGCGGCGGTTGCCGCGGTGGCCATGAACGCCGCCAGTAGGAGGGCGGCGAGGGCCGCCGCCGCCGTTAACTTGTTCCTTGTATCGGCCATCTGTTTTTTTGGCTGTTTTCTAATGTATGTGCTGATTATTGTTTTATTTGTTTATTTACTTTATTGGTAGAGCTCATTATTTATTTTGCTCTGAACGATGAATGAATTGGGAGAGATGAAAGGGGATATATATATATTGCTACTTCTAAATTTAGGAGCTCAAGTGAAGGAAGACCGTTGGAAATTGTGTGGTAGAGCGACATGCATGCAAATTTAAGGGCCACAAGTAAATGTTTTGGTTATTGACTCAGCTTTATTTATTTGTGTTATATGCATTTAAAATATTTCTTGAATTTTACTACTGTCTTAAATATTTAAAAATGTATTTATTAATCGAAATCGGAATTAGAGGATGTATTTTGAAATAGAGGTTGTTGCAGCTTGTATTCCATTGACGTGATTAAAAATTTGTATAAAGTTAGTTATGGTAGGATTTAATACAACTTAGACAAAAAAACTTGGGTGAGCTCCGTCTCACCGTGAGCTCACCCTTATTTTTTGTTAAAATAATTATATATTAATTATGATGAATAAGGATAATTAGGTTTTATTAATTTATAATTATAATTTATTAATTCATAATTAAAGTTCATTAATTCAAAATTAGGATTTATTATTCAAAATTATGGTTTATTAATTCAGGGTTTTTATTCAAATTAATATTTATTAATTCATAATTAGGGTTTATTAATTTACATTTAGGGTTTATTAATATAATTAGAATTTATTAATATTATTAATTAATTAATCAATTAATTAATTAGGGTTTAGGTAATTAATTAATTAGGGTGGTCTCACTGTACGCGCGCGCGCACAGGATACCACCCCATACACATACATATTTTTCCCAACAGAAATAGAAGAAGGGTGGGAACTGGGAACATATATCGTTTCCCTGTCTTAATTGTTTTTTTTATTATTATTATTATGCTTTGCACCACTTGTTCTTTACTCTTATTCTTTTCGCTATTTATGTTCGTATTATGTAAATTACCATTATTTATTTATAATTGAATTATGATCATATTTACATTATATTGATATTGCTTTGTTCTCTTTAAATGAATGTTTCATGCTACTATTTGTGTTTGAATTTATCTTCTTCTTTTTTGTCCATGGGAATCCCAACCACTACCTTCGAGTTCAGACCTAGAGAGACGTTGGTGGAATTCAAATCTAAAACCTTTAGCTTCAAGAACACCCTACATAATCCCTCAGCGGACTTTAATTTATCTTCTAATAGTATGCTCTGCTGCCACAGGCCAACAGTGAACCAACCTCAATTCAGGTCTTGCTCAGAAATGTGCACCACAAAGTGAAGAATTTGAAATTCAGCCGCCGCTGCCAAACATTTTGCTCATTCAAATCCAAGCATACTTAGATTTCAACCACAAGCCAAGAACAACCTAAGGTGAAAAGTTACTTTCAACTAAATATATCTCAACCCACAAAACTTACACTGGTCTAACTACATCATCTGGCAATGCCTTAATCACGATTCACAATAACCTAATTCAAGCATTTCATGCTGAAAACTACTCAGATTTGTTCGATAAAAGGGAAAATAGCACTGAAATGTACAACAGCAGAATCCACATCACGAGATGACAACACAGTTCAATTAAACTGCTACCAATTCTTACCCCATAGAGAACATCCCCCTCAACATGGATCCAAGAAACTATGAGGCTCTGTTGAATTGTGCGTGCTATAAACTACTTCTTTGATCACCAATCGCAGCAAACAAAATCTTGAGTTTCCACTTTGATCAAAACATCTCTAAGTTCATCAAATCAGGCTGCCTCACTCTACTTGACTTGCGCAATTTGGAAATGCATCTCGACGTCCTTCTCAAATGAGCTTTTCAACTGATAATCCGTTGCCACAACCACTTATAGGTGACACAACAAATTAATCAGGCAAGAATTCAAACAGACAACTTTTCATTGACATCAAGGCTACTCTCAATTTCACCAACATCATCTCTACTCGAAACCTTAGCAGTCATCACCTGCATTTCTTGCTCGAGATCATGGACCTTGTCAGTCATGCCCTCCTTTCTATATGCATCCATCATTATAGAGTAAGTTGTGGAATCTGATTTGCATAACTTATCCTTCATTCTCTTGAAAACTCTCTCCATCTCCATCAAATCCTCTGCCTTGGAGCAAGCATGTAACACTGCATTGAAGAAAGAGGTATTCTCAGGTATCTCCAACCTCCCCGCCAACTGAACGCTGCTGATAACCTTATGAAAGAGGCCGGCATTGGCATAACCTCGGATGAGACAACAGAAGGTCTTGGTGTCTGCCTTAATGCCTTCAGCGCGCATCTGATCAAACGTGTACTCCATGTGCTTTGCATCACCAACGTCAGAAAATGCCTCGATCACGTTGTTATAGGTCGAGGTTGTCCAAGGAAATGCAAGCCTGCGCATGTGCTCCATCACAGACGACATCTTATCATACATCCTCTTCTTCCCATAAGCACCAATCAGGATGTTGAAAGTGCGCGTTTCTGGCTCTATTCCAAAGTCGCGGAACTTCTCATACCACCTCTCCATCATCTCAATCTGACCATCATTTCCAAACAAGCTAATGATGGTATTCATAGTCCATACATCAGGTATGCTCGTCTCACTTTCGAGCATCCTGGTTAGAACATTCTCCATATCCTCATACCTCCCGCCTTGCCATAACCACTGAGAACTATGTTTTGTGTAACAGTGTTTGGAGTAATCCATCTTTGAGCCATTTCATCGTAGAGGACTCGACCAGGTCGAAACGAGCAACATCGACACAGGCTTTGATGAGTATACTGTATGTGTAGACATCAGGCTGGCAATGAGGAAGAACCTTCATTTGTTCCAGAAAGGAAAATGCTTTATCAATCAAATTGCTGCGACAACAAGCACCAAGCAATGCAGTGTAGAGCTGAGCGGTTGGTTCCAGACCTTCTTCAAGCATTTCATCAAACAGTTGGCAAGCTTGACCAGGTTGTCCGCATCTCCCGAGAAGAACAATGAGCTTCATATATGTCCCTTCTTTTGGTTGATAAAAAGGTTGCGCCTTTAACATCTCAAACACCTAAAAGATCGGGGAACCATCATTGATTAAGAGGATTTGATGAAATGTTGTTTGTTTTCCGGAAAAATTTAGAAATACATAGTTAAATAAGAACCTGAAGGGCTCGGAGCCACTGTTTTTTTTCAATGGCATCGGAGAGAGATTCGGTGACAGTGTTAGCCCATCCTTTGGCATTGTTCTTATTATCCAGCTTTTTCTTGATGTTTTTGATAGGGGTTCTCCTTTTGGATAGCTGCGTGGTGGAGGTTTGTATTTGAGCAGGATATTCACCGGCCTTCCAGTGCTTCTTCTTGGGCAAGTCGGATGTCGATGATGCAGGAGTGCCAGCGGCGGAGCAAAGCACATGGAATCTGCGGAGTGGCGGAGCTGCGGTGGTAGGAAGAGGGGACGGGACGAAGGAGGGGGAGAACGAGAGTTGAAACGGAGCAGCCATTAACTATTTTACTTGCATTCAAAAATGGAGAATGGAGATTGATCGAAACAGAGATGGATTGGATTGGGAGGAGAATACCTAGTCCGATTGAGAAGATATTTGGAAAAGGGAACTCCGAAATTGGATAAGTCTGAGAGAGAGAGACAGTGGACCAAGCTTTGCAAAAAGCGTTCTTGTATTTAATTAAAAAAGCGTAGAGTAACCCAAAAAAGTATTACATAATATCCTAATTTTATTTTTTTATATAATGTGGAACTCTTAGTAGCTACTTAGGGTGCACACTGGATAAATCCCACATTTCTATGTAATAAGAAACTACAAACCACACACAGACAGTGGCCGTCTTGAAAACCAGGCATTTATTCACTCTCACTAGAGACGTTTGGTGGATTCGAATCTATGATCACATTTTACATTTAATAATAATAATAATATGCGTCCAAAAAGATATATGACGAAAATGGTATGTTTTAGAGTGCGTTTTTCTACTTAATTTATAAAATGGGTGATTCTATTAATAGCCCATACTTTACTCTCTATAGTCCCCTATTTCAAATAATTATAAATCTATTACTTTACTCTAAATTATTGACATCTTTATCATACACAGGTGGCCCTTAGGTTGAATGGGCTGTCTTCAATGACCAAGTTTGGATCTTTTATCTAAATGGGCTTCTTAGAATACCTTGGCCTAACTCATTTTCAATTTATTAAGTATCTGAGTAAGGCTATGAATAGTTTAATATTATTATTATTTTTATAAAAAAAAAAAAAAAAAAACATAGTTCGTTTGAGTTCTCATTACTATCATTTTCAGGAAACCGTAGATGTAAGCTTTCAAGTTATGAAGAGGCAACAAACTCCATCACCACATTCTCATCTTGTTCTAAAAACAATCTTATATCGTACCTTAGGCTACATGTAACCACAATCGGTCACGGCCAAAAATTCTAGGAGACAAGAAAATTTATTTTAGAAAAATAAAAGTAAAAATTAGTTTGTATAAAATAAGTCATGCAATTGGTTGACAGACCAATTGATGACACAATTCTCTCAATTCCATTTTCATGTTCACCACTCTATTAAATTGAGTTATAGGTCGTTAAAGTATAAGGGGACGGTTGACATGCAGGAATGGAATGAGAATGGAATGGTGATTCTAGCGTCCATTCCCATTCAGATGGTGAGAAGATTTTTACGTCGTGAATCACCATTCCGAAGGAATCTTATTACCATGAACATGAGATTAGTCATTCCTACCTCCCCATGGTATTAGCTATTACCATGAATATGGGATTAACCAAATTTATTTATTTATTCTGAAAATTTATTTTTATTTATTTTTATCTAGTAAAATTAATAATAATAAAATAATAATAATAATATTTATGATAATAAATAAATAGTAGTTATTAATAATAAATAATTTAATATAATAATAGTGATAAAAATATAATTATTAATAATATTAACATAATAAATAACAATAAATACAATAAATAATTATATTAAAATAATAATATTATTGATAAACATATAATAATAATAATAATAATAATAATAAATACTATTAGAAATTAATAATAATATTGACATAAAAATTATAATTAATACCAATAAATATTATATTAAAATATTATTATTAATTAATTAATTATGATAATAAATAAATAGTAGTTATTAATAATAAATAATTATAATATAATAATAGTGATAAAAATTATAGTAATTAATAATATTAACATAATAAATAATAATTAATACAATAAATAATTATATAATAATAATAATAATAATAATAATAATAATAATAAATACTAGTAATAATAATATTAATAATATTCCTAAGTAATTATATTAGAATAATATTAATAATAATAATTAATTAATTAATAATAATAGTAATAATATTCCTAACTAATAATAATAATTAGTAATAATAATTAATTATTATTATTGATATTATTATTATTATTAATTAGTATTAATAATATTCCTAAATATTAATACTAATTATTATTGTTATTATTATTATTATTATTATTATTATTATTATTATTATTATTATTATTATTATTATTACGATAATAATAACATAAATTATAAAATCAAAATTATTTTATTTGTTTTATTCATTCATATTCGTTCATTCAGCATACATACCAAAGTATAGAATCACATATTTCATTCCATTCCATTCTATCATCATTTCATTCCAAAGTTCATTCCATCTTTATCCAATTTCATTCATGCGTACCAACCGTCACCTAAAAGTTATGGAATATGGAATCGAATTGGATGATAGAAAGTTGGGTATGTGGAAGAAATAAAATCATTTTTATTATTATTAAAGGTTGGGTTAAGTTGCCGATTAAATGTAGTTTGATAGAGTTAATAACTATTTTGTGTTGTTTGTTGTCACCATAATTTACAACCTGGTATGACTAATTAATTTAGCAAATCTATAAATATACGATTCTCAGAATCAAATCATCATATTCTATGTATCAAAATATTCTAACACCATTACGACTCAGACCCCTGTCAGAGTCTCTGAGACTACCTTTTTGTCCAACAAAACCAACCAGGTTGGATGGGTTGATTATTAAAAGAAAAGATAAAAGACTTATAAAATACAATGAACCAATCAATCATTGTGAGTTTTTTTAAAAAAACTCACCACATGGTCGCATCTTGCAATCAAAATGTCTCCATCCCATTGGTTGTTAGAATTTTTGTATTAAAATAAGATTATGATATTTCTTATATATTATATAAAATAAAAATAAAAAATACTAAAATTCAGATTATTTCGTTTTCTATAAATTGAGACCAAATTTGATATATGTATACATACTAAAATTCTCTCATTTTTATACCTATAATACCAATTTCTCTGTAAAATATCTATTTTTCCTATAATTTAAGTTTATTTTAATCAGTTTTATTTAAAATAATTATATTAAGATTAAAAAATAAAATATTAATTATAATGTAGTGGTTGGATGGTTGTAGTAGATACTAGAGAGGGATAAACCACCAAAAACTAATCACTACAAAAAAAACAATCGAATAGCGACATAAAATTATGTCGATATACTTTACAAATCCATCACTAAAATTTTTTAATGATGGAATTACTACGAAAATATTCTGAATCTAGAATCATGGTCGCTAAGCAAGATTAACAACAAATTAAGTTATGTCACTGAACTAGCGAAGGATCAGAAATTGTAATAGCTGTCGCAAAAACTAGGTCACCTTCCGTAGTTGATTAGTAATGGAATTGAGATTAATTTTTTGGCGCTAACAACGACGGATACAATTCCATCGCTAATTTTAATGTTCTCGATTTTGAGTTTTCCATCGTTAATCCGTCGTTTTTTATTTTATTTAAAATGGGCATTTTAAACCAAAATAATTATAAAATCTGTTCAAACAGCAAATTCATCTTTAAAATGCTAAAATAAAAATTTCAGCAAAATATGCACCAATTTTAAAACACAAACATAACATAAGATAATTTACAAACGTAATCCATAACACAACATAATCAACAAATACAATCCATAAGATAATCCATAAATAAACATAACATAATCCATAACCAAATTCTAATATATATCTAATATGCGATTATGCTACAAGTCAATGATAATCAACCAGATGAAGATAGTGAATGTCCTGTACTGTTAGTGGAATCCGAGCTCGACATGAACCGTTGGAAAGCCTCTTATTGAGTGCGGAATTGAGCTTTCAAATGCCTGCTTTTGTACCTCATCTTGCGCCCTCATATGAGCCTCAGTTTTCTCCTTATATTCCCGACGCTGAGCTTCCATTTTTTCTTCGTATTCCTTATGTTGTTGTCTCTCCCACCAGAGTTTCTCCTCCACCTCTATCAACTCATGAAGCTCTGTGCAAGAGAACCTGCACCAAGCAATCTCTTCTTCTTCGAGGGGCCTCCTAGGACTTACTTGATGATCTCAGTCCTATCTATCTGCGGCACTTCATCTGTGTCAGGAACAGGCTGGCTCAATGTCTGAAAATTGTCTTTAACTTGCATCTATAAATAAATCCACTTAAGATTATGTAGTTAATAATTCTAGCTACGTCTTTTGATTTGAAGATACTTACACCAATACTATGAGACTTTTGAAATTAATCTAACAGCAGTAAGCACCATGATGTTTCCAGAGTTACATTAAAACAGAAGGAAGCAACACATATCAGGTTTCATAGAAAAAAAACCCATCCAAGGCACATGATAGATGGTATGAAGACAGTAACGACATTTAGAAAGGTCTGCGTATTAAGCACTATTTTTAACCAAATGGATCAAAATTTAACTTCATCTGGGAAACTTGATTCAATTGACTTGTCGTTCTCTGATACTTCTGTAGCATGACAAGTCTCTGGAGCCTTAGACTTGTTCACCTAAGACAATAATTGCATTTAATATGTTAGTGAGGAAGGCTAAAGCTATTCTAGATAAATGAAAAGACCATCAAATGTGACATTCACCTTGGAGGTTTAGGACTTCAGGCCATTAAGTTTGTGACATTCACAAGATGTATACAATATTTCATGTCTTCTTTTAGTTTATCAGTTTCCATTAAAAAAAAGCTTATGGTATCTGCAAGCAACTTGTATCTTGTTTCTAGCCATTCCACAACCACAATATTCATTAACTCATGACATCACATAATCACCTAGATAAGTAGATGTAAGCTCTTTGATTCAGATTAAGTAAAGTTATGGTTTTAAGACCCTCAATTAAGCACAAATCCCCCATAGGCTCCTGGGCCACCTCTTTTACAGGACAAACACAAAAAAACAATAGCTCCTACTCATATAAACATTGAATCAAAAATGAAAAAAAAAATAAAAAATAAATAAAGACAAAAATCAATTTGTATGAAGACAGACTACATCACATCCACCGAAATTTCCAGATAGTTATTTAAAAAAAAAAAAACTCTGTTCATTTTTCTTCCCATCACCTACATATGACATCATACTGCATATTCTCAATAGAAGCAAGCAGTGCAATTCACTCACATTTAGCCAAGAAAACATCAAGATTCAAACACAATTAGCACGAAAACTCCCAACAGAAACACAACCTTGCCAACAGAATCTGTAATGACAAAATATTTGAACCCTAAATTTAATACATACGCATACAATACACAAAGATAAACACACACAGAATGAGTTGTACCTTTAAAGCAGCACTGCAGCAGCCACATAGGTGTAGAGAGAGAGAGAGAGAGAGGGCGAGGGGAGGAGGGAGGGAGAGGTGAGGGAGGAATGGGAACGGGATTTTCACGGCTGGTACAGCTCACCAGTCGCCAACCATACATCAACAACACTGCCATTTTCTTTAATTTTGTAACTAGTTGACTAAGAAAACATCTTTATTTGCTAAATCTGTAATTTATCTTGGTTGGATTCTGTCACTATACGCTACCAGACAAACGAGAATACTGACTAAGAAAACATCTTTATTTGCTAAATCTATAATTTATAGAAATTTCTTTCCATTTTCAGACTCACTAATCACTATACTTCTTCCCGAAAGCCTCCAAAAGAAAAAAGAAAAAAAAGAACTTACCTTGTATAGTAACTGACTGCGGCGAAGCAAGACGGCGGAGACGCGACGGCGTGGCACAGCAGTCTAGGGTTGGGGCAGACGGCGTGGAATAGCAGCTGTAGCGGTGGTGATAGAGCCGAAATACGGTTGCGGTAGAGGCGAATTACGGCTGGTAGAGGCGAATTACGGCTGCGTCGCCGGAAGCGCCGCGGTGGTGGTGAGCGAAAGGGTAATAGAGAAAGAGGGGGAAGTTCGAATGATTTGGGAAAATTATCAGAAAGGGAATATATTCACTGCAACAATATAATTGAAACTCATAAATCCATTATTAACTTGAAATTTTCTAACTATGGATAAATCCGTAACTAATATTTTTGTAAAATAAATAAATAATTTTAACTATGAATTTTTTTTCCATCGTAGATATCAACAACGACATGTTCCGTCGTTAAGTCCTTTGCAAATTTACTTATCGTCGTTAGTACATCACAAATTCCTTATTACATTCAAATAGTATTATCAATCGCAACTCCGTTGCAGATCCATCATTATTTAACAACGGAACATGTTCTGTTGTTGATTCCGTCGTTTTTCGGTTATTTTTTTTGTAGTGAATATGGTTGCATTAAGAGAAAGATCGTGTATATGGGAAAGATAGAAATTAATTAAATATTAAGAATGTTGGTTGCATGGGTTGTTAGGGATAAACGTAATCTAAATTTAGTTCTAGCGCTTGTTTAGTTTGATCGAATTTTATTGAAGTCGTGGAATCTTTTGATACATGTTCTAACTCACACCCATTCACATGTACATTCACACGCACCAAAGAAGTATGAATTTAATGTGAATTAATGCGAAAAGGTTTACTAGGTTTTTTCATAATATATACTCCCTTCGTCTCATCCAAGATGACTCGCTTTTCTTTTTTGGTCTCACCCAAGACAAGACGCTTCCTTATTGGAAATAATTATCTCTTCAAAAGTTGTGGACCTACCTACTTTTTATCACTTTATTCACTTTATACCATTCACCTAAATAACTGTCTTAGAAAAGAAAGGAAATGTCTTGGGTGGGACGGAGGAGTACTTTGTAAGTAGGGATGGTCTCTGAGAACCACACCTAATTAATAAATGAATTAGTTATTATGATTTAATTAATCCCTATTAAGATTTAATTAATTCAAATAAGACTAAATGAATTTTGATTGTTATTAATAAACCTTAATTTATAATTAATAAATTATAATTAAAATTTGTTAACCCTAATTAATTTTATTATAGAAAAGAACTTATACAAATTTTTGTCTTATTAGTATAATATAAATATAAAACATATCAATTCAAAGTGTTTTACACATGATATGGAGTATATTTGATATATTCTGGATGTATCCGTGGAATTTTATATATTTATGGACTTTACTAATGGTATAATTAAGTATATAGAAGGTTTTCAGTGTGGAATTTTATATATTTAAGGACTCTAGTAATGGTTTAATTAAGCATATAGAAGATTTTCAGTGTTATTCTTTAGGTTTTTACCCTCAATGATGTTAACAAATCTTGACTATATAGAAGTGTTTGCCGTGTGATTTTCTTTGGAGACACATTTCGATGTATTTGTCCTAGCTAAATTCTAATTGTAAATAATAAATCAAATCAACAAATTTCAATTGGGAATTATAAAACCCTAATAAAAAATTAATAAATTTTAGTTAAAGTAAATGCACCATGTCTTCGAATGTATACAAGTTTGAGCTCTATCCATTGCTATTGAGTTATCTCATTTGTCTATTGCTTTTTTTAATACAGGTCGCGTCACGGTGAACTCGAACCCGAGACTTTTGGCCTCAAGCATTAACCACTCTACCACTAGGTCAACACACGCACACCTCATTTGTCTATTGTATTACCAATATAACGTCACTTTGACGATTATGGCTTAGTGGTGAAATGATTACTCCTCGTTATGACTTAATCCGAATTCCATCAAAACCCGTATAGCTTGCAGTGCATTGCATTGCGCGGTAGCAAAGATTTTCAATTGGTAGGCTATTGTATAGTAGATTGCAGGTTCCAACGGAATCATAGAATATATCATTGTTACAAAAAGAAAAAATCAATGACGATTTAGTTATAAATTAGTTAAGCAGATTGTATGTGTATATAGATATAAAGAACAAATATACTACGTAAATTTAATGTTAGTGGTGCCATATAAGATACTCTAAACGTCTTATCCATAGTCTATAGATATATATGGAAGATGTTTATATTGTAAATAACGTATGAATCGTTAAAGATTTATTTAGATTAGATTAGATATATAAAATTAATTTAATATAATCCAACGTTTATTTTTAAGGATTAATATTTGATAATATTCAAAAGCTTTAGATTATTTCAAATCTTTGGTTTACTCCCCATTGATTTTAATCCAGCCTCTACGTGTGGGATTGGAGAAATCCTCCAAACAAAGAATAAATTATTTATCTCAATTCTAATCTTCATTAATCTCTTGTAGTACACAGATGATTGGTGAATAAAAATTATTTTATCATATATGTAGTCCATCAAATATTCAATCATTCAAAATACTATTAATAAACATCCCCTAAAAATATACTTCCTATGTATTTTACAAGTGTCATATTGACACTTCTTTCTTGTTTTGAATAAGTAATTTACTTCGTAATTTGAAAATAAATTTATGATAAGTTCTTATTTTAATATTATTTACTATTCTTGGAATTTGGTATTTAGTTGTGTATATCCATTTATTATGGTAGTTAAAAAAGTTATAATTTTTTTTAATATGTATAATTCGATAGGGTTGAAAATACTTAAAAGAAAACAGATGGAGTATAAGCTTTAATAGCTGTATATTGGTGTAATCTTTTCGAGAAAATCCAATTCAAGGGGTCGGAACTAGGAAGTCAATGTCAACTGCTTTCCGTATTCAAGAAATAAAATGAATAATTTAAATGAAATCAAACAAAATAACACAAAGGAAAAGTCTCGTTCCATAATTCAAAATTAAACTCCAGACCAAATAACAAATCTACCCCCAATTACCTCTCTAATCTAACACAGATCAACAAAGAAACGTCCAAATTGACGCCTCCTTTCTCTCTTTATATAGCCCCCTTCGGATCCAAATCCCCTCCGTATTCTCAAATTACGTACATGTGTATATATAGATAATCTCTCTCTTCCTTTCTCTCTCTAAAAAGCCATGAGTTCCCCTAGCTGCTCCGCCGAGCAGCTGGCGCCGCTCTTCGGCCCCAACGCCACGAACGCCGCCGCCGCTGCCCAGTACATCTGCGGCCAGTTCGAGGCCGTCGGCGACAGGTTCACCGACACCGGCTTCGCCATCGACACCACCTACCTCCTCTTCTCCGCCTACCTCGTCTTCTCCATGCAGCTCGGCTTCGCGATGCTCTGCGCCGGCTCCGTCCGCGCCAAGAACACCATGAATATAATGCTCACCAACGTCCTCGACGCTGCCGCCGGCGGCCTCTTCTACTACCTATTCGGCTTCGCCTTCGCCTTCGGCGCCCCCTCCAACGGCTTCATCGGTCGGCACTTCTTCGGCCTGAAAGACGTCCCCACCGATTCCTTCGACTACAGCAACTTCCTCTACCAGTGGGCCTTCGCCATCGCCGCCGCCGGCATCACCTCAGGCTCCATCGCCGAGCGCACCCAATTTGTCGCTTACCTAATCTACTCCTCATTCCTGACTGGGTTCGTTTACCCGGTCGTATCCCACTGGTTCTGGTCCGCTGACGGGTGGGCCAGCGCTTTTAACTCGGGCAACTTATTATTCGGATCCGGAGTCATCGACTTCGCCGGGTCGGGCGTGGTCCACATGGTCGGAGGCATTGCCGGTTTATGGGGAGCTTTAATAGAAGGCTCGAGAATCGGTCGATTCGACCACTCGGGCCGACCCGTGGCCCTCCGCGGCCACAGCGCTTCTCTGGTGGTTTTGGGAACCTTCCTTTTATGGTTCGGGTGGTACGGGTTCAATCCCGGGTCATTCAACAAGATCTTGATCCCCTACGCCGCCAAAAGCTACTATGGCCAGTGGTCCGCCGTGGGGCGGACGGCAGTGACCACCACCCTAGCCGGCTGCACGGCGGCGCTCACGACTCTATTCGGAAAAAGGATCCTTTCGGGCCATTGGAATGTCACGGACGTCTGCAACGGGCTTTTGGGCGGTTTCGCAGCGATCACGGCCGGCTGCTCGGTGGTGGAGCCGTGGGCGGCGGTGGTGTGCGGTTTCGTGGCGGCGCTGGTGCTGATCGGGTGCAACATGCTGGCGGAGCGGGTCAAATTCGACGACCCGCTCGAGGCGGCGCAGCTGCACGGCGGCTGCGGTGCGTGGGGGGTGATATTCACGGCGCTATTCGCCACGGAGAAGTATGTGAATGAGGTTTACCCGCTCACGGATAAACCGGGGCGGCCGTACGGACTGTTCATGGGTGGCGGCGGGCGGCTGCTGGCGGCGCATGTGATCCAGATTTTGGTGGTGGTCGGGTGGGTCAGCGCGACGATGGGTCCTTTGTTTTATATTTTACATAGGCTTAAGCTGCTTCGGATCTCCAAGGATGATGAGTTGGCGGGTATGGATCTGACCCGGCATGGCGGGTTTGCTTATGTGTATGAGGATGACTCGCCTAAGGAAGGGATTCCTATGAGGAAAGTAGAGCCGGCTCCAAACTCCAACCAAATTTAGTGTTTCAGAAAAATTATGTGAATTTTTATTTTTATTTTATTTTGTCTTGATTTGGTATTTGAGTGGTTGTAATTCAGTATAATGTGAACATATTTTGATATGCTTTTGTTAAATTTGATTTTGATTTTTTGACTATTCCAAGTCTTTAATCATATTGTGGAATAGTCTATCTTTTACAATGGGGACAAACTATTCTAGTTGTATGTTTGCTTCTTCTTTTTCTCCACATTGAAATGATGGGTCTTTTATGCATTGGTAGGAAGATGTGATAAAGTTTTTTGACTTTTTGTTCACTTGCCCTTTTCTTCTTTTTGTTTTCTGATATGTATACTATATACATATCATATTATAAATTGACGTAATATTACAAATAAATCTAATAAATCGCTGAATAACCAAGTTAGGACAAATTAAACTACATTAAAATAAAATAAAAAAAATTATAAATGTAAATATCATTCAAGTATAACACAAATTAAATTTACTGATTTCATAAGTCGAAATTAGTTTACAATTATTTTTGTGCTTATAAGTTATAAGTCTTTTTCATCGATATACATAAAGTCTATGTTAGGAAGAGAGATGGAAAAACATTATAGGGGGCCGGACATGAGAATCTCCCGCAATCACGGGCAAGAAAGCTACACTCTCTCTCTCTCTTAACAATATGATAAAAATAAATAAAAAAATTTGTCTCAAATATAGAAGCTTGTTTTCATAAATAATAGTAATATTTTTTTAATTTATTTATTAATATATCCTTATTTAATTCTTTGATTAACTCATGCATTAATTAATAGTCAATAAATAAATATAGACATATTAGGATGTTACTTGTATAATTTCTTTCAATAATTTTCATAATCATTGTGAAAATTCCAATAACTTATATAATTAAGACCGAAGAAAGTATGCTACTTTAATGATGTAGCGCGACATAGTCTTTCTTGATTCTCATTGATGTTATTTTAGTTGATAACTCCATCCTAATTCCTAGTATTTTAGGATCTAGACATTGATGCTTATGGAATTTGAGTCTAACCAAATCTCCGATACAATATTCATGCACTTGGATCTTTATTCCAAATCTATTAACTGTTTAATTAATTAAGCTAAGTCTATGGAGACACACATTTAAATCCTATATTATATTATAATGGTAAACATGGAAATACTATAAATGCATATTTTGGTTAACGATAAATTTGCCATTTGGTGAATCAATGACTTGATCTCTGGTGGTCGTATCATACGGCCAGACAATATAACACTAATTGTTTATTGCTAAATTATAACTATGACTTGCTGAATTCCAATTATGGATTAGTATCTTTTTTATGAATTACTAAATTGTAATTAACCATTAATTAAAGGATAATTAAATAATTATTAGTAATTATTTATATATACTCGTACAAAGTACTAAAAAATCTCAAAAAACAAAAATCCATAGTTGATTCTCTCCTGAACAATTGACCACTAGATTTCTAACTAAAACAAATAAAACAATTATTCTAGATAAATGGAAAGCTTAAATACAACCTTGATTAATTCAACTAACAGTAAATTTGACTAATCTTCAATGAGTAGGTCAATTTTAATTGTTGTAACGTTCACGCCATGAACATATATATAACTTCTTACTTTTTATCTGGATTGGGTTTTGATTTGATAGAATATGGTGTTTGAGCAAAATGACTTCACTTAACTAAACATAGAATTTTAAAGTAAAAATTCGATTTAATAATTAGACTTAAGAACTCTGTAGAAAGTAAAAACACCCTAATGCCCCGAAATATAATGAGGCCACTAATAATGCCACTTATACTTCTTAATCGCATGTGTGCAGTTCACATATATTAATATATTGCATCTTGTGTTCTCAAAAATATATATAGCCAAGTTTTGTGGAGGAGAAGAAGTTTCTTGGAAATTTCAGATGCACCACATTCAATAAAAACAAACAAGATAATGAAAATGCCTTTATTGAAAGCAAATGTGATTGCAATTTGGTGGGTATTGCGCTTCATCAGTGCTCCAAAGACTTGGTGCATTATGATTTGTTGACTTCAAAACCTAATCCATAGAGTTAGGGATGTTAATGGGTGGATTTTACCCGAACCAGAATTAATAAATAAATAATGATTTTGGAACCGATCCATTAGACACTGGATCCGAATCGGACCCGGACCATCAACAATGAGTCTTACGCGGTTCGGATCTAAGCGGATCTAGAACCAGAACCGGACAAGAACCAGATAAGAACCAAAACTGGAATCGAAACCGTTGTTTTATAATTTAATGAGTTATGAGTTATTTCGAATCGATATGGATAAAACTAGCTCATTGACAATCATATTTAAACTTAGACTTATCAATAAACGGATTTTATTCGGACCAGAACCAATAAATAAGTATTGGTTCTGGTTCTGGAACCAGAACCGTTGTTTTCAAATTTAATGGATTTTGAGCGATTCAGGATTGTTTCGGGTAAAACCCACACATTGATATCCCTACATAGAGTTGTGGTTATATTATTTGAAGGATTTAAATTAAATTATACTGCCTTTTTCTTTCCGATCGCCTATAATTTGGACAAGTTCTTTCTTTTCATAAGTTAGTTAGCATAAGTTTATATTAAAAAAATTTATATCGAGCTGGAGAGGTTAAGATTTGAAAGATGAATTATATCGATGCCAAGTAGGGATGGCAAAGGGCCGGATTTGGATCGGATCTGGCTCGATCCAGATTCAGATCCGATTTTTTTTGCTTTGGTCCGGATCCATTGGGTCCAAAAAAATTAGATCCAGATCCATAAGATCCACGGGGTCGAGGTCCGACTGGATCCATATGTTTTCGCTTCTAAAATAAATTCTAATCAACTATAATTCACAGTAACACCATAATAATCTAAATGCATAATAATACTATAATAATTATATAGAATTTCTACAATTATCACTATTTTGGAAGACGTTAGTTACAAATTTACTATAAAGTAGGAAGTAATAAACAACTCGATCGTCGGTGGGTGTAAGTGACGCCGACCACGTGAATCTTGATAGATACATAATTGAGTATTTGAAATGAAATTTGGAACATATTTGTTTTGGAATAATTTGAAAAGAAAATTGAAGAGTTTTAAGTTGGGGTTATATATTTAATTATAATAAAAATAATATATATATATATATATATATATAAATATATATATATAAACTAAATAGATTTTGGAATGGAAAATTGGGAATGATGGCTAGACGTAGGAATAGAAATTATTTAGGTTAACTAATTTAATTATAATAAAATAATATATATATATATATATATATATATATATAATTAGCGGATCACGGTCGGATCCGGATCGGATCCGTGTCTTAAAACCTAAACTCGCATCCGGATCCAAATATTGATACATGTTCCGGATCCCATCCAGGATCCATCGGCCCATATTTTGAAGATCCGGATCCTTAAAATGGATCCTGACCGGCCCTGATCCGTTGCCATCCCTAATGCCAAGACATGAAAAATTTAAAACTATAAAAATTAATGTTTGAATAATTAATTGTTAAATTAACGTCCAAGAAAAACTCGTGAGGTTATTTGATATCCACGTCATATTTTCTTATAACTGAATCAAACAAAAAAGTACAATTATTTTTCTTATGGAATCATTTTTCGATTTTCTTCACTATTAAATTAAAGAAAAAATGTTTTTTTTTTTTTATGAAATAGCTGACACCATTTTATCCCTTTCCTGGCAGGCCCATATTGAGCACATAAGTTGCTCTCTCTCTCTCTCGACCTTGTCGCATGTGGCCGGTTCATCTTTATTTGTCTCTTTTTTTTGGTACTCTTTATTTTTGTTTTATTTAATGACAAAAATATAGGTGACCTCCGTCTTATCATGATTTCACTCTTATTTTTTGTTAAAATAATTATTTATTAATTATGATGAGTAAGGATAGTTAGATTTTATTAATTTATAATTAAATTTATTAATTTTTAATTATAATATATTAATTCAAAATTAGAATATATTAATTCATAATTATGGTTTATTAATTTACAATTAAGGTTTATTAATTCAAAATTATATTTATTAATTCATAATTAGAGTTTATTATTCAAAATTAGTGTTTATAATTAATTCACGGTTAGGGTTTATTAATTCAAAATTAGAGTTTATTATTCAAATTAGGGTTTATTATTTAAAATTAGGGTTTATTAATTCACAATTATGATTTATTAATTCACTATTAGAGTTTATTAATTCACAATTAGAGTTTATTAATTCACAATTAGGGTTTATTAATTCTAATTATGCTTTATTAATTCAACATTAAGATTTATTAATTCATGACTAGGATTTGTTAATTTTAAATTATTATTTATTAATTCATAATTATAAATTAATAATTTACAATTAACATTTATTGAATTAATTAATTTTAATTAGAATTAATTAAAATTAATTATGGGGTTTCACCGTGTGCACCACCCTTATTTAATTAGGTTGACGAGGATTTCATAAGAAAGTGATTATTTTTAACTTAATTTAGTTAAAAAGTAATCTAACTATTTGTCAAGATGATATGGTATGAAACAGCCATGTCAGCTCTGTTGAATGATCCTTTTAATACAATTAATGTTCAAGTACTAAATTGATACTTCAAGATTTTCAAGTCTTAATTATAAAGTTCATCTCTCTGAATTTCGGATCCTTTATTATATTTTAGTGTGACATCTTCTATTGCTTTGTGGATGATCGGTACGTGACAATAGTAAGGATTTATGATTTATGGTTTATATAAGAAAAATATACACCATAACATTCGACGGTTCTAAATCCTTATGATTCCTTTTCATATATTATTTTTTGAGATATATCCAGTCGTTTTCAATCTCAGAAAATTATGCCTTCTAACTCAAATTTTCCAAAAATGATTTGGGCTTAGAAAAAGCCCAACTCTCACCAGCCCAACATTGTTTAGCAACTTTTTTAGTAATTTCTTATAGATGATCTCGAGTTCCTTAATTTCATGAAGGAAAAAATAACAAACTCTTAGTTTCATATATATTTTTAATAAAAACATTATGCACATATTTAAAAATTAAAGCTGAAAATATTACTATTAGAAAAATCACGTCTACTTAGAGGAAAAGTACATATACTTGCTATATCATCTAAAAGACATTTCTTTCGTTCGTTCGTTTTTAAAAAAAAAAAAAACTCGAACCACTTTTAAATACGAATTATCAATAGCAGAATTTGATTACTAAATTATCAAATTAAACAAATTAAAACAAACACAACTCAAAAATAAAAGAAAATTTTGATGCAAAAACCATATCCAGAAAAATGTGAAAGCAAAAGTTTTGATCGATCCACATTGTAGGAATCTTTGAGACTCATAACCATTCAAGCCACAGACTATTTTGCTACAAAAGGAAAAGGGAAAATGCATTAAAAAAGAAAAAACCCGCCATTGATAACTACCAATCACATTCGCGAAATCTTTTACGTTGCTTGCTTATAAATTGTGGCTGCAAAATATTTCCGAATTTTCCAAATGGAAGTGATTTTGGGAAGCTCCGCCGCTTTTGCCGCCGCCCCATCTTTCGCCATCAGCTGTTCTCGCAGAAATCCCACTGCTTACTCTTCCGTGGTGCGCTTTTCTTCGTCGGTTTCTTGATATTTCGTGTGTTAATATGGAGGTTCAGCGTGATTTACTACGATCAATATTTCAGCTCATCGTTTTATTTAATTTTCTGGCTTGGTAAAATATAGTTGTTTTCTTAAAAGGATTCGTTACTTGATCTTATCTCTTACTTGAGTTGTTCAACAAAAAATGAGATGGGAAATTCACAAGAAAAGACTTGCCATTGTAATCTTGATAATGATAGCTAATAATGTGATGCAATTATAAATTCTATACGTCCCTTTATTATTCAAGATCATTGTGAATGAAGAAGCAGTTGAATGATTTCATTGATTGAGAAATATATTTATTGATTAGCATTGTTTATCTTGAGCAATAGAGTCCTCGTATTTGTTATTCTTGTTTTTTTTTTTTGAAAAAAATAAATAAAAATCGATTCCTTCAGGTGCTTCTTTTGAACAATTTGCCAGTAAAGAAGAGTGGAAGCTGGTATTTGAAGAGTAACGAGCGAAATACTGCAATTTGTTTCTCATCTGAGTCTCCTGATAGGAGTAAGAATTTTCCCCGGTCGTTTTGGTGGCTCGATAAGAGATTCGTGCTGCATTGTAGTTTCTTTGGCCTAAAGAATGAACGCATCCCTAGGCTCAGGAAATTTTCCATCAGCCTACCGAAAGAACTGAAACGTGCAGAAAGGCTTAACAATTTCATTCCTTCGTTTTCTCTCCATCTTATAGCTGGAATGATGCTTTTCATGACATTAGGTGCCACGGTCACCAAAACTCCTTCGTGTAAGTTTGATAGGTTCTGCAGATTAGTTGAGCTTTATATTTTATTATTTGGATTTTCATTTACCTCTCCTTGTGTTATATGGTCTACTTTGCATTTCGTGCAATATAGGGGCCCTTACCGAAGAAAATCTTCTTTTTTTGGAAGCATGGAGAGCAGTAGATCGTGCTTATGTCGATAAGACTTTCAATGGGCAGAGTTGGTTTAGATATAGAGAAAACGCACTGCGCACTGAACCTATGAACACAAGAGAAGAGACCTGTAAGTGTCTTGTCTTGCAGCTCAAATAATATTGTTGAGAACTAATACCAGATGGATTCTCTATATCTGTGGGAACAAAGAAAGAAGACAGAAAGATAAATTGATAAATAGGCTCACCCTGTAAGTTAGTACTCTTTAACGAAAAAATATCCATCTTGCCTTGACTACTGTGTGGTTTTATGTTAGGGAAACCATTCTAATGTACTCAATATTATTTTGTTGATAACCCTATCACATTTTTGGAAACTTTTCTTTTTTTTTTTTATTGAGGGGTTGACATGTTTGGAATCTGCCCTTATTTAGTTGATTGGTTAGATTTCCTGTTTTTGCAGTCAGAGATTTAAAGAAACTAGGTGAGAACCTTGAAACATAGAAAAGCTATTGATTAACTATTCATTTCGATGGATGAAGCCTTTATTTGTACTCAGTAATTTCAATAGTGTGGAGAAAGACATATTATAGTAAGCCGATATCTTGCTAATGTAGTTATGGAGATGTTGATAACATATGGTATCTCATATTTGTGTGGTTATCTCATTATTTAACTTTGGCTTATGCTCATTAGCTGAAATGAACCACTTCAAATTTAACTGTTTCTCTTCTTTATTGTTGCTGTAGATGCTGCTATAAGGAAGATGGTCGCTACTCTAGATGACCCTTTTACCCGGTTCTTGGAGCCTAAAAAGTTTAAGAGTCTGCGGGTACAGGCTTCTTGCTCTCATCTTTCTACAATACCTCGTCTTTTCTTCATTAATCCTGATAGAGCTTTTCAGAATCTCGCCTTTTATCGGTTTCTGAGCTTGGAAAACGTGTTCATAATCCTTTGAAGGCAGTCAGGAACACGGAGTACTCTTACTGGAGTTGGGCTATCTATAGGATACCCTAAGAAAGATACATTGGATTCTGGACTGGTGGTTGTTTCAGCTGCTCCAGGAGGTCCAGCATATAAGGCTGGAGTCTTATCGGGGGATTTGATCCTTGCGATTGATGAGACTAGTACAGAAAGCATGGAAATATATGATGCTGCTGACCGCTTGCAGTAAGTTACTTCTAGCTCAACCTTGCAATTGATGGCATAATAATGAGGTCATTCTTTTGTTCCTTTTCTTTTTATAAATTATATAAGTAAAATCTCCCTTTTGAAGCATGTAAGCATTTCTCTTGTTTGAATTTAAGAAGACGAAAACAAAAGAAGTGCAAAAAGCAAGAAACTCTTAATCAATGTTATTGTTTTGGATAAAATAAAAAAATTCTCCCTCAATTTTCTTCGTATTTAGAAAGTATTGATCAATCCATTCATTTGAATGCTTGACAGGGGACCAGAAGGAAGTAAAGTGGAGCTAGCTGTACGTCATGGTTCTGAGACGAGGCACCTATCGTTAATGTATGCATATGATCTTTGTTAAAAAAAATTGTGTCCTCAATATTCCGTTGGTTCTTGTTGCAACTTATGGGTTATAAAATTCATTTCTTATTTTAGGCCTCCAACTTGAATAGAACTTTTCTAGAGTAGTTTACTAGATTTCTGGGAATTAAGTACTTTTTCTATGTGGCTGTATTTAGGCTTGAAGATAATGCAAGTAACCTGCATAGTATTGAATTTTGAAACTGTAATTATCACTAGTTGCTGCTTTTCAGACGAGAGAAAGTTCTATTAAATCCAGTGAAGTCCCGAGTATGCAGACCTGCTGGTTTGGGAGAGGATGGTCCCCTGGTTGGATATATAAAACTTGCGTCATTCAGCCAAAATGCTTCAGGTACACTTTCCTATATCTTGTGAATCTAGCTTGCCCTTGTGTACTCTAGTCTGTGGGCTTATCTAAATCTCAATACCTGTCTTCTAATATTATATATATATTCTCTATTCTAATATTCTCTTTATCCTTCTTGCTTACGCATCAATGCCTCTGCACATATACATTGGCCCCCATTTCCCTTTTGGCTGTCTGAAATTATTGTTTTAAATTGTCTTATAACTTTTAGGAGTATGATATGCATAAGTGGGCCTATTATAGATGAAACCAAGGCTCCTTATTGCATATATTAATGCATCGTTGCTTTTTATGCCGATCAGACTGATAGCTGCAATTTTTGTGATTTCTTAAGTTCTCATGCCTTGTTCCTGTAGGTGCTGTGAGGGAAGCAATTAAAACATTGAGAGGGAACAATGTAAATTCCTTCATTCTGGACCTCCGGGATAATAGGTGACATGCTCTAGACATTGTCGTTTACAATATATTCCTTAGGTCGCATTTCTGAATTCCTAAAATTTGTTGCAGTGGCGGCCTGTTCCCTGAAGGAGTTGAAATTGCTAAAATTTGGTGAGTTTCCTCTTTTTTTGTTATTGGTCGACAAAATCTTTTTTTTTTCCCTCTGTTACCTTACCTTACTATTTCTCCTGAAACGAGTTGAACTGCAGCTTGCTCAGCAACATTCTTTTGCTTTAGTTGCGGACTGAAAAACTCATTAGATAATAGTTTTTGCACCAGTCATAACACCTATTCTACCCATGTCTTTTTTTAATTCTTGGAGAAGCATAAAGTCTTACTTGGTGCTCGTCTGATTAGGTTGAACAAAGGTGTGATCGTATACATCTGTGATAGCCGAGGAGTTAGAGATATATACGAGACAGATGGAAGCAATGCAGCAGCAGCGTCAGAACCCCTAGTTGTGCTGGTATGTTGAGTTCCCTCTTTTTGTGTTTCGTTTGTTCATTTTATTGGCTGGTCAGTTCATAATTTGCATTTTTGACTGCCTTTACAAACGTTGCAAACAAGTATTTTACAACCTTTTCAATTTTTTGCAAATAAAGCTCGCCCAACTTTTCTGGCGCCCAAAAACTTTCAAATTCTGTTGGGCCCTTGTTTTGACAAAATGCCTTTGTAGGTCAATAAAGGAACTGCGAGTGCAAGTGAAATTCTAGCCGGTGCTCTCAAGGACAACAAGCGCGCCATCCTTGTCGGAGAACCAACATATGGGAAAGGGTAATTACCTGCTCGTCCTCGTCTTATTCCTGCTTCATGAAATCACATTGCCAATGCTGATCAATTGTCCTGTTATTACTACATAGTAAAATTCAGTCTGTTTTTGAGCTCTCTGATGGTTCTGGCTTGGCTATAACTGTTGCCCGTTACGAAACACCTGCCCACATTGACATTGATAAGGTTGCTCTCTCTCTCTCTCTCTCTCTCTCTGTGCGCGTAAATCCACTATTAACTGATCAGTAACGAACTTCTACTTCGTCGTTGTTCTTGTTAAGGTTGGCATAATTCCTGACCGGCCCCTACCGGTTTCATTTCCCAAAGACGAAGATAGTTTCTGTGGCTGCCTTCAAGATCCTGCATCTGCTTGCTACTTCAACAAAGTCGAGTTGTTCTCCAGATGATGCTTGCTTATAAGGTTGTTTAGGATTTCTTCATTCTTTTGAACCAATTCATTACATCAGCTATGATAACTAGGTAAGATTTTGTATGTAAATCGACTATGTGTAAAGAAATGTGTTTAGCTACAACAATTATGGTCTGTGTTAGTGAATTCGTGAGCTTATTCAGCATCGATTTCAGAAAGAAAAAAAAACTCAAAATTAATTGAGACTACGAGTCTTATCGGGTTTCAAGGTGTTTATAATTTTGTCCATAATAGTTTGATTATTTACACATACCTTAGATTAACTGATCTTTTATTTGCGTAATTTGATGCTGTTGAGAGTTGATATTGATGTCGAACCTAATTGAGTTTAGCAACCAATTTCACACAAATGATATGGTTTAGTAACAATTTGAGCTATTTCCCCACATTTTGTTACACCGCACAATAGGAAAAATAAGTCCAAATATACTTAGGTCAATTAGTTAAGAGCTAGTAAATTTTAAGACAATGATCGAATTCTAACAGCAACAATGTGAAGTTTTACCATCTCTATGGTGACTCCTTGTGGATATTATTCAAATGTCTTCATAATTTCTTAATCGTGAAATCATCGTGATTTACCCATTTATATTTTCATGAGGTTGAGGTGTGGAGGAAAGAAAAAATATCATCTAAATGTAAACGATCAAAACCACTATAAAGGTAACAACAACTTCAATTAATTTGAAAACCAACCAAAATTTAAATTTAACGAATAAGACACTTCATCCAGAAAGTAGATTTATATCTATTGATGATATATTTGTGTAATAATGTCACGTTATGAAGAGCTTAACTGTCCAGCAACGACTTCATCTTGTTAATTTTTAAAGGGTTAATTGTCCTAAAATATATAAATTTTACTTATTTTTGCTCTTATAAAAAAATCAACTTTTTCTTCAAGTGTACCAATTTTATATTTATTGTAATTTCCTCCTGATTTAATATCATACCAAATCAAAAATGATGTGATATCCATATAACTACTTGAAATCCATATGTTACATGATATAATCCAAAAGTGACATAGTATAAGAATCAAGTGCTAAATAATTAGTTATTATCTTCAAAATATCAATTAGTAATTTAACACTAAATTCAATGTAAACAAATTCTTAATATGACAGAAACAATAAAAAATCAAAACATCTACTTAAATGATAATTCATAACATTGAACTTACAAAAGAAAAATTGTAGTGAAGTGATTGAATAACAAGTCTTTTTTTCGAACTTATTCTTTTCGAACAATTTGTTATTCTTTAAACTATTGGTGTATCTATTCGTTAAAGCGTACTCATTCCGTATATCAAAAGCTTGTATTTTATATTTTTAGAAATATCAACTCCCCATAATCTATCACTTATTTACAAAAAATCACATATGACCCATTTTTTTACTCATATTATCCATTAATATATTCATTTATTATTTTCATTCATTTTACACTTATTACAATTTATTAAAACACGTGCTACTAAAAACAATACAAGTTTTTGGTGAATAGAAGATTATTGCCTAAGAGCTAAGGATTTTTTTCACACAACCGTGCTTATAGGACATGTGTGATATTGTAAGGGATTTGAGCACCCCTTGTACTCTTTGCTCTTAATTTTAACTTTTAAGAAAAAAATTAAAAAGACTTTTATTATAAAGAAAAACAATTTCTGTAAGTTTATACAGTGATTTGTGTAGTTAAAATGAGAAAAATAATTAAATTACAAAGTTCAAATTTCGATTGCAGGGATATTTCTAAGGGTAAGATTGTCAAATCACGCCCCCTCATTTGCATCAAGCATATTAACACTGTCCCGTTGCCGGAGACAACCATTACACCCACCGCCCGCCCGCCCTCCCCGCCCCCGCCTCCGCCGTTGCCACCGCCGTTTCTCAGAAAATTTTGGCCCCGACTGCCGAGATCTTCTTCGGCGTACCCTTCTCGTAAACTGATTAGAATCTACGGGTATTGCTGGACAATTCAACTGAATCCAGGCTTCTAATATAAAACCCCCAATTTTCTTCATTAGTGCGGTGAATTGCAGATATTCATGGATAGAAGCTAAGATTTGTTTAATTTGAATGGATTTATGCATTGAATTGTCGGCTTAAATTGTGAATTGTGATTTGTCATGAGGTCGTCCTCAATTTGGCCGGAGAATTTCGGCTCGTCCGCTGCTGCTACGCCAACATCATCATCGAATTCCCAGCAGCTAGTACCTCCATCTGTGGACCCTGCTCGTGTCTCGGATTTGAGGCGAAGGTCGAACTTTTTGCCTTATTTTCACCTGAATTCGCGTTTCCGTTCCGAAATTTGATTGTGTTGAAGTGAATTTTTGTTCACCGGTGACATTTTCGAGGTTTTGGGTTAGTGCATGCTTGAATTAAGCTGAATTGAATACTTGATCGGCGGTGCTACGCTCATAATTGGAACTAAGTACTTGTTTTCAATTTTATTTGGAAAGATAATTGTATAATTGGATCCTATGAATTGTTCGTTCCTTCCTTAGTGACTGAAATGCAATCTATTTTCTGATCTGTGTTATAATGCAAGCTTCTTTGGGACGTTCATTGCTCTTGGTTATAGATATAATGTTCATTGTGCATGAAACAAAGATTAGGCACGGAACTCGTTTCAGTTTCAAATATATGGAATGGCTGGTTATGATGAGGTTAATTGCTGTATATTTGGACACTTTTTAGGGTCTGGAGGGGACAAAACTTTAAGATTTCTTTTTATATATAGTGGATACGACTTATTTAACACGTGGGATTCAGTGTTAGGTTATCCTTCTATTGTTTCTCTTCTAAGTTCTTCCATCCTTGGATTATGAAGTGTTACACTTTGTTCGCTGTTTATTTTGTTACTTTGTTAAAAGCATCTATAAAGTTTGTAACTCCCATCCACAGTGCCAAAACTTGGATTCAGTGTACATTGATCGGTGACATGCTTTCTTATTTCTTTATAGACGTGGTCACGTGTTAGATGTTTGTTGTGGGTGTTTTAGTGAAGACTGTTGTTGCAATGACCTTAGGAGGACACATCTGATCAATTCTTCACATGTGTATGACTTATAACTCATAAGTATGTTTTCTAGCACGTGCGCTTGCATGGAAAAAGGCTGACTATTTGCATTGCTTATTTAACTGGATTCCTGCCTGTACAAATAGACTTGAATCAGAGGACGCCTTGATGAAATTGTATCAGTTTGTATTTGTATACATTTTGTTAAAACTTTGTGATTGTACACGAGAGCTAATTTGGGTTCTTATGCATGTTGTATGATGACTGCTTTCACATGTGTATGGCTTGTAAGTATGTTCAATGAAATTGTTTCAGTTTGTATTTGTATGCATTTTGTTTTGTACACGTGAGCTAATTTGGTTTCTTATGCATGTTGTATGATGATTGCCTTACATTTATTTAGTTGTGTCAATATGTTTGAGAATCTCATGCTGAGAATCTGTGCAACTTTTCAAAAATTTGCTTTGAATTACATCGACTGGGTCTGACATGCTAATTCTGCTTGCAGTAATGTATTGAAATTGTTAGCTCAGAGAGAGTTATGTCCTCAAACAAAGAGAACCCCCAGAAGATTTTGGGGAAAGTCATCCACTCATCATGGTAAAGCATCTGGATCAAAATGTGAATTAGCAAAAGATGCGAGACAAGAACTTCGGTCATGGTATTTATCATTTCTCTTTAGTCTATATAATGTATTGAATGTTGATTATATTATCCCAATCTGAAGAGTAACTGATATCACAAATTATATCTGATATACAGGGGAGAGGCAGAGTCATTACTACATTTGTCAGCTAATTATTGTCCTTTACTGCCTCCACCAAGGTCGACCATTGCGGCGGCGTTTAGTCCTGATGGAAAGACACTGGCTTCTACCCAGTTAGTCTCTCATCTTCATTCTCACAAAAATACAGATATATGTAATTTTTAAACTCACAATGTTATTGATTTTTGAATCCGGCAGTGGAGACCATACAGTGAAGATAATTGATTGTCAAAGTGGAACATGCTTAAAGGTGTTGAGCGGTCATCGCAGGACACCTTGGGTGGTAAGCTATCTTCTTATTATGATAATTATAAAATGAAATTTTATAAAATCAGCACAACTATGTGAAACCAACTAATCATGCGAAGCAAATAAAATTACCTCCATAAGACCTTATAGAAGCCTAAAGCAAATTAACCAAGAAAATCATCTTCTTCTCGTTTTGCAAAAGTTTCCTGCAATAACTTACTCTTTGTTTGTTGAATTCGAGTTTTCTGAAGAAAGGTAGTTCATTATTTCTGTTGTTTCAATTTCGGACATACTCGTTCAATTTGTAAGTCTTGATCTGGTGCATAAAGTCTTGATGGGACGTCTTGCAGGTTAGATTCCATCCGCTCTACCCAGAAGTTCTTGCAAGTGGAAGTTTGGACAATGAAGTTCGTCTGTGGGACGCAAAGACAGCAGAGTGTATTGGGTCTCGTGATTTTTGTAATTACTCATAACATTAGCATTTCAAAATTATTCCTTCTTAGATTTATTATTCTCCTACCGAAATAACTGGTTGAAACCTATTCCTCCATGCAGACCGTCCTATAGCTTCTATTGCCTTCCATGCGCAAGGGGAAATATTGGCTGTAGCATCAGGCCATAAGGTCAGCATTTAGAGTGTAGCATCACCTTTAATTAAGATTAGATATAACTGCAGTATTTTAACTGTGCTTGTGTGGCAGTTGTATATATGGCGTTATGACAGAAGAGGCGAGGCTTCCTCACCAACAATTATATTGAGGACACGGCGTTCTCTCCGTGCAGTGCATTTTCACCCGCATGGTGCTCCATTTCTTCTAACTGCTGAGGTACTACTTCTGCTAATGTTATAAAATTTGTGCTCAGCGTATCAGTTTCATTATGGTGCTTGTTTCAGGTCAATGATCTGGACTCTTCAGACCCTACAATGACTCTCGCAACATCCCCTGGGTACTTGCGCTACCCCCCTCCTACTATATATCTAGCAGATGCTCACTCCACTGTTCAGTCCAATTCAGGAAATGAGTTGACCTTTTTGTCTATTCCATTTCTGATATGGCCTTCTATTAGCAGAGGTGATATTACTTTACTTCCCCAACAGACGGATGCTGAAATGAACCCTAACGTTTCACATCAAAGAGGGAGTTCTTCTACCTCTGTTCGACTTCTCACTTATTCAACTCCATCTGGTCAGTATGAACTTGTATTGTCTCCAATCCAATCTCCTGTGCGGGAAGAGCAACAAAATAATATATCATCAAGGGAAATGGATAATGCTATTCCTCAACCTGCTGTTGATTCCATGGAGACCGATGTGCAAGCTGAGGAGCAGAGCAATCAGTTTTTCCCATTTGGCGACCCAGCATACTGGGAGCTTCCTTTTCTGCAAGGGTGGTTGATTGGTCAAAGTCAAGCTGGCCAGCGTACAATGCATTCGCAAATTGGTGGTGCCAATGAAGGTTTGTCTTCCTATAATGCAATAGCAAATGCATCATCTATGGTTCCTCCGGTAATTCCAAATGTTGGTTCAAGAGCTTCCGGAAGATCAGGTTCAAGAAACCGATCTTCACGCCCCCGCATGAGTACTGCAACTGAATCCAGTGATAGTGCTGCTTTTAACAATATCCCACCAGAGCAGCGTAGTTCACACTCTTTGACGACCCAAGTCCAGTCTGAGGTAGCTACCTCGCTGGTTGCAGCTGCAGCCGCTGAGTTACCTTGCACTGTGAAGCTTAGTGTATGGTCTCATGATGTGAAAAATCCATGTGCACTTCTTGACACACAGAGGTGTCGGTTAACGATCCCCCATGCCGTGCTTTGTAGGTATGTAATGCTGTTGACATTCTCTACATGAAGGTATTGTTGGTCAGTGCCATGTGAACTGTTAAATCAAAGATAGAAACATGATGTTGGGACAATATACTATATATTCATAAACTCATCAAAATTCCTATTTATACAAAAGAGTCCTAACCAAACTAGGAAAACTAACATAAGAGTTCTAACTAAACTAGAAACTACTAAATTGCTCTAAAAGCAATTACCATATTTCTAACACTCTCTCAAGCTAAAGCATAGATATTAATCATATCTAGCTTGTTACAAAGATAATCAACTCTTAACCAAAAAAAAAAACAGAACAAAAAGAAAACTATGAAACTTGAATTTAACTGAAAATTCAAACAGAATCCGAATATGATCCAAATTGAATCCTACACCAATTAGATGTAGATCCAAACAGGTATCCAGATAACTCACAAATGTCTGACCCAAATTGAATCCTACATCAGTCAGATGTTGACCCAAACAAGTATTCAGACAATTCACAAATGTCGAGACGAGCAAAACGCAATGAACTAAATTGAATTCGACATCAAACACGCCCACGCGCACAAAAATCAAATCTAACAACGAACATATCTTACACCCCATCGGTGCTGATCCAAACAAGTACTCAAACAGACACATGGCGTCAAGGCGAGTCGAGCAGGACCGGCCGGAGCAAATTCCGGCCACGGATGCATCCTCATGTGCCGGAAACACGAAACTACCACCGTAAACGTCTCCGGCACATGGGAGCCACATGCCTCGATCGACACCACATCTCCCTGTGCTTGCGGCGTCGACCGGTGAAGCTCCAAAATGCAAATGAGTGGCTGCCCCCTTTTTCACCCCAAAACCCTAATTTTCAAATATGAAACCCTAATCTCAAATTTCAAAATTCCAAACCCTTGATCTGGAACGTAGCTCTGATACCATATTAAATCAAAGATAGAAACATGATGTTGGGACAAAATACTCTATATTAATAAACTCATCAAAATACCTATTTATATAAAAGAGTCATAACCAAACTAGGAAAACTAACATAAGAGTTCTAACTAAACTAGGAAACTGCTAAATTGCTCTAAAAGCAATTACCATAAACAAATATATTTCTAACACAAACAATGGACACTAGATGAGGTTAAGGAAAATAATTTGATTTTAGTGGTTTCTGGGAAGTAGTTAATGAGTCTCAGGTCGTAATTAAGATGCTACATTGAAAAGGAATTATGCAGCAAAAGTATCTGTAATATTTCCTTCTATAGTTCCTCATGTCTCCTTGCTGAAGTGAATCAAATGCTTATATGGTATGGTTCTTTATAGTGAAATGGGTGCCCACTTTTCTCCATGCGGAAGATTTGTGGCTGCTTGTGTGGCATGTATCCTACCAAACCTTGATGCCGATCCAGGGCTGCAAGGCCAGGTTCAGCATGATGTTACAGGGGCCTCAACATCTCCAACTAGACATCCAATCTCCGTTCACCAAGTTATGTATGAGCTAAGGATATATTCCCTTGAGGAGGCCACGTGAGTAGCAAAATATATATGGTTCTATGTGATTATATATAATTTTATTCTGTGTTGGTTTTGATGATCTCTTCTTTGTGCAGATTTGGTTCTGTTCTAGCATCTCGGGCAATCAGAGCTGCTCATTGTTTGACCTCAATACAGGTGTGTTATATACTTAAAAGATTATTGGACTTGAACATCTACGCATACTTCATATATTCGTGGAACCATGAAATAGTTTGTTTTAAAACATTTTGATGATAATAGTTTATGTTTTTAGCACATTGTATGTATTGTTAAGTCCTTTCCAACTGCAGTTCTCTCCAACCTCAGACCATCTTTTACTAGCTTATGGTCGCCACAGTTCACTTCTTAAAAGTGTTGTCATTGATGGAGATACAACTATACCAATTTATACAATTCTTGAGGTGAGATTTGCCTACAAAATTTATTAATTGTTATTCGTTGCTGCACATTGTCTATATTCTGGTAGACATTATGGATCTCATCTGTTGTGAAATCCCAATTTACTATTGAGGCCATATCCATCTCAAGATTCTTTGTGAATGTTACTAATTCAGTGATCAAATGACAAAAATAACTATTAACGTGTGAATGCTTCAATAGGTATGAACACGTAGGAAATATAAGAAGTTTCTTTTTTTCTTTCCTAGGTTATATGGACAAAAGTGGTATGTACATACGGTGAGTCGATGCCATGACATGGTTTGTGAATAGGAATTTTTGTTTTCAGAAACTTCACTCTCTTGTAAGTTCTTGAAACAAAAAGGGTTTGCGTTTTTACACAGAGATAATTTAGTTTTTCATAGATGGGTCTGCACTCAAGGATTAGTTCTGTCAAAGTCAATATGTATGCTTTTAGCTTTAATAATAATAATAGCCCAACATGTGACATCCTTCACAGATACCCTTTAGAAGTGCTTGACCTTGAAGTAGGAAGGAACATACCACATAGGTGTGAAGCTGCTTGTGGTTGCCTCAACAGATTGCAGATGATGTTAGTTTCTTAGATACTTTTGACCCGAATCCCTAGTATCTAGAATATGACATGGGACTCAGAAAACCATGTGTGTCGAAGTGCATCTGTAGTCACGAACTTTGAAGCTTCTATGGCTTAAATCAGTGGCAGAATTCAAACTTATGCACATATGATGTCAGGATTATCAGTTTAGGTATGATTATTACTTATTAGCTGTCTCAGGTTGCACATTAGGATTTTACTGGTACCATTTACTCATGAGCAAGCACCAAATATAACATAATATTCCTTGACAAACTTTCGACCTACTTCAAGGTTCGATTATGGTTGTATGGATCAATACTGTGTATTATGCTTTCTGCACGACCCTTGGACTCCTGCTCAAAATACACATATTTCATACAGATTTACAGAGTTTCAGATATGGAAGTCGTGAGAGTTCTTCCCAGTGCAGAAGATGAGGTTAATGTAGCTTGTTTCCATCCTTCAGTAGGTGGTGGCTTTGTATATGGTACGAAGGTAAGTGGGTAATTGTTCATATTTTGACTCTAATCTTTTGCATCTTCTTTTTCTCTATTGACGATGATTTTCTTCATAACCTTGCCAGGAAGGAAAGCTGAGGATTCTTCGGTCTGGTATATCTCATGGGTTTAATAATGAGGGATCCTGTGGTCCTGATGACAACATGTTTGAGGTATATGGTGATTTAATCTCTCATTGCATTAGTTATTTTCAGGGTGAATCATGGCAAGGTGTTCATATAAAATGTTAATCCCATATGATTCGCTCATATGGTGATTATTTACAATGATTAACTTACCCCCCCTCCAAAAAAAAGATAGTATATAATAAAGAAAGAAACAAGAAAGGTGCATCATTTAACAAAGGTGTTTGCCAAAATTCTTTCCTCTTGCAAAGAAGATATTTTTCTGTCTAGCTCTCTGCTGAGTTCCAGTATGGCGGAATTGTGAGCACTAGCATTCCTTGCACTTTTGTTTAGAATTGCTCTTGGTGCGTGCCTCTAAATTTTTATCAGCTCATGCTTTACTATTTATAGGTCCAGACTTACGCTTTGGAGGGCTAATTGGTGTCAAGTGAAGGCCGTAATAACTTCACAGGTTGGTGAATGTTGGTATTCTAAACAAATTTAAAGATATTTGGTTGTTGACTTGTCCTTTTTTTTATTATTATTGCTGGTTGTAAGGCTATCCATCGACGTGCTACTAAAATTTGCAATTTGTGGCATCCAATTATGCGAGCCTAGCAAAATAGTGGATTCAACTTCCTCTAACATATGTGGTTTGACCCTGGATTTAATTAGCAAAGATAAGACAGATTTAGTTAAATTAAACCTCACCTCAACGTTTGTTTCTGCAGGGGGTTGCTGTGCCTGCTGCACATCAACTGACGAAACTCACTTTGCCAACATGAAGTGAGTGCGTTGGGGGTGAAAATGCTCCTGCATTTATGACGTTGGACATTCCGGAGGTCTGCATTTATGACATTGGACATTCCGGAGGTCTTATCTCTTCTCAGTGAGCTCTGTACAGATCTTTGCCGCTTCTGTTCCCAGTGCTAACTTGCATATATGTCCATCCGCGCTGGTTGGATGCATGAAGTGATGCATATATGCTGCATTTCCAGCTTTTGCTGATCCGTAGGTTTTTTCTTTTAAAGCGCGAGACTGATTGTGTGTGTGTGATAGAGAGAGAGAGAGATAATGCAAAATGCTTCATCATTCTCAGTTTCGTTAGCCGCAGTGGGGGAACTAATTTTTGGCTTCCTTTTTCATGGATGGCCTTATTGTATATTAGCACAGTAGTTTCCATGGGAAGAAGCTTTTCCTTTCTCTGTATTTTTTTCCTTTTCTTTTATTGTGTTTTTTGTTTTAAATAGGGTCTATATGTCGGAAAGAACTGACTTGTGTTATTTGTTGCAAAAGTTAGTGAGATTCGTGTCAAGAAACAAGCATCGGAAATCCGAGACTACACTTTGTTTTATTTGCTCCTATATAGAAAGTTCTTCGAATCTTTTGAGACTTTTATTCATTTACATATAACATTGGGTTCTTTTTCTTGTTTTCTTTTTTAAAAAGTTCATGAGGAACTCGCAGTTGTGACCTTAAGTGTGCCCTGGATAAAATCCACGTTCTTGTACAATAGTCTGTAAATCACACAGGACATGTAAACTATACTTAAAAAACCAAATATGATAGGTTTAAATCTATAGAGACGTTAGTGGATTTCGAATCCGTTACCTTAGGGCGGTTTTTACTCCTAGTGTTGGAGTAACAATTGAGGTGGAAAAAGTGAGGAATATGTATACACGTATTAGTAGGCAATGAAAGGTGTCACGGTATCTTCTTAGTTCTTCCTACACGTTGTTTCTTCTTTGTCCCATATGGATAGATTAGTTGATGTGAGTATTCACAGATTGGTTAATGTGACATCCACGTGAATGAGTCTTTGTCGTGTTAGAGGTTAAAGGATTTGGGGAGTATCTATACAGTAAAATACTTTTGCGTATTTTGATACATATTAGGGGAGTATCTGTACAATAAAATACTTGTGCGTATTTTGACACATATTAGGGGAGTAAGTTAACACATAAGTTGCTTTGGATTAATTCGCAAATAAACTCGAAGTTAATTGATTCGAGCTTGATAGGCTCAAGAGCCTTGTTGAGCCAAATCGAGCTTCAAGTACTTATAATTTCTCTTAGTAAGTAATTGAATTTGAACTTATCAAATTTGTTATTATTTTGAACTCAGAACTGGTCGCATTTGCTTTTGAGTTGAGCTCAACTCCAGATTAACACTATTCAATTCCGCTTAACATTCCTAAAGGAGATATGTTTCCCAACCTAAAGTTACAATATATTTATGACAAAATCTTTTCACCGTGAACTCACCTTTATTTTTGTTAAAATAATTATATATTAATTATAATGAATAATAATTAGATTTTATTAATTATAATTATATTTATTGATTTTAATTATAATTTATTAATTCAAAGTTAGAATTTATTATTTATAATTATGGTTTATTAATTTACAATTAAGGTTTATTAATTCATAATTAGGGTTTATTAATTCATAATTAAGGTTTACTTATTTAAAATTAGGGTTTATTATTCACAATTAGGGTTTATTATTCAAAATTGAGGTTTATTATTCAAAATTGGGGTTTATTAATTCATAATTAGGGTTCATTAATTCAAATTAGGATTTATAATTCAAAACTAGGGTTTATTAATTCATAATTAGGGTTCACTAATTCAAATTAGGATTTATAATTCAAAACTAGGGTTTATTAATTCATAATTAGGGTTATTAATTCCAATTAGGGTTTATTAATTCATTACTAGGATTTATTAATTCACGATTAGAGTTTATTAATTCAAAATTATTATTTATTAATTTAAAATTAAAATTTATTAAATTAATTAATTTTAATTATAATTAATTTAATAATTAATTAATTAAAAAGTTAATTAGGTGATCGGTCTCACTATGCGCGCACGCACAGTAGACCACCCCTATATTTATATATAATAAGAGTGAGATTCAAATAAGAACAATTTTAAATGTGAAACTAAAAACTACGAAAATTTGTTATGAACAACATATATTCACTATGAAAGTTAATGTATCTGCTGTGAAAGTTATTGAATTCAAATATTTTGATTTTTCACCTAAAAATTCGAACCTCATAAGGGGTAAAAATTTAATTTTTTTGGATTCAATAACTATCCCAGTAAATTTATCATTTTTTTTTAATTTTTATATTCTCATGATATGAATGATTATTACAGATGTATATATAAAGGCTATCCGTTGTCAACCTAAATGCTAGGAACGCTAGGAATTTCTGACACACCTTACATTAATATTACTAGATAATCATTACAATATTTTCTTCACAATGTCTACAATGTCCAATAGTAGATAAAACGAGTCTATAGGAACATTGTATTATTGCAACTATAGTCCACATGAAACTGCCAAGAAGAATGTCATAAATACCCCTTGAAGAATTGTTATCAAAATATGTAATTAATTATGAAATCAAAATATGTAACTAATTACGAAATCTTTTCTCTCTCTCTCTCTCTTTAACAATTGTTCATTATTTAGTGATACCACATGAAAAAAATTAAAAATAGTAAATTTTGAATAAGGATCAATGATCGAGTCCTAGCAGTCGCTGTGTGCGAGTTTCATCTTCTTTAAGGTGGTTCCTCATGGACACTAAACAATGTCCTTTTAACCTCTTAATCATGATTTATCTCTTATATTCTCATTGGTTTGGAGTATGAGGGCTTTTGGGGAAAGCCTCCTCTTTAGTATGAAGAAAAAAGAAAAAGAAAAGACGTTTAAAGAGAAGATAGTCGAAAAGAAGTTTAAAGAGAAGATAGTCAATATGGTTTGGCTTTCCAAAATCTTCCAAATTTATGAAATTCAACAATTTCAGCTGTGAAAACCCTTGCTTTTTGTGGACCAAAAACCAGCCGTCTGAAAAAAGACGCTAAATACAGCCCCATTTTTCTATCTCATATGACACAAATTTCCTCCCAATTTTCAAAACGTTAGGAAAATATAATGTGAAACAATTCACATTTTTAGTGTGTAGCTTTAAATTTCAAAGCTAGAATTTATTTTGTAAAATATTCACATTTCTTCAAGGTGGCATAGCACTTAGCAGCACAGCATAAGCTTCTTCGTGTGCCTTTTGCAGATCATTTTATGATACTTTTGAATTAATTTTTGATAATATTTTTTATTATTATTTATAACATACTTAATCATTGCATCCTAGTCCGAGAAGTTCATGGAAATATCTCAAGAGCTTAGGGCCAGGAGAGGTTATTAAAGTAATGATAGTATTGTAAAAATTAACAGATACACATAGTTCAACATGGGATTCTAATGATCTGATGTTAATCGAGGTTGAAGTAAATTATGATATAGTTTAAAAACGATATGGGATTTTATTATCGTATATATACGTTGTTATTTGAAACTAATTATATTCACAATAAATTTAAAGCTGAAGTTGATATATCTTAAAATCACTCATCCAAAACTAATTATACTTAAATAAATCTAATACCCTTTTAAGATCCAAACACAAAGCTGGGAAAATATAGTAAAAGCGTGATCAAAAAGCCACACGCCTTTTTTTGTGCGTCTTCCGCATGATGTTATTTTGATATATTAATTTTTGAGATAAATATTATTTGAAACCCCAAATTATACTTGTTTTATCAAAATATTTGAACTATCAGAAATATTTATTTAAACCACTAACAATATATAAAAAATGTCCTATATTCATTCTCCGAACCCTAAAATCTTGACATACTTCGCCGGATTCCATATAATTCAATGCGCCCATGTCATTTCTTAGTTAAATAATGAAAATTTCACATAAATTCATGTGGCGTTCATGAACCACGTCAAAATTTCGGGCGCAGAAAATTGCTGAGGACATTTCTGATACAATATTAATAGTTGGTGGTTAAAAAAAATATTTCAGATAGTTTAGGATATTTTTGATAAAGCGATTATAGTTTGGAATTTAAAGTGATATTTATTCTTTACTTTTTAATCTTTCGAATGATACTAGGAATGACAATAGGTCGGGAGTCCATCCATTAAATATTTCCCAAATTCGAACTCATTTAAAATATGTCTACTCATACCCACCTCAAACCCATTTAATAAAATGACCCTAATACCAATATCAATCTCAATCCCTGTTTAAATTTATAAAATGTTTAAATAGTAAAATATGAGCTGTTATCATGTTGGATACACGCCTTTTAAAAATTCGATGAATATGAAATAATAATAATAATAATAATAATAATAATAATAATAATAATAATAATAATAATAATAATAATAATAATAATAATAATAATAATAATAATTAATAAATGATGATTGATTAAAAATTAAATGTTAAGTATAAAAACAAAAACTATGTGGTCTATCTTTAAACTATCATATCTAAAATATATTATTCTAAATTATCAAAACAAAACAAAAATATAGCTATGATACTCTAACTTCTCAAATCTTCTTGTCAATCTTTTGATTATATAATATTTCCAAACTACAATAGAAAAGAAAGAAAAAGTTATCATTGAAATACGAATATTATTAAAAAATTGCAAACTTAATACTTACTAACAAAATCTATTATAAAGTTATTTAATTAATTATAAAATGTTTATCTAAATTTAATATAATTTAGTTCTTTAGTTAATTTTAAATTATAATATAAATATTTATATATTCAGGGGTTCGGGTAACGAATATCCATAATTAATTTTTTAAATCCAACTCAAACTCGTCATGGATACTAACTTCATTACCCATACTTGCCCCATACCCGTTTCATTTTTACCCAAACCCATCCTATTATGGTTTGGTAAAAGCGGGTATGCACGAAAACCCGACCCGTTTTCATCCCTAAATGATACTTTGAAGAAATAGCATATATCATCACGCATCAAGCTTATATAATATATAACATATTTGCAGCTTAAATATAGTTAACTAATTCCCATTATTCAATTTCATAGGAAATTAAATCAGGACTTGTTTTTATCCAAAGTTTAACAGACTAATTATATGCATGCACCTTAGCGAAGCCTTTGATGCGAATTGTCTCCTTTACACATACATGTGACAAAAAAAGAAAAAAAATCAGTTAGGAGATTATACATTGAATGTATAATGTTATCGTCATGCAATTACTTTATACGTAATATTATACATTTAGTGCAAGTATTCTCATAATTATTTTTTTTATTTTAACACGTCCCTGCATATATTATATTTGTAATATTATCGTACGAAAGGAGTTTAATTGATGATGATACTCATTTTGTATCATATTTTAAACTTTTGCCTACGTTACTTTCTTTTTAATTTTTCTACTTCAATTTACTTTTTCACTTTATTATTTTTCGATTTTTTTATTTGATGGGTTCTATATATGTAACATTGTTAACTAATGAATACATTATCAACTAATTATTTGATAATTATCTATGTGCATCCAATAAAAACAGGCCTCCTAAATTTACCAAATGTGTATATTATTTTTGGATTTTGAGAATCATGATCATTGTCTATAATTAAATTTCAGAAAACTAATCACAATTATATGTAAAGTTGGTGATCGAATGATCAGTTGACCCTCCGTTAGTATAAATAGATTCAATACTAAGTTTTAATAATGAAGTAAATCATAAGTCACATTAGCATATATTTTTACTTAGCTTACAAAATTACATCCATGCATTTCATATATACTTCAAAAATGGAACTAAATAAATTTGCATTTAAGATATTATTCATTATTTTGCCTCATGTCTCATATTTAGTTAATCCGGTCCTGACTGCCAAAAGGCTAGCAGCGAAGATTACCACAGATAAGTATGCATGGAAGAAATATTGATTAGGCAATAATCGATCGGATTAGGTCAATAATCACACTTTTGAAATATTATATATATATATTCTAAATAAACATATTTAATCCTAATTGTTTAATTAAAATATTCATTAATTATAATATAAAATATATAAATATAAAAGATATTAATTTTCTTACCGATCGAACCTAAAATATAAAACCGAAATTAACACGATTTTAATTGAAAACTTGAACTCTTCTTACGCTATCCGAAACGAAAGACCGAACCGAAACTAATATATTTAAGTATGGTTTTTCGGAATGGATTCGATATGATTAAACTAACACCCTATTATTCATTATTTTGCCTCATGTCTCATATTTATTGATTCGGGCCTGACTGCCAATAAGGCTAACAGCGAAGATTACCACATATAACTATATATATATATATATATATATATATATATTTATATAATATATATATATATATTCATATAATATTTTTAGTTTGTGGCCTCTACACTTGACCTTGTATCTTGTAGTTCTTAAATTGCTAGGTCGTATACGCTAAAATTTAGGAATTAGTGTTTCGTTTACTCAACTTGAATTGAACGGAGATTATTATGCCAAATTTTTGGGATTGTCAAGATTTGTTAGACAATATTTATAGTTGAATCTAAAAATCAGCTAAATTACAAATATACAAATAGATAATATGTGGACTTAGATTATAATGCAAGTATTAATTGATCTTGACATGTCAAACAATACTCTTTAATTGACTCTTTCCACTAAACATAAGGACTATCTATCCTCTAGTTTCATTGATGTGGCCGAAAAAAAAAGGATTGATATTATTCATATAATAATTATAATAAGATTATGAACGATTATGAAAAATTAAAATTAAAATAAATATGAATAAAGTAATATTATCTAGTAGAATTGGAATAAAATGGTCTACAATTATATATAATTTACAAGATTTAGGAACTTAATTTACCTCCAACGCGTTGATTCATTCACACATCACTAGCCATAGGAACTTAACATGGACGTCACGCACTCATGGTACCTTTATTCCAAAAGAGGAAGCTCTTCCACTGAGCCTCCATATCTAACTTCCATAAAAATGTAAGGATATTACAGTGACTCAATGGTTAAAAACTATGAGGACTTCGTCTAGTGCCCACAAAGAGTCACTTTAAAGAGAGTGAAACTCAGCTATGACTCAATCTTTGATCATTGTCATGATATCCTTGATTCTATAATTTAGTAAAAGCAATCCCTCGATATAACAAACTTCAATGTAATCCACACATTGCACCAATTTTATTTTTGATTCTATAATTTAGTAAAATAATCCATCAATATAACAAACTTCAATGTAATCCTAATGTTGCACCTCGATTTTGTGATTTTAATGTTATTTATAAGTTTAGATGATTAATTAGATTTGGAGGAAAAAATTAAACAATTTTAGCTGTGAAAAGCTTATCTTTCGTGGCGCCAAAGCGACTTTTCAGTTTTCTAATCCAACTGATCCCCACTCTAAGTAAGGTGGATATGCAGCCGCTGATCTCCTTACTCGTTGCGCCTTCCTATTGGCTACCCGCTTCTACCCGCGCCCCCACCGGATCCCTTCACGCGCAAATCTCACCATCCCCTCACGTGAACCTCCTTAGATCGCAGCCGTTGTATCCGCCTCAGCCCAAATCCCGCCACGTGTCCCGCCTTCCGCGGTCTACCATTTCGTAATATCTTATCTTTTCTAACGCCCCTTTCTCCCTCTTCGCGACATCCCCTCACTCCATAAATACAAATCCGCAATCGCCATTTCATTTCATCCACAGCTCAAATATAATAATTATAATTCCTCTTCAACGGTGTTGTGATCAACGGTTTCAATCCAAATCTCTGTTAATAATTCCAATATATAAATGGCAATGAGTTTGCCTCACCAGATTGGAGCGATTTCTGGCGCGCCGTTGGCGGGGGATTCCGGTGGCGCATCCGTTGAAGCGCCGTCTTCTGTTACCGTCAGCGCGGTTTGGCGATCTGCCGCATCTAACCTACGCGTCTCCGCGGTGGAGTCGTCCGACCGCATCTCCCCGTCGCCGCCGCTCAGCCCCCGCCTCGGCGGGGTGCGGCCAAACATGTCGGTCGCAGCTCAGGCGTTGATGTCGCCAGTCACGGAGGCGGTGGAGGATCGGGAGTACGTGGCCGGCGGGGGCGCGCAAGCCAAGGATCGGAAAGGTGTGCCGGTGTTTGTGATGATGCCTCTCGATAGCGTGACGTGGAACCACACGGTGAATCGGAAGAAGGCGATGAACGCGAGTCTGCATGCGCTGAAGAGCGCCGGCGTCGAGGGAATCATGATGGATGTGTGGTGGGGGTTGGTTGAGGGAGAGAAAGCCGGCGAGTATAATTGGGGCGGATACGTGGAGCTCCTCGAGATGGCGAAGAAGCACGGCCTCAAGGTTCAGGCGGTCATGTCGTTCCACCAGTGCGGCGGTAATGTCGGTGATTCGTGCACGTGAGTGATTTCTCTTCTCTCAATCTCAAATTGTGTTCAATTTTTGTTTCATTTTATGTTTAATTGATTAATTGCACTTATCTTATTTGATGGTCATTGGAGATTGAGAATTAACTTCTATTTTGAAATTAAGATTGTATGATAAAAAGGAATACGAATTGATATTAATGAGGTGTGATTTTTTGAATTTGTTGATTTATGATTATTGACCGTGCATTGAATTGTGATACTGGGTTGGTTGTGACGCTTTTCACGTGGACGGTGGATGAGGTGAAGCTTAAAAAGGACATTTTGCTAACCATAGGTTCTGATGTCGCCAGTTAATTTTTTTTATTATTAAAATTATCATTCTCGATTTACTGGTTACTCTTTCTATTTTATATTACCATATTTGAATATCTTGAACCGAAAATGCATCTGTATCTAATTTATACTGTAGCAAGCTGATGATCTGTTTATGCATATGATGATTATTGTCTTCTCATATGGCGATATTTTTTGAATTTGTGATCCAAACTACAATTATTTGAAATGTTGAATAAATTTGTTGATCTGTTTCAGCATTCCTCTTCCAAAATGGGTTATTGAGGAAATTGATAAAGATCCGGATCTAGCGTATACGGATCAATGGGGTCGGCGTAATTACGAGTATTTATCTCTTGGTTGCGACACTCTCCCTTGTCTCAAGGGAAGATCTCCTGTCCAATGCTATTCCGATTTCATGCTGTCCTTTCGCGACACCTTCGATCACCTCTTAGGTGACACCATTGTGGTATGTGTGTTCTTGGAGGAATTTCATTAATTGTTTTCAATTTTCTTGAAATGTTTATGAGGATTTTGATGCTGAAAACTCTATAATTGTGGTTCAGGAAATCCAAGTCGGAATGGGTCCGGCCGGTGAACTTCGCTACCCGTCTTACCCAGAGGCCAACGGGACGTGGAAATTCCCTGGGATCGGAGCTTTCCAATGCTATGACAAGGTGCATTTCAAATCTCTCGAGCTATCTTGCGTCTTGCTTTTCCGGCTTGTTTTAATTGTGTGTGGTTTTTGAATATCGATCTTTGTTGTGTTGCAGTACATGTTGAGCAGCTTGAAAGCGGCCGCGGAGGCGTTCGGGAAGCCCGAGTGGGGACACACCGGCCCCACGGATGCTGGGGAGTACAACAACTGGCCGGAAGACACCAACTTCTTTAAGAAAGAAGGCGGTGGCTGGAATGGACAGTACGGCGAGTTCTTCCTCTCGTGGTATTCCGACCTGCTCATCGCCCACGGCGAGAGGATCGTGCAGTCGGCCAAGAACATATTCGAGAACAAGGGCATCAAGATCTCCGTCAAGGTCGCCGGGATCCACTGGCACTATGGCACCCGGTCCCACGCCCCGGAGCTCACCGCAGGGTACTACAACACCCGCTTCCACGACGGCTACATCCCCATCGCCCAGATGTTGGCCCGCCATGGCGCGGTCTTCAACTTCACCTGCGTCGAGATGCGGGACCACGAGCAGCCCCAGGATGCGCAGTGCGCTCCAGAGAAGCTGGTCCGTCAGGTCGCCCTCGCCACCCTGCAGGCGCAGGTCCCGCTGGCTGGCGAGAACGCCCTCCCCCGATACGATGAAACTGCCCACGAACAGATCCTGCAGGCCTCGGCATTGAACGTCGATGGCAGCTCGGGGGGCAGGAGATGTGCGCATTCACGTACCTGCGGATGAACCCGGACCTGTTCCAGCCGGAGAACTGGCGGCGGTTCGTGGCGTTCGCGAAGAAGATGGGAGAAGGGAAGGACGCGCAGAAGTGTTGGGAGCAAGTGGAGCGTGAGGCGGAGCATTTTGTGCATGTGACGGAGCCGCTGGTGCAGGAAGCCGCGGTGGCCCTGATGCATTAGGGGACAGCGCGTGGTAGAATGTGGAGACCCTGGCCGCCGCCTTTCCGATCACCAACTTTCCGATGTGGCTGATGTGTGGTTGCCGAGGCAGAATGATGCGTTTAAACTGGAGAATTGTAATACATATATGCCTTATTGATTTGAATTCTGATCACAAAGATGGGTTAATGTTTGAGCTGCCTTTTTACTCAAAATCGTTATGCAGCAAGAAGTTGTATTATTGTATATATGTACAGTACTGTCTTATATTATATGTGATTATATTGTTTGCACTGTTGTTTCGAGTTTTGAAGTGTTGACTATATCGATAATAACGTAAACCATCCCCTCAAAAAAGAAAAAGAATAATATTTATGTGATTTATGAATTTAATTCAATGAGTTGATTAAATTTAAAGCAAACATCAATAATGTGCACCGTTAACAAATTGGGTAAGCAATGTTAATATTTAATAGCTCCACTTTCTACAGATGTTTTTCTTGATATTTTCTTTTGCGGTGTTTTTAGTTTTGTATTTTATTTTGTTTATGCAACAGAACAGTTCCTTTTCTGCATATGCAGCCTGAAGATATATTTCTTATGTTCATGATATATATAGTCTTAGCTTTTGTCCGAATTTTAATAAATGTAATACGTGTAAAATGAGTGAAGAATATGATCCATATAATAAAATATATTATGTGAGTGGAAAATAATCAAATATGAGCTATGAATGATTTTTTTTATAAATAAGTAGGTTGAGTGTAGATAAAAATGTTAACTTTTGAGTGTGGTCAATGTCTATAAAAGGAAAATGATGTACCGAACTAGAATTAAATGAATAAATATGATGGATGGAGGAAATACATGAATACCCTACAATAACGAAGAAACTTTATATATTAAAGAAATCAATCTGAGTTTAAGAAAAGAGCAAACAATCTCTTTTTATTAAAATAATATTCTGATTAAGTTGCCGTCAATTTCGTGAAAGAGATCACATGATCTAAAGTTCTTTCTATGAGTAAATGTTGATTTTTCTTTTTAGTTAATTAATATAGAAATTTTAAAAGTCTTATCACGATGAACTCGAACACGAACATGAGACATTTGGTTTCAAATATTAACCATTCTACTATTAGGTTAACATACACATATAAATGTTTTTTTAGTCAATTAAATAAAAATTTAAAGGTTGCGTTCATAATGGATTTCAACTCGGCACCTTTTTGGCCTCGAAGATTAACCATTCACCATTAGATCAACACACACGTTATATCAATTTTCCTTAGTGTTTAAAGAGTGCACTTAACACAAATTCCACGTGATTTGACCTGTTAGAATTATCAATTACGTAACAAACTACGTCTTAATCACTTCCACTTCAATTACTAAAACTTGAGTATATATATTTTATTATATAATTATTATGGACGACATTAACCTGATGGAGAAATATTGCTTACCAAGCTTTAAATATAAACAACCTTAAGAAAATACATGCATCTAACAACAATCCAACTTTCCAAGTACAAGATTACAAATATCATCATTGTTTCTTGAAATATAGAAATTTAAACGATGAAATTTGAGATGCAAGTGAAGTCTTTGTAGGGACTTAGAACGAAAAGTGTTAGGTGTATAGAGGGGAATAATCTTGACAGAAACCTTTTTCAATTTTTCATCTTTAATAAGAGAGTGATTGAGTCAGACACTAAACTCTCTAATGACAAGAATTATCGATCAACTAGATCTAGCTTGAGACTCTGTGTCCGGAATGTAGTTGAACAAAAAGACATTCTAGTTCAAACACCTAGAAACATTAGTGCAAACAGAAAGTATAAGTTAGATGAATCCGTACGTCAAATTGGGTGATTTTCTAAAATTGAGTCTGAATTTACCTTAAACATGCTAAGAGTATGATACGCAAGATAAGAAACAAACATCAACATAAATATGTACAACACAAGGGTGGTTCAAAAACTCTTCCTACATCCATAAGTCTAACAAACAAGTGAATTTCAATTAACATAAGAATTCCTTGTTTTATACTTCTAAGGAAAGTGATTGTGGATCTCGGTAACCATCGAAATTTTATTTCAGTAAACTATCGGAATCATCAATCCATGGTTATCAGGTTAGGACATTTGTCCTTGGTTATCAGGTTAGGATCTCTCATCTTCATTTCAACCAGTTCACCTTAAGGCTACTGACGACTTCCAGGTTACTCGCTTATTATCTCACCAAGACACCTTTTGCTTTTAGACAACTACACCTTATTGCTTAGTCATGACTTCACCTTAACTTCTATCTTTACAAGGTTTGATTAGGGCTATAATTCCAACTATTTGAGTGAGCATTTACATTGAAGAACAAGGTTAAGGTCCTTAAGGATATACTTCACTCATCTAAGCTCTAATACAAATTTTACATTGAAGTATGACTTAGAGATATATGAGACATGACCTAAGTAGTTTCATCATATACGAAGTGGCGAATCCATCTATAGATTTGGAAGAACGGATCTATTCAAGTCTCACAAGAGTTGGAGATGTAGTTTGGAGTTGTGCTTTCTTTCTAAAAGCACCAACATATTTCTCATCAATTATTTCTCCAACTGAGAAAGTCCTGTATTTATGGAGTAACGAATTCAAACTAGCCGTTGGAAAAAAGTCGTTTGAAATTCAAACTTCATTATGATAATACGACATTTGGACTTGTCATTTTTTGCTTTGTCACCTAGTGAGTACTCAAATTAAACTATTCAGCAAACTATCAGTGGATTTGACTCTTATTCATCAACTTTTGTCTTCGGTCTTCAGTTGAGTCCACATCTGATCATATGCTGAGTCCATGGACTTCTTATGACTTCATCTTTAGGCAATCTGATATGCGAGAAAAATGCGACTAATTCTCTGAGTGAGTATCTGAGTACTTCAGGTTCTATAACTTTTTAATGAATGTCTAACTCAGACTATCTGATGCCACAATGATTATTAGTTCCCATGATTGTTCGAGCTTCCTGAATCTTTTTACTGAACTCAGTCGTTCTGACCACAAATCTTTCCACACTGAGCTATTTTCTCCTGATGTTTTGAGATTGGCTTTAAATATGTTATTTGTTACTCATGGCTTCGTTGACTCGTTTTGAATGCTTAGGAGCATGAGGCCTATCCTCTTATGAGTCAATTGACTCCCCCTCAAACTAAGATCTATCTAAGCAAAATTCAACTATCTAATAGATAACCTGACTAACAAACATTATATCAATGACCATCGTAGGATATATATAAATTAATATCTTTTTCAATTAATTATAAATTATAATCAAAACATGCTTCAATCCCAAATTTTTAACATTCCTAAATTTATATTTTATAATTTGTAATTGCGTTGGTCTGGAATTGCTAATCTTTTCGTATAAATGATGTTTTTAGGTTTATATGTATATTAATTCCAATGCTTTTTCTTTCTTTTTTCGTATTCTTTAAAATAGAATGAATTATAGTAGACAAAAAGGAGGAGGACATTTGAACCTATACGTTTTCGCCACAAACTCACTTACACCCCAATCAATTAGGCCACTTTCATGAATTAAATTTTAATTCCTTATTTAATTTATACTCGTATAGGTGTCAAATACAAATGTAGAAAGATAACTAATAGGTGTTTGAGTAATAATTCAGTAATAATTTAATCTTCATATTCTAGTTAAGGTCCCTTTTCTCTTCATGGACGAAGCGTGACGCAAATGTTCAATAAAATCTAAAGAAACTGATGATCGCTATTTACACAAGTAAAAAAGAATGATATAGTCAAATTTTGTCCTAGCATAGATAAGTTGTCCGAATGTCATCGCAGCCACAAAAACTAAAATGGGATTACAAACCACAAAATTTGAAAAAAAAAGTAAAAAAAAAGAAGAGATTTTATAATACTTTCTCAACGGAGAAATATATATATATATATAAGTTAACGTGAGAAAAATGAAAAACCAAAAATGAATTCACATGAAAGTTTGAATCCACGAAAGTTATAATCCAAAAAATAAAATTTTGTCCTCATGACTTTCATTAAGTTTCAACATCAACTTTCATAACGGATTCTTGTTTTAGGATAAAATGGTTCTATATATATATATATATATAATATATAAGATTGTCATGCATGAGACCGACTACTAATAAATTAAACTAATTATCTTAAATGTCAATTATAGAACAACATAAAATGTCAAATTATACAAGAACATAAAATGTCCAAATTATTAAGTTGTTGGTTTATTATATTATATATCAGATGAGACACTGATTTTTATCCCATTTACTATTTTGATATAATTGACATTTTTATATTCGTTATAATTTAACATTCCTTAACTGACATAATATATAACGTCCGCGATCATAAATTAAACCATCATTTTCTTGCTTTTTTCCTATTCACATGATGCTGCTGAATCTCTGAGATTCGTGGCTTCAAATACCGATATATCCACACGCTTTATTTTGTTTATCTTCAGCCATTCGATTTAAATTAAAATAAAATAAAATAAAGAACAAAGAAAAAACAAGAAGAAACTAGGTATCAACACGTGGACCATAAGTACATGAAATTTCTTTCGATAATTTATGATGACTCTATTTTATATGGGAAAGTTTCGAAACTCCAAAAAGCTAACTCGAATATTCGGTAGTATCCAGAAATAATGCTGCACATTTTTTTTTTTTTTAATCACGTGAACCCATACCGCTACTTTAGCACAGACTTGGAAACCCCACTGTCCCTATACACAATACCGCAAACCACACAAGACAGTGAAACCACACTTGAAAACCAAGCACGATGCGCTCAAACCCATAGAGATATTTGGTGAGATTCGAACTCAGAACCTCTCGACCACGAACCCACATTAACCATCGTAATGCTCTAACCAAATATTTTCCTTTTCTTTGTCTTCTTTGATAGGTGGTAATTCATAACGTGGTAAGGCATAAATATAAAAATAATTTATTATTGTGTTTATATTGTTATAATGTCGATACATCATAAAATGCAAAATCTTGTTTTCTCGTGTCAAACTCAAACACATCAAAAGTCATATAAGCAATTAATTATTAAGTATTTACGTATTTGTAGTCTTTGGATATTTTTAAAATTTCTTATATATGTGGTGTCCTATTTTGTTTACATGAGACAATTACATAATCTGAGAATTCTAGTGCAAAATAAAAAATTTATTTGAGGCCAAATTTAAACTAGACACTTTAGATAGTGCAAAATAAAACTAGCCATCAACTAAAAAATAGTTACTATACAAAAATATCCATAATTAATTAATACTTTTAACCCTTTAATTCATTAGAATAAGACGTAAGTAGAACAAATAATATTTAATATAGATGATCTCATTTGTCTCTAGTGTGATTCGGTACAATTTTTGATGTGAATTGATTTTATGGATTGATAGATACTACCAATTTGAGTTTTGTTTGATAAGTGTAGCAGAAAACTTAGCTTTAGTTTCTCAAGTTTTACGAGAGTTGTTGCAGTAAAAATGAAAAATGGTTTATTTTATTCCCTTTATATTTATATAGTCATTTCCCCTAAATAGTTATCGACAATTCAAAACTTCGACTTAATTTTTTATTGATTGCATACTCGAAATTGACCAAATAATACTCAAATTACTGAAATCAAGCAAATTTACCATACAATTTTATAAATTCATGAAAGTTGAGTATTATTGTTCATTCTTACATGCACTTTCATTTTCAAGGCAAACCACGTCAAATTCAGGACGATTTTATTTTGTTTTTCAGATGATAGATTTACATGAATAGTGATAGTTTGGATTATGGAATGTCAATGGGTGGGTTTTACCGATCGATCCGGAACCGCTCAAAACCCATTAAATTTTAAAGCAATGGTTTTGTTTCCGGTTCCAGACCCGCTTTAGACTCGGATCGTTTAGATCCAAAGTTTGATGGTCCGGTCCGATCCGGATCTGGTTCTGATTCAAAAACCAGAACCGATACTTATTTATTGGTTCTGGTCCGAGTAAAACTTGTTTATTGACAAGTCTAAGTTTAAATAGTCTTGTCAATGGGCTAGTTTTATCTATATCGATTCAAAATCACTCATAACACATTAAATTATAAAGCAACGGTTTCGGTTCTAGTTCTTGTTCAGTTCTGATCCGGTTCTGGTTCCAGTGTCTAATGGTCTGGGTTCGGTCCAGATCCAGTGTCTAATGGGTCGGTTCCAGAACCAGAACCATTACTTATTTATTGATTCTGATCCGGGTAAAACCTCACCCATTGACATCCCTAGTTTGGATATTAATTGGTCAAAGTTCACAATTTATGATTTATAATATGTATTTAACATTTTTTATGTCTATTTAAAATCGTCCATTTACAAAAGCAATACGTATAACCCACGAGATATGGTCTTGTAAGTTGTAAACGACAAAAAACAATGCAACTACCCATATGTAATTATTTGGAAAAAATATAATTAATATAGGCTTATAGCACTACTAAATACAGTATATATCGAGGTAGTTGTAGTGAGTGAAAGTAGGAGAAGAAAGGAAGTGGCAAAGCACAAGTCTAGGGCAGCAATTCACCCATCTCCAACAATTTATCAAACACAAATACCATCTTCAATTAGTATAATCTAGCACTATAAATACCCATTAATCTCAAGAATCTCAATCATCAAATTGAAAAGTTGCTTTTCACTCTCAAACTATCTTTCACTACAAAGTTTGTTGTTTAAATTTTCTCCATTCTCTAAACATGTCGAACCAACAATTCAACGCCGGACGTAACCATGCCGTGCTCGGTGTTTATTCTATCTCATAAATACACATCACGTGTATTATAAACAATAGACTGTACATCTATATGTTTAATGAAATAGAACACGATCTGAATAATTATTGCAAAAATTATATATACTTCAACAAAATACAAATATGAGAAATAATTATTACATACAAAATTTAATTTTGAGTAATTATTGGGCCCAGTCTACGACGGAGCAGTGGGTGGACTCGGCCAAGGATACGGCTAGCAAGGCCCATGATAAGGCCCATGAGGCTGCTGGACACTCCCAAGGCCACGCCCAACAGAGCAAGGAGGAAAATGCTACATTTCTTCAGCAGGTTCTTAATTTCCCATTTTATTTTCCCTTATAAGATGAAATTAAATTTTGCTAGTTTGTAAAATTAAATAATATTTATTAATATTTTGGATATCCGTCGCATTTTTTTAATTTTAGTAAAATTGTATTTGCAGACTGGAGAATCTGTGGCCAATATGGCTCAGGGTGCAATTGATGGTGTGAAAAACACTCTTGGCATGGGAGAGAAGAAGTAAAGTGATTAAGGCCTCATAATTTCTTGATTTTCAAGATTAAATAATGTATTTTAGTTTCTTTTTATATTATTTGTTTGTGGGTTTTAGTGAATAATTGTTTTGGTTAGTTGCCTTGGGAATTTGAGCATCAAGTTCCCGAGATGTGAAAATAAGTTTGTGGATTGTATTTGGACCCATTCTTCTCCTGTTGGGGTGTAATAAAATTGTTATTTTTATATTAAAATTTTGTGTTTGAAGTTTAAGTTATCTATTATTCTACTAATTACATTATGAAGTGTGAACTAAACGAGAAAAGTACGATGAATAACAAAAATGATTTCTCTTGCACACTTTGGAATTATTTCCATATAAAATTATATCTGTCAGATTAAAATGATATAGATATTGAATAATTATGTTTATATTTATTGAATTAGGTGTGGTGCAACTATGATCATTGTCTTGAAATTGATTTTAATTTGATTTCCTCTACTCAACAATAAGGTGGTGAAATCTTCTTTAAATTACAAAATGTATTTTGGAATTTTATATTGTCGGAATAAAACATGTTTGTTTGTGAAATATTCTTGTATGTTAAATGTATATATCGTAATATAGATTGTAATATAATATTGATTGCATGCCGTGAATAAACATAACGTATTATCCTTGAGAATATATTTCTTGGATGAAGAATAACAAAAACTTTATTTTGTATTTATATTTTCACGATTTAATTTTTTCGTGGATTGGCGAAAGGTGGTAGGGTTGGAAACTGACTTTTCTTTTTTGGAATATTTAAACTCGTTTTTAACAGATGGAAGGTCTCGTTACTTGGTGCTAATTAATGTGGTATATTGGTTTGTGTTTCTATATTTTAAATAACGTAAAATTGGATATTCAATTAAATCTTTTTTAAGTATGACATTTATTTGATTTATAATTTATTCAATTTAATTTAAATTTTAAATTTTAAAGACTCGAACTGACTTTATTTAAGATTAACCACTCTACCACTAAAAAATTAAGAAACACCGAATGTGGGCAGTCAAATTTCAACAACTAGCAAGATTGTTTAGGTGTAAAAACTTGTCAATTTCTGGTTGTCTTGTGATTATATATAGATAATATATATATCACACTCGTAATTAAAAATTATCTTCAATTAATATCTTGTTGGTTTAAGACAAAGAACATCTCAGTGTTATTTTTTTAAAAGAAAAAGAAAGTCAAACAAACGTAAAGAGTAGCTAATTAATTCCAAATTATTTAAATAATTGACTTTTTCCCACATCATTTGAAGTGGGGCATCAACCAAATATTTGCATGTAGAACATGAGTTTAATTTGGACATATAGACAGTGAAAGTAGTTGTATATTTTTCAACCTTTTTCTATTCCCGATTGACTTTATTGCATGTATAATAATTATTTTGAACTATATATGCAATATGTGGCTGAGGTACTAATGAGTTTAGGATTAAAACGACAATAGTGATTTCACAGAAATTGCCGGATTTACATCTTTTTCTTTTTCTTTTTTAAAGAAAAAAGAAAATAGTTATTGATTCATTTCAATATGAAAGTAATATTTCATTAAGTTGTATAATTCTCATGCTTAGGTTATAGGAAGTTAAATGGACATTTGTTTATTAATATTTGTAACATATAGGTGCATTTGCTATTCATGATTGATAAAATGTATTACTGAATATTTTTTTATCTTTATTACTAAGATTTTCCCAATTTTACCATTTCAAATGTGATATAAATCAAATAAAATTAACTTAAATGATAAAAAATATTAAAAACTTTGGATATCCAAAATTCTCCAACTTAGTAAAGAATGAGTTAGCTTATACTATTTTTATATTCCTAAATTAATCCTCAAAATAATACACACATAATACTTGCAAATGAGATCATATAATAATTACTAAAATATTCACTGGAGTTAGTTTACAAGTTGAATGGCTAAATTCCTAACACGAAACTTAATCCACGCTTGAGTTAAAAATAAATAAATAATCAGTTATTCCTTGATAACTAACTTGTAAATTTAAAATTAATTCGACATAAATCATGCAAGAAATATTATCGTGCTATTTTCCATCCATCGTGAATTACACCGCAAACTGACATCATCACTTTAGAAGTTATCATTAATGCACCAATATGTTAAAACTTCACACAATGCCTTGATAAAATATTATCACGTAGATATATTAAATTATATTAATAAAATATTATATATTTTATATCTATATCTCCGTGCATGTAGTTTGAGCTCAAATGAATTTAAGATTAAGATATCTGAGCAATTATTTAATCTTGATACTCATTAAAATCATTACGTAATGTGACATCTAACTTAATTTTCCTTTAATTAAAAAAGTAGTAAAATCCAGACTGACCGTTACCAGTAGGAGGCGCCCCCAACCTTCTCGCACTCTCTTTCAACCGTTTCTCAGGTGCTCAAAAATCATACGCTACTCTTCAAATTCATCACTACCTGAATAAATATTTTTTTGATCTCTACAATTGTTCATAAACATTTCATCGTCATCCATGTCGACATTGCAATTCCACTTCCAATTCTCGCTCTCCAGCTCCCCAAAACTCATACACTTGAAGAACCCTCATTCTTTTTCCTTATCCAAGAAGATTTTGCTGCCCAAGAAACTGTTTCCGCCCAAGAGGTTTAATGGGGTTTTGAGCTCAAGATTCATCACTTATTCCTTAGCAAGTTCTAGCAGCAACAGCAGCAGCAGCAGTGCTGAGATTGAGAAGTCTGAGATTGAGAATGAGAGGCCTCCTTTTGATATTAATCTGGCTGTCATTCTTGCTGGTTTTGCATTTGAAGCTTACATCACACCTCATGTAAATTCATATTCTTCTTTCATTTCACCAATTTTTGTTTTTATAATAATTGACAAATGGGATTTTGTAAAGTTGTTTTTCTTGGTAAGTGAGTTGTTGATTAATTTGAAATTTGGTATTGAAATACTTTAAGTCTCTCTCTTGGTAGTTCTTACAAAAAAAAATAGATATGAATTTCTACAATATTTTCTTTGTCATCTGATTATAGTATTTGTTTGAGGAATATGTGATAAGGTATTAGTTTGCTATTCTTGATGTCTGATTGGAATAGTCTGTTTAGGAGGCCTTTACTATTGATGATTAGGTTATATAGATAAAAATATAAGTTAATGCACTGTTTACTAGATGGATTGGAACTTTGGATATCCTAAGGCCTTTGATAATTTCTATAATTTGAGCTAACTTGAGTGATTCATATCCAAGGGTTAGGATCGAGAAATCCCAGTGATTCAGATAAAAATACTCAATCTTGTATAATATCAATCATGAACAGTAAACACCCCGTTAGTATCCTTGTCCAACTACAAACATTTTGAGGTTCCATTCCCACAAGGAGATGGTAATGTCTGGAATTCTTTTGGCACTATGAACCGCAGATGCATTCATCAAAACCTGAGACTTTTGAAGTTTTTATGATATAATTGCTTTTAGTTAGACTTTTTTGGTGCTTGATATGGAATTTTGTATATCTATATGGAATTTTGTATATCTAAATCCCCTGAGATGCTGGTATAATGAAATTATAGCCTAGTGAATATGCCTATTCGTTATAAAAACTGTGAAACTTTCAGATGTGTGATTTGAAATGAATTCATGGCTTTGAGAGTCGTCAACAAGTGGTAAACCATTTCCTAGTTTTATGAGCTTTTCTCTTTATGTTGTGCATTTGTCATCAGGAAAAAGCTGGCAAGCGTGAGATGGATGCTGCGAAGTGCCAGACAGCGTTCCTATCAGAGTATGTAGTTTCTGCTTTTACAGATACAGCTAAATAGCTACAGTTCGATTTTCTAGAAGAAAAATTACTTGGAAAAATATGATTTCTGCTTTCAAATTTTGTGTTCTTATCTTTTAAGATTCCCTCAATATAAACATATGGATTGGCATATTTTATATTTCATGAAAGTCACATCTGAAAGATACAAGTTCTTGAAGAATACAGTCACATTCATATCCCTTTCTCTGTCCTTCATATGCTTAGAAGCTTTCTATCAAAATCTAAGACTCATCTGACATTTTCAGGTCATTTGTACGTGAAATTTATGATGGCCAATTATTTATAAAGCTAAAGAAAGGTTTCAACTTCCCCGCCATGGACCCTTGGGTATGGTAATGTCTAAAATTCTTTTTACATTGGAAAGTGGAACCACCCTATTACTTTTATTTCTGTCTTCATTGAATTTATCATTGTTCAAGTTATAATGTAGCTCATTCTAGTCTAAATCCAGTTTTGAAACTTTACTTAATCTTAACTCACGATTGTCATTTTTGTATGCTCAGGGAACTAGTGATCCATATGTAATCATGCAATTGGACTGTCAGATAGTCAAAAGCAATGTCAAATGGGGGTAAGTTGCTAACTTTTTGCCCTTTGTTAACACTATTATCTATGGCTTCAACAAGTTGAAATATTTGAACACACACATTTCAAAACTAGTGATGTAAAGGAATTATATTTTCGGTTTCTGCTGTGGCAAGCTAATATATTCAGCAGCAATATCACCTTTTGTACACAGTTCAATATATTCTCAGGGAACTAGCTAATGTGAAAAAAATATTATTTTATGTATAACAATTTATGTAGTCCACTCTGAACATTGTTTCCCACCGACAAATATGTCAGGACGAAAGAACCCAAATGGAATGAGGAGTTTGCGTTGAATATCAAGCAACCACCCATGCATGATCTTCAGGTTGCTATAGACTCTGTCATTGTTAAATTCGAAGCTCATCGTAGTTTTTTCTTCCTTGTCTTCATTAAATTTTTCCAGAAATCAATGAAAATTTGCACGAGAATATTATGCCTTAATGGACTATCAAAATGTTGCGGAATCATACTCAAATCGCTTTCTTGAAATTATGCACCGGGATGCTGTCTGCATTACTTTCTTGATTCTTTCACTCGAAACAGAATCGGTACACATGCAACTGAGATGGAATATTTGCTTAGAATGGAACTAATAATAATAACATTATGGATTATTTCCTGAAATTTTGGTTATGGGGCTGGTGGAAAATGTTACATCTAATATTGAGTAACATAATTATTTTATTTTTCATCAAGTCTCTGAGGCTCTACGTTCTCGAGCTATTATGTCTATTCTAAATTTCACAGGCTGAATAAAAGCATTCACATGATTTGTTCTCATGAAATATCCAACGTCTCACATAGTCCCATATCAGGTTATAATCGGTTGCTTATTTTCCTTTATTTTCATATCTAGGTTGCAGCTTGGGATGCAAATCTTGTGGCTCCACACAAACGCATGGGGAATGCCTCTATTAATTTGGAAAACCTCTGCGATGGTACAATTTCATCACTACATGCACCACAAAAATTATCTACTACCGATTAATTGGCTCCAAGCCTAAAACTGCTTTGGATTTGAGGATGTCATTTTCATAAGAACTGTAAATTGTATAAGGAGAAAAAACCCGTTAATCCACTGATAAAAGAATATAACATGAGTTATACCACTCATTTAACAAAGTATGCTGCTTTTCTAGTATTTGCATTAAAGGATACATCTCGATTCTGTTCTTAAAGTAATAAAGAGATCTTTTTCTGTAATATTAGGAGAGTTAGCTAAGTATCTAATAAGAAACGCCTCTTCTGTTAGGAAACTCACACGAAGTGCTTCTTGACTTGGAAGGGATGGGAGGTGGTGGAAAGATAGAACTGGAGGTAAGTCAACTCATAGGAGTTTCAAATGAGAAAATAATTTAACTGTGAGTGATGGTGTTTATATTGTTAGTATCTTTTGGATTTTGAGTGGCAACGAAAGTATCAAGTGGTTTCTTCAATTTGTTGCATTAATGAAATGTGAGATTTTCAACATCTGGTACAAGATGGTGGAGATTTTGCTTTGGGCTATATGGGTAAATTCAGACATTCAGTTGCTGAAACTTAATGCATTGGCCTTTTCCTTTTCCTGCTAATTTGTTTCAGGTAAAGTACATGAGTTTTGGAAAAATAGACGATGAAAAGAAACGGTGGAAGATTCCTCTCGTGACCGAATTTCTCGAGAAACACGGTCTGGATCCTGCACTCAAGATGTTTGTTGGGTCGGAAACAGTTCAAGCACGCGAGTTTGTACAGTTTGCTTTTGGACAGTTAAAGTCTCTTAATGACTCGTACCTCCAAAAGGACTGGCTTTCCAAGCCCAAAGTTACTAGTGACTCCGACCCTAATATTGAGAAAAAACAGTCGGAGCTGGAGAATAACGAGGGCTCTGCAAATAAGAATGGCAACGAAGGGCCCCTATCAGATTATAATGTAGTGAACAATGTGGAAAGCTCGACAGAAGAAACCGAAGTTGCGGAGGATTCATGGGCTGACAAACAGTTCTGGAAAAATTTAGCAGATTCTGTCAATCAAAATGTTGTTCAAAAACTCGGTCTTCCTGCCCCGGAGAAAATGAAGTGGGATGAATTTGACTTGTTAAAGAATTTCGGCTTGCTATCGCGCGAAATTGCAGAGGCAAGTTATGTTGAGTCTGGGCTCGCCACTCCAAATAATCTTGAGGCAGTCGATGGCGATGCAAAGGATGAATCAGAGCAGACATCATCACTAACCGACATTAAGAAAATGACAGAGGATATATTACGGAAAACTGACTCGATATTGGGTGCTTTGATGGTTGTAAATGCAGCTGTTTCTAAGTTAAGCAATGGAGCAGGACTAACTGGAAAGGATGAGGATACTTCTGTTGAAGCGGAAGAAGAAGTGTCTGGAGACAAAGAGAGCAAAAGATTAGTAAGTAAGCAAAGTGGATTAATAATGAATGAGAAGGAAGCTGAGGAGATGAGGAAACTTTTCTCGACAGCAGAGAGCGCCATGGAAGCCTGGGCATTGCTAGCAAATGCGTTGGGCCATCCGACATTTATTAAATCTGAGTTTGAAAAAATTTGCTTCTTGGATAATGCAGAATCAGACACTCAGGCTAGTTCTCCCCCCTCATTTTCCAGTGATGTAGATTATCGTTATGATTCCATTTCATCGTATTGTTATATGATAGAAAATAGTTCTTTTAGTTATTTTGTTCCATGTTAGGATGCAGGTGGCAATTTGGCGGGATCTCGAAAGGAGAAGACTTGTTATAGCTTTCAGGGGAACGGAACAAGTAGGTTCTAGAATTTCTATAATTATGGGAGTTATTTGATCTTTCTTGGTTAAAATACTGACACTCGATCTTTTCAGACCAGGTGGAAGGATCTAGTGACGGATTTGATGCTCGTACCTACGGGGTAACACAACTATTTTACGTAAAAAATTCATCTGCTTTGTTTTTTCCCCCCATTTCTCTCTTCCTCTTTATTTTTGGGGGTAATTGCAAAATAAATAAGAACTTATACCCATTTTGCAATTTTGACCTCACTTTCAAACATTTGCAAAATAAATACCAAAATTTTCTAATATTTGCAATGGGGCTTGCCCAATTTTTCCGGCTCTGGAAAGATGACATGGTCACCCATGTGGATTGAAAAGATGTTGTGGACACCAGAATGGACTAAAATCCGGTAGAGAAGGATTAAGTGGTGTGGTTTAGTATGCAATTAAACACATAATTGATAAGATTTGAGTATTTTCATTTCAATTTTAGAATTAAGGTAGAAATTGCATAATGGATATAAGTACATGATTTATTTTGCAATTACCCTCCCCCCCCTTTTATTAGCTTAACTTTAATTTGAAATGCCGACGAGAGCATGCTAATTTTCTGGGGAAGTACATATCATAGATTTTCTGCTTTCTTTGGTGCATTACCAATCAGTGACTATGATTGTCCCCTCGAAACCTGGTTGATCATTTCTACTTAACAACTTAAAACTCCATATTCCCTTTATATACAGACATTTACATCAACTTTTGGTTCATTTTGTGCTTCTCAATTGAGTCTAACATGTACTTGGGACCGTTCATATCTGGTTTTGTTTAGTTCAAACTGACATTATGATATTTTTATATGTTTGAAATCTCCTCCATGTCAACAAGTATGCCTTAGTGTTTGTCTTCAGATCTTTACTAAACATTGCCATTGTATTGTTCATGTACAGACTAAATCCTGAAAGGATAGGTGGTGATTCCACGAACGAAGTTCAGGTGCAATTTATAATTCAAATTCTATTTTGTAGCTGCCTACACAACCAGTGAATATTTACTTGTCTTGTCGAATTCAGGTGCATAGCGGTTTTCTGAGCGCATATGATTCTGTTAGAACAAGGCTTATCACACTCATCAAGCAAGCTACAGGTCACAGGTAATGAAACATTTTGCTAGACCTCGCTTCTATGTTTTTGGAGGATTTACATCATTTAAATGGATATTTACTTCTTTATTACGTATGGTACACTAAATTAAGTTTGTTTTGTTGCAGGGATGATGATTCTGTTGAGTCGCTGCCCACATGGCATATTTATTTGACAGGGCATAGTTTGGGGGGTGCTTTAGCTACCCTTCTGGCTCTTGAATTGGCATCGAGTCAATTAGCGCAGTCAGTTCTTATCAGCTAATTATTACTATTGTTTAGTACTTACAATTTAATTGTATTTATATGTGATTTACTTTGGGACTAGGTGTGGAGCTATTTCCGTGACTATGTATAACTTTGGATCTCCGAGGGTTGGAAACAGGAGATTTGCTGAAATTTACAATCAGGTGTGTAGCTGTTCAAGTATGACATCGAAGAACAAAAAAATTTATGATGAAATTTTGGATGATACTTATATTTTTGGTATTACTTGACTTTCTCTTAAGTCAGAAATCATTTCCAATTGCACAAAAAAAAGGAAGGAAAAATATAGTTTCTGATTTGTCTAATCATTACCAGAAAAATGAAGGGGACTGAGTCTTAAGGTTGAATTATTTATGATGATTTCAACTTAAAATTTGGTGCTGTGGTAGCAGAAAGTGAAGGACAGTTGGAGAGTCGTCAATCATAGGGACATAATACCAACAGTGCCTCGTTTGATGGGATATTGCCACGTAGCTCAACCAGTTTATCTTACTGCCGGTAGTCAGAATGATGACGTGGTGAGTCGCTTACTTTTGGAATTTCTTGAACTGATACAAATTTTCGAAAATTTCCTTACAACTTCAACCTTAAAAGTTGTTTCTTCACAAATAATCTCCTCGTTAAACATTTGCAATCTAGCCTGATGGGATTAGACAAATCGACCCATGCCTTCACTTTTACTTGAACTGGTTGGTTGTGTAATCTGTCAACTATCGCCTGTATCTCAAGCCATTTCTCATGTTTTCTTGGCAAAAATTGCATGAAATATCTCGTTGCAGGAGAATCTAGATGTTCTCGAGGTCGGATATGAAGCTGACATTATTGGAGAAGCGACGCCTGATGTTCTTGTCAGCGAATTCGTATGTTCTTCATGTCTCCACTTTTTACATCCCAAAAAATATTTTCTCAGTTTCCAGATTTTGAATGAATATGTATATTCAGAATAATTTGAATAATCTGGGTAAAAAAGAAACAAAGAAGGCATATTCCATTTCAGGAATGAGTCTTGTAAAATATGCATATCTGAGAAATAGTCTGATTAGTGTTATACAACACGACTTTGTGATTTTTTGCATGCATTTTTAATCTTGTCGACAGATGAGAGGGGAGAAAGAGCTCGTTGAGAACATTCTAAACACAGAAATAAATATTTTCCGCGGAATTAGAGATGGAAGTGCTGTCATGCAGCATATGGAGGATTTCTATTACATCTCACTGCTAGAGGTACTGACTTTTTTATCATCAAGTGTACATTTGGACGTCGTTTTTTTTGTGTTCTTGTCATCTGATCTTGTTCTTTCTTGCATGAATATCAGAAAGTGAGATCTAACTATACAACTGTTGGAAGATCTCAACCCGCAGCAGATAAGTTGTCTGCTTGAATACTGTGTTTCGCTGTTACTGGTAAGAAGTGAAGATCTGCATTTGGCAATTTTTGAATGATATGCTGCGGTGTTCATTGCTTATGATGGGAAATTCTCAGGTGATTTTCTGCTCAGACATATTGTTGCTATACACAAAAAAAAAGAGAACGAAACATTTGTTGTTTGGTACCGGAAAAAGGAATATGTTTCACTAGTTTGTTTAGCACTTTTTGCCCCTAGCCATATTTATAGATGTATTATATATGATGGGCGTCATTTGGGTATAAGTATTTTCTTATTGAATTCTTTTATGAATAATACGCAATACATGTATAGATTACTGAACTTTTTATTGTTTGGGAAATGGTGGATTGGGATTGGTACACAGGGCATGTTAGAGATTGATTATTGTAAAATCTTTTAAACTATAAACTACGAACTCATGAAATAATTTGAATTTACCGTAAAAATGTTTGAATTTGTCTTGAAAGTGTCCGAATGATATTCGAACCCAAGTGTTTGAATCATCAAACAAAGTGATTAATTCACTATAGAAATTCACAAATCAATGATTGAAAATGATTTATATTTTATACTTTAAGATTGGTTTGTATGTGATCCAATTATGAGTCTAAATCTACATTGTTGTCAATTGACCAGGCAGATTGGGCCTCAGATTGAACCGGGCCAGCATGGGTTGGGCTTTTCTGAAATATATGGGTCTGCCCAGCCCAACACCATTTGTAAAGTGGCTCGTGTGGTTTTTTTAAGATATAAATTTAATTTTTCCTTCATACTTTACTTGTATTTTATGCTTGAATATTTAAACAAAGATAATCAATGCATCGAATACATGAAATAACATTTGAACCCATATAAAAATTTCGTTTTCTTCTTTATATCTTTGGCTCTAACCTATCAATTAAGCTCACAAAGCAAGCAGAATCTAAAACAGATGTCCAAGTTTTTTTTATAAACACGTAAAATATGACTAAAATAAAATATGTAATATAAAAATAATAACTGGACTGCGCCGGGCTTGAGGCAAGTCTGGCCTAGGTTTCAGAAAAGGCCCAGATGTGACCCACTTCGATTGGAGAGCCCAGCCCTAGCCCGCCTACTTACTCCACCGGGCTAGGCTTGGTTGGTCCATAACAGGCCTGGATCGAGCTGGGCTGGGTTGGGCCGGATCTGTTTACACTTCTATCTACCTCTACATAAGGATTAAAACTTAGTGTTTTTTTTCCAATTAAATTAATATAGAACTTTTAAAAGCCGCATTTAAGTGAACTCAAACTCGAGACTTTTAGCATCAGACATTAATTACTTTACCACTAGACTAAAATACGTACAGCATTTAAACTTAGTTGATTGGGAGCGGTGTACTATAGTTGACATTTAACTACGAATCAACATTTTAATGGAATTAATTGAGTTGATTCATTAGCATTCGGATTTCGGTTCAGATTTTTGCTTAATCCGAACCGATCCAAAAATCCGAATTTTGAAAGAGAAAAAATCTGATCCGAACCGAATATCCGAAAATCCGATTTTTTTATAAAAAAATCCGAACCGAACCGAAAAATCCGAAATTATGAAAAAACCAAAAATCCGAAACCAATTTTTGTTTATTCTTATATATATTTATATTGAATTTAAAAATATTTAAATAAAATATTATTTTTTATATATAAATCGGATTTTCGGATTAAAAAAATCCAATTTAATCCGATCCGAAAATCCGAACTGAATTTTAAATTTCGGTTTGGTTCGGATCGGATATTCGGTTTTCAATTTTTTGCTCACCCCTAATTAGGCGTACGAAATGTAATGTAACGCTCAAGCACAACCAAATTCATACTTCAGTAAATAGTTACTGGCACACACTCGTGACAATACTCATGAAGAACAATTATGATAACGTAAGTGTAGTAACGTAACGTAGAATTCATGTAGGATGTAGCCACATGGAAAAGCATGGATACAAAAATGATACTTTACAATAACCACAAGAGCAACTTTTATACGAGTTATAATTATCATGCTGTTAGGTGGTGTTTACTTTGCATGATTAATATTTTGAAGGATTGACTATTTGATGGATTAAATGTGTGATAAGATAATTTTTATCTATCAATCCTTTGTTTACTACAAATGATTAGTGAAGGATTAAAATTAGGATAAATAATTCTCCATTTATTTTGAGGATTATTTCAATCCTACCTATATTGGTTGGATTAAAATTAGTGAAGAACAATTCAAAGGATTAAAATAATCCCGGGCTTTGGGATATCCTCAAATATTAATCCTTAAAAGTAAACACTTGATTAAGTTGGATTAATTTTATCTATCCAACCTAATCATGTAAAGTAAACACCACCTTACAACACTATTTTAACAGCATCAATTGGATACATTCGTCTTTATATTTTTATGACTTTATTCATAATGACTTAACTAAATATCACATTTTTCCATCCATCCACCACATGTCATACATATCCAAACCTCTAGATGGAAAATATGAAGACTAAGAAATTTTATTTATTGGATGGAGGAAATATACATTTTAATGAAGAGCAAAATTAAACTAATGCATTGCATGATTCATAGTTTATTTTGGTGTCGGAAGTCTTCCCGATTTTAAATATATCTAATTTTAATTTGTTTCGGATATTTTCGTAATCGGTAATTTGGATATTTTAATAATTTGGACTTCGGGTAATTTGGACATTTCGGATAATTTCGACGACTTCGAGACATTTTGAAATTTCAATTCGACGGACCGGACCGGACTAAAAAAATTTTGGACGGAGTCCAAGTCCCGATCGACAAAAAATTGAAAATTTCGTTGAATTGAATCGGGATTTTCTCACCCCTAGCATGCATGATTCATAGTTTAGCTTCATGTACATAATCGATATACAAATAATGAAAACAACAAAATGAGTCATTTTTTCATCACGGATATATAATTGAATATATCTAAAAGATGAACAATATATCATTTATAAAAGAATTAATTTTTTTACAAAATTCGGACCCCCCAAAAGTATAACAAAATTTTGGGACATTGAATATTTTATTTTTTGAAGGAATATTTATATTAATATAAGAGGATATATAAAATTTTGGGTCCCATAAAATTATGAGCCCTGGACGGTCGCTAGGGATGGCAGTGGATCTCGGACCCGATCCAGATCCGCAGATCCAGATCCATTTATCAGGATCTGGATCTTCAAAAAATAAGATTCGACGGATCTGGATCGGATCCGGACCAATCTTTTAAAATTTGGATCTGGATCTCGATTTCTGAGATCCGATCCATGGATCCATATATCCATATATATATATATATATATATATATATATATATATATAATTTATATTTATAAGTATATTATATTATTTTTTTTTCTAGTCGAAGTTGGATAAACTAGGTTACGAAATTTGATAGTATGTTAATAATATTAGAAATTTGTACCTTGTAATTGATGATATTTTGTCTATGAATGATCTATTTGCTAAGATATGTGTGTTACTTCTTCTATTACTATTGCAATATTATTTGCTGTCATGAAAGCAAACGTAAATTTGTAACTAACATCTTCTTGTAAAGTGATGATTGTAGAATTTTGAAATAATTATTATAGTGTTATATGCATTTATATATTATTATTATTATTATTATTATGGTGTTATTGTGAATTATATTTGATTTATGATTTATTTTAAAAGAGAAAACATATGGATCTGGGTCTAGACTCTGGACCCTGCGAATCTTATGGATCTGGATCGGATCCGGACTCAAGCAAAAAATTACGGATTTGGACCTAACCAGATCCGATCCATTGCTAATAATCGCCCGCCTTAAGGGACGGCCTGTACATAATTCATACATCAGTCTACGTGCTCAAGGCTAAAATTATTCTTTAGCTATGTACTAATGAAAATCTGCCAAAATAATAAAATAAAAGCAGATAAATGAATCAATAATAATAATAATATTAACAACAATAAAGCATTCATGAGGGGCAATATCAGCACGTCAAATTTGTTCCATCTCACAGTTTTACGTATTCAGCTGGTTGTGGTTACGTTAACAGAAATAAAAGAAATCGATTGGGAGAGAAAGAGAGAGGAGAGAGAAAGGAAGAAAACAAGGGGAGAAATCACAGAGGAAATCAATCTCCATTTCCCGAGAAAAATGAACAATTAGTTGCAGAAGTGGGATTTTTGTTTCCTTCTTTTTCCTCTTTATTAATCTGCATGTAATACATTATACGTAGTCTCTCACACACACAGACACACACATATATACATATATATGTACACATATATGTGTAACGTTGAGAGAAGGAGAGCTCGATTGACACGTGAATATAGACCGTCATTATCATTTCGGATCGCCATTTCTTGTTGAAAAAGCCCCCAAAAGCACAATATATTAGGGGAATATATTGTGATTACAGATTGATTATCACATAAAAGAGCATTATATGTTCATATATATATGGATTACTCGAAGAAATTTTTGATGGGGTTTCCAGCATTGGGAAATTGAAGAGAAATTTATCGGGGTCTGACTGCTTTCAATTTCGGAAATGGTATGTATTTCGTTTACCCCCTTGTTTTCGTTGCATATAATGTATCAATTAAGGGTTAGAGATTGGAGTATTTTGGCTCAAACATTATGATTACTTGAAATTTTGTTATTTTGCTGACGGTACTTTTTAACTTTTGCAGTATAGTTTTTTCTTTCAGCTGAAATTTTACGTCCAATGTTTTCTTTTTCTTCTTTTGAGAACTGTGTTCTCTTGCAGTACTTGTAAAGACAGGTAGATACCACATGATAAAATGTGTTATGCATTCATCATAGCGAAGTTTAAAAGCTTTTAGGAGTATCATTATTATTCAAATCGCTTGCTTTTACAATTTCTGGCTACATTCTCTGAGGTAATATAAGTAGTCAAATCGATCAGCTAGAATGAAGTTTCTACTCTGTAATGGTGTTGCGGTGCATGATGCCAAAGGTTCTCAAAGCTATTGTTCTGCAGGAAAAGTTAAATAGGCTTAAGCCTTTTTTGTTGTTGTAAAAAGTAGTATGATGCAGTTGTAATTGTAGCTTTAAAGATGTGCGAAATGAATTGAAGTATTAAGTGATATTGAAGGCACTGGCCATGAACTATATAACATGAAAACTTTTAGCAAGGGAAAATCAATACGACCTTTGAAGGTTTTAGATATGAAACAACTGATTGGTAAAAGTGAATGTGAAACCTTTTCGGTCTACAACTTCTTTTTAACCATTTGGTCAGGAAAGCCATGCAATTTGTGAACATGAAGCTTGAATTGTTGGTAGCTAACTTAATTTCTTAGTTGAAAGTGGAGTATATTCAAACATCATGTTAGACTGGGTTTTGTAACAAAGCTTTTCTAGTGAAATTCATCACATAGGCACAAGGAAAGACAGTAAGAAAAGTCTTTTGGAGATTATATCTTTTATATTTTTCCTAAATCTTGCAATCAATTGTAAGTCAATATATTCATATTAATGTTTCCAGATGTACACGTAGCTTGTGTAATTATTTGATTGGCTGAATGATGTCTTGGTGCCAAGCACTAATAATTATTGTGTTCATTGTGTTTTCTGCACTGAGTGAATTCATCAATCTGTATATATTATTTATCTATTTTCTTAACTTCCAACTAATGTGAAGTTCACTTATCATACAGACTGTTGCAGCCACTATAGCAGTTGGATCTCATGTATGGGTGGAGGATCCTGACGAAGCCTGGCTAGATGGGGAAGTTGTCGAAGTAAATAGTGAAGAGATTAGAGTAAATTGTACATCAGGCAAGACAGTAAGTATCTCATGAGATGTGCTCTTCCCTTCAATCAACAGTTTGTGGCTTTATTATGCCTTGGGATGCATAATGTGCACTGAAGACATTGAGTAAAATGTGCAGTCTATATGATTCAATGTATGTCCTGTAAATGACACTTGCATATCATATCATGGACCTAAGTAAATTGTTTTTAACAGGGCAAGCTCAATATACAAAGGAAAACTTTTATTTCCTTTTTCTTTTCCCGGTAACCCAGGTACAATTCCAGAAAAGGGGTTAAAAATAAGTACATCTGAGGCTAGTTGAACAACCAAATATATTGTCTGCCATGGGTTTGAAGCCTGTTTCTCTCGCCTTCACTTCCTAGATATTTCACACATCCATGTCTTTTTGTTCTTTTTCCTTCTTATCATATCATATTGCTATAACATTGACATTAAAGTCTCATCTGCAGATCTATATCTTAGACATAAATATAAAAAGTTGTCATTGAACTAGTATTTATGTCAGTGCCTTAGTTGCCCAACAATTTCTGCATTCTGTTGAGACAACTAACGTCGGTGATCTTTGTTTGTGAATCCACTAGTGGATTTGTTTTAAAAATCACAATAATATTCTTTGCTAAAATTGCTTTCCATATCTTTATCTTTCAGGCTGTAGCTAATGTAGCAAATGTCTACCCACAAGATCTTGAGGCTCCGCCTGAGGGTGTGGATGATATGACAAAGCTTGCTTACCTGCATGAACCGGGTGTTCTGTACAATTTGAAATGCCGATATGATATTAATGAAATATATGTAAGTACATTTCTCATGTATTTGATTCTCTAGAGGTTCCAAAAAACAAATAAAAAATGACACTGTGCATATCCTGCAGCTTCCTTCTTGACCTAGACGTTTCTGTACTATACTATTTTTATCATGTCATTCTCCAAGTATCACTTTTCTTCTGATTTTTACTGACATGCGAGACTAAAAGAACTGGCCAGATGCATGTTTTCGTCATTTCTTTAATATGCATCAAAAACATAGATTTCACATTCGCCTGTTTCACAAATATATGCATATCATACCATGAGACTAAAAGAGAGGTGGTATTTTTGTAGACCTATACAGGTAACATATTGATAGCTGTGAATCCTTTTCAACGTTTACCCCATCTTTACAATGATAATATGATGGAGAAGTACAAAGGAATGGGGATTGGAGAGCTTAGCCCACACCCTTATGCTATCGCTGACAATGCTTACAGGCAATATCTTTTATTCTTCCAAGATTTAAGTGTTGATATCCCTGCTATTCTTTTGACACTTGCTCTTAACAAGCACATTCCATGATGCTAATTCAGGCAAATGATTAAAGAGGATATCAGTCAAGCAATCTTGGTTAGTGGAGAGAGTGGAGCTGGTAAAACTGAAAGCACTAAGAGTCTAATGACTTATCTTGCATATATGGGGGGTAGTGTAGGGGTTGAGGGGAAGCGGACTGTGGAGCAGCAAGTACTTGAGGTCTGTTCGATTTATTATTTTGAATTCAAATAGAATAATGTAAAACTCTGTAGTCTCAAGTCTGTATATGATTCTTATTATGCTCTATGCTGACAAAAAAGTGAAAAATAGAAAAACAAACATTTACATCTATTAGTGCTTTGTTTTCCTCCATGAACTCTTTTTATTTTGCAGTCAAGTCCTGTTCTTGAAGCTTTCGGTAATGCAAAGACAGTGAGAAATAACAATTCAAGGTCCACTTAAACTTAAAAGAACCTTTATGAATTCCATTATTAATTGATTCAATTAATTCAAATGCTCTTTTATCACAGCCGCTTTGGAAAATTTGTGGAGATTCAGTTCAATAATAGGGGTAGAATATCAGGTGCTGCTATCAGAACTTATTTGCTAGAAAGATCACGAGTTTGCCAAGTTTCAGATCCTGAAAGAAACTATCACTGCTTCTATATGCTTTGTGCTGCGCCACCAGAGGTAGTATAAAGATTTCCGGCTCAATGCATTTCCAGCTAAGGGTTGGCTATTGTGCATTTGCTCTACAAAACAATTTATTTTTTCTGTCTAATTATATAAAAGTTATTATAACAAGTCCCGAACCTTGTATTTATTATGCTAGAGTATAACTGGATCGAGGATACCATTTGATCCATCTTGACCAGTGAGTTCTATTATGCCAACCGTTCTTCGCTTTATCTTGATTCGTTACATCTCCAGCCCCGAGACTTAAAACACTGAAGCACAGTTAATACTCAGTGCTCTGAATTGTTTTTGGTGTTTGCATCTTCTGTCTAATTATATTATTCATAAGACCATTAACTGTTGGTTTCTTTTCAACATCAAAGTTATACCTGCTATATTTGCTCATTGAATTATCTATGAACAGTTTTCAGCCGGAATTATTCATGTAACAACTGAGGGCATGTGCATAACAATAGCCGATTACTCCATTTTATCTATGCCACATGTTGTAAGTCAAATAAATGATGCATCTAACTCATTCGGCACTGCATTTTGATATGATCTTTGGATATGAGATCTGTCTAGTTTTTCTTTAGCATGATTCTAGTAAATTTGAAGTTTTTGGTCACCACTGAGATATTTATTTACCTAAGATTGTGTTTACTTTTCTTTCTTTTTTAGTAATTTCCTTCAGCTACTAGTGTTGATACATTTCTCTTTTCTCTGGAAGGAAAACATCTTTGTTTTCCTACGAGAGAACAGAAAAGTTAATATTTGCTGATGTGGTTTCTCATTTTGGTCATTTCAGTTTGATTTTAGCTTGTTTTTCATTCGTCAGACTACCAATCTCTGGTGCTTTCTAACAGGATCTTGAAAAATACAAATTGGGGAATCCAAAGGATTTCCATTATTTGAACCAGTCTAATTGCTATAAATTAGATGGAGTTGATGATTCCAAAGAATATCTTACTACAAGGAGGGCAATGGATATAGTTGGAATCAGCGATGAGGTGCAGGTATACAAATATTTATGATTTCATAGTTTCTTCAGGTTTCTGAAAAATCCCATTTACAGGATGGGATTTTTCGAGTTGTGGCTGCAATTCTTCATTTGGGTAATATTGAGTTTGGGAAGGCAAGTGATGGTGATGCTTCTCATCCCAAGGATGATCAATCACGATTCCATCTTAAAACTGTTGCAGAGCTTTTGATGTAAGTAACTTTTTTTTCTTTCTTTTTTGAACTTCTTAGCATGCGGACCTGATTTGACTTAAGTTTATATGAATCTATTTTAGGTGTGATGAACAATGTCTTGAAGACTGCTTGTGCAAACGTGTAATGGTTACTCGTGATGAGACCATAACAAAAAGCCTCAATGCGACTGATGCAGCAGTCAGTAGAGATGCTTTGGCTAAAATTGTCTATTCAAGATTGTTTGACTGGTTTGTACTAGGAAACTGTTATATTACAAAATCTAGAGACCGTTTGTAAGTCTCCTGACCTGTAAATTTTTTTATTTTATTTTCTGGGTCAGGTTAGTCGATAAAATCAACAATTCTATTGGACAAGATTCTAGTTCAAAACTCTTAATTGGACTGCTGGATATTTATGGCTTCGAGAGTTTCAAGACAAACAGGTGCTTAACTGGTATGCTTAGTTCTCAACATTATGAAAATTAATATAATGCAGAGTAGTGCAAGAAACCCTACTATGGTAGCCTTAGGACATAATTGCTTTACTTTGTGATCACTAAAAGTGTCATATCAACAAATTTTCCTAAGAACAAATGCAAATTATTATTATTTTTAAAATTTTTATAAGCCTTTTTTTGTTTGAATTCTACTACCTTCCAAATCTCGTTTTGAATTAGTTTCTCTGTGGTGATAATTTGTAGTGTCCTACTAAGTCCTAATTTTAGATCCTTTTGATGTTTATGTTTCTTACTTTCATATTTCTCTTGCAGTTTTGAGCAATTTTGCATAAACTTGACTAATGAGAAACTGCAGCAACATTTCAATCAGGTCAGCATACAATATTGTATGACCTTTCTTCTCAAATATTTGTGGAATGATATTGAAACATGAAGTTGGTAAATCAAGGAATCAGAATTCTAAGTCCTAGACGACACACATTACTTTTCTGGCAGCACGTTTTCAAGATGGAACAGGAAGAATATACAAAAGAAGAGATTGACTGGAGTTACATAGAGTTCGTAGATAACCAAGACATTCTTGATCTTATTGAAAAGGTTTGTGTCCTCTCCTTTTGTAGTTTAATTATTTTCATCATCTTCATCCCTGATTTTACTTTATATTCATCTTATGCAGGTGTTACTACATAAATTATATAACTGAAACATTTACATTATGTCATTTTATAAAGGGTCATGACCACTTATATAAAACAATGGCCAAGACCTTATCTTTGGGCTTTATTTTGGTTAGAATACGTACATTCTTTGATACCTATTATTATTTTCATTGAATAGTTTTATTGTGGTCGCAAGAATGGTAGTGCATCAAAAACCTTTATAAAACATCATAAATTTCAAAGAGGGGATGGATACAACATGTGCATGCATGTATTTATTCAATAGACTTTTTATTTGATAATTGTTTCACCTCAAATAAATTTCTATTTTGAATAGTGGGAGTTTTACACAGTTACTTAATCCATGCATTTTTTTTTCTCATAATGCTTGCTTAAGATACAAAGGAGGCTAATGAATGCTTAATGGAAGTTCTTTATTTTTTAATTCTATCAAAACTTTGGATTCCTCTTTTTCTGATCCAAATTTTTAACGGAAATTTTACCCAGAAACCAGGTGGCATCATTGCTCTCCTTGATGAGGCTTGGTATGCTTTCTAGGATTCTTGTTTCCTGAATACTTAGCCTTTCAATGATATCACTTAATTTCAAAATTTTGTAATTTATTGTAGTATGTTTCCAAGATCTACACATGAGACATTTGCGGAGAAGCTGTATCAGACATTCAAAGATCACAAACGTTTTACCAAGCCAAAGCTGTCACGCACTGGTTTCACCATAAGCCATTATGCGGGTGATGTATGAAATTGTTAATTTATGCAACTCAGAATAATTCATGAAATTGAAGCTTGTAGCTATAAATGCCTATGTAGGTGCATGATGAGTGTTAATAAAGCATCCACTGATTTCAGGTCACTTACCAGACAGATCTATTTCTGGACAAGAACAAAGATTATGTTGTTTTTGAGCATCAAAATCTCCTTAGTGCTTCAAGTTGCTCCTTCATCTCTAGCCTCTTCCCACCTTTACCAGAAGAATCTTCTAAATCATCAAAATTTTCGTCAATTGGTTCTCGATTCAAGGTCCTATTCTATGTAACTCTTGACATATACAGAATTAGTTGTTTCTGTGTATCTGGTTTCATCCATTTCTTTTATTTCGTACAGCAACAACTGCAATCTCTGCTCGAGACACTTAGTGCAACCGAACCTCATTATGTTCGTTGTGTTAAACCTAATAACTATCTGAAGCCTTCAATCTTTGAGAATAGTAATGTTCTGCAGCAACTCCGTTGTGGGGTAAGAGCTATTTTACTTATCTTGTTTTTCTTTGTGGGGACATCCTACCCCAATCAATTCATGATTACTATGATCATTAGTTCACCATAATCATTGTTTTTGCATGGATTTGGCCTTTCACATTTTGCTAGCACTGTGAAACCGCTACTTATAGTTATTGTTATTGGTTTACAGGGTGTTATGGAGGCTATCAGGATCAGTTGTGCTGGATATCCCACTCGAAAGACTTTTCAAGAATTTATGAACCGTTTCAAAATCCTTGAGCCAAATGTATCAAATGGAAGGTATCCTCTGCAAATGTGGTGATAAAAAATAGTAAATAATAACATTTTCCAAAATATATATGAATGAATATCTATCTCTAGCATAACCATAGTTATCGATGGCGGATGGCGGGTCGTGGCGGATGGCAAAAAACCTGCCATAAGATCATGGTGGATGGCATGGCGCGTTATGGCAGAAGCACGACGGATTAAATAAAATATAATATATATAGTATAATTAATAACTGAAAACTGTAGAAATTGATAAAACAGTAGAAAACCTAAGTTAAACATTAAAGCAAACACATAAACTATACTATCATATGTCTATAAAACATAAGTTTCAAGTTCAACACAAACATTAAATCATAAACTTATAAATATAAATATGTGTAACATATAAGGTATTTAATTTGCAATATATTTTTTATTTTTGTAGTTTGAAATTATTAATTTATCGCACAACTAAGCACCGTGCGTGTTTTGTATTAATTAGTCTTCATTTAGTTGTGTCTCTGTTTGATTTGTTCAAGGTATTGCTTCTATGTCTAAGTTGAAGGAAGGGCTGAAAAACCTTAGGTGACGACTGGTACGCAGGAATGAAATTGGATAGGAATGGAATGAACTTTGGAATGGAATGATGATAGGAATGAAATGGAATGAAATATGTGATTCCTATGGCTGGTATGTACAAGGAATGAACGAATAGGAATGAAATAAAACAAATAAAATAATTATTATTTTATAATTTATGTTATTATTATCGTAATAATAATAATAATAATAATAATAATAATTAGTATTAATATTTAGGAATATTATTAATACTAATTAATAATAATAATCAATAATATTATTATTATTACTAATTAATATTATTATTATTATTAATTAACTATTATTAATAATAATATTATTCTAATATAATTACTTAGGAATATTATTAATATTATTATTACTAGTATTTATTATTATTATTATTATTATTATTATTATTATTATTATTATTATTATTTTAATATAATTATTTATTTTATTACTTGTTATTTATTATGTTAATATTATTAATCACTATAATTTTTTATCACTATTATTATATTATAATTAAAAAATAAATAAAAATAATTTTTCAGAATAAATAAATAAATTTAACTAAACCCATATTCATGGGAATAGCTAATACCATGGGGGAGGGGAGGAATTACTAATCCCATGTTCATGGTAATAAGCATTCCTTCGGGAATGGTGATTCCTGACGTAAAAATCTTACCAACCATCGGAATGGGAATGGACGCAGGAATCACCATTCCATTCTCATTCCATTCCTGCATACCAACCGTCCTCTTAATATTATGCAAGTTGCTAACTAAAGGCATGTAGCTGCAAAATTAATTATCTCCTTGTCCTAAACACGAAGAAGTTCTTGTGAAACTTTGAAGCAACTTTCATTTATATACAGAAAAAATATACATATAACTTCTGACATTTCTCATAATTCATAAAAGGTTCGATTTTCATATTGAGAAACTGTTGTTTTATTTATTATAAAGAAGAGAAAAAATTTGGAAGAAACAACTAAAGAAAAAAATGAAAAATTCGACCTAAGAGTCATTGCCGATGGTCTCCGATCGTCGCTAGTGGTTGCCGTGGCCGGTGGTCATGGTGTAGAGAGAAGAATATGTTTTTGTTTGAAGTTAAGGAGAAGAAGGAAAGCTGCGAATCACTCTTTTACGAGATAAAAACTCTAATTTTAATGTGAGCTGGGCTTGGGTCTGAGTTTGGCTCGGGTTTAACCCATTTATCTTAATTATCGCCGCCATTTGTGCCATAGCCGCCATAGCTGCCACGGCCACCATGGTTATGGTTATGGCAGCCGCCATAGCGCGTCATTGGAAAGATATCATGCTATGAGGTGGTCATGGCAAAATCATTAAAAACTGCCATCGCCAAATTTGATAACACTGAATAACTCACTCAATAGTAATTTTGAATAAAATTTGAGGTTATAAAAAAAATAGACTTCATTTACAACTTTTTTTTGTATGAAGATGTGCTTGGAGTTAGATCATAATAATGACCATGATAGATGCATAATTTACTTTATTCTTGTTAAATCAAAGGTGGAAGCATGATGTTGGGGCAAAATACTCTATATTCATAAACTCATCAAAGCACCTATTTATACAAAAAAAACCATAACCCATAGGAAAACTAACATAATTCTAACTAAACTAGGAATCTACTAAACTGCTCTACAAGCAATTATCATAAACAAATATATTTCTATCACTTCCCTTCAAGCTAGAGCATAGATTTTAATCATGTCTAGCTTGATACAAAGATAATAAACTCCCCCTAATAAATAGAGCGAAAAGGAAAAACGAAAATCTGAAACTTGAACTTCAACTGAAATCTCGAACATAATTCGAATCTGATCCAAACTGAATCACACATCAATTAGATGTAGATCCAGATAGGTATCCAGATAACTCACAAATATCTTACCCAAATTGAATCCCATACCAATCAGATGTTGACCCCAACAGGTATCCAGATAACTCACAAATGTCGAGATGAGCAAACCGCAACAAACCAAACTGAATTCAAGTAACAAACACGCTTACGCGCACAAAAACAAAACAAAACAAAACATATCCTAGAAATACACATAAAAACTAACAAAATAACGAAAACTAGAGTGTAGAGGTCGCCAAAAGCGTAGAGGCCGCCAGACACCTGTCCTTTACCAATAATCTTCTTTGTCGTGAGATCCTGAGTCAACCATGACAGTGATAGGGTGATTAGATTGTTGCTTAGCTTTATCCTGAAGTTGAAGTTGATCAGGTTGTTGCATAGCCTTGTCCTGAAGCTTAAACTGAGTAAACATAAGCTACAGACTATGACTCATTTTTCCGCAACAATTTTGGACAATCTCGCTTGATACGCCCAAGACCATGACAATAATTACATTCCACATATTTTGCCCATTGGCCAGGAGTCCCCTTATTCCGACCTCCATCATTCTTGTATTGTGGTTTTACATACTCATATGTAGAAATGCTCATTGGTTCCGATTTCGAACCTTAGGAACCGTGGAACCGGCGGTTCCACCTTGTTTTTTTATCATGCCTATTTGTTGTATGTGTTCAAAATACAATAATTAAATGTATATATTATAAAGAAAACACAAGAAATTTGGGGAAAACCGATGGTTTCGGTTCCGAACCGACGGTTTGGGTGGCCAAATTCAAATTCAAATTTTAAACATCCCAAATTCATCGATAAATACCCCTTCAATTCAATCATTTCAACACACCAATTCATATTCTCTATCTCTCTATTTCTCTTAATCTTATTGTAGCAAATTACAATCTCTAGTTCTATTGAATTTTTTTTTAAAGTTGTAATTTATTAGATTTACCACATTGTAATTAACTTATGTAATTAATTTTTTTTGCATTACACAATTGCAATTTGATTTATATACATTTCATATATTTTTAAATAAATATATGAAAAAATAACAATTAAAAAAAAGTTTCACTATTCGGAACCATGAATCGGCGGTTCGAAACAGAAATTTTGGAATCGGAACAGGCGGTTCCGGTTCGAACCGGAATAGGAACCATGAACACCTCTACTCATATGCACCAACACGACCAATAAAAGCACTATTAGGGACTTGGCTTGATGACGTATGTTCAGTGCGCAGAACTCAACTAAAAACCTCTTGGAGAGAGGAAATCTGTAAATCAGCAAGAATTTGCGACTTGGTAGTGTCAAATTCGGATGAAAATCCGGCCACAAAACTCATTACGGCTATCTTCTCCCTTTAGGCCTGCTTACTGTGATATCAGCACTCAACGAAAGCAATATATTAAGTTCTTCATAAGTCTCTTAAAATCCATTAAATAGTCTGTAAGAGATCTATCCCATTTGTCTTCCCTATAGAAAGCTTGACATATATCATATATTCGAAAAATATTTCCCTTTCTAGAATACAAAAATTCAAGATACGTCATAAGTGCTTTACCTGTCCTACAATGAGTAACCATTCTGACTACCTCACAGCTAATAGAGTTACGTATCTATAGAAACAAACAAGCATCATCTCGTAGCCAATGAAGTTTTGAAGAATCAAAAGGTGGATATCATATGACTATCCATTGACACACTTAACAAATAAAGCTTAATTGTCTGACGCCATTCTAAATAATTTGTAGGAACGAGTTTGTGCTCCATGATTCTTATCATCACTGGCACAATGTCAGGAGCTACTGACTTACTTTCAGATGATTCAAACATAATTCATCAATTCAAAACAGCCCAATACGAAATTGAACAAATCAATTGAAAAAATCGAAATCTGAAACAAACCAAATCTAGCACCAACCAGCTATGACCTGAACAGATATGTAGGCAGGTAGAGGACGTCGAGGCGAGTCAAATGGGACCTGCCGAAGCAAATTCCGGCCACACACGCCTGAGACGCGAAAGACGCAGAAACAGGTCGGCGGCGCATGGAGCTTACACGCACGACTTCCGCCGCCGAACTTCCGGCGAAGGGTCGACAGTGGTGCACCCCTGTGTAGGCGTTGTCGACCGATGAAGCTTCAAACTCAAATGTTTAGCTTTTCCTTTTTTCATCCAAAAAACCCTAATTTTCAAATCCGAAACCCTAATTTCAAACTTTGAAATTTTGAACCCTAGATCTGGAACATAGCTCTGATACCATGTTAAATCAAAGGTGGATGCATGATGTTGGGGCAAAATATTCTATATTCATAAACCAATCAAATCACCTATTTATACAAAAGAGTCATAACCCAACTAGGAAAACTAACATAAGAGATCTAACTAAACTAGGAATCTACTAAATTTCTCTACAAGCAATTACCATAAACAAATATATTTCTAACAATTCTCTAACCATTCAATATAAGAAGTATGGCTATTGCTTGTTCCTTCTGAAATAGATGCTCATCCTTGTGAGCATCTTACTAGTGGTTTATCTGATTTGGCTGTGGCATTTGTGCAATGATGATGGCGATGGATTTTTCTACTTCCATTGTCTTGTGCATTTTCTTTTTCTTATATTGTTTAATTATTAATACTTTTTTTTTTCTTATGAACTTCTCATTTTTGCATCACCTTTCGACAATATTTTTAACACTTTGCACTTTTGATAGTTGCGATGAAGTAACTGCTTGTACCAAACTTTTGCAGAAAGCTGAAATTAAAGGTTATCAGGTACTCTTCACTATGTGCATTGTCCATACTTAATGAATACTTGTAAATGATTGCACTTTTAAAACAAGTAGCCATGAATCTTTATATTTTTATTCAAAGACTAGACAATAATGCCAGGATTAGTTGCATAGTTTACTGATGGATATATAAAATTTTAATTTGATCTATGTCATCATACTGCATTACGATGTTCATAATTTCCGTGCTAGCTGGTCTCTCTGTATTATGTTTACAAAGAATAATCTCTAATATTCTTCTCAATCCTCACGAGGGCATGGAACTTTTGCCATGGATAATAGCAATTTGTTCCACACCATAATTATGCTTATACTGTTCTGCCTCTTCTTTCCTCTTACCTTATGAAAGTAGATTATTCTTGAATCGTTCTTCAATAGATTGGAAATTCTCTATAAGGCTGTCCAGTTTACTTTGTATCAGATAATTATTAATGTGTGACTTCTAGTAATTTAGATAGCAATGTTACACTTTTCTTATATATTTTTTTTTCCAGATTGGCAAAACTAAAGTGTTTCTCAGAGCTGGTCAGATGGCAGAACTAGATTCTGTTCGTAATCAGGTCCTTGGGAAATCTGCTAGCGTAGTCCAGAGAAAATTTCTCTCATTCTTTGCGCGTAAAAACTTCGTGACATTACGCATGGCAGCTATACATATTCAAGCTCTGTGTAGAGGTATTATTAATGTTCAAGGACATCGTTTGTCTATGTTTAAGTCTGGTTATCTAGTGTTCGTGCTCTTTCCTTTAACTTATTCTTTATATGTCATTATATCAGGGCAAGTTGCACGGTGTATTTATGAGCGTAAGAGGAGAAAGGCTGCTGCTACGAGCATCCAGAAATCTGGAAGGATGTTTCTTTTTAGGAAAACTTTTACAATTTTATTGTCTTCTGCTGTTGTTATTCAAACAGGATTTAGAGGAATGGCTGCTCGCAGTGAGCTTCTATTTAGAAGGAGAAACACAGCAGCTACTCTTATCCAGGTAATAGTTTCTCTCAACCCATTCTTGTGGGTCTCTCTTAACCTTAGTTCATTTTATCACTCTGGCTACGAAAGCTCTCAGGTAATACTTTCTCTCAACCCTCTATAGTTCATTCTATGAGTAGATTATAATTAGATATCAATGTATTAAGGATTTTTTCACCTGTGATTTGCATGTGTTGTCATATCTTCTAACTTATATTTGACATAGATTCTAGATAATTAGACTAGCATGCTTCTATCGTGCTACTGTGTGATTACAAAAATGTTTTCAGATACTGATACAGGGTGTAGAAATGCTCTCCTGTATTAAATTTAGCCAACACTAAAGTTTGCAACAAACTTTGAATTTCATGCATAAGGAGTCCATTGATTTCGAATAGTTAATAACTCAGTCATGTAAGTCACATCACCTTCACAACAAAAATGCATTTGGTGCTATGAACAAGTGAGCAGATTCAATTATTTGATGGATAGAGTTTTTTAAGTAAAAGATACTCTGCCATTTTTGGCCTTGGTATGAGCAGAGCATTATTTGGCTCTGAAAATTCAAAATAATCCAATCCTTGGGTACTGAAATTAGCTGAGTTTGCAGTCTCGAGGGTTTCTTACAAAAAATTGGTGCTTTTTTTTTTATCAGAGCCTCCCCTTATAGGATTAGAATTACGTGTATCTCCAATCAATCTACAAACACAGAGATATTTGGCTGTTCGTTCTTAGGTATTATGGTTTTTGTTTCTGACTTTCTTTTTAACCAGAGACATTGCCGAGGGTACTTGGCCAGCCATCATTTCTCAAGCTTGAAGTGGGCATCAGTTGCTCTTCAATGTGCTTGTAGAGTAATTAAGGCTCGCAAAGAACTACGACTACTTAAAATGGTGAGTGCTCTCCAACTTCACTCGTAAAATGAATTAGCAATGGAAGTAGACTGTAGACATACTCTGAGTTACTACACGAACTGCCAATGTGATATCATGTACAACTGGTAAAATTGTGGACTTGAACCGTGGTAAAATTGTGGACTTGAATCGTGCCTATTAGTTGAAAAACAGGAAACTTTGATGATGACTTTTATTAGTTTCATTTTTATAATGTTCACAAAAGATAGCTTTCTCTATGAGTTTAAATCCTAAATTAGTCTTTTGAGTAGATATAGACAATGGCCTACATTTTCTACTAGTACCTTAATGAGGTAGTGACCTAACAATTTATTTATTTTTTAATCCCTTTGTATTTGAGTCCACACTCATTCATCACAGTATCTTCTTCATTGAGAAGATGATTCTGAATAAATGAAGCCCTTATTTGAAGTATGGCAATTCTTACCCACATTAATCAGCTCTCCAACAAAGTAAATATATAGAGTTGAAAACAAAGTAGATGACATTTATCACGAAGATTGTTGATTAACATATATGAGTTGCCTAACCATTGCCTGCTTATGCTATTATGGAGCTAAAAAAAAGTGACTCTATCCTTCCTATATGTCTCAGGCTGCAAAGGAAACTGGTGCACTCCAAGAAGCCAAAGAAAAGCTGGAAAAGCAAGTTGAAGAACTGACTTTGCAGCTGGAGTTGGAGAAGCGTCAGCGAGTAATACATTTGTCCCTTTACATTTAGCAATTACTTCATATGATGGTCAAATGGCTCGAGTGTTTCTCCTTGTAATGTGTGAAGAAGATGGCTATTTTTCCCATTTCAGTTAATTTTGATTTATTTTGACTAGCATGACATCGAGGAAGCCAAAAATCGTGAAATTGCAAAATTACAATCTGCCCTGGAAGAAATAAGAATGCAATTGCAAGATAACAAAGACCCTGAAGCTCTAAAGAAGGTATCCGAGCAAGGTCTTCCAGCAGTATCTGAGCAAGTTCTTCCAGCAGTATCTGAGCAAGTTCATCCAGCAGTATCCAAACAAGTTCTTCCAGCAATATCCGAGCAAGTTCCTCCTACAAAAGAGGGCTCGGTAATAGATAATGAACTAGTCCGGAAACTAACAGCTGAAAATGAAAAACTGAAGGTAACATTTGAGGTCTGCTTTAACCATCTCTTGGCGAAATATATGTTTAACTCACAATAGGCTATATAAAATTAAATTCCGAATGGTTGGTTCAGAGTTTAGTGAGCTCTCTGGAAATGAAAGTAGATGAAGGAGTGAAGAAGTATGAGGAGTCGAACAACCTAGCTATGGAGTCGGAGACAAAGATAATTAAGCTGAAGACTGAAATGCAGAGGTTAATATATTATTATTGTTTCTTCTCTTGAACCACTTGTCAGACAATGAGCTCATTTATTGCCATGTAGTTTTTTCTTTTTTTAATCCTTTGAAAAATAATATTGGTTATTTCTCATAGGTGAAAAAATAAAATGATAATAATGAAATTGAGAGATTGTTTTTATTTGGACTCATGGTAGATTCATTTATCTTCTTACTTCTAACTTCTTAGGCTTGAAGAGAAAATTTCTGACATGGAGACAGCAGATCAGATTCTCCGTCGACAGACTTTAATGAACAACCCTTCAGGGAAACTATCTGGACACTTACCTCCAACTATTCATGTTAGTATTTAATCTCAGTTGTACTTACGAATTGTCTCAGCATCTGGTGCTTATTCCTTTTCTCCCCTTGTTTGCAGGAAGGGGAGAATGGTAATCAAGTAAGTGCAATGTAAAATGGTGGTTCAATGCTTATTCTTGTGCTTTTTTGACCAAGTAAAATTTACGTTCTTTATCATTCTGATTGTTCTTGTAAGCTGTTATGCAGGAACTTTTGAGTGCATCACCCAGTAAAAGATTTGGTAAATCTGATAGCACATTGAGGAAATCTGCCATTGAAAGGCAACGTGTGAGTGTTTTCTGTGAAATTTTAAAGTTTGGGATATATTGCTACTAGTGCCTTCCTTGACTCTAACTCAAGGATAATAGTTGGCCTATGATTTCAATGGTTTTTTATACGAGCCTTTGCTGCATCGACTCAATTCATGAGCAAGGCCAGTATTCACTTAGCATGATATTACTGTTTGAAACAGAGTATTATCCTGGCCCAGCATACTGAACACCAACTAGAAAAATACTCTGAGAAATAGGGACACCTTTTATGCACTATGCTTTATATATTATTTTAATATCCAATATACATTGTGAAGTTGTACACTGTCAATGGCAACTGAGGTGCACCCATCTTACTGTTAACTTTTATTCTCTTAACATTGTCTGGATCATGGAAAACTAAGACGAATCATAAAGTACAGATAAACAAATGAAATTGATAAAGTAAATGACAAAAGTTATAAAATTTTGCTTCATTTGTGAGCTTCCATACAAGCAGTATCAGATAGATCATGTAACCTGTACTCCATTCTGAGTACTCAGAACTTTTTGAAACTGATCCATCATAAACTAGAAAGAACTAAACTAATACCTCCATCTTTTATTCAAGCATTAGTTTTTTGCACTTTGTAGTTGTTCCGGCCTAGATTTACAAGAACTGAAATCATATATATGTTGGTGATTCCAGGAGTCCATAGATACTCTCATTAGGTGCATCTCAAAAGATGTTGGTTTCAGTGAAGGAAAACCAGTTGCTGCACTTACCATTTACAAATGCCTCTTCCACTGGAGATCTTTTGAAGCCGAAAGAACTAATGTTTTTGATCTGCTTATTCAGATTATTGGTTCAGCAATAGAGGTGAAGTTTTGGAACACTAAACTAGGATTTTTTCTAAGCATTCCAACATTTCTGATTTTGGTTTTGATTGATCGTATGACACAAGTAGATACTGGTTTATATGGACCGCTCTAGCTTCATATAGTTCATTAGATATTTCTCAACCAGGTCACCTTGTTTCAGGATGAGGCAAACAATGATTGTATGGCTTACTGGCTTTGCAACACATCTACACTACTGTTCTTACTCCAACGAACCCTTAAATCTGCCTCTTCATCTCAACCTCCTCAGCCTACCTCATTTTTCGGAAGGGTGGCTCAAGTATGATGATCCTTTATCATGCTAATGCTCTAAAAAATTGTAACAGAAAGATGAACTGGTGGATTTTTTAAGGCATTCTGATATAATCTTAGTAAATATGAATTTCCAGAGTTTTCGGGCGTCCCCATCCTTTGCCAACATCTCTATAGGTGGGCTTGATGGAGTGAGACAGGTTGAAGCCAAGTATCCAGCTTTGCTTTTCAAGGAGCAGCTGACTGCTTATATTGAGAAGATTTACGGTATTATTCGAGATAATGCAAAGAAGGAATTGTCACCAGTTCTTTCTTCATGTATCGAGGTAGCATTTTACTTTATTTGAGACTCTGTAATCTTCCAATAATTATGTGATTCTATCTTATATTGCCTTTAAAATTCCTTCGTTCTTTCTTTTGAGTTCAAAATTTATTTTCATGCTATACTACTTCTGGAATTATATATCATATTTGTGCTCTACTTTAATTTCATATTCCATGTTCTCTGAGTTGGACAAAAAAATGCATAAGAAGAGTTAGTAGATATATGATAGCTAGCAACATGTTATGAAACTGATTATAGTATTAGTTCACTAGGAAATAATAATTATACAAATGACGTTTTTCTTTTTCTTTTTTTAAATGGTTGAGTTGGCTTCCTTTTCCATCTCCTTGAGACTTCTAGTGCAGACTCTGATTTAGATGTTCAATGTTCAGGTACTCAAAACATCTCCCAGTCAATTTGCTGGTGAAAGAGCTACTAGTAACTGGCAAAGCATCATTGATTGTTTAAATGGGCTTCTAAATACTCTGAAAGATAATTTCGTATGTATAGCCAACTCTTTTTTTACTCGTATAAATCTAGTCCATATCTTATTGGAGTCGACGTTTCAGGTTCCTCCAGTCCTTGTCCAAAAAATCTTCATCCAGCTTTTCTCTTATATAAATGTTCAGCTCTTCAATAGGTATCTCTTATCCCATCATTTACAATCTTCTTTTCTGAACATGCTGCAATATTCATGACTTGTAACCTGGTTTTCTTCAGGCTTCTTCTCCACAAAGAATGTTGCACGTTCAACAGTGGGGAATATGTAAAGACGGGATTAACTGAATTAGAACTTTGGTACGGGGACAGACACGAGGTATGCACCTTTCTGTTGGTGGAGTCATTCATCAATGCTGATATACTTGTTTAGCATAGGACTGTAAATGAGTTAAGCTACTCGGATTTCGAACCGTAAAAGCTCGTTCGAGCTCGTTTAGTGAAGCTCGTTAACTAAATAATCATGCTCAAGCTTGATAGTATGCTCATTAGCTCGTGAGCAAGCTCGTTAAGTGCACTAACTTGAAAATATAAATCTTATTAACTTTGTAATTATTCTTTTATACTTTAATGAACTTTATTTGTTATAATAAGATGATGAATTTAAGTAAAAATATTAACTTTTTTTAGAATAAGTAATAATATTTAAAAATTAATAATTAATATTTAAATTTAAATCTAAATTTCAAAATTTCATTTAGGCTCGAATAAGCGTGTGAGTATTAAGTGTTCGATAAATAAAGCTCGAGCTCGACTAGATAATAAATGAGTCATGCCTGAGCTTAGTTTTACTCATCTCGAATCAATTACACCCCTAGTTTAGCATAAGGGGCTAGATGCTTGTAGTTACTATATCTTGCTATCGTATTACGTCCCTTGATTTGGTAATGAGGTAAGTGTAGACTGAGTATCGTTTGTTGTATTACAGTATGCAGGCTCATCATTTGATGAACTAAAATATGTGCAACAGGCTGTAAGGCTTCTGGTATGTTCCCCAAGAAAACTATTACATAGATTTTGGTATTCAGTCGTAGTAATCTTTAACATATCCTCATTTCTTAGGAATACTATGTCATCCACTCTCCAATAAAAATAATGAGTACAGCTGCTCTGATGCAAATGCATATTAGTGGGGGCATATGCACGTTTCATTTGATGTTATGCTAAATACCTTATCTCATTTGCAGATTATGCAACAAAAATCGGAACTAACCTATGACGATCTAACAACCGAACTGTGTCCTGTAAGTTTATTTCCTCGTGTCCCTCTTTCTCCCATATATATATGTATACATATATAGGGAGTGGATCAAATGAGGACTAAGTTTAGCCTTAAAGTGAGGAGTTTATTTATGTATGCAATGTTATTTGTCCACAGATACTTAGCAGTCAACAGCTTTATAGAATATGTACTCTTTATTGGGATGATAAAAGTTCAGATAATGTACCTCCAGAAGTAAGTCGTGATTCCTTCTTGTTAAGATACTTTACTACAACAATGAAAACTTGAGCCAAAATTATGGCTGATAAGACATTCATATTCAGTCGGGAAGCCTTACTTTATAAGTCATAACAGGTAATTTCTAACCTGAAGATACTTACATCGGAGGACTCTGACGATCCTGATAGCAACTCATACTTGTTGGACGATAACTCCAGGTAACTTGATAACATAAAGGCTCTTCTCAAAACATATAGTCGAAATAAAGTAATAAATCATCCTTGGTCTACTGCAGCATCCCTTTGCCAGTTGAAGAACTTAGCAGTTCTCTCCAAGATTTAGATTTCAAAGGTGTAAAACCTCCAGAAGAACTTCTCGAAAATCCAGCCTTTGAATTCTTACAAGGATAAGGCTGTGCTTTTTTCTGAGCACAACATATGCATTATATTTATACACTTTGTTGATACCATAATGTATACCAAGTTGATTCTTTTTGTAATGTCAGTTGTCTCATCACCTCCTCGGCTAGATTGTTGTGTAGAATTTGTAGAATTTATAGGTATAGTCAGATAAAGGGGAAGTGATGAGTTTTTTCCACTTAGCTAGTTCTTCTTTCGTGCCTTTGCTGTTATATTCTGGCCATCGACCTTTCCAGAAACTACAGGCAGAAATAGTCTTAGAGAGCAGCTGCTGTAGCCCCCCAAGTTCCAGTTGTATAAATGAACATGTTTATTGTTCAATAGTGAAAAAGGTTGATGCTTGAATCCTTCTCTTCTCATGTCATTCTACTCGCTTAATTTCTTAAATGTAATGATGCTACAAATGTGTTTGTTACAAACTTATCTTGTACGGATTTGAGTTGAATCTTGATTCAAAGGAGTGCTTGTTCTCTTCTTTTCTTGGTAGACCTGCGCAGATAATCCGTTTAGAGTGGTCGCTACCAAGCAGACAACTGGTGAGACGATGCTCGTCTGCTGACATCTATTTTCCTTGTCAGGAAGGTGAACTTGGAGCTCCATTACCATCTAGGTATATGTTATCTGTCCGTAACATTCTTTACCTGCAAAAGCAGATAATGCTCCATACTGTATATTATTGTTGTTCTTTTGATTCAATCTGCATTCATATTTTAGAAACAGCAGAGTTTTATCGTCTGAATAAAATTAATCACCACAATTAATGGGATTTGTAGATTTATGTGTATTGGAACCTTGCATGGTGCAAGGCACAATATAGGTCAAGTAGATGTTATGTGCTGTCTATATGAAACACATACTTGTAAATATAACAAACTTACAGAATATCATTTTTCAATAAATTTTATTGAGTATAACATCCCGTTGGTTGTATCATAGGCATCAAGATTCTCTTGCTGCTTTTTTTTTTAAATTGCATCAAATTCTAACACCTAATTACTAACAATTGGATTTGGCTTATGAGTTTCCTTCTATTTTTGGCGTTATTACTTTTTTTGATCTAAATATTTCAGCTAGTTTTTAATATTTCAATATATTATGTCTCCATTTAAACTCAAAAGTACAAGTATCCTAAAATCAATGTGATGATATCACAAACAAGTTAGGGATGTGTCTGATCCTTGAATTCTGACATTATGCTCTTAAGGGACACTTCTTTTCAAAGGTCAGTACGGTATGTTTAGCTCAGGTTCCCTCTTAGCTGAGTATATGTTAAAAGAGAACAACTCTCTTATATATGAGTTCATCAGACTAAGAGGGTGTTTGGTTGAGCTTATAAGCTCTTTAAAATAACTTATAAGCTGTTTAGAATTTATAAGCTATTGCAAAGTGTTTGCCAAAATAAGCTTTTAAACAACTTATAAGCTGTGAAAATAAGTTCCAACAACTTATAAGCTCCCTTAAAAATAAGATGGTAAATCTTAACTTATTTTTTCATAAACTTATAAGCAATCATGAATTTACCAAAATAATCTTATTATAGTTCGTTATTTCCTACGCATACACGATCAATTTCACCTCTCGTCAATTTTATCTCTCTAACTACGATTTTCTCTCTCTAACTCACGACTATTTCTCTAGCTTATAAGATCAATTATCCAAACACTTTAACAACTTATAAGTATTTGAGACATTATCTCTTATAAGCTCTTGGAGCTTATAAATTCTCTAAAATAAGTTTAGCCAAACACCCAACACAAACTACTATTTAATAATGATAATTATTAATTTGCTGAAGAAAATGATTAATCAATTTACAAAATATATTCTTCTTAAGCCATATAATTAATTAATATCTCAGAATGAATTTAATATTCTAGAAACAATAAGAAATCTCTATCAATCAATGATAATGATTATGATTCAATCGAGTCAAAGAGGATCATGCCAAGGTTCCCAACAATAAATATCAAATTATAGCTTAATTTTCTATTGAATCAAACATATAACTGGGAAAAGATATTATTAAGAGAAATCAAATCATTCTAAAAGTTCTAAACTACTGAACTTCCGTTCCCTCCATGTGATATTGATATTATCATCACCTATTCCAATTTTAAACTGCTGGAAGTTACGGAGGCAATAAGTCATCATAAGAATATAATATTAATTAACTAAAGTTTTAATATTTACAAATGTATATATCTCAACATAATACATATATATATAAACATCTAGATATGAATGTAAAATATACATTCATATGACGATATTCACAAGCATCTTACAAATAAGAAGATAAATTAATCAGAGAGAAATATGATCCTCCCTTTTTTCTTAAACCATTATTTTCTTAAATCTTCGCTACATTTTTTCTGATATTGTACATGTCATCTAAACCATTTTCAGTCTCCGCTTTCTTTATTTATAGGAAATTTTTATAAATATTTGCAACACATGAATTCATTATTGTGATCATATGTATAAGGGGTGGTCGGGACTCGGGCAGTGAGACCACTTAATTAATTTTTTAATTAATTAATTAATTAAATAAATTATAATTATAAATTAATAAATAATAATTTTGAAGTAATAAACTCTAATCGTGAATTAATAAATCTTGATTTTGAATTAATAAATTTTATTTGAAATTAATAAACTCTAATTGTGAATAATAAACCATAATTTTGAATTAATAAACCTTAATTATGAATTAATAAACCTTACTTGTGAATTAATAAACCATAATTATGAATTAATAAATTTAATTATAAATTAACAAAATCTAATTATCTTTACTCATCATAATTAATAATTATTTAACAAAAAACAAGGAATAACTCAACGAGACGAAGCTCACCTAAGTTTTTGTCAATTTATAAACTTCACGGATTTCACTATGAATATTGATATCTTAATAATTTTGTATGAAGTTGGTGATCCAATTATTTATGTGTATATATAGTATATATATAGCCCCTATTGTGTTGGTAGAGCGGTGACCTCAGTGATTAAAAGTCACAAGTTTATATATATTTTCATTATATATATAAGTGATCGATCTCCTCTATTGTAAGAGAGAAGTCTAATCAATTTCAAGTACCCCCCCAAAAAAAAGAAAATAATAATAATTCTAGGTAGCTTCCCTTTATGCATCCACGAGTCTTGATTTATAAGGATATAACATATATATCTCATTAAAAACAAAATAGTTAAATATCAAATACTAGAAAGTGTTATTCCTAAAAAAGAGTTCAAGTAGTAAGGTATTATTTTTTTTAAAATAGCAAAAAAATATATGGAACAAAAGGGGCAAAGAATCTTATGGGTCCTATACTTAGTAATCATTGGTTAAGCACGATGCTAATCATTTCCAAGTGGTTCTGCTATTTTCCTAAAGATCAACTCTGAAAGTTCTTTTTTGGCTAAGAAAAATATGTTATATATATACTACCACTTTAATTAATTAATTAAGGCAACTGTTTCTTTTTTCTTTTCTTTTCTCCAAAAGGGAATAAAGATGTATTGGAGTGCATGTTAGCATTTAAAAATATTACATTGATAGCCTTTAAGAACACAAATATGAAAAATTTAGCTACAAAGTTAAAATTTTATTGGATTCAATATTGAATCAAGTACACATAATATAAATACTCTTCAAAAAAGTTTTCACCAATTCTTATCCAAACCAACCAATACATAATTGTAGAGAAATAAAAATGTGGTTTACCTGTCTTGTGTGGTTTGCAGACTATTGCAAAAGAACGTGAGGTTTATCCAGCACACTAAGGCGTAGCGGCTGCGGGTTCCCCATGATACAAAAAAAAAATGTGTAACTGCTACATATATCTCATAGTTCAAACAATTATTTTTACAAAAAAAAAAAGTTCTACTAATTACACGAGTACGTCAAAGCCTAATTCGAACCGAACACCTTTTGCGCTTTACATTTTTTGAGATATCTTTTCGCACTTTTCATGCATATTATTAGAAAATGGAAATAATTGAAAGGACATCCACATTATACATTTATTTATGTAGGGAAAGGAAAATTATTATATACATGGAAGACTGATATGTCACACGCACATGTCATGATCACCATTGATATATAATCCATATTAATATTTTTCATTTTCATTCTTTTTATATCTCATCAGTTACGATCCCGGTTGTCAATTTTATAAATTACATATACAAAAATCAAAGCCTAATTAATTTTATTCATCTCTATAAAGTTAAAGGAAATCAAAATTTGATCTTTACATAATTTACAAATTTGATATCCTAATTTAATTTATGTGATATATATAAGTGAAAAAATAATATGAAAATAAGGCCTAGTCATAATGTATGATGTTGCACGTGGCATGTTTATATGCCCAGCATACATGATTTAATGGATTGCAAATATGATTTTGTAGAAATTATGACCCATATTATGCGTAGAGCGCACAAAATCCGTTCCTTGTATGCAACCTGAAACATAATTAATAAGACCTAGTCTGATTCTTAATTTTTTTAAAAGCTAGATTAATGAAATGATACAAGTAAAAACAGTAATCTATAAAGAAAATAAAAGCAAAATCACTTGCCTAAAATGTCAGTAAATGTAAATTTTACTCCAGTACTTAGGCGAATGTTATGGCCTTTTTGATAAATTGAAACGTGAGATCCTCTTGCGACGTCCTTGAAAGTACTAGAGGTGTCAAAACGGCTCGGTCCGGCCAGATTCTGAGTCGGGTTAAGCTAAATAAAAGTAGATCCGGTGAAATTTCGGACCGGATAGGATAGGGCTCATCCATAACTAGTCAAAGTCCGACGGGCTCGATCCAGCCCGGTCCGACCCAATTTTTTAATATAAAACGTATTTCGGGTTTGGCTCGACCCAACCTGAATGACTTTTTGGGAAAGCCTGATGGGCTCGGGCCGGGCCGACCCACCCATTTGTCACCTCTATTTCAAACTATACTCTTCAAAATTATAATAATTTATCCCGAAGAAATACGATTATCTCTAGTAAATGTACAAATGCAAAACAATGTATAAGCTCAACTTCTTGTAGGACATTACTAGTAGAAACCATAAGCTTCACTAATACTAATCTCTGTTAGAGTAAACTGTATGAATTTTCATCTTGAATTATATCCGCGATCATCCAATCCAGCTTGTGAATGAAAATATCGAATATTCGTTCACAACATCTTATAGGAACATATCTTCTACTAAGACATTTACTGAAGAAGCAGAAGCTCTTTTAAAAGAAGCTATTCAGAAACAAATGGACCAGTTTCTACTTCAAGAGCAAACATAAATAAATTAGTCGCTTTTATCTTCAAAAAGGAATCAAGTGTCTCGGGTTCAAAAAGTCTCTTTCTTTCTAAGAGATAAGATTCAATAGAAAAATATTCGAAGTGTCTTTTAATGAATTTGAATCAAACTTTCCTTCCAAGTTCTTATCAAAAATTTACGAAGTAAAATGAAAGGGATTCAATTTCACGTCTTAACTTAAATGAAATGAGCGCACTATAATCGGAAATTCTCTAAGAGATAGATAGTATGGTAGAAAAATGCGGATGGCGGGCAGGCCTATATTCCTTGGTTTTAATAGGACTCCTTACAAGCGTTGTTTCTATCTACTATTATCTAAAAATAATCAAGTTATTAATGACTGAACGAAACCAAGAAATCACCCCTCACGTGCGAAATATGATTACATGACACAACCATGTCCGAATTTGCACAACATTTAGCATACTTCAACAAAATACATTTACATGCTCATAATTTTCATTGTGCACTCTAAAATACTCCCTCGGTCCATTATATTTGTTAATTGATTTTAATGGTACAGATTTTAATAAATTATAATGAGTGTAAAATGAGTGAAAATAATAAATGAATAGACTAATAGATAGTGGAATTAAAAGGTGGGCCATAGAGATAATAAATGAATATAAGTTACTGTAAAAAGATGGGCCATGGGTGGGTTTTTGTAAATAAGTGTATATATTTAAGATAAAAATATGAAGTTGATGTTTCTAAAAAAATGAATATTTTTTATGGACTAACTAAAATAAAATTGAATAAACGTATTTAGTAGATGAAAGGAGTAGCTCTCATTTAATAAACTTCTTAGTCTCAAAGTCCTACTTAATAATATTGCATTTCTCTTGTCCTTGAGGAATAATATATATATGAGATTTCTACCAAGAGATAACATCTTGGACGAAGCCCACATAATCCTCTAGTGCACTCCAACTTTTATTGGAGCATGGGTATGGATTGTAACTTTGTGCGTGTAGATAGATATGTATAGATATTAATTTACAAATCAATCCTTAAAACAAACTTAGGGATCAAACCTCATAAATAATAAACAAATAGATAAAAAGTAGAGAGAGAGAGAGAGGCCCTCTAGTAGGGCTTGCAACGAGCTGGCTTGACCAACTTTCCGAGCTTGATGAATAATTCCCCTCAGTGCATGCCTATTGTAACATCTTCGTATTGAGGAAATATAGCATTATCTCTATCTCTCAGCAAATACTTATACTCCCCCGTCCACCAAAATAGTTCATTGATTTTGGTGGCACGAGTTTTAATAAATTGTAATGAGTTTAAAGTAGGTGAGTATAAAAAGGTGAGCCATTGAGATAATAAATGAATATATTAATGGATATTGAGTGTAAAAAGGTGAGACATATGTGGTTTTTTTGTAAATAAGTAGTTACGTTTAGGGTAAAAATGTAAGTTGATTTTTCCAAAAAATGAAAGTGAACATTTTTCGTGGACGAACCAAAACGGAATTAAATGCACGAATTTAATGGACGGAGGGAATATTTGTTGTAATTATTTTATAATTTCATACTTATCGGCGAAGTTTTATATCTTACCAAATCAATTTATGTCTAAAACTTTTTTGTTACTTTGATAATTTTTTATCAAATATTAATTAAAGTTCTCAACTTGCAGAGTATCCCAATACTTTACTGGAGTTTCAGCCTACTCAAGAATAATACAAAAAATGATTAGCTTTAACCCACTACTTCAAAAACAAATACATAATTAAAAGAATAACTTTTCTTCATTTCTCTAATACAATTATATGTAGATCGAGTTAAAATAGACTCCACAGCATTTGAGTTGTAGGAAAAGTATTAATAAATTAAAGTCCCAATTCTCAAATAATATCATTATGTGTGCTCCCACACTTCCACACACACGAGGACAAATTAGATATATGTATAGATGTTTGTAGTAATATATAATAATAGTAATAATAATTTAAATTGGATTATGATTGTACTCTCATTTCCAAAGCCATTGGAAGAGAAACTCCCATGTAACAACAAATGCAAAGTTGATGATATTCTTGCATCAAAAGAAGAGTCTCAACTAACCCTAGGTCTCCATGCACATGCTCCCTCTTCCCATCTTACCACAATCTTATTTCTTGTTTTAGTGCTTTTCTAAATTGAATAACCTATATGATTTGGCAAAATGTAGTTCATTACTTTCCATTCTTGTGAACTGTGACAGATATTACTTTACAATAACCTAAGTAAGCAAGAAGATTCCACGCCCTTACTTGATAAGGGCAAATTCACCTGATATTACTTATATATATAAATAGTTCTCTAACCTTATTTTAATAGGTCATGTTAGGATTATTTATCAAGTAGGTTGATATTATTACTTGGGGTGAGCAAAACCGAACCGAACCGAAAAATCAAACCAAAATTAACAGTTTGGTTCGGTTTGTACAGTAAAACGGTTCGGTTCGGTTTCAAAATTTTGAAACCGAAATTAATTTGGTTTGGTTTCGGTTTGGGGAAAAAAAATTTGATTTTCAAACCGAACCGCTCGAATTTTTTATATTATATATAATATATATATATATATATGTTATTTATATTATTAATATATTTAAATTGGTTAATATTATATATATATATATATATATATATATATATAAATATTATACTCCCTCCGTCCCATTCAAGATGACCTATATTCTATTTTGGGTTGTTCCACCCAAGATGACCTGTTTCATTTTTAGGAAATAATTAACTCTTCAAAAGTTGTGGGTCCTACTTACTTTTTATCACTTTAACCACTTTATCCCTTGTCCTAAATAACCGTGCCGAAAAGAAATGAGTCGTCTTAGATGGGACGGAGGGAGTAATATTTATATTAATTATACTTTAATTTCGGTTAAAACCGAACATAATCGAACCAAATATTTCGGTTCGGTTTGGATATATAAACGGTTCTGTTTGGCTTGAATTTTTTTTAAAAATTCGAGTTCAGTTTTTTCGTGTTCGGTTCGGTTTTGGAACGAACCGCCCGAATATTCACTCCTAATTATTACCGATTTAAGAAATCACAAATAATAGTTGTGTCAAATTCATCAGATCAAACTACGCTAGCCGATCATTGTGATTTTTGGACCAAGTCGGTGTGACTAATTATTAAGCCCGCCCCTTAGCGTAGCGAGCTAAGCGTGGGTTGGATTTTTTTTTGTTTTTTGTTTTAGGATCTGATCAAATTTGACAATTCTAACAAATAGTGATGCATTTGGATTTAAAAGATATGTTAAAAATGCACTAAAAGAAGAAAAGACGTATAAGAAAGAATTATGAGTGTTTTGTTACCTTTTATTTGAAAGGGGCCCGGGGGGTTCTAAAAAAAGAAATAAATAAAACGTAAGCATTCTGCAAGTCTTAGCTTATTAATGGTTATAATCAGTTCATAAATCTAACTGGATTCTAGTTATTAACACGGCGATTTGTTTTTATTTTTACCTATTAATTAGACTTGTTCTTCATTTTACTTGGTTGCATGAAAACTATTGTTAAAATTAATTTCATTAGTGTGTGTGTTGGCCTAGTGGTAGAGTGGTTAATGTCCGAGGCCAAAGGTCTCGGGTTCGAGTCCACCGTGACCGTGACGCAGCCTTTAAAATTTCTACAGTACATTGACAAAAAAAATAAAAATTTATTAACATATATTCTCTTCTATCTTCAAAATAATCATGAAAACCGTGAATACAAAGTAGAGAATTTTAGTTTGATTAGACCAAGTTTTTGAAATCCGTTAACAATATTTTAGATGAAAGAAATTTTTATGTCATAATTAAAATAAAATATTTTGTGGTGCTACAAGTTACAAAACATGGGTTGGCACTTAAACAAACTCAAGTTCGCCACTCTCTATTAAAATATATATATAGGAATGTTTGTGTGTTTTGAGGCATTTATCATTTTTCTTCTTCACACGTCAGTACAGCATATAATATTATCGTACCATATTAAATATCATATTAGATTTTAATTAATATTGTTAACAAATTAATGGTCACTATCATATGCTGTGTCGTGATATGTATTTCGAGATCAAATATCAAATGTTAATGAAAGATGCACCTTATGTGGACCGTCTGCACTGATTCACTATTCAGCCATGAAGCTTATTCAGCCATAAAGAACCCTTGAATACGTACTAAAGCAAGTCACTCTAAATTTGATCTCTTTAATTATGAAATAAGTAATACTTTACATTCCTGAGTTTATATGTTTTTTTTTTTAAATCTCGAGTACTGATTTTATTGTATCTTCAAAATTTTCTTGTACAATTGTAGGGATGTCAATTGATGAGTTTTACCCAAACCAGAATCAATAAATAAGTAATGGTTCTGGTTCTGAAACCGACTCATTAGACACTGAACCCGGACCGGACCCGGACCATCAACTATCGGTCTTAAGCTGTCCGGATCTGAGCGGGTCTGGAACCAGAACCGTTCCAGAACCGGACAAGATTCAGAACTGGAATCGAAACTGTTGCTTTATAATTTAATGGTTATGAGTGATTTTGAATCGATATGGATAAAACTAACTCATTGAAAAGCCTATTTAAACTTAGTCTTGTCAATATACGGGTTTTACTCGGACCATAACCAATAAATAAGTATTGGTTCTGGTTCTGGAATCAGAACCAAATCGGACCGGACCATCAAACTATGGATCTAAACTGTCCGGATCTAAAGCGGATCTGGAATCGGAACCAGACCACTGCTTTAAAATTTAATGGGTTTTGAGCGGTTCCGAATCGATCCAGATAAAACTCACTCATTGATATCCCTGTAACAATTGTGTTCAATTGAGAGTAGTCGAGAAATTATGTTTCAATCAATAATAGCCGTTTCGGAATATAAAACTGATCCCAAATGAGAATTCTAGAACACAAATATAATGCGAAGTGTCTCAATTGAACCAAATTTGCCTATCATATGTGAGGTTATTTTTAGTTACGTGTAGCACATATATGTTTCTTTTCCGCCCTAAACATATATTAATTGTAACCAATACTTAGTTGCCATGTGTCAATCATATTATTGTACCTAGAATCACTTCGTTACAAATAATCCCCGTCCCACATAACTAGACCTGTATTTCTTTTTGAATTGTCCCATCAAACTTGAATCATTTTCTTTTAAAGAAATAATTATTTATTCGAAATGTGTGGTTCTTACCTACTTTTGATCTCTTTAACTATTTTATACTATTTTTTAAATAATTGTATCGAAAAAATGAGTCATATTCGAGGGAACGGATGAAGTATTTTGTAAGCCATGTACACACAATTGAACATAATTTGTTTTATTTTAAATTTACAATAGAAATTCTAGATTTCTTACGAATAATATTATATTTAATAGTAATATTGTATATTTATTTATAATTATTGTCATTATTTCCTTTTAACATTTATATATATAATATTTATTTAATTTTGACAATAACATGTTTTCTTTTTCTTTGTGGGGAGACAATAATAATGTTTATTAGAGCAAATAAGATTGTTCCAAATACCAACGGCGCAAACTCTTGGATTGTGAGGCCCGCGCCGTCCTCTCACCCACATCACGTGCTTCCCAAAACGCATTTATAGCTTCTCACATTTGAATAATTTTATCTTGCTTTGGTTAATTAATTTTATTGCTTTTTACGCCGAGTTAAAAAATAATCTGATTTTTAAAATATGTAAAAAGAAAAATTCAACGTCTCGGAAAAAGTTACAAATATAATTAATGAAAAAAAAATAGGCATCGGAAAAATGAGTCAATTTGGTTATGGTGGGACAATATATGTACACACAGGAGTACTTTTTTATATTGCATATTTTGAAGATCATACTATTTGTAATTCAGTCTAAACATGTAATACGGGACGAAGGTGATTCCGTAGGAGAATGGTATCTTCGAGCGCCCAACTTGACAAGTGCACGGGCTCAAATCACGTGAATACTAGAGGATAGATGCAAAACAAAGACTAGTGATTATTTGGAGGTAGGGGTGAGCAAAATACCCGAAATCCGAAAATCCGATCCGAACCAAACCGAAATTTAAAATTCGATTCGGATTTTTCAGATTTTCAGTTCGGATCGGATTGATATTTTTCAAAATTTCGGATTTTCGGATCGGATCGGATTTGATTTTTTAAATCCGAAAATCCGAATTATATAAAATTTATATATAATAATAATATTTTATTTAAATATTTTAAATCTAATATAAATATATATAAGAATTAACAAAAATTGGTTTCGGATTTTCGGATTTTTCGATTCGGTTCGGATATTTTTATAAAATTTTTGGATTTTTGGATTTCGGATTTTCGGATATTCGGTTCGGTTCGGATTGTTTTCCTCTCAAAATTCGAATTTTCGGATCGGTTCGGATTAGACAAAAATCCGAACCGAAATCTGAATGCTCACCCCTATTTGAGGGAGACTTTCATACTTAAGTCAGTTTCTAATTGAAGTGCACATTAATTAATAGAGTTAGTTAAATATCTAGAGAGCGTACATTTGCTTGAATAAAAGATGAGGTATTTATAGGTGAATATGCATGTCTGGTATATTAGACATTTTAGCCTTATTCCAAGGGTGTTTTAATCATTTATAAGGTGGCACTTTTTCATGCCTCGAGGGTAGGGGCCGAAAAGTGTATAACATCCCTGCAAGTTTGTTAAATAATCAGGTAAGAGTAAATGAGGATAGAACATTTGGAATAGCCCTCTCCGAACTTTTCTATGTGAGACAATGACATGTTGTGAATACTGGAATACACTTCTGACTACACGTATTACCATGCAACCAAAGGGAGCATGCCTCCAAGCTCTGGCTCTAGAGGACTTGAGAAGATAGATCTGATTGTTAAACCTATTTTGTACAAATACATTGGATGTAGTGGCAACATCTTGAGCTCTAGCTCTAGAGAGTTGCAGGGTAAAGCTAGCTCACAAATATGCTTTGTGGAGTTATATGCATGATGTCTCACTTCTGACCTCAGAAATATCCTCATTGCATCTATCGTTTCTTATGAGACCTTTTAGATCATGAGCTCGAGAAGTCTAACTATCCTATTCTATAAATTCTTCTATCTCAATTCGAATGACTTTGGTAATTGGACTAGGAGTGTTGCATGATCAACTATTCAAAATATTGAAGAATTTGATCATTTACATAAATTGTAAATAATTTGTTAGTTTAGCGCGTGTGTGTGTGGGCCTAGTGGTAGAGTGGTTAATGCCCGATGCCAAAGGTCTCGGGTTCGAATCCACCGTAACGCAGCCTTTAAAATTTCTGTGTTAATTGACCAAAAAAATATGTTAGTTTAGCTAAACCATTAACATGGATCTTCCCTTACAAATCAATGCCCTACTTGATGTTCATTAAACTGGCACATATGACATCTGCAATCATAAATCAATTATTATATCCATAATTCGAGACGTACTAGATTTAATAATGTGAAAATATAGAACGATCTAAATAAATGAGTGGTGAAATTAACTCCAATGAGGCACCTTATGTAAGATCTAAGGCATCCATACAAATTGCATAAAATTTATGAGAGAATCGTACGATAGGACCATTAAAAGGCATTATATTTATGAGAAAATCGTACTACGCAGGACTAATTAAAGTTTAGGACCAACTAATTCATTATCAAGCCCCACGCCACAAACATTCCAAATTGACATAAAAATAATTGTAATTAAATTTAACCTTCATCAACCACTCAAAATTTGAAGTGAAAAGAACAATCAAAATACATATTTTTATTTCCCAGATATTAAGTGTAAACTATCAAATCATTAGTCAAGTCAAAATCACTATCGTGTAACAAATTTAACTATAATTCGTAAACTATATTAAAAATAGTGAAAATTATATATTGAAATTAAAAATAAAGTCAAAGATTTCATGCTCTATCCCTTGCAAATGGCGATATATATTTGAATTAATCATATTTTGGAAATTCGTGACTCAACAAAACCAAGAGATTTTGTATTAACTCAACAACGAAGAAATAGCAAGTGAACACATTTTTTTAATGATCAATTTAAAGACCGGGTCCCGATGGACTCGAACTTAAGACCTTTGGTTTTAGCTAGGGATGTCAACGGGCGGTCTTTACCCGACCGATCCGGAACCGTTCAAAACCCATTAAATTTTAAAACAACGGTTCTGGTTTCGGTTCCGGTTCCAGTTCCAGAACCGTTTGGACCCGGACCGGTCAAGACCCGACCCGTTTTGTCGGGTTCCGGTACGACCCGGTCAGTTTCTTTTTTTTTTTTTTTTTTAACACAAATTTTAATTTGAATATTACATATCCACTTTTTCTGTAAAATATTTATTATCGAAAGGATATTCATAAATATTATTTTACATAGAAAAAATTAAAATAATAATATTCGATATAATATATAGTAGTAGTGTAAATATCCATTTAACAAATTAATATACATTACTAATATATATTTGATTAAAATAAATACATGCACTTTGATAGTACTTAAAATAAATATATGTACCGATCATGCACTTTAAGCATGCTTGATAAGTTAGAATCTTTTTGGCTTCAATAAGAAGGTATCTATATAGACGAGTTCAATCATTAGTAACGAAAAATCAGACCAAGTGTCTTTTCAAATTAAGGTTACATTTGGAGTTTGCAGCTATTAGGAATAGTTTAGTTTAGATAATCATATTTAGCTAATTTACTCTATGAAAATCAAATGTTATTTTAACACTGGCATGTAGAAAATGAATCAATTAAGAAAGAGTTTAGTATAAATACATACATATGATAATTTATTTAGAAATAGTGTTCTATGGAATATAAATTAATTCAAAATGAACCGAGTGTGTTCTTTACAGTGAATGTCTTATTTATACATAATTTTATTCTTTAAACTTAATTTAATTTATAGATAAAGTTTTAGAGAAGTTGCCTAGCAATTGAGAAAAAGTAACAAAACAAATATCACAATAAATGAAATGAGCTGTAAAGTATACACAATAAAATTTATTTATCAGACAATCGTCTTTTGTCTTTTAGGTGCAAAAACACGTGCCTTTTGTTAGTATCCGTATATATAAGTGGAGCATAGCGGTCCAACGGGTAACCAATTAATAATGGGTAATATCTGATCCGAAACCATAACTTGATGGTCCGGATCCGGTCCGGATCCGATGTTTATTGGGCCGGTTCTAGAACCAGAACCAATACTAATTTATTGGTTCTGGTCCGGGTAAAGCCCCCCGTTGACATCCCTAGTTTTAGTCATTAACCACTATACCACTAGGCCAACACACGCACACATGAAGAGTCTATGTCCGTGAGTCATGTTGATAATAACATAAATAAATAATAATAATCTAAAAAAAAATAAACTTATCAGTACTTGGAATTTATTATGATAGCTCGATTTGGAAAAGGGGACCATTAATAGAAATAAAAAAAAGCAACTTAATAATTGAATTTGGGAATATGATATTTATGTGATGCATAACCAATTCACTATATAAGTCGATGAAAGTACTTCAAACAAAAGTATAATTATGTTATATTACTCAATTGTAAAGATTCTGTTTTAATATTTCTTATGAGTGATAGGTGTCAATTTTCACTATATTAATCTGTCTCTTGGTAGTCTCTCATTCAAATCATTTCCATCGGGGCCCGAGTTAGGATTTTAAGAGATGAATGGAATCATTTATATGTTTAGGAAAAAAAACTGGACAAACGAAATTTTATTTATGTATTCAATAAGTGGGAAAGAAAAAAATTATCCGAACGATCACCGGGACACGCCAGGCCTATCTCCTTTCACGATCCCCATACACCATTAGACCAATATTTGCTTCTTTTCATTATAATTATTTTCTTGATATATATATATATATATATATATATATATATATATATATATATATATATATATATATATATAGGAGTTGATCAAATGAGAACTCCAACTTTTTGAGAACTAAGAACTAATGTGGTCCATTCATTTTATAATCTAATGGTCAAGATTAATTATAAATAGTTAATTATCCTCATAATTTAATGATAACCGTTTAGCCCTAAAATCAAGGATTTTTATATTGATTTTGTAATTATTCTCGTATGCATAATTACTACTATTATATGCATAACACCATGAATTACATGAACATAACAATGAATTGGAATGAATAGCGTCACAAGAACTATGATTATATGCATAACAACATAAATTATATGAACAACGAAAAATAGAATGTGGAATATCCAAATAACGAAAATTTAGGGATTTGGCTATTTTATCATTAAATAATTATGTGTCGTCCGATCTTACTTAATCTAACGGTAGTTATTGGTTCTTAGTTCTTATCTAAGGTGGTTCTCTCTATAACCAACCTCTATATATATATATATATATATATATATATAGAGAGAGAGAGAGAGAGAGAGAGAGAGTTTGGTTGAATGGAACCATTCTTATCCTAAAACTAAGAACCAAATGAATTCGTTATGAAAGTTGATGAATCCGTTGAGAAACTTAATGAATTCAACAATTAAGATTTTTCATCGGGTTCGAATCCCATGAGGACAAAATTTTTATTTTTGGATTCAAGAACTTTCCCAATGATTCATCAACTTTCAATGCGAATCATCATTTTTTTGTTCTCACGTTCTCACAATAAAATGATTCTCACGTTAACCTCCCCTATATATATATATATATATATATATATAGGGTTGGGTTCCGTAATCCGATCCCCGCGTAGTATGTAGTCTCAATCTGACCACACATTTTGAACACGTGGACGCACAAAATTTGACACGTGGCAACCCATTTTTCGCTCGGGGCAAAATGGACGCACCACCGGGTGGGTGCCGTCCGGCTGGTAGGAGAGTCCGCGAGCGTTGGGGTCTCATGGTACCGAGTTTGGGTTGATGCACAACAAAACACAAATAATGCATCTGAATAACATGACAATGCATTTAAATGAACACAAAATCGCATCGCGCCCAACCGCGCTGGGTGCGATAAGTGGCGGGTGGGCTCCGACGCCGTAGTAAGGCGCTGGTGCACGCCAACGGGTAGAGACGTTGGGTAGAGACGTTGGGTTGGAAGAGCCACAACAAAACACAAAAATACATATGAAATAACATAAAGCGCATTTACTTGAACATAAAATGCATCGCGTCAACCGCGCCGGTGTGTGAGCAAGCGAGCAGCGGAGTGTGTTTTCGCGCGAGCGAGCGCGCGTTGAGCGCTTGAAGCACGCGGCGCGCCACAGACGCCAAGCGCGAGCTCTAATCACATGCATTATTCTCTTCAATCGCATGCATTTTTGTTCATTTCAATACATTATTCTGTTCAACTAAACTTATTGTTTGTTTTCGCAATCACATAACAAATCAAATTACTAATCTACCCTTAATGAAGCGAAAATTAGCGAAATTAAACTTAAAAAGTCCGAAAAAATCTGAACCATAGAATCTATTAGATGAGTGGATGAGATTGAGTATTACATACTATCTGAGGTTTGGGTACTATATGATCTATCATCTATATATATATATATATATATATATGGTTGAGTTATAATAAAAACTTATTTTTTTTCGTAAGAACCTAAAAACCAATATATTTTACATACAAAGTTAATGCATGCACTTTACTTGTAAACTAATACACCATTGAGTTATGGTAAAAGACAATAACATTCATCAATATTTCGTAGTGCATTAACTTTATACATAAAACGCATTAACTTTGTATGTAAAATGCATTGATTTTTAGGTTTTTACGAAAAATAGATTTTTATTTGATATATTTCCCCTCTATATATATATATATATATATTTGCCTATTCAAATTTGTTTCTAAAAATAAAAATATAATTTTGTCCATTCATTTTTAACACCTTAGCTCCGTCCTTGAATCTGCTTTTTCATGTTGTCGAATTATTATGCATTCATTATTTTGTGTCAACGAATCCTTAGGTACTTATATCTTTATTGGTGTTTCATTTCATGTTTTAGTCAACTGTCGTCACATGTGTGTAAACTTTAAAAACATTCTTTCTGCATTCAACTTTATACGTTACAACTTTTTCATAGCTTAATTTCCCCATTTCGTATGAAAAATTCTAGATTCAATATGATGTATCCACTCCAAAAACAGCTGATTTGGTGCTAGAAACTAAGAGGGTGTTTGGCTGAGCTTATAAGCTCTTTAAAACAGCTCATAAGCTGTTTAGGAGTTTATAAACTGTTGCAAAGTGTTTGACAAAATAAGCTCCTAAACAAACATAAGTTGTGAAAATAAGCTCCAACAAACATATAGCTCCCTAAAAATAAGTTGATCAATCCTAACTTATTTTTTCATAAACTTATAAGCAATCATGAATTTACCAAAATAACCTTATTATAGTTCGTTATTTCCTACACTTACACTATCAACTTCACCTCTCGTCAATTTTCTCTCTCTAACTATGATTTTCTCTCTCTAACTCACGATTCTTTCTCTAATTTATAAGATCAATTATCCAAACACTTTAACAATTTATAAGCACTTGAGGTATTACCTCTTATAAGCTATTGAAACATCTTATAAGCTCCAAGAGCTTATAAGCTCTCTAAAATAAGCTTAACCAAACACCCCTAAATCATTAGTATTTGTTTTAGGTTTATCTTATCCATATTAGATTTACCTCGAATTTAAACATTAAAAATCCAAGATTTCCACATAAGAATGACATCGAGATTGATATTGAGTTCGAATTCAAATTCAATTTATGTTCGATCTGCATATAACGAATTTTGTTGTCATAAATAAGCAATCTCTTCGTCCACGATAAATGTATCACAATTTTCTTGTTCGATCAACGTCCACGAAAAGTATACCACTTTTCTTTTGAGGACAGTACTCTTTATTATTCCACATCACAACTACTCATTATTTATCAAAAAAATCATCTTACATTCACAATTTAATACATGGTGTGATCCTTTCTCTACTCAAACAACACCAACCAACTATTTTATTAAAATTCATACCATCCATTAGTGATACATTTATGGTGGACGAAAAGAGTATAATATAGGTCCAAATATATTGTTAAACAATATATGTGTATGTGTGGGCCTCTAGGTGAGATATTGAGTTCTGAACATTCTCATAGCTGAGATATCGATTTCTAACAAACTCAATATCCATTTCTTACAATTCTCAACCTTTCTCTGCATCAATTAATTAATGTGGATTCCCAAAGAAAATTAAATTATTTGGGAAATGCGCTACCTTCCTATTGTCCACATCTTATAATTAGGTTGAATTTTTGCCTTTGCATCTGTCCACTAATTTTTTGATCGAGATTTTTTGTCACTATTCTAAGTTTGTTTCTATACAATAACATATAAATTATATGAAAGAGATAAATCTCACTAAATGAGACATGTGCAATTGCTCCACTTAGAGCAATACTTTTTAGTTACATTAATAATTTAGGATATAAGACCTTTTCGTAGTTTAAAAATTAAGAATCAATTTGAATTCACGATTGTCATGAAAGAAGCACAATTGTAATATACAAGAATTATTATTATTATAAAGCATTATTTATATACATAAAACTAGTAGAAATTATGAATGTTGCTTATTTATGTATACATTAATGCTTCATAATATATATATATATATATATATATATATATATTATATTAATGTTTTCTTTTATGATGACGATCGTAGATCATAACATATATTGGTTTCAATTGACGTACGAATTTAAGAAAAGATTTTGTTTGATCATCTTCCTGGAAGATCAATATATACCCCATGCCAAAACATTCTTACGGAAGATTTAATTTTCGTTCCAAATAATTTTCGTTCCAAATCTATTAATTCTTAATCAATTGAGTTAAGCCTATGACTAAATATTAGTTCTTAACCAATTGAGTTAAGCCTCTGCTAAGTATGGGGAAATGAGTGGCGTGATGGAGAATGCTGACGACTTATGGTTGGAGTTATTTTGCAAGGGAAGTTCTGTTAGCAGAAAAGGGAAAAAGAAAACAAAAGGAAGATCTCAAATATTGTGCTCTTACTAAATCTTTTATTGGCGAATGTGCTTAACTACTGAAACATTTGCTCCTAAAACAAATCTCGAGATTTTTTACTAATCTTTTTCCCAGTCTTGTATTTATTTCATTATAGTGTATTATATGTATGGTGTTAACATCATACGTGTCATTACTTATCGTGTCGACACGATAACGATACTGACGATAAGGCCAAACACAACACGAACACGAACACGACCGTAAGGATCCGTCCGAATACGAAATGTATTGACACGAACACGCGAACACGAATATGATCGATTTTTTCGTGTTGACACAACACGATAACGACACGATACCAAACAATAAATTCAAATCAAAATTAGAAAATAAATATATAAAAGAAATAAAATATAATTAAATTAATATTAAATATATATAAATATTATCGAATTATACGAAAACAACACGATCCGACACGAACACGAATGCAACACGAAAATTATCGGGTTACACGAACATGACACGGATCCGACACGAACATGACACGAAATTATCGTGTCCTTATCGTGTCGACATGATAAGGACACGAACACGATAAGGCTGAACACTAACCTATTAATTTCGTACGTGTTCGTGTCGTGTTCTCGTGTCTTGTCGAAAATTGTCAGCCCTAGTGTTAACATCATACTCACACTATGAACAACAACAATATAATATGATAAAATGTCTCGAATGTTATTGCGTTTAATATATCCATTTGAAAAATAATTCTACGGTTGTATGTATATTAGCGATCTTATACATTCCCTAATTATGATATTGGAAAGAAGATAATTATTATCGATAACAACAATAAATATTAGGATTACTAAGTCAAACTTTTACAAGAAGAATATGCTTCTAAAGAGATTTATATTTTAGAAATAATTTCTCTAATATCAAAATCTATTGCAGTTAAGCTGCAATGAGAATAAGAAACAGAGGATTTCAGATCCGATAATGTTGCTCTAACCCAAAGTTTTTGCAATACTTATCTCAATTTCTTTTCCTCTTGCAGCATAAATGCAATAGATTCTAATACAAGCGAAACTATTTATGGACCATAAATCTCTTTAGAAGCATATTCCTCTTTAAGAGGACTACGTACTAATGAACCAAAAATACAGGAGTAGCACGATAACAAACAAAAGGCCTCTCAGATCCGATATTGATGTTCGAAACACTTTTTTCAAACTTCGTTACTTTATCCAAATCTAAGCGCAAGATCAACGTACGATAAGAAATAGAAACTCTCATATCCGTCGAGATTTCTCTCTCTCACACACACACACACACACACAGTACACCCAATCATGTGGAATGTAACAGAAAAATCATACTTTGTCAAATCGTAATTACCTCCATCATCCAAAGACCACCATCCCATCCTACTCTTATTTAAACCTCATTCAACTCCTCCAATGATCCAATCCCCCCCATCCACTCATTCCACCTTTCTCCTCCCCTTTTCCTCCTCTTCTCTCATTATCAAACAATATTCAAATCAACATTCCTCTCTCTCTCACACACATACATACACACACACTCACCACATTGCAAACATTCTCTCCATGACTCAGCACCACTGCGCGCCAACAAACATGGATCATCAAGAGGAGGAGGCGCTGTTCACGGGAGGGCGGCGCTGCATACTCGTGAACGGCCCCCTCATTGTCGGGGCCGGCCCCTCCGGCCTAGCAGTCGGGGCCGGCCTCAGCGCCAAGGCGTCCCTTTCCTCATCCTAGAGCGCGCCAACTGCATTGCCTCCCTATGGCAGAAGAAGACCTACGACCGCCTCAGCCTCCACCTTCCCAAACGCTTCTGCCAGCTCCCATACATCCCGTTTCCCGCCACCTTCCCTGAATATCCGAGCAAGCAGCAGTTCATCGACTACCTCGAATCATACGCCAAACACTTCGACGTTTCTCCGATGTTCGACGAGTCCGTCGAGTCCGCCAACTACGATCAAGCATGCGGGCTCTGGCTCGTGAGGAGCGTCAACGTTGTCTCCCGCTCCGCCACAGACTACTTATGTCGGTGGCTCGTGGTGGCCACCGGCGAGAATGCGGAGAAGGTTGTGCCGGAGTTTGAAGGGTTAAGCGGCTTCGCCGGAAATGTGGTGCATGCTTGTGATTACAAATCGGGGAAGCCCTTTGCCGGGAAGAGAGTCTTGGTTGTTGGATGTGGGAATTCCGGCATGGAACTCTCTCTTGATCTCTCCCATCATCGCGCGCTTCCATCACTTGTGGTTCGCAGCACTGTAAGTACATTTTCTTGCACAAGTTTGATCATATATATGGGCTTACAGTAGTTTATGACATCAATGTTGGCATATATATTTTTAAATACCAAACTTTATAATTTTGTTTTGTCCTGTATCAAAAATTCTGATTTCAAAAATATATCTTACAAGTGAGTCTGGTGAGATATCTAACCTCGATATCTGACTAGGCTTTCTAGACTCACACGTAAAACATGTTTTCAAGTCCGAAATTTTTAATGCGAGACAGGATTAAACAAATTTACAAAGTTCAAAATATTTAGAAAATAAATTAAAGTTGAGGTCCTAATGTGATCAGTTATAATCAGTTTTATTGAATGAAAAAATAGTTTATTTAAATTTGATCTATTAAAAAATTATTTTTACATTAAAACCATCTTTGAATTGCAATTCTGCCAATATCTAATGAAAAATTTTAATTTTAATTTAATAAATTTAATACTTTTCAGAATAGGTAGAAAAATGGTATTTATATAAAAATGATTAACACATTAATTTAATACTATTATTTTGTTAATTAATTATATTGATCATTATTAAAGTATCATGTGTGGTCAATCATAATGTGGCCGTATAGCTTTATTGTAAAATAAATTGTTAAAATTAATGTCATCAACTACTATTAATCTCTATATATATGCGTGTGTAACGTAAGAATGTAAGTAGGGTTAGTTTTAACTAACCTTGTTTTTTTCTTGAACAGATACATGTGTTGCCGAAGGATGTTTTTGGGATATCGACATTTGAGCTGGCTGGTTTGATGACAAAATGGCTGCCGCTTTGGGTTGCTGACAAGATACTGGTGGCAGCGGCGCGGATGATTCTTGGGAACACGGAGAGATACGGGCTGAAACGGCCGGCAACGGGACCGTTGCAGCTCAAGCATACAGAGGGGAAGACCCCTGTTCTTGACATAGGTGCACTTGCAAGGATTAGGTCAGGAGATATCAAGGTCGTTTGTGGGATTAAGAGGTTTTCGCAAGAAGGAGTTGAGCTTGTTAATGGCGAGATTCTTGGTGTTGATTCTGTGATCATGGCTACTGGATATTCTAGCAATGTGCCCACATGGTTGAAGGTGAGAATTTGTTGTTGGATAATTTGTGTGTGGGTGTGGAGATTCATGTGACAGTTAGGGAGTTGGTGCTTATTAGATACTCTCTGATTTAGTGAATCTTAGCCACTAGTCGTAACCTACATTGTATTTAACTTCAGACTTTTTTGTTTTTGACATTGTTGTATGTGTTTTATAGGAAAGTGAGTTCTTTACAAAGGATGGGTTTCCAAGATCACCATTTCCAAATGGTTGGAAGGGCAAAGATGGGCTTTATGCAGTTGGTTTTACAAGAAGAGGGCTCTCTGGTGCGTCGGCTGACGCCGCCAGAGTTGCGCAAGACATCGGTCAGATTTGGAATCAAGAAATCAAGCAGAAGAGCCATGCCGTGGGGTCGCCTGCAATAGAAGATGCAAACCTTAGTTTACTAATAATTTGATGACAATTCCTTTTTAGTATTTTTTTTTCTTCTTCTTCTTTGTGTGGTGGGATATAGTTCTATTACCAGCACATTGACAGATAAGTTGAGTTTGGTCAGCCAAATGTTAGAAAAAAAAAGGAAGTAAAACAAAAGGACAAAAAATGAAGCCCTCTTCAGTAAGAGTGCCCAAAACCTTACTTTTTAGCATTTTTTGTAAGAAGGGAGATAGGCTTTCTTAAAAAGAAAAAATAATGTCAAGAGATTCTTTACATATGCTCTCTTTAGTCTTTACCCCCACCCACCCACCCACCTGAATATAATGGTGAAAGACCAATGGTGACTAACCTATGACTTGAATAAAGAGAAAGACCGTTCTCTGTCAAGATTAGTCGGACGAGACCTGAATACTAAATACCGAAAGGGAAATAAAATGGTCCAATTTGGTGCCTTAATTTTAATAAAAGTGATGGGAACTATCTCCAGAAATTGGTCCCATAAATAATGTTGTATTCAATGTGATGCAGACTCTTCACTAGCTTTGCTTAGGAACCAAGCACATATTCAACTTCAAGAACTTCCATCTTGCGTATAGCACATGCATACCAGCCACAATTTACAGAGAAATGAAATAAAATAATTAGCCCATTTTTCTGCTAAAAGAACTCCATCGATCTAACTAGTTGAAGATGCGCGATTGGATGAGCTTGCACGTCGTTTTCACTACCTCCATGCATGAGAAAACTTGATCCACAAAATATCAAGTCAAAACATTTCATTTCTGTACTGGTGGATTTCACAGCTGCCTGCCCAAAATGGATGGAGAAACATTTATTCTTTTCCTAACACCAAGAATTGAAACTTTGCCTAATGATTCATGTAGAAGAAAATCCAAAATTCATGAATTAGTAAAGCATCACTTTCTCTTTATCTACTTTTTTCCCATCTCAGATATGACTCATTTCTTTTCAGAATAGGAATATTTTGAAAAAACAAGAAAGAGAATAGGAAACCAATGTAATTAAGTAGTACATACCTTGACATGTCACATGAGGCTCCCATGCTGCGAATTCAGTCACCAAATACTCTCTCTCTCTCTCTCTCTCTCTCTCTCTCTCTCTCTCATCACCTCATATAAGAATCTTACTAAAACAAAACACTCCAACTTGATGAAAACAAAGATTCCAACTTGCATCAGCTAGTGAGAAGGTTCATTTAACTAAGTTTCACTCCTTGTTTCACCTCAGAAGTTTCCTAAGTTAGACAGTGTGGTGCACGAAGAGAGACGAGAGCAAGTGGGACGGTCAACAAGTGTGTGTATCACCTAAGTATGAAAGCCCATTCCTTGATGTTGTGAGGCTTTGCATTCATTGAGATCAGTGTTTTTTTTGTCGAAGGTTGGCTCTGTCTTGATGTCCTAATTCACTTTGGCCTGCGACACAACGTGTGATTTAAGTTGTGTTTCCTTACCTGAAATCTATGTTGGATTCAGTTGGATTCCTTCTTCAATACTTGCATGTGGTTTTACTTGTAAATTATTTTTCTTGCCATAATGGTTTGGCTTATAACAAGCTCAACCCAAAAGCAAAACATGAAAATTCACATGAACTGCATGAAGATAGAAAGGCTTTCACACTTTTACTCCATTGATATTGATCTTTCCTGTACACTTAGGAAGGATTCAATGACAAGTTTTGCAGGAGGCCAAAATATTACTCATCAAGATTCAAGAAAAATTGGTTAACAGCAGCATGTGGTTTATATATATAATGGGTAAAGATCACTTTCTAGCCAAAGTATACGCAATTTTTCAATGTATTATACTTTCGATAATAACATAATAGTACCCGAAAGATTAACTTTGTTTCCAAATCCAAAACTAGCTCATTTTCCAATATTAAAAATATTTGACAACCGAAAATCTGCATGGAAATTGTACTCAAATAAAAGTCAATTAATTGTCTTTCTACAAATTTTGGTTGCCAACATGACTTTTTCCGTTTCATAAAAGTGGGTTCTCAGTAGATTTGGAAACAAAGACAATTTGTAGGGTAATAATCTGTGATTATTGAAAATGTGAGACACTTATGGGAAAAAAAGCTAAAAAGTTATGTTTACTAAAATATTTGATTTCCTCAAGTGTATATGAAGTCGAACTTAGTCGAGGATGATACAAGCTCAAACACATTATTCATCAAGCAGTTTGCAGATGGATTGAATGGACTCTTTAGTAAGTTGGGTTTGAGCAAATATGTGGTTAGATGTTTATTAGTTGTAGCCTGAGACCATTGTGTTGCTGTAGTGCTACACCATGCTCCAATCTTCTTCATTTATTGCTCATCAAGTTCTTCACTAGAAACACTATACATGCTTTATCTTAAGTTAAATACCTCGAGCTAGAAGAAAAAACAACTCACTCCCGACGTAATCCCCTAGAAATGATAAATCTTTCTTCTTTTGTGTGTAAATTCAATGAATGAATTACCTCTAGATGATTGATATCATGAATTACATTATCTGACCTATCAAATTAACCCGTCGGCAAGACTTAAAATAGTAAGGAGTTGGTTATCCTTACTGAAGCAAGAGTGAAAATACGGTGCTAAAGTTGCCAAAATCATGATTGTGCTTCCATTCCAATATATTTAAATTTGCAGTTTCCAAACCTCAGTTGAGATGACTTCATATCAACCTCAAAAATGTATATATTTGACATACATGGAAATGCACTTTACATCCAAATCTGGCTCTGAACATCACTTATTCCGTTATTCGATAGCATCTGATCGATTTCTCCATTTTGGTTGAATATAGATACTAGTTTCTTTGCATACGACGGCATGTGCTTCTCAGCTCTGCACCAAACAAAAAGTTGAAAGAATCATGTAGTAATCTCGATCGTTCTACTCTGTCATACATAATTTCTTTCCCCCAAGCACGGTTGGTATGAAGGTAGTTTCTGATAGCGTGGTACTCCAAGGAATAACGAGCGAATTCAAGGCCTTTTAGACCGACTTGCAATGGAAAATCAAGGTCGAGATGAGAAAACTTTTTTGCATGATTTGAAATTACTTCGCTAGGAAAAGATCTTACCAGGTTCAAAATGAATGCTATTAGGTCACCGACGAACTTTGGAGCAGGCTGAGATGGACCTTTGCCTAAGAGAAAATGAGCTCTGAATTAATGAGCTCTAAATTATATAAAGAATGCCATTGCATACCTAATTTAGCATTATCATCAGCTTTTACAGTTTTGGTTACGAATGAACGTCTGTTACCCTGAAAAAGAAAACAATCCAATTAGTCAGAATCTTACACGACTGGAAAAATACATAAAGAATGATGAAAGTTTTCTATTACCGAACTAATTGTCGGAGTAATTTCAAGAAGATCCTTCACCAGATTTAGCATCTCCTTTCCACGTTCGTTTCTACCATTTGAACAAACAAAAACCTAAAAGCAACTAGTGCATATGTGACTAAGAAAAAGGTGAATGAACTAATTTCATATATCACCTGACAGTGACGAATTGTGGATGATGTGTCATGCTAACTCCAGCATATTTTGGTACGCCCATGTAACCTACTACCAAATCCTGGAATGGTTTAGAACAATGAGAGACGACACATTCTTAAAGTTCAACAGAGTTAAAGGAATATGAATTCTAAAACCATAACAAAAAAGGTTAATCGCTGAAAATAGAAGGTTGAAACCAAGTATTATATGCAGCAAAGACTCCAAATACTAGATAAAGCTGACAAACAACAGAAACAAAGAATATGGTGTGTGTGTGTTGGCCTAGTGGTAGAGTGGTTAATGCCCGAGGCCAAAGGTCTCGGGTTCGAGTCAACCGTGACGCAGCCTTTAAAAAATTTCTTTATTAATTGACCAAAAAAAAAAACAAAAAAAAACAAAGAATATGAATGTATGTGTACATAGGCATCTGTGTTTGAGAATAGAGTGGAATATAAGACTATCCGGTTCGAGAGAGAATTAGAAGTGCACCGAAATAAGATTTATTTACTGTTGAAATAGAACCCACAAAACTATCATGGACCTCTCGATAAAGTAGGGTAACACCTGCTACCATTAAAGAGTTTGTGTAGTCAAAACAACTGCAGTAAGAAAACGTATTATGCATCAGCAAAATGTAGTTAACAATACACAGAGTTGAATGAATAAATGTATTTGAGAGGATACGAATACATAGAAATGGTATATAACTAAAAAGATACATTAAACCAGGTTTTTTCCAAAGGAGAAACATAGGTATAAAACTAATAAATTCCTCCTCCAAAGGTTATGAATATAGAAAACAAACGACAGGGTTTGGGCATATAACCAGGCTATTAATGATCAGGTTATATGATTTTGTATTAATATGTTAGAAGCTTAAGTTAATAATTAATAGAAATAAATAATATAAATAGTTAATCAATCATGGTCCACTTTCCCAATCAACATAGAAAAACGCAATTAAGCTGGACATAGAGATTTAAGGAAAGAAAACAACAAAGTTCATACATAACAGTTCGGCAGATACTATTACGGCAATCAGTTTGTATGCACCTCCAAAAATCCGTAAAATCATTTGAGAAAATAACCAGGACTTTTATTTCATAATGATATTTGAAAGAAACTCAGATTCCATTTACATCCAAATTTTGAGAAAAATTTCTTCAGTTCTAATTTCATGCAGGGGTCTTTTTAGAAGGAAATAAATCTTTATACAACAATTAGACGACCTGTTTCATATTAAAACTTGTTCTCATATCTAATGTATTGTATTATATATGGTACAAAAACTTAATTACTGAATTTTCTCTGACACGTATTTTAGAAATTTAGAGTGTTATCCAAGAGACAATGTTCTTCACCGAAAAATTCTTAGTCAATGATGATAAATAGCACCAAGACAATCAGGAACTACCTGTAGCACGAAGGAGTAATCACATCTGTTAACTCGTTGGCTGGGAGAGAGAAATAGGGGACCTACTTGGTAAGAACATTTTCAATCAAGCACTACACTATCAAGAACTAAAGCCATAAAAGATGATGAAAGTAGTTTACCTCTTCAATGTGATGTCTAAATGCTTCAAGTGGACCTATTGGAAAGAAAAGAAAAAGAAAATATGAAAGTGCTAACTCCAACCCAAAAGGGACACCAGCTAGCTTAAGAATCAATACATGAATCCTAACGAAAGTATTTGATGAGTTACTCATGGCTAACTAGTGTATCACATTTTCTTAGTGCTATTTGCCAAAATCTAGCTTGTGGCTAGTTGAACTAGAGACACTGTAATAATATTTATTAACAATATATAATAAGGGTCAGTGTAATGTCTTTGATATTGACGACTTGTGGGAATGTTCATACTGATCAAAGAAAACATATAAAACACCAAAAAATCAAGTAGTTTTGGATCATTTCTTAGGAAATATCAACGAAGGAGCCAAACCTTGTAATCTTGCATGAATTCGTAATGAAGTACAGTGTCAGGTTCAGTGCTAGTAGCCTTCAGAAATTTATCTAAGCCTTCTTGTGTTCCATCATCCACTACAGAGAAAAATGAACTATTTAACATAAGCAAATTCAGCAACAAAACAAAGAAAAAAAAAATTAAATTATGTCAATTACTGCACCTGCTATCCATAATTTAGAGTAACAATAACAAATATCATTTTTCAGTATGTCTAACTTGCTCACCAACAATAATCCAGTTAAAAATTCAGTTAATGAGATAGACACTCAATTCATGTGGAACTTTGAACAACAGCACCATGGTGCACATACAGATTTTCACAGTATAGTTAATACTTCAACCTTATAGATTTCAGAAGGTGGCGTGTGGTTTTCGAGAAACACAACAGTCGAAATTGAATTTAATGACAAATCCACAACTTCAACAAGAATTGGCAAAAATGACAGGCATTTAGTTACCGCAATTAGTTCCTAGAGCATAAAGTTTTTCTAGATTTAGATGATGCTCCACTGATCTCAATGCTGCACTTCAAGAAATTATGCTGCATTAAAAATAGTCTGAGTCACAATGAAGCAATTAAGGAAGGAATCGTATGATTATATGATGATGGTGATGATACCTTGCACTTTGCAGCCAACGCCACAGAAAAGTAGACGTCTTACACCAGCATCCTGACTGAAGCAAGAGTGAAAATACAGTGCCAAAGTTGCCAAAATCATGATTGTGCTTCGATAATATCAAAAGAGACATACAGTAGTATTTCCATTCCAATATATTTAAATCTGCAGTTTCCAAACCTCAGTTGAGATGACTTCATATCAACCTCAAAAATGTATATATTTGACATATATGGAAATGCACTTTACATCCAAATCTGGCTCTGAACATCACTTATTCGATAGCATCTGATCGATTTCTTCATTTTGGTTGTATATAGATACTAGTTTCTTTGCATACGACGGCATGTGCTTCTCAGCTCTGCACCAAACAAAAAGTTGAAAGAATCATGAAGTAATCTCGATCGTTATGCTACTCTGTAATTATGTATGCTACTCTGTCATACATAATTTCTTTCCCCCAAGCACGGTTGATATGAAGGTAGTTTCTGATAGCATGGTAGTCCAAGGAATAACGAGCGAATTCAAGGCCTTTTAGAACGACTTGCAATGGAAAATCAAGGTCGAGATGAGAAACCTTTTGCATGATTTGAAATTACTTCATTAGGAAAAAGATCTTACCAGAAATGAATGCTATTAGGTCACCGACGAACTTTGGAGCAGGCTGAGATGGACCTTTGCCTAAGAGAAAATGAGCTCTGAATTAATGAGCTCTAAATTATATAAAGAATGCCATTGCATACCTAATTTAGCATTATCATCAGCTTTTACAGTTTCGGTTACGAATGAACGTCTGTTACCCTGAAAAAGAAAACAATCCAATTAGTCAGAATCTTACACGACTTGAAAAATACATAAATAATGATAAAAGTTGTCTATTACCGAACTAATTGTCGGAGTAATTTCAAGAAGATCCTTCACCAGATTTAGCATCTCCTTTCCACGTTCGTTTCTACCATTTGAACAAACAAAAACCTATAAGCAACTAGTGCATGTGTGACTAAGAAAAAGTGAATGAACTAATTTCATATATCACCTGACAGTGACGTATTGTGGATGCTGTGTCATGCTAACTCCAGCATATTTTGGTACGCCTATGTAACCTACTACCAAATCCTGGAATGGTTTAGAACAATGAGAGACGACACATTCTTAAAGTTCAACAGAGTTAAAGGAATATGAATTCTAAAACCACAACAAAAAGGTTAATCGCTGAAAATAGAAGGCTGAAACCAAGTATTATATGCAGCAAAGACTCCAAATACTAGATAAAGATGACAAACAACACAAAAACAAAGAATATGAATCTAAGTATGTGTACATGGGCATCTGTATTTGAGAAGAGAGTGGAATATAAGACTATCCGGTTCGAGAGAGAATTAGAAGTGCACAGAAATAAGATTTATTTACTGTTGACATAGAACCCACAAAACTATCATGGACCTCTCGATAAAGTAGGGTAACACCTACCGTCAAAGAGTTTGTGTAGTCAAAACAACTGCAGTAAGAAAACGCATTATGCATCAGAAAAGTGTAGTTAACAATACACAGAGTTGAATGAATGAATGTATTTGAGAGGATACGATTACATAGAAATGGTTGATAATGCCATCAAGCAGAATAATTTTGAGTTTAGTATATAACTAAAAAGATACATTAAACCAGGTTTTCCAAAGGAGAAACATAGGAATATATAAGCAAACTAATAAATTCCTCCTCCAAAGGTTATGAATATAACCGGCTATCAATGATCAGGTTATATGATTTTGTATCAATATGTTATAAGCTTAAGTTAATAATTAATAGAAATAAATAATATAAATAGTTAATCAATCATGCTCCACTTTCCCAATCAACATAGAAAAAAACAATTAAGCTGGACATAGAGATTTAAGGAAAGGAAAACAACAAAGTCCACACATAACAGTTTGGCAGATACTATTACGGCAATCAGTTTGTATGCACCTCCAAAAATCCGTAAAATCATTTGAGAAAATAACCAGGACTTTTATTTCATAATGATATTTGAAAAAACTCAGATTCTATTTACATCCAAATTTTAAGAAAAATTTCTTCAGTTCTAATTTCATGCAGGGGAGTCTTTTTAGAAGGAAATGAATCTTTATACAACAGTTAGACAATCCGTTTCATAGTAAAACTTGTTCTCATATCTAACTTTACTGTATTATATTTGATACAGAAACTTAATTACTGAATTTTCTCTGACACGTATTTTAGAAATTTAGAGTGTTATCCAAGAGAATGTTTTTCACCGAAAAATTCTTAGTCAATGATGATAAATAGCACCAAGACAATCAGGAACTACCTGTAGCAAGAAGGAGCAATCACATCTGTTAACTCGTTGGCTGGGAGAGAGAAATAGGGGACCTACTTGGTAAGAACATGTTCAATCAAGCACTACACTATCAAGAACTAAAGCCATAAAAGATGATGAAAGTAGTTTACCTCTTCAATATGACGTCTAAATGCTTCAAGTGGACCTATTGGAAAGAAAAGAAAAAGAAAATATAAAAGTACTAACTCCAACGCAAAAGGGACACCAGCTAGCTTAAGAATCGATACATGAATCCTAAGTTCCTAACGAAAGTATTTGATGAGTTACTCATGGCTAACTAGTGTATCACTTTTCTTAGTGCTATTTGCCAAAATCTAGCTTGTGGCTAGTTGAACTAGAGACACTGTAATAATATTTATTAACAATATATAGTAATGGTCAGTGTAATGTCCTTGATATTGACGACTTGTGGGAATGTTCATACTGATCATAGGGAACATATAAAACACCAAAAAATCACGTAGTTTTGGATCATTTCTTGGGAAATATCGACGAAGGAGCCAAACCTTGTAATCTTGCATGAATTCGTAATGAAGTACAGTGTCTGGTTCAGTGCTAGCAGCCTTCAGAAATATCTAAGCCTTCTTGTGTTCCATCATGCACTACAGAGAAAAATGAACTATTTAACATAAGCAAATTCAGCAACAAAACAAAGAAAAAATTAAATTCTGTCAATTACTGCACCTGCTATCCATAATTTAGAGTAACAATAACAACTATCATTTTTCAGTATGTCTAACTTGCTCACCAACAATAACTCCAGTTAAACAATACAGTTAATGAGAGAGACACTCAATTCATGTGGAACTTTGACGACAGCACCATGGTGCACGTAAAGATTTTCACAGTATAGTTAATACTTCGACCTTATAGATTTCAGAAGGTGGCGTGTGGTTTTGGAGAAACACAACACTCGCAATTGAATTTAATGAAAAATCCACAACTTCAATAAGGATTGGCAAAAATGACAGGCATTTAGTTACCGCAATTAGTTCCTAGAACATAAAGCTTTTCCAGATTCAGATGATGCTCCACTGATCTCAATGCTGCACTTCAAGAAATTATGCTGCATTAAAAATAGTCTGAGTCACAATGAAGCAATTAAGGAAGGAATCATATGATTATATGATGAAAGTGATGATATCTTGCACTTGGCAGCCAACACCACAGAAAAGTAGACGTCTTACACCAGCAGCCTGATAAGGAAACTGACTGTTTATTTGTTGCATAAATAATCCTTAACAAGCTTCACTTTACTAGTGGAGTAAACAGCCATCAAGGTAGTCTAAACTTAACCCTATTCCCCATTCTTCTTCACTCTCGGAAACCCTTCGAATCATTTAATGGCCTGTTATAGTTCAGAAGATTACTAAGCAGAACATACTCAGGAATACAATTTTATATTAGCCAACAATTTAACCAGGTATGAGAAAGTAGAAAGCCATGCAATGGCAGTTATAAGTGAAGTGCTCGGGTTTAGCTAAGTCCCTGCACTTATAAATGGCATAACAAATAGAATAATTGAGAACAGAGAGAAAAGAAGGACAAACCTCAACTAATGAAAGAGTATCGAAATTAGGAGATAGTATCGGTTTAACTCCTTTGGCAGCCAGCACTTCCTCCGGAGTCCTGATTTAAGTAGATTTGTTTGATTAAATTCAAGACAGACGTCTAGCAGTAGAAATCTATCAAACTGATCTGGTAAGAACAAACCTCACCAATACAGGTCTGGGAGTAAATCTATCTTCTGGGTCACTGTAATGATACAAAGAAGAGTTGCAAAGAAAAACCATACATTATGAAATGATTATAAACATCTACTTAGGCCATGGAAAGATAGTTAGATAGTCCAGTACCTCTGTAGTCTGCACACATACAACGGCTTCAACTATGCCAGTTCTGAGCATTTCTATAGCAATTGTGGTCACTGTGCCCGTCCACCGAGCCACTACTGAAGCAGCATCATGTAGGATAGGGACCACAAGAATATGTAGGAAAAAACCAGCATAAGCCTATGTACACATAAAGTAGGTTCAATAACCCACTCACCAGTCACCACCCATATAAACTATGCAGAACAGATATGCTAATTATCTGTGTTTAGAATACCCAAAATATATTTACCAATAATAAGAAAAAATAATTGAAAATTTTAGCTCCAGTTTACTACATATACTCTTGGATATTACTACAAGATATATACTCCATTTTCAAGAATATTTAAAATATTTAAATGATACCTAAAGATTATTTAAAAATAAAATTGAACACGATTTAAATAAAAGAATAATAGAATATTCAAGGATAGTAGTTAATAGTTGTTCTTGAAAGGACAATATTTTGAAATTTATCATTATCATAGTATATTTATCCATGCGGATTGCAGAATGAAGATCCAATGATATATCTCTGAACTTGATAAGCGATTTGCAATAGTATTAATGTTGTGAAATTTCTTGTTCAATTACTAGCACTTTTTTAAGCAACCTAAGCTTGTGTTGTATTTGCTCTAGAACTTTGATACTTAGCATTTCCAAACACGGCCTTCACTATTATTGACAGAGGAAACATTATTCTTGATTTCAGGGAAAAATAATAATAAATAGAAAAGTAATTAAAATGATAACTGTTATACAGAATGATTTTAAAAATTGAAGCTGCTGATGCTATTTTTCTACTTCTATAGGTACATTAACCTAGTTCCTCACATAAGATGGAGATTACCCAAATAAGCTACATTTATTCAATTTCTATAACTCTTATTCATGAAAATAAATGGTGAACTTAATTCAGAAAACACATAAGATAAGTAAAACATTACAATTTAACTAGATCAAATGAAGTACTTGTTGAGTATCAAAAGTATAAAGTAACATAAATCGACTTAAGAGCCTTACCCTATACAAGTTGTGGTGCGAGCATATAGTAGATCCTCATAAACACCCATATAAGTCTCATTCAGAGAATCAATTTTCCTGCCTCGGCCATGGACAATTGGTTCGAGAACCTAAGATAGCAAACAAGATCAACCACAACATGTTCGAGTATGGAGCTGCATGGACTGTAAGCAAAAGCCCGATCTCGGGCCTATGTTTTTTGGGCCCATGTTTTTGGAGTCTGAATGCAGTATGGTGCTTGAATGGACTGTACGCTATGCAAATATTTGGGCCCATGTTTTTTGGCCCAAGCGGAATCCAAATGGATTTAGGGTTAGGGTTAGGGTTTGTTTATTGTTCTATTTAATGGTGGTTTCTCCTTGTAACCTATATCCGAAATATCATAGTGAATTCTCTGGCTTGGCATCGCCCCCAGATGTAGTCGCAAGACAAACTGGGTAAACAATTCTCGTGTTCTTTATATCCTGTCGTGATTGTGGTGTGTGTTTTTCCCAACACAACACATATTGAATGGACTAGTACATCATTACAAAATGTCTATCTGCATAAATTTCATGACAATATATAATTCACTATCCGCAAACCAGACAAATAGACAATATTTTGATCACCGTCAACACAAATTTCCACATTTTCCGAACCTAGCAGGACTTCAATTTTGAAAGTCCATATTATTAATTTTTAACACAGCACAAAAATTGCTGATTACATCTACATACACAGTAGCAATAATGATTTTAACTTCAAACTACTTAACAAATAGAAGAAAATCGAGGCTTCATCACATGCCAAGAAGTATTAACATGGATCGAGGACCCTAGATTGTCACAAAAAGATAACAATGAGAATAAAAACAGAACTTACTTCAATTCTAGACATGACATCTCCCAGAAAAGCACAAGCATTCTTCACATGGGCAATGTAGTATGTATCGCATAACCCGCAGCGGCTGCTCCAACAAAAACAACAAGAAACTACCATCACAAAAAACTTTCTTATGATGTATTTAAACATAAAATACACTTGTCTTTATCAGCTTAAGCTTGCGGATTATGAAAAGAATAAAGAGTAATGAATGAGGAACCTGCAATGATCCTTTGCGGGGTAGGTCCCACCAGGGGAGAGAGGTCTAGATTTTTGCCTCCAGTCGTCTCTCAGCTTAGCAAACTTCGAGGTTGTACCTTCGGCATATTTCCAGGTACATGTCAAAACAAGTCAAGCCAACCGAGAAGAAGAAGAAGAAGAGAGGAGAGGAAGTGAGAGAGATACAACTGTAGATGATTGTGAAACAATGGAGAGAGAAGGGATTATGAGAGAGAATTGCAGCAGCCATAGCTATAGCCTGTAGCCATGGCCCATGGCAACAGAGACTGGTAAAAAAATATCTGAGGTGATGATTGATGACTTTGCGCCATAGAATTTGGATCTTGCATTTTGCATTTATAGCTCAACAAGAAGCCATATTTACAACGTCGTCGTTTTATCCGAAACAGTTAACCATTACTGAGTCGAATTTAATCGGATAAAGTGCTTATGGAACACAGTATGTTTTAGTTATGCCAAATATAAATCGAAGTTCAGTTGTTTTAGTTATTGAACTCAAATTCAACTTGGATTTTATTACATTTGTGTGCTATATTTACAAAACCAAAGTCCAAATAAACTTTTTTTTTTGGTAATGCTCGATCAATATCAGACAATCTGGTTTGATTTCAATCCTGCTATAATATGTTAATACTTTTTTTTGGGGATTTGGGTTGTAGCCTTGTTTCTAATGCTATTCACACATTTGATTAAGGGAAATTATTTTTTTCTCTATACGATTCAAGTTAACTAAATCAACATGATATAATATTTGTCCGCTTCATATATGTTACACAGTATACAGCAGTATATTAACACAAAATTACATGCAGTGTTCACCTTCCACCGCATAACTAAGTAAATGTGAAATCTTTAATACTCTTCATCAACGAAATAAAATATGATATTCAAACACCATCAAAAACAGAACTTGTACATGCGAAGAGATGATCAAAAGAGCAAGTGGAAGTTCTTATCTTCCCATTGAATATTACAATATCGTGACACCGAAAAATGAACTAACAAAGGGGAGAAGTTTTATCTTTTTTCCCACATGCATTTAAGTGCAACTTGTCAGTATACAAGATGATTACACAAACAAAAATATGAGGAAAAAAGAACACAGACACATCATTTATCCCAACTCCACACTGATACAACTGTATTGCATCTTTCTTTCCTACAGTCCCAATATTTTCCTTTTGCCCTTTTCTGATAACAGTGTCCACAAAACATTTAATTGACCAGGAAAAATATTAGACTAACTTGGTTTCAAAATTGGCAAAGAAACGAAGACCTTGAATGTTTCGCGAAGTCCTCTCTGAGATAAAATCCTCCGAGGAAAAGAATGGAACTCTCTCCAAGATAAAATCTTCTAGAAAAAAGAATGGGTACGATGACTCATTTTATACAAACTGCAGCCTCCATCTAGCTACCAAAAACGGGAGCGGAGAATGAAGATCCACCCAAGAACTTGTGTTGAGAAAGTGTATATTATAAAATCAAAGATGCTTGCTTGGCCGCCGTCTTGATGGCCCACCAGGGAAGAGCTTCATGATCCAGCCCAAAACCCTTTCAACCACCTGGCCAGACACGAATAATTGTGAAAGGACTAGAAATGTATGTAACCTTAATACTATTATGATGAATGCAGATGATTTAGTTATTCTGAACAAATGTCTTTCTCTGTACATAAGTTTTGTCCATGATAGAAAACTTTCCAAAATAAAAGTTAGATGGAGATGTATTGTCAAAAAATATGCAACAAAACACCATTGGATCATAGGGCACAAAATGTGGATCATCACTGACCAAAAGGGTTCAAGTAGAGATTAAACCAATAATTAACCAACCACCACCAAAAAACATAACCTATCAGCAACAGTTTTTAAGGACCATGAAATTATGTCAAAAACATTTAAAGCTAACTTCTCAGGTCCCTGCCTCGTATCAGAAATTTTCATGATCTGATTATCATAATAACGAACAAAAGAAGATAAATGAAAATGCCCAGAACTTTGATAATACATTACCTCATCTCCTTCATCAGCATATGTTGTGCTTCCAGGCACAGTACGTATATCCTGATGTCTCAATTGGTTATTATCATTTGCCATACTTTGAGCCATTAAAAGCTCTAATCTTTGTGTCTGAGCTTCAAGCTTTCGAGTCAATTCCTTGTTCAGTTCCTACAAGGAAAAATCATTAGGATGAATAGAAGTGGAAATGAAATGAAACCAGAGATCACAAACCATACCAGAAAAATAGGGTACAAAATTACCAATTCAAATTAAGAATCTTAATGATTCCAAACCAACATCTTAAATTGCAAAATCTTATTCTGCATTTTCCATTCATGTCAGTCAAGCAGAAGATTTTCGCCCACAATTCCTGAACCATACACATTAATATATACTAAGATCTTAACCTAACAAAAGTAGAACAGATAGGGAAGACGGATTAATCATGAGAGAGTTATGGTGTTCTTTTCCCTTCTTTTCATTCTCAGAATTTTTCTCGGTATGCTCCTTGGAGATTACTACCGAAAACATAAATAGTGCCCCTCATTGCAGGTAATAATCTGAATACCTGCTTGTCCTTTTGTTCAAAACCCTCTCAAACTTACACTAAACCGAACTGTAAGAAGATGAATTTTATTATTAAATCCAACATTCTGCACGTTCTGCACATCATATGTAGCTAAGCCATACCAGAGATAAATCAGCGTTTGCAAAGCACAATTAGCATGCCCATATGGCACCATTTACGAATCATTTAATTCCAAAATGAAGAAGTTACCAGTTACTGGTTTTTATTTAAATTAGTGTCGTAGGTAAACTACAAGACACTCATATAAGGCAAAATTAATTTACAAAATTACCAAAAGCTTAGAGCTTTGGGATGATTCGGCTGACAAGGCTTGCATCAACTGATCCTTCTCCATAGCCAACTGCAATCAAAGATCTAAGATAGTTTCTTTGCTTCTCCAAAGAATAAATGCAGGACCACTTCGAAGTCAGCAGATCATGGAAGGCTTGATAAAGCACACAAGCAGCTTGCAACCAAGTAAAAAAACTTACCTCCACAATTAATGTATTGATGTTTTGAATCATTCTTATTTGATCAGTGGGAAAAGCCACAGGTAGACCTTCAAGATTGAGGTGTACATTTTCAGGGGAAAACTGAGAACTAGGGCCCTCATCCCCAAGCATGACAGCACCAGAAATTCCCGAGTTTGCAGATTCTGTGGTTGTATTTGTAGTATCTGTATAATCAGTTATTCACCAGATATTTACTAGTGAGAACCACAGGAATCTATAGAAGAATAAAACTAGCGATAAACCCAACCAATTATGTTTCTATATAAATCTTCTATCTCATGAGTCATAATAAGTGGGGTATTATATTCATCCCTAGGAAAAAGAGAGCAAGTTTCATCACGTGATAGTGTTTACTTGCTCATTGAAGCAGACTAGATACATAAAGAGAAGTCTTTCATTACAGGGGAGGAATCCCTACCAAGATCTTCCGTGGAAGTTGATACATCTGTTTTAGTGGTTGAAGTCTTGTTCAAGTCGCTTGATTTACCACTTGATGAAGCTTCCCGTAACATGGACTGTAACAGCTTTTTCTCTACAGATTAGAAAAATAGACCATTACAGAAAATAATATAGACTTTTATGCTTTTACAAAAACTCAAAATAAAAGTATTACAAAGAGAGTTGCGGATCCAATCCATTCAGGATAGCAGAAATGAACTTTCAAATCCTAAAGCAATCAACCAAGGTGACTAAGGCTGGGGACTTTGAATTAGGTTAACTTGAACATATGCTGCTCCAGTGAATTCCAGCAGTAGTTTCATAAACTTCCTGTGAAACCAATTTGATTCTACCAAACTCTAAATGGAGAAGTTGGCCCACGATCAGATAGGAAAGGTGGTTTTAATATCTCCATTATATGACAATTTTTGTATATTGCCATCTAGGTACTAGGTAGCAAAGTAATATTAGCAAAAGAAACAATAATCTCTTGAAAAGCATCTAGTCTGCCAAGATTGCTGTTGGATTAAGGAACAATTCTTTTCAATATTAGGCATTCAAAGTTGAACACCTTCAGATCCTCTGCGACATTTTAGGAGTTCAATTTGCTCTGCACAATTATTATTCCAATTTGGTATATAATTGCATTTTCAACTCCTACCATAGGAGAAAGCAAAATCCAGCCAGTTGTAGGTTCTAGGTTGCTTATTAAGTTCCCATGGGTTTTTCCCCAGCCTACTTTCAGAATTAAACCGAACAAGGCTTTGTCACCAGTTTCCCACTTAACTAGTTGGTCTGTCCAGTTTTAAGAACATTATAAGGAGAAAGATCACTAACAGGCAATGTCATTTCATCTCGAACTAGATCATTGCACTGGAAAGCTCACCACTTATCCACTATTAAAATCATACCACTTTACCTCAGATAGTTCAAGAAGAATTCTGAGAAAAAAATACCCGAACCTTAATTCACAAACTTTCAACTCAATAATGAATATCGAGAAGATTAGCAGTTAACAATTATGTTATTAACTTATTCCACAATGTTTTTCTCATCATTTCTCTAAATAAAGAAAATTCAATAGAGACGAAAGAATTTTTACCTTCTTGTAAGGCATCGATGGTTGATTGAAGATCTTGACGGTCTTTTTCAAGGCTTGACATTCTCTTCCTGCGGAATTCATATGTGAAGGCAATAAATTATTTGATAACATAGGAAATTCAAACTTAACCATGTTTTCCACTATTATAGTATTATCCCACACTTTGTGATGTGAGCCTTATCTGAGCATAGTTAGGAAAACCGGGTTGAATCCGTCAACCAAACTATTGACCAACCGTACCCGTCGGTTCTCGGTTGAATCTGTAACCAAAACTGTGATTTTAAAGGTTCAGATACGTTTAAGGTCATCTGAAAATCATGAAAACAGTGGTTAAGTGCTGGTTAACCGCATTTTTCTGTCATTTTCAATGCAATTTGACTTGTGGTCACAAGATTGAACCGCTGGTTAACCGCATGTTTCTGTCGCAATTTGCCATGTGGTCACAAGTTAGTGACCAATTGAAATGAATGCTATAAGTGACTGAAATGACCATGCGGGGAGGAAGCGAAAACCAGCAGTTTGTTTTCACCATGTGAGTGCTTTTAGATAGAGGGAAAAAATGAAGTGTTAAAAGAAAAAGAAAGGAGTGCCCAAAAAATAATTTAAGGAAAACCAATCAACGGAAAGTTAAAAAAAAGAGGAGCTTCAAACCTGTAAGAATAAATATCAGCTTGGGTGTTCTCCAACTCCCGCTCTAGTTTTAACTCATTAGACCTCAACCGCAATGCCTAAATATAAAAAGATGCAAAACAAAATAAAAAAATAGATCAGGGTTAAGAATAACATAAAAGCTACATACAAAAAAAATGGAGCGACAGGAATGCAAAGTAAGACCAGAAAAATACATTATTGCTAGTACATCATGCACTTAAGCATTTCGATTATGTACCCAAAGTATTAGTTGAAATTTCCAGTCATAAGAGAGAGAGAGAGAGAGAGAGAGAGAGAGAGAGATCAGACAATGATAACATGTAGAAGAATTTTGACACAACCAATACATATTTTGATAATTGCGTAAGTCTTTGGTTCCATTACTAATCAGGTTATTATTATGATAAATCCTATTTCATTTTCACTCGAGAAAATCGTTATAAAAGATGATAATATCAACAGCATCATGTTATATATTTAATATGTGAATCTAGAGAATTGGATTACCAATCCAACCTCTTTGGCAGGATCCCTTCAAAACGACATGATTTAGCCAAGGCCATGTTTTTATATGGGCCTTATCATGTGATTACATTAGACACTTCAATCAAATCTAGTTTAGTCACATGAAAGAACATTTCCTTAGTGTCTATCTTTTAAGTATACAAGGACAAAGAACAAAATACAAGATAAAGTGATTGAATGACGATACACCAAAATAAACTCATCATATGTACATTTTTCACGTGAATCTCACAATCGAGACTATCATTAATGATATATAGTTGGGAAATGACATACCTTTTCTTCAAGTGCAATAACTTCAGAAGCCAATAGTTTTGAACGTTCATCAGCAGCATTGCATTCTAGCAGGGCATTAGAATATTCCATTTTTACAGCCTCAAGTTCCACCTAAAGATAATCAAAGATTTTTGTTGAGGTATGATTCTCGGGTAGCAGGAAAGACTATAAAATTTGAACTAGAAACTACTAAATAGCCTTCTGGAGAAAAATCTAAGATACTAAGTGCAAAAGATATTAATGGCTTAAGAAGTAAGTTAGTATGAAATAAATTAAGACACAATAACTGCACATTAGAAAGCCAATAATGAAATCATCCAAATGACTATTTCAGTATGCAGGTGTTGAGACAAAGATACAACAAGAAAAGGACACCCAGTGAGCAACAAAAGTTACAGATGAGACACAATCTAAGCACTTATATTAACAGCCTCATTGATTACCACTAACCAGTTGGGCTTTGATTTCTTCCTGCAACCTTTCAAGGTCAGACTTAAGCTGGTTGACAATTGTTCCCTGAAAAAAAACAGGAGAGAAAGCAAGAAGAGACACTGTTATTCAATAAAAAGAAAAAATGACAAGCTGAATATGGGACATCAAAAATGACAAAATTAAGTGAAGGAAGGCAAATAACATATTCAGTCAGCTCCTGGTGTTAGTAATTTGCTTCATAAACCTCTAAACCACTGCAACTTGTCACTCAACTCCAGATAAATTTGCCAGGGTTCTCATTGGCCAACCCCACCTCTCCCTACGGGGGAAAAAACTACCTAGAGAAAAGGCAATACACATAAAGAAAGGAGGAAAAACTACAAGATCGTGAGACTTTAGGCCATTTATGACTTAATCAGATTCATACACAATGTACTCGTGGTCCGTCACTAATACAATGAAAGTAAACAAATAAGAAGGTAGTCGGATGTATCATTGCTCATCAGAAGACAAAGATCAGCATTCTTACAGAATTCCCACAAGATCCTCTGCAGGCTTGTATCAAAATAAATATGTTTATAAAAAATGACACAGGAAAAAGATCCTCCACAAGAGTGAATGCTTGTTCTAGACTCTAGTTTAGGATAGTGTGAACATAAATATGCATACACACACATACATAAAGAAGCATACCCTTTATTCTTGTGTTTCTATCAATAGTTCTCCAATCAATGTTATATAATCACTACTTTAGTTGAAGTTTTAAACGACTTCACTTGAATGACACATGATACAAACTTTGTTAGAATGTTTGTGTGATAGAAGTTAGCCACACACACACAAAAAAAGCACCCAAAACAAACAAAATCACATAGTGAGAGAAATAGCTCCAAATGGAGAAACAAAGAAGCTGATAAACGATACAGGTATAATCATATTCAATCACATGGAGCACCAGACGTGAATGCAAACTGCATCCTAAGCCAAGAATGGCAGGTCCAGACCTGTTGATTAAAGCTATCTGTTAAAGCTGAATTTTCAGAAGCCAAAACTCTGCTAATGCCTGTGAAGCTTTGTTTGGACATTTCGGTTAGCCACACACATACAAAGGCACCCACAACAAACAAAATCACATAGTATGAGCAATAGTTTTAATTGGAGAAACAGTGTGGAGAACCAGCCATGAATGCAGATAAGCAAAGCAACTAAAACTGCAACCTAAGCCGTGAATGGCAGGTCCAGACCTGTTGATTAAAGTTATCTGTTAAAGCTGAATTTTCAGAAGCCAAAGATTCTGCCAATGCCCGTGAAGCTTCAAGAGCACGTTGCAATGAGAATTTCTCTTGCGTTAAATCTTCAATGTGCTGCATTGAGAAGAGTCGATAATTACTTCTTTAAGGACCAGAAGAATACGTTAGAAGTCAGTCCTCTCACTATAAAAAGCCAGAACAAGCAATCAATACAGAAATGCAGTAGAAAATTTCCTCCCATATATCTCGAATGCAAACTGTAACCCAAATCCACAAGATATTAACAGGAAACTGATGTTTGTTGTACTGAAATAATCCATTACCAGATAAGTATTAAGTAGATTGACTTGCAATTGAATTGGCCTCATTATAAAAAATCTGCACAATTTGAACCCCCACACCCTCAACCACAGTGCATGTCTGCATGATTCTCTTTCAAGTAATTTTAAACTGAAAATTCTGTTGCTTTATATTTTCAAAGAAGAAACTTACTTAAAAAAAGACATAATTCTGGCGAGAAGGCATAATACAGCTTTTAAGTGCCACATATATCATATTTGAGTAGGTTCTTTAACCAAAATTTCACCTAAATCATGAGTGTATGCTACCTTAGATACAAACAATGACAACTTTTCTGATGTTACATTTCCGGAAAAATCTATGCAAAATCACTTTCATGCTACAGCTAAATATAGCAGAAGTTTTGCAACGATTAGTGTTATCTTCTTGCACGCATGGATCATAAGTTTATGATCTTCAAAACCAATGCAAACTACAGGGAAAAATTGAAAATAAAATTCCTTGATAAACTTTCATCCCAAAATGCCCATATGCTTATGCTTACTAAGGAGTAGATTTGTGGGTTTGACATTCATCTTCAATACTAAGCATTTATTTGGCGTGCTACACGCTAACCCCAAAATTCATAGTCAATTTTGCAAGATCCACTGATCATGTACAAAAGGTACAAGTTCAATATAACTTTAAAATTTGATTAAGAGCAAGACCACTTGGGAGCACCTTATAACCATTCACGTGTATATAGTATCATCTGCCTTAAATCTTTGATTTTAAAAGCATAGTGAAAAATCAGAAAATGTTCTAGAGCTTCTAATATGTAAGATATCCTATGAATGAAGCAAAACAAGCCAGCCACTAAGCTTTCAAATCCAACGGCAGTATTTAACGAATTTCCAGGACAAGAAAATACATCCCATGCAAATGAGATATATCATGAGTTGAGGTAATAGATGCTAACCGACCAAGAGTTTTTTAGTTCCAATCCAACACACGAATGTTCACTTTATCTCCCCTCCTCTCCCCTCCCCCCAACAAAAGAAATCAAAGACAACTCAATCAACCAAAAACGAGAAAATGTGCATGAGAAAACAAGCAGTAAATGAACCTGTTCTAAAGCAGCAAAGTCTTCATTCTGCTTCTGGGAAAAGAAGTCATTTTTATTTTCAGCAATATGATTAAATAAGCCAACCCCATCCCCAGATGTAACTGAAGTGTTGGTAGATCTCTGAGGAACAGATGATCCCAAACCATCCACCGGGTAAACCTTGGAACTTGATATATCATCTTTTTCTGTGCCAAAGAGAGGAAGAGACGATGAAGTGCCTTTAGAGATCTGAATGGAATCAAGAAAAGATGGACGCGATCTCCTTCCAGAGGCAGGTGGAGATGGGGGTCCATGACTCAATGAGCTCAGTGCCTCTGAGTTGTAATCAGAATATTTCTCAGCAGATGCCCATGAAGACGAATGGTTTGTCCTTTCCAAATGATTAAAAGCACTACCAAATTTCTTCTCTCCCGTATCAGAAAAGACAGAGAACTTTTCTTTAAGTCCAAATGCTGAGTCGTTTATATTTGAAGAAGAATGCTGAGACTCTAGCATCCAGCAGGAAGACCACAAGATGACATACAGAACCAAACAACATACCTTATCAGAAAATTTCAGAAAATAGGAGAAAAGATATGTGGGCAAAAACAAGGGTGCATTCTAGTGAAATAGTTTTACCTAGGTAAGATGACGTTGTCAGCTTGAAATCCTCATGTCTGCTATTACCAAGAGAGCTGAATTTTTTTTTTGCCATAATATTGGCTGTAGAAATAGATGAGGTAGTGGAATTAACAAGTGAGACATCATGCTCTGGACGATGAATGTCATTTGATGGGTACTTATCTAATCCATCAGAAGAAAAGTAACTGGAATCGTGGTATTCCTCAGCAGATGATACTTTATGACCAAAAAGATTATTTTTTCCAACCCCAGATGACATTTCAACTGATGTACCATAGTCATCCTTCCTGCTCTGAAGTTTATCTTGAGCACTCCGATATTCTTCCAAATGGATGGAAGCAGCAGCATCTCTGTACTCTTCATTATTTGAGTAAGAATTCACAAGGGCGGATACATTTATGTCATTGTTTCTGTCTGAAATAGAAGTCACATTCTTACCACTAGAAGATATAAAATCATTTTCTCTAGGAACATCATATTCCTTCTCAGCAATCTTCGTAACCTCAGTCTCCAGACGGCCTTCGGTAGTTTCATCAGAAGTACCTACTTCATTAGAATTGGTGAGGCGTACATTTTCCGTTTCTGGAGGTTGTTTTTCATTTATTACACTAGTGGAGGTAGCTTTCTTTGCTGCTCTCTTTCGACGAAACTCCTCTAGCTGCAATTTTGAAGTTATAGAAGAGTCAGACTGCTAAAAATAAACTAACTACACTAACGACTCTACCTTACCAAGATAGGAAGATAATTAAATGGCAATGAAGCAGAAGATCAATCTACTAACAGAAGATATCTTCAAATGGGACTAAAACGTGAATTGAAATTAGCAAAATAACAAATTCAAATTTATTCAAAGTATTTCTTTCAAGTGAAATCATGAAAACAACATCCAAACTAACATAACGATCCCAGTCAATGCCGGCGACAAGCTACACAAAATCAGTAGCGAGACCTCATGGAAAAAAATGAAACACCATCATAGATAATGAAAAATACCTTCTTCTTTCCAGCTTCCAAATGCTCTTGCTTCTTCAATACCTGCGCCGACGCCATCCAAAAATTCTTGGCCCCAAATTCTCACCTTCTCATCAAATTCCGGTTACAAAAACCCCTATAACACTCCTCAAATAACCAGATAACACCACTAATTTCCCCTTGGATACACTCACAAATTCCGTATCTCTGAACACACAACAATCAAACCGCGAAATAGACAAACCAATAATTCATACAAATGCAAACGACAAATCAAATGAATTTGAAACTCGAAAATAATAATCCTTTCTCTTTCTGCATTAAAATGGAAGAGAAAATTCCGATCTGATCGGAGAGCGAAAGGGAGGAGTGGGAGAGATTTCCTGCGCAAAGGTTTTCTCTCTCTATTTTCATTTTTCAGTAAATTAAATTTGGTTTAAATGAGCCCATTCTCTCTCTCCCTTCTTTCGCCAAAAGATTTCGGTTACGGAAAACAAAACTTGCAAACGACGTCGTGGCCATGGAGGGTTGGGCGAGAAATCGCGTTGGAGATGGAGCACGATTTTGGTGATGTGTGCGCGTTAATGTACAGTTGTGAATTGTGACGCAGCTATTATTATTTGGAATTGTAAGGAAATATTTGAGGTGGAATTATTATATCAATTTCTTTCATTTATAATGCCTTTTAATTTTTTTGGCGTCATTATTTCAAAAATTGAAAATTAATCAAGTTCAAGGATTTAACGTTTTATGAATGTGGCCACAAAATCCTTTGACATTAAACCTAATGGTAAGGAGATCTAATCCCAAAATCGTAATTTCTCTTATTTTAATTGTCGCATATTGTGTGTGATTTTTAGAATGAAATGTCAATTTGGCTGTGATTATACGTAACTGGGTTTTTATTTTGTTACTCTTCAAATAAATAAACAGTCCAATAATGTTTTATTTTTCGTTCGCGACAAAGAAAAATCAGCAACTGTAGGGCGGGTGAGTGAATTTAGAGAGTGTTTGGCTAAGCTTATAATCTCTTCAAAACAACTTATAAAATTTTGTGAGAACATATAAGCTCACGCAGTGTTTGGCAAAATAAGTTCTAAACAAAACATATAAAATCGTTAAAATAAGCTCCAACAAATTATAAGCTCCCTAAAAATAAGTAACTCAACCCTAACTTATTTTTTTCATGTTCAAGAGAATGTTGAATTTACCAAAATAACTTTACTATAATTCGTTATAATCTACATATATACTATCGACTTCACTTCTCGTCAATTTTCTCGCCTAACTATGATTTTCTCTCCAACTCATGATTCTTTCTCAAATTATAATTTAAATTATCCAAACACTTTGACAACTTATAAGCTATTGAAACATTATTTCGTATAAGCTCTTTAAAATAAGCTTAGCCAAACACCCTCTTAGCTAAATCAATTAACCTACAAACCAAGTATGAGAAGCAACAAAAATACACAAGATTTATAAAGAATCTGCACTAGCTTTCATTAAAATTCAATAAACTCTTATATAATAGTTTGTAAAACACACATAAAAGTGCCAAACAAGTCTTGGGACAAGCTCGACTAAAAAAGTATTTGAACTTACGATATTTTAAATTAACAAACTCCCAACTATGTTGTCCAAGAGGACTTTATAATTGAATCTTGCATTGAATATAGATTATTAAGTCTAATATTTTGTGAATTTGTTTGAATTTCGTGGATTTAATAAATATAATGATGTACTTTATTCAATTCTACAGAAATTATTACTAAAAGTTTGGTACATCAGTCAACTATCGGTTAATCTAATCAGAGGCAGATATATAGGTAATCTCTTATTTACTTTAATATATAAGAGATTACCTCTATAGGTAATCTCTTATATATTAAAGTAAATAAGGAGCAGTAAATAATGTGACATTCAAAACTCCATAATTCAGAGATTTTGAATTATGATCCAGGGCTTAAGGTTTTTTAGTAGTAAAAAAAGAAGAAGAAAAAGATGATTGAATTTGGTGCTTAACGAAGATAGCAACTGCAAGTTCTCAGGTCATTAGAAAAAGAGAGCAGTAAAGATGAAGATGAATAATATTACTCCGTTCGTCTCGTTTTAAAACGGTTCATTGATTTTGGACACTTAGATTAAAAAAAATTGTATTTTGTGTAAAGTAGTCTAGCTCACGGAATTTGAAGCTAAAAAATAAATAAATATAGACCATATTTGAAATTCTATTTTTAATATATAAACTAATTATTCGTCAACAAAATCATATTAAATTTAATACAAATTTTACTTTTACCATTTTTATTCTTAAGATTAAAGAGTTCTAAGATGAAGTAATATAAATTCATTCACATTAGTTGCATTAAAATTGATTGTAAGTAAAAAAAACCCAAAAAAATGATATCCATCTGTTTTCCCTCTAAGAAAAACACAATTACAAATACAACTAAAAATATAGAAAAAGGAAATAAAATCGAATAGGAAAAGAAATCGAAGAAAAACAAAAATCGGTTTTTCAAAATTAAAGAATAAGGAGATAGAATCTAAAAAACAAATCAAGGAGAGAGAACATGTTCGTTAATGGAAAAAAATATAAAATTATTAACTAGATACAATTATTTCTTTTATATTGAACTTTAAACTACCATAACTTATTCATTCTAAATCTATTTTTTAATAAATTTTACATATTAAATCTTCTTTATGAATCAAATTTGATGATTCTTATAATGAATCAAAATAGAAAAAAGAGAATAGAAGGGAGAAAAAATTTAGTGTGAAAAAATCTATTTTTAATAAATTTTACATATTAAATCTTCTTTATGTTTTGATTATTCTTATAACTCTTTTTTTATATAATACGTAGATATGATGTCGAACAAGCTATAAAGGCCTAGTAGCCGAAGAGGCCCATGGTAATAAAAAAATCATTTAGATAATTTCAATTTATTTTGATCCTTTTCTTAGATAACTACATTCCATTCTTTGGAAAATATATGGCCTTGAGAACTCGAGGAACTAAAGCATCTAGGTTGCCAACCGAGCTTCCCAAGCACTACAAAATCAAATAATTGGAGGTCTTCAAACATGGAAATATCTAAATTGGTTAAATGTATGTCCCAATATTTTGTAACTTTTTAGTTAATATTACAAGGCAAACATTTTGCTATTGTGATCCATAATATTTTAGAAAATTTTAATTAATGTCATGCAAATCCATTTTCGATGAAACAATGATTACGTGACTGCCGTAACGGCAGTTGGACGTCACGCCAATTAAGTAAAAGAAGAAAAAACACATAAAAGCTCGCAAAAACAACAGAAAAATCAAATCATCCCTAACGCTTCAAAAAAATCAATTAATAACATGTCAATCCATTTCGGCAAAAAGACGCTTGTGTGGCTGTCTTAGAACTTGTTGGACGTCACGTCAATTAAGTAAAAAGAAAAATACATAAAACTCATCAAAATTACAAAAATATATTTAAAGATCAAAATAAAAATATACTTTCGTTACATTAATTACAAATTTATGAACGTTAGAACTAATAGACTACTTTATTTGAAACACTACTTTATTTTCGACGGCAACTTAAAGCACTAATAGACTAATGGTTTTGACGTTTTGTTGTATTTGGGGCACGCACTTTCTATATTTGGGAGCGTCACCTCGTGCTTAACGTTGTAGCATTCTTGACCGCTTACTTTTATCTACTAGAATTTGCCCGTTATGTGCCCGTCGTTGTAGGATTCTTGATCGCTTACTTTTATCCACTTCATCGCCTCTCTTCCGTCCCACCCAAGACAGTTCGCTTTCTTTTAAGACGCGGTTATTTGGAGAGTGATATAAAGTGATAAAAATAGGTAGGTCCCCACTTTAAGAGATAATTATTTCAAAAGAAATGTGTCATCTCGGTGGACAATTTCTAAAAATATACTACTTGGGTGGGACGGAGGAAGTACTAATCACTTCATTTTTTTTTTTTTAATTTCTTTATCTTTATTTTATTTTTTAGTAGAGACAGCCACAACTGACAACATCACCACTCCCATGTGATGCTATAATCATCACATCTTGTTTCTTTCTTCTTGCTTCAAACATTATTTTTTATTTTACCTTTTTTGTTTTTGTATATCAGGTGTGCATTCCATATTTTTGGTTTTCCTTTTTTGTTTGGTTGTGCTTCTAATATTTTAAATCCAAAAATATTATGATGTTGATAGTAAGATGAAATGTAAGGTCAGATAAAAGAAGAAGAAGAAGATGAAATGTAAGGCTTGACGTACTAGTACATATCGATAGTGACGGAGCTAGCCATGAAAACTTTTTAGACATAGCCCAATTAATTATAATTTTTAGAGGTGATAGATATAATTTAAAAATAAATTTATAAATAATAGTATGATATAGTTTGAATTACATGACAACGTAAAAAATAAATACATTAAAAACATGACCACCTCATAATAGATTAAACTCTTCACAACATAAGATATTTCTCATGTATAAGAGATGCAATGAAAAAAAATTAGTTCAAGACTTTCAAGCTAGCAATTATACAAGAACTATGAATATTTTACAACCAATTCTTATAATCATCTTAATAACTTTCGCATATATAGAGGTTATTGTTCATACTATTTTTATCCTTATATGTCTTAATACATGGGAAAAATAAAATAATAATTACTAACAAATAATTAAATAATCAATCAATAGTAGCTATAAAAATTGAAATAATAAAAAAATTATAAGTGTCAAGATTGTAAATAATATTATCTAGAAACTCAATCTTGATATTCTTGTAATCATCATAAATCCACAACGAATTGTAAATATAAATTCAATCATAGAATGGAAAGAAATATGTTATGTGAGAAAATCCATCATATAATTTAGATATTTAGATGAAGGAAGAAAATTTGAAGATTAAACTCTAAAACACACAATGACGAATACCACCAAAATATACTTAATCCGTTTCCATCGAATTTGACTCATTTTTTTATTCGAATTATTTTAATATAAGTGTTTGTTATATAAAATAGTATGATTTACTTATATTTTATGTGTAAGAAAAAGCTAAAAAAATAATATAATTAAATCGAACATTCAAAAAATAAATCGGATTAAGTTCGATGTAAAATAATAGATACTGCTAGAGCATGAACATATATGAAACTAGTCCAACACGTGGGTCTCTGTGAGGCTGCATGGGAGTCCGACTCTAATAGCCCTCCCTCTGTAAAACTAAAACCCAAGAATATGAATATCGATATTATCCCCTTAGTAAACGGCCTTTTTACAAACGCGATCCTCTGCGGCCGTATCCTTTGCGGGGTGTGGGTTCGTCCACGTCACCGCCTCCCATTTGCTCGACGTCGACAGCTGATTTCTGCCTCTCTACGTTTCGACCTTTTATAGCCTCCATGTCTCTCTCTCTCACACTCTTCCAGTCTCTCTGTAGAATTCGTCCAAATACCGAGAATCTCTCGAGTTATTGCGGCCCCGACTTGGTCCAAACTTTGTGACCCTCTTTCGTTTTTCGTCTTCTCAATTGGTAATGTCGGAGTCCGGGGGTGAGGAATCCGGCAAACCGGCTAAGCGGAAGGCCAAGGCCGAAGATTTAGGAGGTGGATCGTCGAGTTGGCGGATGGACGGCGGAGAGGAGCTTCAGCTGGCGGCGGAGGACCCCTTGCTGGTGTTCGGTTCGGAAATCATGACGATAATTCTGGGAATGCTCGACGTGCGCAGCGTGGCGGAAGCTCGTCTGGTTTCTCGCGGGTGGCAGGCGGTTGCTTCCACCGACAGAATTTGGGCTCCGAAGGTTCTTTTCTTTGTTACTTTTTTCCGTTTCTCGCCTTTTTTTTTTTTTTTTTTGAGCTTGGTGTGTTGGCTGTTTGTTGTGCTCGTTGTTTTGTGGATTGGTTGTGTGGTTGCGTTCGGTAATTTGTGTTTTTTTTTCGCCCTACTTTTGACGTATGTGGACTTGTGTTTGTGTGTGCTTTGTTGTTCTGTTCTTGATCTTTATGCTTGAATTCAAGTTGATCGATGTTATCTATCTCCAATTTGAGTGTGTTTGGAGAAGACTGTTCTTCTGGAGTGCATTTTTTAATTTGGTTTAAAAAAGAATGAGGGTTTTGGCTAGTGTCTTCAATTTGATACTGCTAATAGTTCGAAGTATGAAATAATAAAATGGCGGAAAAAAGATGGTCAAATAAGAAGCTTAAAATGCCCCTAACAGAAACACCATCTATTATGCTACTATTGAACTTCGTAATAGCAGCATAGACGTGGAAACCTAATATACAAGTGTTGTGTGCAATCTACAACCGGACTCTAGACCCAACAACATGGTGGAAAAAGTTTGGTAAGGAAATATTTTTAGATTTCAAATGCATAGATTATGCATGTGGAGTAGATTACTTTGATTACTTGTTATGCTAAGCTTGTATCTTTAGAACATTGATTGGGGAAAATGAAGCTCATAGGGCTTCATTTTCCTGTTCTCTATGTTTGCTTTGGTTACAAAATAGTACAAGGTGGGAAGTCTTCTGACGTACAAGGGTTTTCATCAATGGCCCATTATGACACCCCCTTGAGTGTTGGTTCTTAATCCTGCTCCATATTGTCAAATTGCAGGGCAGGAGTTTCAAAGAAAGGTGTTTGTCTGAATAATTTCTTCTTAACTTTTGCATTGCTGAATTAAACATAGCTAACCCTGCATGCAGACAGGGGAATTATCTGTGTTCTGCTTTCTAATTCGATTCCTGCACTATGATCATGAATAACTTTTTCTCTGTACAAATGTCACAATTCCTATGTATGCACCTCTTTCAGGATTTCTTTCTCATATTTAGATCGAGTCCAAAATCTTTATCTGCTTCTATAAGTCGTGGAAATCTACCATCATGGAAATCGGGTATTGCCAGCCATGGGGGACTGACTGCCAATGCAAACTGGAGAAAAGATGGTAATAGAGAAACATCTGTTTCCTTGAGCTCATAAATGATCGAGACCCTTCACTTAATTAACCAGAGGCTATTCTTCTTTGATGTCTGTACGCGAAAGAGAAACTGGCAGTTAAAAGAATTCTCTGTAAATTGTGATCACAGTGATTTTTTTTTGAATTTTCTGTTTGTTAGAAGTAGTCAATCTAATTTCTTGAGATGACCTGTCTTATTTGTGGTTTGACCTGCAATGAAGGTGCAGGAACATATTATCATTTTGTAATACATATGTCAAATTGAACATGCTTCGCATGTTTTTCTCTTGCATTAATTTTTATTTCGCATTGGTGCTATCAATTTAAGCAACTCACAACTTTTAGCATCATGCCATGGTACCGACTCCTTCAGACATGTTTACATTAGTTTTGAAGCATGTTTCAGAGAAAAAGTAAGTAAGCTGCAGTTTACAGAAACAAGACCATACAATATGTGTAGTGATGGTAGTCCCTCATGAATGCTGCTAGAGATGAAGTACTTGGTTCAGTAAATTCTCAGTATATTCAGTTGGAAGCCCGAGTGAAAGAATGGCTATTATGGATTTTGTGATGAAAAACTTCTTTGTGAGTTAGTAGAGCCAAAACTATAACAGGGTGACTTTGGGATTTCCTTCCTAATGTGGCATTGAGCTTGAACCTTGAGGACTTTGATAATGGCAAACTGTTCACCTGAGAAGGGAAAATGTTCTGACTAAACCGTTACTATCTTCTTTTAATTGTAAGTTGGGCTGGAATTGTTGCTCACTTTTGTCAGCAAGGAGTCTCCCTATGTTTTTAGTTAACATGTATTGAATTAAATGTGTGGTCTATAGAGTTTTAATTGGCTAAGTACTTGATTTGTCAGGAGAAGAAGGCTAGTTTCCGCTGTACTGCAGATTGAGATAGAGGCATGTTAAGTCTCAAAAGCGGTAAGTCTCAACCCGTTCATGGAGCTAGAGTAATATTATGTGTGTTATGAATTGTTGATGTATTTTTGGGTAGTATCATGAAATAATAAGTGGAGGGAATAGGTTTTCAAGTATTTAGAAGTCTTACAATAACGGCAAGAGGCACCTTATGAAAGGTTACTACACGATTGTGCCTGTATGTTTGTATTGCATATTGGTTTACAATGGAACAGAAAGAGAAACACCCTGAGGAGCATTCATCTAAAGGTCTCGCTAGCTAGTTCCACTGAGTTGGTTTGCTGTCTTGCTTCAACTGACTTCTATAAATAAAAATGACTACATCTCCAACTTCATCACGACATAGGTCAGCAATACATCGGTACAGATAAGATAACGAGATGATAACAATCATTAGGCTTGAATCTTTTGGTTGTAGGTTTTAGGTTGTCTGAGGTCTATCGTCTCTAGAGCAATGAAGGTGGATGTTGGCTGGATACTATTCCTAGGTTCAAAAGTAAATAAGTTTGTTTTGACTAATCACGTGTCTTAATGACTTTAAGGTCATGCAAGAATACATTTTTTAGCTACACCATGTTATTAGGATCTCAATGATTTACCACAATGCTTGCTTCATATTTCTTGTAGTCACTCTAATTTAAGATAGTATCATATTTTAATATGTTGACCGGACAAAATCTATAGTATTGGATGTAGATGCCATGATATTAATGGGAATGGAGTAGGTCCACATTAGGTCTAACAAGATGCATGAACTAACTTTTGTTAATCTATAGCTATTTAAAGTTTTGAAAATGGCTCATGTAGCCCTCGTAATACGGTGTTACTTTTCACATTTTTAGCTTGCTCTATTTGTTTTTTTCCCTTCCCATTTATGAGTTATTTCTAGTTTCTACGTATTCTAAAGATATAATGAATCTAAAAAATTGAAATCTACACCAAATTTCTAATTCTAGTTGTGTCTTGTGTAAAAAGACTATTGAAAAGGAAAACGACAATTGAATTTCCCATGGTCATTGTTGTTATGCTATTGATGACGAAAATTGGAGTGAAAATCGAGTGAGAGATGGTTGTGACAATTAATGGGAGCTCATAACCACATGATGTTGTCGTGCGATAAGGAATTGAGGAATTGAGGTTTGTAGGTGATGATTGCATAGCTGCACAATAGCTTATCTATGGTTATTATTGTAGTTTGTTGTCATTAGGTAAAAAGAGGGATGGGGAAAATGGAGGGGTGCTTGTCAATGGTTCTAAGTGGAGAGCCACTATGGTCGAATTCATGGTAAATTTGAATTGGAGTTACTATGGTATAGACTTTGGTGGGCGCTTCTCCATCGACAAAAACCTATTTAACTACTCTTATTTAGCCTTTGTCAACATGCTTACCTCTTTCACTACATTCGTCGGCACTAGTAAACTATGATATGATTACTTTATTGCGATATATCTTTTTGTCACCTACTCTTTCCTTTTAGCCTATTCTAGCCGAACCTTCCAACCTCGTTATTTAGCATGTTATACGTAAAGTTGCCAGAGTACGATTAACATGTGGATTTGAAATCACTGCTTATATACCCGGTAGCAATATTAATTAATCGTTGTTGTTTCAAGGTCAATCTATTCACTTGTCTAGATAATATTTTTCCTTATTCACTAATAAATCGACTAATTAAACTCATGTTAATATGATCATATTAGAGCGCGTCAAGAAGTGCTTGGTACTACAATCACTGGAGGAATAATACCTAATCCCGAGGATGCTCCTTCCACTCGGCACCTTCGGATCACTAAGGCCGACTTTCGTCCGACGGGTGGGTCTTGCAGTCAAGCTCCTTTCTGTCGAACCTTCCAACCTTGTTATTGTGCTTTGATGGCATAGCTTCTCCGCTCTAACCTCGTTATTGTGCTTTGTTGCCATCAGGTGGTCGACTCTTAGTAACCTTTGTTTGTCTCTACTATCTTTAGCTCAATTTCTCTATGCCCTACCCTTAACCTCAATTGCCATCATTATGAGTCACTGTTGCCACTCATCCTTTCTTCGTACTCTTGTTCTTTTCCCCTCTCAATCGTAAGCTTATCATCTCCTCTAAGCATCACTAGTGTAGTTGTAATATCTTCTTAGTCCCAACTTGTTTTTGTCCATTGGTGTCGTCATGTAAGAAAGAGGAATTGGAGGCTTCAAAGGGTAGGAGAACCATGATGACAACAAGATCCATGGTGAAGTTGAGGTCGAATTGAGTTGGATAAATAGCATTCTAGCATAGACTATGGTGGGAACATGTTGATTTTTAGCAACTTCCAAAATCAACAACTTCCAACACTCGTCCTTTCAAGTTGAAGTCGAATTGGAGTTGGATAAATAGCATTGCAGCATAGACTGTGGTGGGAACATGTTGATTTTTAGCAACTTCCAACACTTGTCCTTTCTATTGCCTCAAGTTGCCATGCCAACACTTTTCACCGCAATCATTGTCACTACTAAACTGTGTCAAAGCATAGTTGGTGCCTTTCAATTTTGCGCTATTCTTTTCCTTTTTTTCGTGTCCCATCCCTAATCTCATCATGCTGACTTAAGCAATTATGGTGTTGTTGCCTCCATGTTTTTTCTTGTTAGTGTAGCAACGAACGACAAACTGCATTTGCTACGTACTTTAGCATTCTCTATACATCATCTTATACGAGTCCCATTCAGTTGAGTCCTCAAGTTTGTCTCTTGTTTTTATAGATGGGTTTAGATTTGGAATTCTATATAATGTTTTGGGCCATGTTAACAAGAACATAGTGTGTATGGTATGGAACGATGTTATCAAATTTCCGCCATGGCGGATGGCGGTGGCAGTTTTTAAGGATTTTGCCATGAACACCTCATGGCATGGCATCTTTTCAATGGCACGCTATGGCGGTTGCCATAACCATGGCGGCCGTGGCAAATACGGTGGTTATGGCACAAATGGTGTTGACAATTAAAATAAAATGGGTCAAACCCGAGCCAAACCCAGACCCAAGCTCAGCCCACACTAAAATTAGAGTTTTTATCTTATAAAAGAGTGATTCGCAGCTTTCCCTCTTCTCCTTAGCTTCAAACAAAAACTTATTCTTCGCTCTACACCAAGACCACCGGCCAACGCAACCACCAGCGACGATCGGAGACCACCGGCAACCATTGGCAATGACTCAGGCAGACAATTGTTCAGCAAGTTAGGTCGATTTTTTCACTTTTTTTTATGTGGTTGTTTCTTTCAATTTTTTTCTTCTTTATAATAAATAAAACTGCAGTTTCTCAATATGAAAATTGAACCCTTTATGAATTATGAGAAATGTCATAAGTTATATGTATAATCTTTCTGTATATAAATGAAAGTTGCTTCAAAGTTTCACAAGAGCTTCTTCGTGTTTAGGACACAGAGATAATTAATTTTGCAACTACATGCCTTTAGTTAGCATAATATTAAGGTCTTTTAACCCTTCCTTCAACTTAGACACGGAAGCAATCTCTTGAATAAATCAAACAGTGATACAACTAAATAAAGACTAATTAATACAATCAGCTTCTGCATAGTGTTGGATGCTGCAGTAAATTAATCCGTTGTGCTTCCGCCATAACGCACCACGCCATCCACCATAATCTTATGGCAGGTTTTTGGCCATCCGTCATCGATAACTATGGTATGGAAGAAAAATTTGTGAGCAATGCAATATTCTATATCGACACTGTCTATTAACAGAGATGAGGTCAGTAAATGCTCAAAAATTTAATGGTAGCAATTCATTCATGATTAGGTTTAGAAAGTTTAGGTGCCTAGAGTTAAATGATATTTATGTTCATATGAGCCATGCGGAATAATTCAAGTATAATTGGACTTCATTACTAAAAGGAATATCAATACACAAATATCAAATATTTAGTGTATTTGATGTAGGCTTGAAGATCTTAGTGCGTGGTGCTAACTATTAGCTTTGGTCCATTCTAGGGTTGGACTGTAAATGTTTTTAAGTATGGGTAAATTACAAAAGTGATGTGCAACTAAATGGATTATTTTGTGGAATTGACAAAATTATACCAACCGGAGTAATTTGTGGTTGGCTTTGATCGAAAATAAAAAATGAATTTTCAAAATTTGTACATGTATCACAAATGATTATACGTAAAGTCAAAACAAAGAAATAATAGAACATTTGTCCTATATATGTTGATCAAAATGGGGTTGGACTGTTATTGCAATAAAGCATTATAAAATCAATCTCGAAAAATACCCATTGGGGACAATAAACATATCATAACTTGTACTTAAACTCGATGAATTCGACTAAAAGAATGAAGTATATATATAGAGGTAAATGTTGTAGAATAAATCTATAATTTCAATTCAAAGAAACTAAGGTAATCCTTATGTTTGCATGCTAGATAATTAAGTTGTAGAAAATAAGGATCCTTCTACTTGTATAGATTGATGAATTTTGTTTACTAAGGATAGAATGAATTTTCTTTACTAAGGAGAGAAAGAATTATGTTATTAACGACACTTATAAGTAGTTCGAGTTAGATATAGTCTTTTTTTTGTGCAACTAAGTTGATGATGTCATAAATGCACTTTTAAACTATTTAGAACAAATAAATAAAAATAAAAAATTGTAAAAATAAGTTGAAGTTTAAGTAGAAAGCTCTATTGTAAAAAGCGTTAGAGGAAGCCGCCTCGAGGCGACGCGGCTGGAGAACTCCCCGGGGCGACTGTCTCTTTATGTAATTATCATGTGTACCTCTCCAGCCTGAGGCGGTACAGAGGTGGCTGATAGAGGAGGCAGCCTCGAGGCGACACAGTCGGAGAACGCCCCGGGGTGATTGCCTCTTTATGTATATATCACGTGCGCCTCTCCGGCCTGATGCGCCACCTCAAGGCGCTGAGGCGATATAAAGTTGGCTGCGAGCTGGTTAGGTTGATTTAGGGTTTAATTAGGTGTTTTGGACCTAAAATTTTTGAGCCCAAACAAAATTAATAATAGTCCAATACAATTAAACCCTAAAGTTTAAGAAAAAAGAAAAAAATGACGCTAGAATTCTCTCTCTGCCACTATCTTTCCAACTCTCTCATCCCCTCATCATCGCCCATGACCGCTATGACAATCGCCAGCCTCATCGAGATCATTTTTTCCTTTTTTTTTTCTTTTTTTTTCTAGGTTAGTTTTTTACTCTTTTTGTTTCTTCCAATCTTTTATTTACTTTGCTCAAATACATTTATTCAATTATTTAATTGATTAGTTTAGTTATTTATGTGATCTTTTGAGGTTTGATTTGCTATCTATTATTTTATATTTAGTTTATAACTTTATGATTTTTTTTGTTTTTTATTGTCGAGGCTTGTGTCTCGGACCGCCTCGTCTCATAGAGGTAAAACGCCTCAGTTCTATCTTAAGCTTTTTACAACATTGGTAGAAAGTGTAAAAACAACCATAATTTCGATGGTCAAAAGTAGTTTTGTCCTTAGATCCCACATATTTTGTTTAGAGTGAATTTTATTATTAATGTTAGATACTTGATAACATAACAGTATATCAATATCTTTTTTGTAATGATCTTGATAACGTTTATCAAGGATCATAATGCTTGAGGTAGCTCAATGTATAACAATATGTTACCTAGATAAAAAGGATTTGTTTAAACAAAGTTGCCATATCTTATTTTTAAGTCAAGAGACAAAGTCATTTAAGTACATTCATAACATCATGGGTTTAGTTGCATAACTTCATAAAGTTGCCATTTTGCTTAAAAGAAGAGCATGTTAGTGGTTCATTTTTTTAATATTTATTGAGATTAATTACGATTAAGGTGTTGAAGTTTGATAGATATCATTTTTGTATAATGTGGATGTTGCTAAAGTAAATAAAATTTTCTTTAGTTAAAAATCATGGATAATGAAGAGTTGTATAACTACAACATAGTCAATTATATTTTGTTAATAATGATATTTGTATCTTAAAGTTGTACTAGTATTGATGCAAAAGTATAATGTCAACATACAAGTTTACCTACCATTTTAATGAGATTGGTTAGCTTCATTGAGCAAATGCTAAATAGTTCTTTTGTTGAAAAGATTGCTAGATAATTCTAGTATTGAAGACTTAAGTCCCTTGTGCAAATAAAGCGATAGTGTAGCTAAGAAAACCCCAAACAAAAATTCTTGGTATTTTGGTGCAAAACTTCCTCCAAACTAGGGCATCATAATACCAAATTACTAGAACTTTACAAGCCTGATTATTCTATATTTGTCTCGACTGTTTAGAAGTTTAAGTTATTCAATATTTTTATTTAAGTTTATATTTCTCATATTCTTCAAGTAATTAAAGACTGTCATAGATGTATTGAGTTTTTATGTGAGTGAATCTTTTTGCTTGGAAAACTTTTAAAAGAAAAGGTCAAATCCTAATTATTTTATATGTGTCTCGACTATTTAGAAGTTTAAGTTATCGAACATTCTTATTTAAATTTATATTTCTCATCTTCTCTTCAAGAATTAATTTAAGACTTTCATAGATGTATTGAGTTTTTATGAGGGTGAATCTTTTTGCTTGGCAGAAAATTTTAAAAAGAAAAGGTCAAATCTAAACTACTTTAGATGTTTGAAATAAGCATTTGAACTATTTTAGAAATTATCTAGCCACCTAAATGTTTCAATATGTTATTCTTTGTTTGGACAGCAGATTTATCTTACAGCCTTTAGGACACTTCTCTTATTCATATTAAGATCTTTATCTGTTGTTTCACTCCATTTCCTCAAAAGTTAGCTCTAAGCTTAATAGCACCTCTATGTTATTGTGAGATTTAGACCTTATCATCTTGAGGATTGAGGTTTTATAATTTCTGCTCTCCTAGACGGTATGTCTACTTAATCTCTTCTTTATTATATATGTGACTATGATCCAATAAGAGGACTTACGAATGAGAACTGAGCAGCATCAATTTTAGTAAAGATTGATCAATTGAGCTAAATAAAAAATGTCATATTGAAATCTAATCTATATGTATTAAAACTTACTTTTCTATTCCCGTTAAAAGGTGACAAGTGGTAATCATTATTCCCTTAAAATTTTGTAGTTTTTTTGTTAGAAATATATTTGTCTATGCTAATTACTTGTGGAGCAATGTAGTAGTTTCCTAGTTTAGTTAGAACTCTTATGTTAGTTTTCATAGTTGGGTTAGGACTCTTTTGTATAATAGGTGCTTTGATGAGTTTATTAATATAGAGTATTTTGCCCCAACATCTTGTTTCTATCTTTGATTTAACATGGTATCAGAGCTATCTGGGTTCGAAATTTTGAAGTTTGAAATTATGATTTCAGATTTGAAAATAAGGTTTTTTAGGTGAAAAAAGAAAAGGCCACTCATTTAGTTTGGAGCCTCACCGGTCGACACCGCCAACAGGGAGGTGCGCCGCCTCCCGTCGACCCTTCGTCGGAAGTTTGACGGCCAAAAGGCGCGATTGTGAGCTCCACGCGCCGCCGACTTGTTTCTATGCCGTTCGCATCTCAGGCACGTGAGAGCGCGTGTATGGCTGGAATTTGCTCCAGCCGGTCTTGTTTGACTCGCCTCGATGCCCTCTACCTGCCTGCATATCTGTTCAAGGGGACGCCGATGGTGGACTCCGGCGGCGGCGGCGGCGGTGGTTTCCATCGGCACAGGAGGTGGAGGACGACGACGATGGCGACACAAAATAGGTTTTGCACTCAAAGAGTCAGAGTTGTGAGGCCAACACACCTATTTTCTCTTGGTTTTACGTTTTAGAGGTAGGATTTGGGGAAAATATGTGTCAAAAATTGAATAAATTAGTGATGACTTAGGGTAAATTCATTTGAGGCTAGTGCGCGTGATGCGTTTGTTCCTGGAATTTAGTTTGGTTTGTTGCGGTTTGCTCATGTCGACGTTTGTGAGTTGTCTAGACACCTGTTTGGGTCAACATTTGATTGGTGTGGGATTCAGTTTGGGTCAGACATTTGTGAGTTATCTAGATAGCTATTTGGGTCTACCTCTAATTGGTGTGAGATTCAGTTTGGATCAGATTCGAATTATGTTCGAGATTTCAGTTGAAGTTCAAGTTTCGGATTTTCCTTTTCGTTTTTATTTTTCGTTCTATTTTTTGAGTTAGAGTTGATTATCTTTGTAACAAGCTAGACATGATTAAAATCTATGCTATAGCTTGAGGGGGAATGTTAGAAATATATTTGTCTATGCTAATTGCTTGTAGAGAAATTTAATAGTTTCCTAGTTTAGTTAGAACTCTTATGTTAGTTTTCATAGTCGGGTTAAAACTCTTTTGTATAAATAAGTGTTTTGATGAGTTTATGAATATAAATATATTGTTTCTATCTTTGATTTAACATTTTTCAAGTTCATTAGTGAGCTCGCCTATTGTAGTCAATTTAACAATAAGCAATGGTGCAAGTAGAGGTTTAGGCTTGCCTTGCAAGTCTATAGGTTACACATTTATAGCTCACTATTTTTCGCATTCGATAAATTAGGCATTCTTTTCTTCAACTAAAAAAAAGAATAAATCATGGAACAGGTTTCTCTTTCAATTATTGTTGCCAACCAATACCATGGAAGTCATACTAAAAATATGCTTCTTACTCATCTATCTAAATAATGAACTAAAAATAGGTTATTTAGGTTTTGTTGGATATGAAGGGAGCTAGATCTAATAATCAAGGTAATGGTTGAAAGCTTACTCTGCAACATTTTGTCCCAGATGGAGTGCGTATGTTGATTGTGACAAATTCACAAAGGTTAGTAACATGTACACCTCTTGAGGTTGATTAAATTAATAATTGAATTTTAAGATTTATGGAATATTAATTTTGATCGATGAGTACTATTAATTAAATTAAAAAAGGATAGTAACATGCTATTGGTTGATGAGGCGTTCCAGATTTTATATCCTAAAATACAATGTGATGGAGTGTAATGCTCTATTTCTTGAGCACCTTGAAGTGAAAATTCAAATTTGTATTTATTGAGTAAGTTCACACATTATAGCATGCATATAAGATTTTCTTATAGCTATTAGTTTTAATAAATAAATAATTCATAGAGGTTTTTAAATTATTTTTGTTTTTGGCCAAGCTTAGGTAAGTTTTAGAATATATAATTACCTTAATTTTCTAGTAGGAATTGGTAAAATGGGTTATATCATGATTTTTTAAAGAATAAAACAGATATATAATTTAGAAATGTTTTATAATTAGTTAAGGGGTTTTACTGTCAATTTAGAATCATAAATAATAACAATGTTCTCTATATGAAGATTTTGCCTATTATATTTGAAATTGATAAAAGTAATAGTAATAGGAAGGCCTTGGAAATATTTATCCTGATGAAACATCTCACTAGTTTGTAACTTTACATAGAGATTCCTATTTCCTTAAGTCAGTGATGGATTCATCACATGTATCTAAAACACAACAATCATGAGACTATCCAATTCTTTGGGTAGACTTTGTCATTATCTGCTAAAAACAGGAAATTATGTAGGAATCATAACTAGTCAGCTTTTGCAAACTAACTTTTTTATAAGTAATATGAAATAGTTGGAATTATGTTATCATGCATGATTTGTTATCATGCATTCCTCACATTGAGGATCATGTATATCTATAAACCGGGCAATTTAGTTTAATCGCCTAAAGTTCTGGTAAGAATTTGAAATACAAGACATAAGTAATTAATTTTGCCTCAAAAATTGTAAATCAAAATGAGTGTGTAGATTGGTTACTAGTTCGAATGCCATTACATGCAAATGTAAAAGTAAATGGATACGTGTGCCATCTCATCTTATTTTCGCTGGTTAGTATTTATCATCATAAATAATAGACATAAATCTGTGGCGTAAGATCCTTTCTTTATAGTAGTAATAATAATAATAATATTCTTTTCTCTATCCATGATCATATGGTTATTTTTCTCCTTTTCCATTCCTCATCTTGGTATTCCTGATTTTATCATTTTTTATTATCATGATCACTACGTTTTTTAGTTGGTGTTGTAACAGACATTAATCATGAAATTGTTTGATAAACTTGCTGTCAAAAAGAGTGATTAGTTCTCGACTTTCCACTAATAAAACTCGGTCATAGTCGCCTTAAACTTAATAAAAAACAAAGAAAAGAGAAGTAACATGCATTGAGTTGAATTCGGGTGTTTGATGCTCCATTGAAGTAGTATATCCCTTTAATTGTTCTTGTGAAAATAGCAAAACCATCACATTCAGTGTCTGATGATTTTAAAAGATCGGTCAAATTATCAGTGAGTCCATATAATGAATATTTTCAGGTAAAATGACCTTGCCAATATACTCCTTCCCAATAAATGCATCTCCAGCAGTTGAGGAACTGGCTCTCTTCTCTCTGTCTTCTTAACTTTATAGTTTGATACCTTGTTACAAATTCCTGTTACTACATCCATTCCAAAATGAGATACATTGAGAGCTGAGTTGGTGCTCCACGTATTTCCCATCCCCTTTGCAGAATGGCAATAAGAATAGCGTGCAACTCAATACTGTAGTAAATTGCATGTAGTAAATTGCCGGTTCTTGTTATAAAGCTATATTTAGTAGTTCAAAATTTGCCCCAGGACATGCTACATTGAAATCAATGATGTCAGTAGTATTTCCCCCCAAGATTTGTGTAGCTTTAGATTCTCATAATGTTTCTATCGAAAGAGGGAGAGCTCCATTGTTTTCCATGTCAAGCAAGGAGTTCAGGAAGTACCTTATTCAAGTTCAATACTATACATTAGCATGTACCAATTGAATATGACAGCTGACACGTGCCTCTGGCTGAAATGCTTCACCATTGGGGGCGGCTCAGCAGGGTCACCTGTGGTAGCACTCTCCCACCATTGGCTCACATGTGATACTTTGTCTGCATATACGAGCCCAGCCGTTTCCTGTACCACCATTTATTAGGTCTTGTTGTAGAATATTATCCCACATTAGTTTTGTACCAAATCTGCCTTAGTCTTTTGTATTATATATAGATGTTTTATGTAGTGATCAATGTATAATTATTATTTTCTCCTACATGTCTCTATACTTTTCTCTTACATATCTTTATATTTTATTGTTCTACATGGTATCAGAGTGGTGATGAATTTTTGACCTAATCTACTCGTCGTCGCTATCACTTTGCCCTAATCACTTGCTCGTCAAAGCAGATTCGTGCACTTTCTAATACCACTCTATATTCCTCCTTAATGTCAAATTTAGATTCTAAATCTACTTTGGGACCTTGCTCCACCGCCTACCGACTTTGTTTGGTTTTGCTATCGCCGCCATGCTTTTGTTTTGCTACTCCTTAATGTTCTACCAATTTTGCTCCGTTACTACTATCGATTTTGCTTGGATATTACTACCAACCGTTGTACCGACCTTGTTCGATTTTGATTATAGCCGTTGCACAATCTTGTTCTTCTATCGCTACTGTTGTACCGACTTTGCTCGGTTACTACTGTCGATTTTGCTATATTACTACTATCGACTCTGCTCGGTTACTACTACCGACTGCCCGGTTCACTTTGTTCGGTTTCTGCCTGTCGCCACCGTCGTAGTCTTGTTCTGCTGTCGGTGCTACCAATTGCCCTGCCGATTTTGTTCGGTTTTTGCTGGTCTCCGCCGCCACAGTCCTGTTCTACTATCGCTGCCGTCAACTGTCCGACTTTGCTCGATTACTACTACAACTTCGACTTTCTATTGTTACTACTGTTGTTGGTGTCTTCTCTAAGCCTTGAGGAGGAAATCGATTCTCAAAACTTTGTATCAAGCTAGACATGATCGATATATATACTCCAGCTTGAAGGGAGTGTTGTAGAATACTATCCCACATTGGTTTTGTACCCAATCTGCCTTAATCTCTTGTATTATATATAGGTGCTTTATGCAGTGATCAATATATAACTACTATTTTTCTCCTAGATATCTCTATACTTTTCTCCTACATATCTTTATATTTTATTGTTCTACAGGTCTCACACGTGATACTTTGTCTAGAATGTCTCCAATGCATTTACAACAGTGATAAGGGGGTGTCACTTGCACGGGAATGGTGCCAAACATTCTGGGGGCACCTCAAGCATGTTGGAAAAGACTGTAGAATCCAAGTCATTTTAAAAAAAAATCTTTTTGAACTTTCATTATTATGTTTTTATGATGAAACTTGTTCCTTTTTAGCCCATTTATTTTGTCAGTTATCTGGTATTGCTCATAGGTTGATTTCTGGTAATTGTGTAACTAATCTTTTTTCATTCCACACGGTCTAATAACATTTTTGGACTAGGATTACCATAAACAGGGTAAGCCTAAGATGGAACAACCTGAAACGCTTCAGAAAACGGAGCAGGAAGAAGCAAAATGGAATGATAAACATAAAACGGAATAGAACTGAAATTCTTTAGAAGAACGAAATATGTCATGTCATATTACTTTGTTTTTGTTGATAATATAACAGGTCACGCCATGGTTCTCGTGTTCTGTTTTTCAATTTATTACATGGATTTTAGTCTTTTGAAGATTTCACTTCCCTCCTGTGTAAAGGTCCTTCTAGTTCTATGATGCTAATTTGTTATATGTTTTTTCTTCTTCCACTGTGACCTGTAATCGAAACAAATTCGTCTGTCTCAATCATTGAGTGGCATTTGTATTTTGATGATTTTTTGTTATTCGTTTTGCCTTCTTCCACTTGCACTCGTTGACTGGGATTTGTATTTTGATGATTTCGTGTGTCTGTTTGCTCTTTTCCACTGTAACCTCTTAATTCATATTCACATATCTGTCAGCCCATTGACTGGGATTTGTATTTCTATTGATTTTCCTGCTTAGGGTGGTGGTATATATTGGTGAGCTGAAATGGAAAAGAGATGGAAAACAATATATAAAACATTGTCAATTCCTTCGAAAGAGTATCCTGTATGACATGAGTTGATTACCATGCACTAGCTGTAACGTATTCCTGATGTGTTCGAAGATAGTACTTTTGTCACTTCTTAGCCACCTTTTTGATGATTTTTCTATGCCAACACACTAATGCCAATTTCGATTGTTAAATTAAATTGTTATGCTGTGGTGCCTTTCTTTTCAGTTTCAAGAGTTATGGTTGAATAAGGCACATATACCACGCGTATCTATGGTCGAAGGACTTCCAAAGATGGTTGCTACCTTGCTCTCAATCAGAGATGGTAAACGAGTGAGTCTCACATCTTCCTCTTATATCTCTCTCAGAAAGATGCGCGCGCCTGGGAAAAGCTTCATATTGGAGAATCACAGATCTGAATTTGAATGCATGAACTATGTGATAAATCAAACTAATCTGAAGGTGATTCCTATTAAAACTTTCTAACTTGGCAATTTGCTAATGTCAGACTCGAATCACTAGGGATGACCTTTGTGACCATGTCTGGGAATTCCGCTTCACAGAGGTATGCCATCGTTCGTGTTGAACCTCAGTTCTTGTCGATTTTTCCAACTGGCATAATGTCTTTGTAGTTACTAGTTCGCATAAGAAGTCATCTGCTGATCATATGATTCCTAGGTACTAACGTATCTCACAGTCTACGGTTATTAAGAATATGTCCTTGTGCATCATTATAGCTAAATTAAGGTAGCATATCTTGCCCTTAAGCTTATGGTTCATCCTCAAATACCCTGTTGCTGGCAGCTTATGTTCCACAACTTTTATGATCTATTGTGTACCTTAATTCCTAAGGGAATAACCTGAATAGCATACTACTGAAGTGTTATTAGTATACTCTTAAACCTCGATACATCTCTCAAGTCTTCCAAATGGTTGTGTCAGTCAGTATTGAGGCCAAACAATTAACCAGGGAGATGGATTTCTTGCCAATATGAGGAGCATTGGCAGCAGACATAGGATTAGGTGTGAGTTCAGTTCTTTGGAGGTTGCTTCAGATGATGTTAGGACAATGAAAAAAAGTTGAATTCTGTGAATGGCATTGATGATGCTAATACTAAACTATCATCCTTTTGTGAAACTAAAATGCTATTTCTCCCTCTTTGACAAATTTTCATGCTTTGTGGAGAATTATTTTTTCATATTCCAATCATTCAGATTCTACATCACCCCAGTTTTGGCCAAACCATTGTCCATAATTCTGTTTCATAACTGAATCCAACAATAAGGGTTCCACTCGTTCACCTCGAGCTAGCTGCCCTTTACATCTTAGTAAATTCTGAAACTAAACATGCTAACTTTCTTTGCTAATACTCATTAGTATCCAATTATGCAGTGACTTGTCATGAAAGATTCTTAAAACCTCTTTGTGTAACAGTGAATAGATATAGAACTCTTGGGTTCTGCAAACTTAAAAGACTTAACCTACTGCTGATATTCTCCTCACTCTCTTTTGTCTATAGCTCTTTTTTCCTTCTCTTTTCCCCTATGTTGGACTTCTACAAATTTTATGAAATTTGATGTTCTGATCCTGATCCTGATCCATTGATCAGAAAAGGCCAAGGTTTTTCCAAATATAGAATGCAACTAAGATGAAAAAAATTAAAAAATACAGATAATCCAAATGCTGCTAGCTTTCTATCTTTATAGAAAACAGAGTCCATCTCCATTCTTGCTCCAAGTTGAACGTATCTTACTTTTTTTGTTATATATCACTTTATTGGGTCTTTCTACTGTTGTCAATAGATCTGTGTTTGGTTTATGCATAAATCAAAATGCTTATATCTCCTAATTCCCAGAAAATAGAACATGTCCTCTAATCAAAAACCACATAACCCTATTCAAAAAGCAAAAGGAAAAACAGTTGCAGCAGTTACTTGATGTACTTATATAGATAGCTGAGCAATTTTTCTCACCGGAGAATAGCTTTGCTCTTTCTCTCCAGTCGGCGCCGGCGTACTGGCGCGACCTGGACCCCTACTGGCGTGGAGGGACGCCCCCAATGCGGCGGTACTTCCACCCCGATGGCAGCGTCACGGCCGACCCCGAGGACAAGGTGTGGGGCGGCCACGAGTCGTCCTACACGATCGTGACCGGCCTCCTCGCCGACGGCAAGGTGCGCGAGCACTACGTGCGGATCAACCGGTGGCCTAAGATGTCGGTGGAGCGCAACCCCGACTGGAGCTGGGAGCTCCGCAACCACCTCTACTGGTACAGAAGCATCCCCGACGCCACTGACCGGCGCGGCGGCACCGGCCCCGCCTCCCTCTCCGGCGGGTTTTCTTGAAACTGAAAACTCTAGACTCTGCGTGTGTGTGTGTGTAACTATGCATGTATGTAAATAAGAGGAATATTTGTGTGTCCTTGTGGATTGTTGAATGTGGGTTTCTGGGATTTGCTATTTATAGACAAAAAGTTGCTATTTTAAGAGTAATGGAAGTGGAAATGGTTATTATATCTGAGATGGAAGATGGAGTTTACTGATTTGGAGAGACAGTAAGTTGAGTCGCAGCCTTTTGATCATCTTTCTAATTTTTTATTACTTTTTTCTACTGGTGGGGGAGCCCAACAGCAAGGCTGCTGCGTAAGATCTCATAGATGCTATGCCATGTTGACTGTAATATCCTATACTTTTTCCGTCTCCTTTTTATGACTTTTGTCGTTTTAGCACAAGTTTTAATATAAATTACAAAATATATTATGATTAAAGTAAGAGTTTTGTATTAATATAAAATTAAATAAATTAATGGTGGATCGTAGGTAATAGAATGTATAAATAAGTAGTGTTGTTGGAGATAATGAATAGATATAGTAATAAATCATAAATGGTAAAAAGTTAAATAAAAAGTTGTAAGGAATAATAACTAAGAAGTATTTTGTTATATAATTTATATAAATGTCAAATGAACAAATTTAAAGGATGCATTAAAAAGAAAATTAGGAACAAATACTCGAGCGGATGAAGTATTATATAATGATCAATTTCATTTTCTAGGTAGATATATTATATTTTAAATTGGAATGATAAATATATATTTTTGTAGAATTATTTTGTACATAGCGTTTCGAATTTGAGGTGGTTTTGTCTTTCATAGTGCGTTTGTATAGCATGATACTAAGTAATAAACTGGTCTTGTAAATAACACTATTATAAAAATGATATTTTACAACTTAATTTATATTTCCATGTATGTGTGTAGCACACCTAATATAGCAATCATACATAAAATATTTTCTTTTTATTTTTTTGGTTTTATTTTTTGTTTTAAATCATTTACAATTTTAGGGATGAGGCTTCTACTCTCGGTGAAGATGATTCTGGATGCGTATATCCTGTCCTGTGGTATCATGCTTTCATTTCTGAAAATAATGTCACATATTTGTTCTAATGTATATGTTATATTTTCATAAATGTTTCAATGTTTAAAATATATTACCTTCGTCCTATTTAAAGTATTTTTTAGCACGGATATTTAAGAAAAATATGTAAAGTTGTTAAAATAATAAAAAATGGGTATGACCTATATCTTTTGAACATATAATTATTTCCTAAAATGGAATGAGACATTTGTATGAGACAAAAAAAAAGACATTTTAAATGAGACGAAGAGAATAATATTTTGATATCTAACATTTAAATATTGACAGAAAAATATCAAACACATTTTTTTTCATAAATTGATGTGCAACGCCAATAACAATGGGCAGTGGAGGGAGATGAGGTCTAAGATGCCGTGGGAAAATGATGAATCATGACATGTCAATTTTTTAAGGTTAGATAATCTATTTTGAGATAATTTTGTTATAATACGGAACATGTACCAATATATTAGTACTTCTTAAGTTCATCAACGTCTACAAAGAGTGTCATTTGTCTTTTCGGAATACTATCCATCACTCAATTTGTATTTATCCAATCCCAAAATCACTCATTATTTATCAAAATTTCACATTATGCAACAATCAACTTTTATTATTTAACTTCACAATCACTCATTATTTATCAAAAAATCATAATTTTTCTACTCAAAAAGCATATATGGTGAGACCCTTTTATCCACTTAAAAAATATCTACCAAAATTTATTAAAGTTCTAATCGTTCGAACGACGGAACATAAATAAATCCAACTAGGCGAAAAAGAAAAGCAGTCAACGAATATATTACTTATAGAATTAATCTGCATAGTATTTCAGTTTAAATTAAAAAGAATTCTAATATTCACACGTGTACGTCTTTATTAATTTTTTAAAATATTATTTTTTCATTCCTCAAACAAAATGTAATCTAGTTACTAGAATATAGAATGGATTTTGAGATACTATAGTTGAATGATAAAAATATCTTTTTAATATATATGATTATGAAGTAAATGTATCATAATAATTCTCTATTTTACATGAAATTTATATGAATTTTGATTCATATTTTTCTAGTGTTCTCAACTTCACATAGACTTTTAATGATATTTCACCAAATGAAAACTTATATAAAAGGTTACTTCTATTGTCTCAACCAAATAATCACACTTAATTGATGGAGTGGTTGAGATTATTATCATTCGAATTGTACCTTTAATTTATTTTAATTTGACCAAATAAATAATTTTGGTTGAATAAATTGTTTATTCAATTTAATTTGGCTAAATAAATCGAAGAAGTAGAATCAGAGAATAGATAGAGATCGAACTCATCTCAAATATATCAAATCCAAATCATATTGATTTTGTATACAATTTTGTATTTATAAAATTTAAATGCAAAAATTTGTGTTACAAGCATGTAGAGATTGGTTATTGTTAGAACTAGTGCCTTTCGTATTTTTTTTAAGGAATTTCTTTCATAAAAATTAGGTTTAGAAATTTGAAAAAAATAAAATAACCAATTGCTCTCTTGTCGTGGAAAATGTATATATATTCATCAACATAGTTTTATTTTATTTTAAATTTCTAAGGATTACGCTTCTAATATGAACCTTTTCCATACATTAAATAGTATTTGAGAATAATATGGTCGTTTTTATATGTATGCATCAATTCTTTAGGTTCTTAGTCCAACAGCAGAATCAAATCATATGATTATAATCAAAATATAATGGTGAAATGACACAACGATTAATATGATATTATTTAAATAAATTAAATAAATATTTTGGTTTAAGTTCATTCGATTTTATTTTATCATTCATTATATATTGTAGCCTAAATTAACAAAACAATATTTTTTTGCTTAGGAAAGTAATTCTGAACACAATCTTATGATTAAATATTGTGAAGTTGCAACAATATTTTGTTATCCCCTTCAAGATAGTAACGAGTCAAAATACTTCATTAGCTAACTAGATTAAGAGATTCATGTATAATATTATCAAATCTAAAGTATAAAATTGCAATAAAGTTTCACTATCTTTCTATTTTGATTGTACTAGTTAAATAAAATTCAAAATAAATTGTTATTATATATTAACGAATTTGGATTGTGGAATCATAATTAATGGACAATTTGATAAATCCTTCTATGGTCTTTGGAGATTACAAATTACGCAAATTGCAATGTCCAATCATTTCATCTATATAAAGTCAAAAATATATGTAACATATATAACTCAAGTATCAAAATTTCAATACTCGTCAAGATGGGTCATTGCATTGCCCAAACATTCATGCCTATTTTTATTTTCTTAGTGTTACTTAACGTTGTTGAGATTAGCAATGCAGGTATAGTAATTCGACCTAAATATGAAGTTAGAATTATCAATGATATTCTCCTCAATAAAACTGCTCCACTCAGAGTTCATTGTGCTTCTAAAGACAACGAGCTTGGGTATCATATTCTACGTCCGCACCAGAGTATCCATTGGGTATTTCGACGAAATATTTGGGGAACTACTCGTTTCTTCTGCCATTTTTGGTGGGGACGAAAACAAAGAGCTTTTGATGTGTTTTATGATCTTTGGTCCGAGTTTTGCGACTCTCCAAACTTATTTGATAGAAACCTATGTTATTGGGTTGTAAAGACTGATGGCTTCTATTTTAGCAATACAAGATTGAATCCTAATCTAGAGAGAAAGTATACATGGAAATAGATTATACATTTTGTCCTGAATATGTTATAGATATCACATATTCATGTTTTCAACTCCTTATTTTATCTCAAATTGATATATATATATATATATATATATATATATGAATTTATGATGATGAGTGGATATGATATTAAGGATCGATTTTAGTGTTATTATTATTATTATTATTATTATTATTATTATTATTATTATTATTATTATTATTATTATTATTATTGCATACGTAATGTGATAATGATACTTTACATAATTCCAAGGCACATACTTTTCTTTTCTTTTTTTGAGAAGTCGATTCAACATAAACATAATAAATGTAGGGGGAGAGCCAAAAATATTAAAAATAGCAAGTTAGCTTTGGTGGAAATTTTTCCAATGCCTTTGTATAGATTGCGTGTGTGTTGCTTGACATATGGATGTTAAGGTTTATGCAAATAACGCTTAAAACTTGGGAAAAAAAAAAATCTTTGACTGAATTGTCTGGTTTTCAATACTACGAGCTTAATTTTGTTTAGTTACTAATGGAATTAAAAAATGGCTTATTAATTAGCTTGTATATTTTGGAGAATAGAGATATATAGATACAATATAATAGTTACGGTATTATAAAAGTTTTTGTAGTAAGATATTTTTAAGAAAAAATGGAGAACATGCTTAACATATTAGATAAATATAAAACTGGCACACATCTATTTCGAGTGGTGAGTCCTATTTATGTCAATAATTATCAATATTAAGGAATCATTTGTACCTTAAAATATTTTATTAACTTGATTCTAAGAGAAAATGTTATAAATGTATTTGACACTTTCCCAACAAAAAATGATTATCTAGACATGAAAAAAAATGTAGAAGGAGGAGGAGGTTGATCATCATCATAAAAAAGAAGTCTCGAATAAAGAAAAAGCAACGTAAATATATTTTTGAAAGAGATTGCCATGTCTGACTACAATTAAAAAAATACCAGAATCAAAATATTTATCTGCATTAAAATTCTTGAAAACCAAACTAAAAACAAATAATTCTTATGCATTCAAACCCATAACTCCCAACTTTCTTGATCAAAATAAAATTAAAAATGAATACACTACCCATATACACAGGTGAAATTGTAATTCTCAACTATATAAACCTTTACACACAATTCTCTCACAGAAAATGAGTTATCTCGAGCCACTTACCCTATTAATCGCGATTCACATCACGTTTATGGGATCATCAAGAGCTATCAACATTAGGATTTTTCATAGCTATGAAGTTCACATGATCAACAACAGAAGAGCTCATTGTTAATTGCAAATCTGCATATGATGATCTTGGAGAGCATTTCTTGGATAATGGCGATGACTGGAGTTGGAGATTTTGGGTGAATTTCTTCAGATCAACTCTGTATTTCTGCCATGTGCAGTGGGGAGAATTCCAGAAATGGTTCACAGCTATCAGTGAAGAAACCTCCACTTGTTTCTGGCCAGTGAGGCTGGATGGGATTTATTTCAGCTGTGATAATAAAGATTATGTGATAACACATAATTGGCCATGCTAAGTAGCTGTCTAGTAGTTGTGGTTTATGTATTTATTTCTGCTATTGTTTGGGATCTGTAGGAGTTAACTTATGTATAGAATGCAAGTTAACGTAGCTAATTTGGCTGGTTCAATTAATGGTTGTATATAAAATAATAGGATAGTAGCATGTGAATTATTAAATTTTGGCCAAATTCTAATTTTGCGATCCGATTAGTTTATCCTCAAATCTGGTAGAGTTATCAGTGTTCGTGACATATACAAATTATTTGTAAATACAACAGGAGACGCTGCAAACTATGCAAAAGAAAATCCAACCTGTAATAACAAAAATGTTGAGCATGAATAACAATCAGATTTTCATACAAATTTAAATTACATTATCAATTTTGGGATTTGGGATTTTACTTGCTTGGAATCCGAAGATGGTATACTACTATTGTCAATTATTGTTAAAAAAAATCAACAATCTTTTTCGAATTTATTCATCAGCAAAACCATATGCATTCAAGCTTATGTTTGATTCAAGTCAATGTTAGTTATATATCAAATATCCCCAACACCTCTAGCTCTATGTTTCATGATTCTCAATAGTATAAAAAAAATGATTCCCACTATTTTTCTGACTCGTGCTTTATTAATTAGCTATGCGAAATCAGATAAAAATGGAAGCGTTAAATGAACCATTTCAACATCAAAACGCGAGAGAAATTTATCAGTACAGCCATACGAGAACTACTACGAAACAGGTATACGCGCAAAGGGAACATACTTTTCAGCATCATCTTTATTCAACAAAATGAAGCAAGCCCAATGGTAGTCGTGAACCATGCTAGTAAAGCAAAATGTTTTTTTGCTGAATCCATCAGCTAGAACAGCACCCAGAAAACTACAAAATTACCAGATGTCGGGACGTAGCTCCCCACTCGCTGGAGGCATCCATTTTCCTGAGTGGTAAACGCTCTCACCCACTTTCCAGCCTGGAACATCTTTCATGATTCTCGCCTCTTCCTCGAGATACTTCTTCCATTCTTTGACAAATCTGAAGAGAACGGACAATGGAAATCAGAAACTTACACGCTAACAAAATTGGGAACATTACAACAAGAATGGCAGAAGCAAATTGCAGAGATCACCTTTCATCCTCTTCAGCTTGAATTACAGGTAATATTGCTCTACGGGCAGCATATTTTTCTTCCTTGATAGCCCTATTCAGTAAGAAACTTTCTAATAAGTTTTTAGATTTCCAGCATTCAACAAAATTAAACAAATTTATGCCACACAATAAGCTCATAATATTGAAATATAGTTTATCCCAGAACAGTTACTGATAATAATGTAGCTGAAACAACTTGCCATAACTTCAAATACCAGTAAGAGTATCACAGGAAGAATATATTGGGCAGCATTTTACATATGCTAAATGTCGGGTGTACCTACCAAAAGACCATAAAAGACTCATTAATTGTTAATTGTTGTAGTCTTCCCTACAAACTTGATCTCTACAAAACAATGAAACATGATCAAATTGTATGTTAAAAACTCTTCTTCACATCCAGATAATTTTGGTTCAGGAAGGAGACAGGCTATGGACTCAGAAGCAAACACTATTCTTCAGGGTAAAAAAAAGAATCATTCTGCTAGCAGACTCAGCCTTACTTGTCAGCCTCACATCAATAAGACCCGATAGATCACATTGAAAGTGATTTTCCAGAAGTAATACCTTCTGAGAGATAGGAGAGTTATATGATTCACTCTATGAACACATCTTTACTTCCTTTATTGCTTGAAACACTAAGGTCCTTCATGGAAAATCTATCTTCCAACTTTTAATCCCAATGAAATTTTCTACCAGTCTAAACAATATACATAAGGAAAGATATATAGGACTTCTAACTTCAGGTGTCCCACCTAGATTATTCATACAGCTTGCCAGAATAGATTGGTCCGCTGTTGCTTTTATTCTCAACAAGTTTAAGCATTATTTTTCCCAAAGTCAACGGTGACCATTCATACCAGCTCTGGATTAAAAAAGCATATACTTCCTAGTCTGCTAGTATGAGCATTGAATAGCAAGATGTTTGCATTTCCAAAGACTATGTTAGCTATGAACTCTTTGTAGATTATGTGAACTAAAATAATACTTGTAGGACAAGAGATGCACTAGATGTAGAAAATAAAAAGAACATCAACTTATCATCATTGTATTAATATGGAAGCTACTTTTAAAAGGTCTAGAATGCTGATTTAGGCTTGGCAAAGATGACTTTCAGGAAGAAAAAAAATGTGAGGCTGACATGCTCAAGTATGACGAGAAATCTGGTATAAAGAGGATATGCATAACCTGAAACGGCATATGGACAAACCACATGTAAATAGAAAGGAAGCTTATATGTGCTTAGCATCACATGATAAGGTAATACAGCTACCAAAAAAAGTAGGACATTTGTTAGCAAGTCAAAAGCGAAATTTATAAGCATCCAATACTTATGGCTTTATGCATAAAATCATAAGTATAAGTGCAGTTGTTTTATAAACCTAGACAGCTAATTTTCTCATAGATTGAAGCAGAGCACTCAAGTTCTTTCAAATTTGAACTTTTGCCCCTCTGAATATCTGTTATTCCAGCTGAGCATCACCGATACACATATTTCTGTAGTTTGTATATATATGTTTTTGAAGAATGAGACATAACTTAGCTAGCTCTTAATGACTCAAGATGATTTCGCAAATCCTTAGCTAAACAACTTTGTCAGTAAAACAATAGCTCCACAGCACACGACAGGCAGTGTCAACCACATCATACTATGCACAAAATAACCACTTCATCAAAATCCAACATATACAGACCAAGATAGCAGACACTACGTAAGGCAAAAAGATATACATGTTCACACAGTTCATAAATGATTTCTTTAAAATAAAACAAGTGACCGTAATAAATGGTTTAGACACATAAAATGCCGTATATCCTTATAAACGTTACACTCTCCACCACTTTAAGCAAAAAAATTCCCAGAAATGATCCAACCATCACCACAACCAACTAATTTTACATAAGAGGCAAATATTACATAGAGGCAGGTGGTTTCTAGTCGTCATCCAAAACAAAAACAAAATTCAGGTAGCAAAATTTCACTATTACTCTTAACACCAAACCAACACAAAAATCATCAGGTGGCACCAATAATCCCTAGACACTCAAATTCCTACAAATATGATTATACTCCTAAATAAAAAATCTCAACAACGAAGGACAAAAAAAAACAGCAATCGAAATCTAACATTTTAGCTCGCATATAAGTCCCGTTCGATTTATCAAAAAAAGTTCGTGTACGGAAACTTTTACCGGCGGATCTTGTTGCCTTTGCCGACCTGATACATGCCCCAGGAGAATACTCCAAAAGTAGTGAGGAAAATCGCCATGGCACTCGGTCCTGAGTTTGGAATCCTCCGCGCGAACCGGACCGGAGCGAAGCCGCCGGGCGGCGGGCCGTCCTGCAGAACCGGCATGTCCTTGACGCTCGCCATTCCGGCCTTGTTCCTAATCACCGCCTCCGTCATTTTCTTCCTTTTCTAAGTTCTTTGTGTTGGATTTTTGCAGTAATTCCACCCCAGATTTCAGAGAACTGCGAATTTTGATTGCAGATGAAAATGGGGTAAAGAGAGGACTGCATCAATATTATTCTACTGTGTCCAATTCTACGGTTTTTAACTCAAAGCGGTATGGAATTGCGCTTTGAGCATATGGGGATGGCCGGATGGGGCTTAATCGCGTTTGACGTCATTGAAATGAGACATTTTTTTTTAAAGATTGATTAAAAAGGAATGGTTAATTATATTTTATGCCCTGAAATTTATTCCGCGAGTTATTTTGCTGTAATTAAACTGTTTTTGACAAGTGAATTTGGACCAAACATTGTGCAAGTTTTTGTATTTGATTACTCAGATAATATATAGATTGATTCATTTTTTATTATACTCCATCAAGTATAATAAATCATTTTGAATAGCTCCGATAATCATAGTAAAAAAATAATGTCTCATATGTAGCTCCAATAAACATGATAAATTTATAAAATTTATGTGAATCACGCCTCAAATATGAACCTTTTCACACAGCAAATAATATTTTAGTATAATTTGATCGTTTTTATATGTGGTGCATCCTTTCTTTAAATTAAATTTTCTTATATTATTAGAAGCAGACTATAATAGTGAAAAGATATTGATTAATTTATTAATTTATCTTAGCATTCATTATATCTTATGGCCTAAATTAACAAAACAATATTTTTTTCGCCTATGAAAAGTAACTAAACAGAATCTTCTGGTCAAATATTGTGAAGTTCTAACATTCTTGGTACCCCTTTTAAGATGGTAACAAAATCAAAATACACTGAAAGCTAACTAGATTTAGATTCATGTATCTTATTACAAAAACTAATTATAAAATTGTGAATAAAGTTTCATCAACTTTCTATTTTGATGGTGTTAGTCTAATAAATTCGAAATAAATTGCTATTTTATATTAACGAATTTGGATTATAGAACCATAATTCATGGACAATTTGATAGATTCAGTCTCAATTCTTTGGAGATCACAAATTATCCAAGATGTAGTGTTTAACCATGTCATCTATATAAGTCAGAGATATGCAAGTAAGTTCACATATACATTGATAAATTCAATTCAAATACTTTTCATAATGGGTCGCTGCATTATCCCAACATTCATACCCATTTTAATTTTTTTAATGTTATCTAACATTGTTCGAATTGGTAATGCAGGTATAATCGTTCTACCCAAATACGAAGTTATAATTTACAATCAAATTAATATCAATAAGACTGTTCCGGTGAGAGTTCATTGTGCTTCTAAAGACGACGAGCTTGGATATCGTTCACTAAAGCCATTCCAAAGTTTCAATTGGATATTCCACCAGAATTTTTTTGCTACAACTCGTTTCTTCTGTCATTTTTGGTGGGGACGAAAACAAAGAGCTTTTGATGTGTTTAATAATGGTTGGGCAGAGTTTTGCAACGCTCCAAACTCATTTGATAGAAACCTATGTTTTTGGGTTATAAGACCTGATGGGTTCTATTTTGACAATTCAAGAATACATCCTGAAGATCTAGAGAGAAAGTACACATGGCAATAGATATTATATCTTGTGGTGTACAGGTTCAAAATGTCATATGATGTTTACAACTTCTTATTTGATCTCATTGAGATTTATTTATAATATGAATTTATAATGCATGGATATGCTATTATTAAGCATCAATTTGAGTGTTTTGATACATATGTCACGTCATAAATCCAAATAATGTAAGTGAAATGAATTTTGAGTATATTTGCTATATCTATATTCTCGAGCATACAATAAACTCTGACATTTTCACAAAAAAAATAGTAGTATCTATTACCAAACTTTGAACTTTCTTTTGAATATTTTTCATTGCATTAGCCCAAAATTTTTCAATATATGTCATTGCATTAGCCCAAAATTCAGGCCCCTTTTTTTTTGGTTCCTTGTTTGGGATCTTGATTTGGTTTAACAATCTTAGTTAAACTCATATGAGACCACTTTTTATTTTTCTAATGTTATTTAATTTTGTTGAGATTGGCAATGCAGGGTCAGTTCTTCTACCTAAATATGAAGTTATAATTGTCAATAACATTCTCCTCAACAATATTGACTTCATTGAGAGTTTATTGTGCGTCTAAAGATAACGAGCTTGAATATCGTACACTAGATTCAAATTAGAATATCCATTGGGTATTTCAACAAAATATTTGGGAAACTACTCGTCTCTTTTGTCATTTTTTATGGGGAGGAAAACAAACAACTTTTGATGTGTTTTATGATCATTGGCCAAACTCACAGATAGGAAAATATATTACTGAATAGTAAAACCTGATGGCTTCTATTTCAGCAATACAAGATCTCATCCTGATCTAAAGTGAAAGTATGCATGGCGATAAAATGATACACTTTATCATGTTTATGTTTAAAATGCCATGTTTACACCTTATTTTTTATCACATCAAGATTTACTAATTATATGAATATATGATGCGTGGATATGACATTAAGAATAAATTTTTGTGTCTGGGTACATACTTCATATCAATAATCCAAATAATGTAAGTGAAGTGAAATTAAAGATATTTTTCCTATATCCATATTCTTGAGGAAACATTAAACTCTATCAGTCACAAAATAATAACAATGACAATAACAATAACAATAACCATAATAATAATGATAATGATGATGACAATGATGATGACAATGATGATGATGATGATGACGACGACGATGATATAATAATAATAATATTAATGCAAAAATACAAAAAATAATGTTGTCTAAACAAACTTGTTGAACTTTCTTTTGACACGTTTGTTTTGTTTAATATTGTGTTCGAGTGAAATATTTACATTAATATTTGAAAATAAATACAATTGGGGGAGAAATGAACAAAACATAAAAATAATAAAAACCTTAGATGTAGTGCAATTTCAGTAATATTCAAAATTAAAAATCATGAATCCAGATTTCTCATTTAGCGTTGTGCGGTCGCCCATTATCAGGAGTTAAATTTCAAAATTAAAATTAAGTGAAGTTACATTTACATTGATCCACAAACAAGAAGATACAAAGATAATATGTTCTTAATTCTTATACATCACTCGAATCTATTTTTTATAAACAATTTACAAACTTTGAGAGCGATGCAGAAAGGATTTTTATTTGGCTCAGAAACAACGTGAAATTGTTAGATTTTTTTAGTTGTATTATGCCAAATTTTCTTAGGATCCAATGATTTTCAATGTCCAACCTAACACAAATTCTCATTTTGATCAAATGGATCCAACCTGAGGTGCCTATATAGAATTATTCCTCCGACACCCAAGACGGATTTCATTTAGGATAGTCAACTTTTATAACAATTTCAATTTAAATAATTGTATTTTCAAAAGTTGTTGGTCTTACTTTTTTATCACTTTAACCAGTTTATCACTAAATAATTCTATAAAAATGAGCCATCCGGAAGGAGTATGTGTTTTTATAAAACTTTTTTCATGCAGAACTACGTTTAGGAATAAAATAAACATGAAATTTAATAAGTCCATATCGTGGAGAAGTGCATATTTATTGATAAACATGATAAATTTACAAAATTTATGTGAATCGCGCTTCAAATATGAACCCTTTCACACAGCAAATAATATTTTAGTATAATTTGATCGTTTTTATATGTGGTGCATCCTTTCTTTTTCTTTTTTTTTCTTTTTTTGTATTATTAGAAGCAAACTATAATAGTGAAAAGATAATGATTAATCTATCTTAGCATTCATTATATCTTATGGCCTAAATTAACAAAACAATATTTTTTTCGCCTATGAAAAGTAACTAAACACAATCTTCTGGTCAAATATTGTGAAGTTCCAACAATCTTGGTACCCCTTTTAAGATGGTAAGAAAATAAAAAAACACTAAAAGCTAACTAGATTTAGATTCATGTATCTTATTACAAAAACTAAATTATAAAATTGCGAATAAAGTTTCATCAACTTTCTATTTTGATGGTGTTAGTTTAATAAATTCGAAATAAATTGCTCTTTTGTATTATTGAATTTGGATTATAGAACCATAATTCATGGACAATTTGATAGATTCAGTCTCAATTCTAAAATTGCGAATAAAGTTTCATCAACTTTCTATTTTGATGGTGTTAGTTTAATAAATTCGAAATAAATTGCTATTTTGTATTATTGAATTTGGATTATAGAACCATAATTCATGGACAATTTGATAGATTCAGTCTCAATTCTTTGGAGATCACAAATTATCCAAGATGTAGTGTTTAACCATGTCATCTATATAAAGCCAGAGATATGCAAGTAAGCTCACATATATATTGATAAATTCAATTCAAATACTTTTCATAATGGGTCGCTGCATTATCCCAACATTCATATCCATTGTAACTTTTTTAATGTTATCTAACATTGTTCAAATTGGTAATGCAGGTATAATCGTTCTACCTAAATATGAAGTTATAATTTACAATCAAATTAATATCAATAAGACTGTTCCAGTGAGAGTTCATTGTGCTTCTAAAGATGACGAGCTTGGATATCGTACACTAAAGCCATTTCAAAGTTTCAATTGGATATTCCGGCAGAATTTTTTCGCTACAACTCGTTTCTTCTGTCATTTTTGGTGGGGACGAAAACAAAGAGCTTTTGATGTGTTTAATAGGAATTGGGATGAGTTTTGCAACGCTCCAAGCTCATTTGATAGAAACCTATGTTTTTGGGTTATAAGACCTGATGGGTTCTATTTTGACAATTCAAGAATACATCCTGAAGATCTAGAGAGAAAGTACACATGGCAATAGATATTATATCTTGTCGTGTATATGTTCAAGATGTCATATGATGTTTACAACTTCTTAATTGATCTCATTGAGATTTATTAATAATATGAATTTATAATGCATGGATACGCTATTATTAAGCATCAATTTGAGTGTTTTTTTATACATATGTCACGTCATAAATCCAAATAATGTAAGTGAAATGAAATTTGAGTATATTTGTTATATATGTATTCTCGAGCATATAATAAACTCTGTCATTTTCAACAAAAAAAGTAATATCTATTACCAAACTTTGAACTTTCTTTTTACACTTATATTTTGTGCAATATTTCAAGTACTTATAGACATAATCATGTTGAATATTTAGGTTAGTTAGACTTTTAAAAATTTGGGAGTTGATTTGGTTTCACAATCTTATGGTATTTGTATAAATATGGAATTCCTAGTAATTGATTTATTTGAGGAGATTTTTGCTGCTAGCGCATTGTAGTAAGGGTCAAAGATTGGAATTCCTGCTACTTATTATAGATTGGGGAGTTACACGCGTTATTTCATATAAGAGAGTTCAGTGGGGATCGGGGCGAATTTGTTCGAATGAATGTAAGGGGGCTCGTAGCGCAACAACTCATCAATCAACTCCATTATTCCCCGTCGATCTTTATTATTATTATTATTATTATTATTATTATTATTATTATTATTATTATTATTATTATTATTATTATTATTTGCTAAGGAATGACTTTACATAAATCCAATGCACATTTATTTATGAGGAAATACACAATTTAAGTATAATAAATTGATTTTGTGACAATTTTAGTCCATAAGTGATTTTTGACACCAAAAAGCACAATCGGCACCGAAAAATGGCATATCAAAAACACAAGTCATAAATATCGTTGGAAATGACGTACGAGTTATATGTAATTTCCGATGTCAATTGAGTTTTTCGACACCGAAAAATCATTTAGGAGCTAAAATTATCACAAAGTCAGATCATCAGACTTGATTAAGGTATTATTGATTTATTAGACTAAAATTATCACAAAATCAATTTATTAAGCTAAAATCATATATTTTCCTTTATTTATTTATTATGTCGTGACAACCACTATCTTCGGTGGATTATGGATAAACTCACACTCATATACAATAACTAGCAAACCACACAAGAAATATAAATTACAATATTAAAATTAAGTGTTTCTAACTTAGACTTAAACAAGTATTGACATTTCTTTCTTTCTTTTCTGATGAGAGCCTATCACTGCATATATTGTTGCAAACATAAGAAAAGTAGGGGGAAAATCAAAACATTAAAAATAGCAAGTTAATTTAGGTGGGAAAATTTTCCAATGCCTTTTATAAAAGATTGTGTGGGTCTGTTGCTTGACAAAAAGGATAGGGAGAGTTATACGTTAACAAATTTTACGACATATGGATATTTTGTTTTATTTCTAAACCACTAAATATACATACATATATTAAGATTTATGCAAATAACGTTTGAAATACTTGTTGTGGCCAAAACCTACTTAATGTAATATATATAAACTAAGTTGAGTGGATCATCAATTTTGTGAATGAGACATGATGGAATGGGTCTAGCTCCAACTTTTAGAGAATTAAATCTATAAATAAATTGTGACATCTTTTTTTAATGTGTTATCCTATAGTTCTATATCTATCCTATTTGTTTATTTATAGAAATATCATGCTCAATTTACCAGTCTATGATAGTTCTGCACAAAATATACAAGGATGCAATATATAATAGTTATGTCCTGTCTACGCATGCTTATGAATGTCATATCCAAATAAATTTAAAGTGGAAAATTTGAATAACAAACGATATCATATGTATGTATATTACTTGCAGATGAATTCAAAAAACTTTCTCAAAATATTCCAACACGTAAATAAAATCAGTAGAAGCATCTTATTAACCAACCATCACAATTAATTTTTTAGCGAGTTTGTGTTGCCACAATGACGCGACCTTTAAATTTTTGTATTTAATTAATTAAAAAATGTGAACAAATATGACATCCGGTTTGAAATACCAAATTATAATCGATTTGGGCAAACTTTCATGGACTGCAAATTTGTCGGGCCTTTCTAAGAGTTACAGCCCAATACTAAAATGGACTGTGCTTCTTTAGAAGTAAGCCCAAGAAAAATAATAGCTTTCCTTTTAAAAAAAATACTTTATTAGATAATTTTATTTATTTCTTTTACATATAAAAGATATCAGTGGTTCTTGTTTATGGGGCAAGAAAAATATCTTATGTTAGAGATATTTATGATTCTATTGAAAATAAGCACCAGTGTTTTTTAGACACAAGATATATACTACATAAATTGGATATATCAGTAGTTCTTGTGTTTGGATTTTTGCAGCAATTCCAGCATATTTTTATCGAATAAATTCAAAATTGCTATTTATATATTGACGAGTTTTGGATTATAGAATCATGATTATGGGATAATTTGATAAATTCAATCTCAATTCTTTGGAGATCACAAATTATCTAAGATTCAGTGTTCAACCATACCTTCTATATAAAGTCAGAATATGACTCACATAGTAAAATTCAATATTTTTCATTGCATTAGCCCAAGATTCACGCCCATTTTTTTTTTTCCTCCCCTTATTTCGAATCTGCTAGCACTTAACTAATTGAACTAAATCCATATAGGGTCACTTTTTAATTTTTCTAGTTTTATTTAATGTTGTTGAGATTGGCAATATTGACTTCATTGAGCGTTTATTGTGCCTCTAAAGATAACGAGTTTGAATATAGTACACTATATTCAAATTAGAATATGCATTGGGTATTTCAACAAAATATTTGGGAAACTACTAGTCTCTTTTATCATTTTTTATGGGGAGGAAAAACATCAACTTTTGATGTGTTTTATGATCATTGTTATGTGTTTTGCCAAACTCACAAGAAAAATATGTTACTGAATAGTAAAACTTGATAACTTCTATTTCAGCAATACAAGATCTCATCATGATCTAAAGAGAAAGTATACATGGCGATAAAATGATACACTTCATCACGTTTATGTTTAAAATGAGATGTACCTTATTTTTTCTCACATCAAGATTTACTAATTATATGATTTTTTTCAATTAATACGTAAATTTTAATTAATACGGACTCGAAATTTTGGCCTCGGAGGCACTAGGCCACACACACATTATTGAATTTTTTTTTTTTTTTGTTGGTAATTTACTCGAACCCGGCACCTTTGGCCTCAGGCGTTAACCACTCTACCACTAGCCAACACACACACACACACACCAATTATTGAATTTGATGATATGACATTAAGAATAAATTCTGTGTTTGGGTACATATATATCACAAATAATGTAAGAATAAAATTAAAGATATTTGGCGATATAATAATCCAAATAATGTAAGTGAAGTAATATTAAAGATATTTTTCCTGTATCCATATTCTTGAGCACACTAATTAACTCTATCAGTTTTAACAATAATAATAATAATAATAATAATAATAATAATAATAATAATAATAATAATAATAATAATAATGCAAAAGTACAAAAAATAATGTTGTCTAAACAAAATTGTTGAACTTCCGTTTGACAAGTTTGTTTTGTTTAATATTGTGTTCGAGTGGAATATTTACATTAATATTTGAAAATAAATACAATTGGGGGAGAAATGAACAAACATAAAAATAATTAAAACCTTAGATGTAGTGCAATTTCAGTAATATTCAAAATTAAAAATCATGAATCCAGATTTCTCATTTAGCGTTGTGCGTTCGCCCATTATTAGGAGTTAAATTTCAAAATTAAAATTAAAATTATGTGAAGTTACATTTACATTGATCTACAAATAAGAAGATAGAAATATAATATGCTTTTAATTCTTATACATCACTCGATTTTTTTTTTTCAGTTTTCTTAAAAAGTCATATAACAAAAATATGTCACATCTATTCATGATCATAAACAACTTACAAACTTTCAGAGTGAGGCAGAAAGGATTTGAGGTGGAGCAGCGGCGGACCGATCCATCATCAATTCAATTATATTATCAAGTTTATTTAAATAATAAATTAATTGCGTGGAATATAGTAAACGAAAAAGTTAATGAATTTGATGAAAATCATTAAAAAAAGATCCAATTATAATGACTATAAAATCAGAGGGACTTATTAAACCAATAAATTGTATACACACCTATCGAAACAAAAGACCAAAGTATAAATACCTCTTAAATGTTTTGCCATTATTTATTAATATAAAGGTCATGTGGAAATGGTGCATATTTACATAATTACAATGCAGATATTTTTCTTTTTCTTTACTTTTATGAAAAAAGTCCATTAATGTATTTCTATAATCATAATAAATGTAGGGAAAAGTCAAATTATTATAAATCTCAAGTTAGTTTAGGTGATTTTTTGTCCAACGGTTGGTGTTTTGCTTAATAAAATGGATAGGGAAAGTTATAATTTAACATACTTTACGATATATGTATATTAAATCTGACTTTTATTTCTAAAACTACTATAGCCATACATTGAGATTTATACAGATAACATTTGAAATATATTTGTTTGGACTGCAAAATCCAATGTGTTGTGCCCTGTCTAAAAGTTACAGCCCAATACTAAAATGAAGTAAGCCCAACAAAATTAATAACTTTCCTTTTTCTTTTATCAGATTTTCAGTTATTTTCTTAAAATATACTCCTCCGTACTCGTCCATTTAAATGTTTGTTTTTCTTTTTCTTTTTCGTTACAAATGTCCTATTCTATTTTAGAAAATGATTATCAATTTAAAAAAGTATGGGGCCTACCTATTTTTTTAACACTTAACTACTTTATAATTTTCATAAATTTCCTTAATCTACGTGTAAAAGAAAATAAGATACTTTATTGGGACGGAGGGAGTAAAAAATAACAATAGCTATTGTTTATGCGGCAAGATACAAATGGATTGTGGTAGAGATCTTTATGTTTCTATCAACCACAAAATTAGCACCAAAGATAATGATTCAGCACATTCTTGATTTGGTCGTATGTCAAGTTTTTTCAAGAAATAATGACGCCACACATTTTTATGTCATTGGCTTTTAAATTTCAAGCTTCCTTTCAAAGTATATTTACATTCATATTTTCACTTAATCAAGTAAAGAGAAAATACATAATTTTAGCTTAATAAATTGACTTTATAACAATTTTAATCTAATAAATCAATAATACTTTAATTAAATCAAATGAATTGATTTTATGACAATTTTATCCTATAAGTAAATGTTCAAAAAACACAAGTATTCGATGTCGAAAAATGTCCGGCGCTAAAGATCTCGGTTCGAGTCGCATGATCACAATTAACATGATTAAATTATCAAAAAAAAAAGAATTGATATATAACCCGTAAATCATTTCCAATGAAGTTTATTAATTGTGTTTTATATACGTAGCTTTTTATGTCAACTATGATTTTTGGTGGTAAAAGTCACTCATGCACTAAAATTGTCACAAAATCAATTCATCATAATTGATTGATGTATTATTGAGATTTAGCAGGAATTAAAAGGAATAAAATAAAATATTCAAGCAAATATAAAAAATAGATATAAATAAAATGAAAAGAAAGAATAAAGTTAGAAACATGAGAGAAGCTTAAACCCTTTTAATGAGGAAGCCGTCGCATAAACCCTAGAAGATGCAATCTTCCAATATCTTCTAGACTCTTCTCAGTTTCATTTAAAACACACACAACAAGCACCAGCTGACTCAACTCTCTCTCTCTCTCTACAACACCACACGCAGTAAACCCTCTCAACAATTCATTTTGTTTTTGTTGCGCACTCACTGCGTGAAAAGATGTATCGTTTTGCAGCAAATCTCGCCTCCAAAGCCAGGTAATGAACCAATCAAGAACCATAACTGTGTTCATGTTTCTGTTATGACGTGGTTTGATTGTTTAACCCATCTTTTGGTTTCTGTTTTACTCGTGCAGGATTGCGAGGAACAGCAGCCAGCAGGTAGCAAAATGCATTTTTTTTGTTTGTATATAAAAAAATTGAAATAATTATGGTTATGAGTTGGGATGATTTACTTCTGGTTGTTGATTTCTTTTGGTGGGTTTGGTGCAGATTGGTGGTAGATTGGGATGGAGCAGAAATTATGCTGCTAAAGATATTAGATTTGGAGTGGAGGCTAGGGCTTTGATGCTTAAGGGTGTTGAAGAACTTGCTGATGCTGTTAAAGTGACCATGGGTCCCAAGGTAGATCTCAAGTTGCAATTTAGTATGTCTCCTTCAAGTAATATTGCTAGTATTGAAAGGAGGCAAATATGTGGTTGCAGATCGTGTGATGTATAGTCTATTACTAGCTATTGAACAGTTTCGCAGAAGTTGTTGACTTTATGTTGTAATTTATTTCTGGAGCAATATTCTGGTTTTATATTATTGATTAAGCTCTCAGAAAAGCTAAATGTTGGGTTATTTGTCGTAGGGGCGTAATGTAGTGATTGAGCAAAGTTGGGGTGCCCCAAAAGTGACAAAGGATGGTGTCACTGTTGCAAAGAGTATTGAATTTAAGGACAAAGTTAAGAATATTGGTGCAAGCCTTGTTAAGCAGGTGGCAAATGCTACTAATGATGTTGCTGGCGATGGTAAGTGCTGTGTCTTTTTATTTTTTAGTTCTTTTTTTTGTTCACATGTTAACTTCATTTTTTTTAAATGGAATGTGTTGACAGTTGTGTATTGTGTTTTTAAGGTACAACTTGTGCTACTGTCCTCACTCGTGCAATATTCACCGAAGGCTGCAAGTCAGTGGCAGCTGGCATGAACGCCATGGATCTTAGGCGCGGCATTACCATGGCTGTTGATGCTGTGGTTACAAACTTGAAAAGCAGAGCAAGGATGATTAGCACATCGGAGGAGATTGCTCAGGTACTGTTGTTTACTGATTTTTTCTTGATTAGTGTTCATAATGAGAATTTCTTTATACAGTTATTTTAGTAATGAAAAGTGCAATAGGTCATATAAAATGGAGAAATTGAATAGTCTTGTGCTCTTTTGCTTTCAAGGCTTACAGTTTGGTTGCACGTTTTGTAGGTTGGAACTATTTCTGCGAATGGAGAAAGGGAAATTGGTGAGCTGATTGCGAAGGCTATGGAAAAAGTTGGAAAAGAGGGTGTGATCACAATTCAAGTATGTACTCTATTCTTGATTAATTTTGTGGCTAGTAGAACCAATTAAGAGATTGTGTGGAACCATTTATTCATCCATCGAGTTCTGATGTTCCAGTACTTTCTGATTTTTTACGGTTTCCTTGATTAATAAGACTAATGATATTTATAGGGAGAGAATTCATATTAGCCGTCATATAATGTTTGTCTTTCAAGTGTTGGCTGCTTTCTCTGTCCTTATTGTTTGTTTGTTGATGTAGCAATGCTTATTAAATAAATGTGGTGCTTATTTGGTGTTGTAGGATGGGAAGACATTGTTCAATGAGTTGGAAGTAGTTGAGGGGATGAAGCTGGACAGAGGCTATATCTCCCCATATTTCATCACAAATCAGAAGACTCAGAAATGTGTAAGTATTTAATTATACATGAATAATTACCTGTCAGCTTAAGGAAATTCCTTATTTCCCATCTTCTGTATTTATAAGCCTTTTGATTCTGGCTATTGATAGGAATTGGATGATCCTCTAATCCTCATTCACGAAAAGAAAATCTCTAGCATAAATGCCATCGTTAAAGTTCTGGAATTGGCTTTGAAGGTTGGTTTTTTATTTTAGCCCAAACTTTGAAATTGGTGTAAGGCCCTATATTGTTGTTGAGCTGACGAATCTCTATATGGTCATATCTGTACAGAGGCAAAGGCCCCTTCTGATAGTCGCGGAGGATGTTGAAAGTGATGCACTTGCTACTCTTATCCTAAACAAGCTTCGAGCTGGAATCAAGGTTTGTGCCATCAAAGCTCCCGGGTTTGGTGAAAACAGGAAATCAGGCTTGCAGGATCTTGCTGTTCTAACTGGGGGCCAGGTATGTCCCATGTTGTAATCTTGTATTTATGCATCAATTCTTTTAGTGTTGCATTTTTGTAATTAAAATTCATGTGCGCAGGTCATTACCGAGGAGCTTGGAATGAACTTGGATGATGTGGAACTGGATATGCTGGGATCATGCAAGAAGGTTAGTTCTACTTTGCTTTTTCTCTGGTCGTCTTAACATGCTTGCATTTTTGAGTTTAGTTGATCGCGTTTTTTCTTTCTCAGGTCACCATATCCAAGGATGACACTGTCATACTTGATGGATCTGGTGAGAAGAAATCCATTGAAGAAAGATGCGAGCAGGTTTTTGTTAAAATTCTGATGGCGCTGATCTTGAGTTATTAGCATGGTTTTTTGGATCTTTTAACTTTTCTTTAACCTGTGTTTGCGTGGTTATATTTGAGTAATGCAGATCAGGTCAGCAGTTGAATTGAGCACTTCTGATTACGACAAGGAGAAGTTGCAAGAAAGGCTTGCTAAGCTATCTGGTGGTGTAGCTGTGCTTAAGGTTTCCTTTTTTTGTTCTACTTCAACTGCGTAAGGTGTCATAAATTTGTTGAACTGCACGGATATGATCAATATCAAACCCTTTCCTCTTTCAGATTGGAGGAGCGAGCGAAACAGAAGTTAGTGAGAAGAAAGATAGAGTGACTGATGCTCTTAATGCCACAAAGGCAGCTGTAGAGGAAGGAATTGTGCCTGGTATGTTTTCTGTTCATGTTTTGCAAATCTAGCTGAATAATCAATGAAAAAAGATGCTGAGATAGTCCTCATTGCAGGTGGAGGTGTTGCTCTCCTCTATGCAGCGAAAGAATTGGAGAAGCTGGCAACAGCCAACTTCGATCAGAAGATTGGTGTCCAAATTATTCAAAATGCTTTAAAGGTTTGCTAATATATGCTTCCATAATAATATACTCGTATGATAATAGCACTGGATATCTTGACCTCTTGTGCCTACTGTTTGTAAATGCAGACACCAGTTTTCACGATTGCAGCAAACGCTGGTGTGGAGGGTGCCGTTGTAGTTGGCAAATTGTTGGAATCAGAAAACCCTGATCTCGGATACGATGCAGCTAAAGGTATACGTATGCTTTATTTTTCAAGAGAGATGTATGGTGTTTTCTGCTTTGAAATCTAAACACGTATAAATAAATTGTGCCCAATAGGTGAATATGTGGATATGGTTAAGGCTGGAATCATCGATCCACTGAAGGTCATTAGAACTGCCCTTGTTGATGCTGCTAGGTAACCATCTCTCTCTCTCTCTCTCTCTCTCTCTCTCCTCCATGATGGAGCTGATGAGATTTGGTGTGTTTGCAGTGTGTCTTCGTTGATGACAACGACAGAGGCGATTGTGGTGGAGCAACCATCGGAGGAGAAGGCCGGACCACCTATGGGCGGCGGCGGCATGGGAGGAATGGGTGGCATGGACTACTGAGGTGATTGATGGCTGACAAATTGTTGAATAGAAGAAAAAAATAAAGAGAATTATTTTATTTTGAAGCGGGATGTAATGATAGGGTGAGTTGGTTTAGAAGTGGTGTTTGGCTTAGTAGGGTTAGACTTTGTAATTGTTTTGGGATTTGTCGATTAATTATGTCTCCGCCGCTTTATCTTCACATTTTTCGCTCACAAGAAACCACTCAGACTTGTTTGAGTGGCTTTGAATTCGGTGGTTTTTGACCCTGCACAGCTTGTCGCATATGATAACACCTTTCTTACATGCAACTTTTTTTTTACTTGCACTGTTAAACCATATTTACTGTGCGGATGGAAGGAAAACTTTTTGCCGAGTTGGATGATTACCACAGTTGCTTCTACGCCTTTCAAAAATCAATATCGTATTTGATAGTTAATAATATTGTTACAATGCTCGACAACAGTATTTTATGCTTATAATCTTATGAAATTTTGTTCGACTAGAAATGAACAAATCTTAGGAACAGAATTTCACCTAAATTTCTCTTAAAGATCATGTAGGCATACTTTCGTGCGGAGTCGCATGTTGCGGCCGTGTAATGGTTTGATAAACAGAATTCTATTACATCCTAGTTAAGAATTAAAGAAATTTAAGCACGTACAGTGGGTGCCTCTATTGCATGAAAACAAGATATCAAGTGCAGATAATATCCTACCCTTTATGTTTCTATTGCAAAGTTGCATCATTACTCGTACAAATCTTGGAAATTTCTCCTGATGAAAGTTTACTCACAAACTTGTATAAAAAGCTACAAATTTGCGAGTTTCATCAACATAAGAAATATATTACTTGGCAGAGTAGTCCAGAATCTGTTATCTCGTTTTCCTACGCCTTTGGCTCCCGACACAATCTGAACAGTACCATTTGCCTTTCGGCTGTTCTTTAAGGTCCATGCAGCCATAATGGAACCATTATATTTGCACTGCATATCAAAGCAGCAAATTTTGCATCTTGGTGTCAAATGTGAGCTATAGAGGTAAAAGAAGCCAGAAGGATGTTGTTTACTTACATCCGGATTGCCGCATGCAACCATTTCTCCATAGCTCACTTGTTTGCAGAAACAATATGTGGGCTCGTTGGGATCCACAGGCAGATTTAGTTCCATAATTGTATTTGCTGCAGTTCCAGCAGTTGCAGAGGCTGAGGCCACACGGCTGCATCTGCTGTTGCAAGGCGTGTCCTGCATAGAAACATTAAGCTCATCTACTTGGCTCGGATATTTCCATAAGAGAATTAGAGTTCTTTCCATCAAGAGTTAGACTGGTTTTTGGGAAGAGAAATAACCGTATCCCGTACACAGTTGTGATACCATCATTATCAGTACCAGCAGGCTAGTGTAATTTCATGCATTTCTGCAGCTGACATCCAAGAGGAACTTACGATATTCACGAAAACTGAGCTACAAACCTAAAACACACAAGCCAACAAGGATTATCCCACACTTGCATCATTGCCAGCTCATAGTCTCTCCTCTTGTTCTTTTGAGTGGGAGTTGGGGATGATTCAGATTTTAAAGTAACAATCTTACACAGGATATAATTTTCAAAAATAACACTAACTCTTCAGGTAAAAGTATCGTTTGCTAGGGCAATGCAACAGATTATTAATCTGAAACCTAAAATATCATGCAAAGTACTAGAAAATTGCACAGGAATTCTATTTCAAAGAAAATATTTGAAACTAGAAGGGTCCAGAGTAAGGAGTTACTTCTTACGCTGTTGCTAGTTTCGCCAGATCTTCCAGCTTTGACATTGTTATCATGAGTTGGAGGAGTTGCAGCCATGGCATCCCTTTCGGCTATTCACACCAAAAGACACAGTAAACTGTGAGAAACAAGATATAGATTCATTGTATACAGTGGCAGATGGGACTCTGCAACTGGGCCACATTCAAATAAAGACAGATATTAGAGCAACTAGATAAATACCGTGCGAAGATCCTCCTCAAATTTCTTCAAATATTGATCAAGCTGTTGAATGTGAGTGTCTACCTTTTCCATTGAAAAAAAAAATAGTCAACTTTGCACCAGTAATTTATGCACAATTTAAGCCAGGAAAGCTTTATACTTCAAGCAAGCTAAGCATCAAACACAGCTTTGAGAAAATCCTTTTTACCAATATTTCATGGTTTTATGATGGTTCTGCATATCCAGTTCATCCTTGTTTTGATATTGTAGTCTATTAGTTGTATTACCTTTTTAGTAAGTGCACAAATTGAAAGAAAGGAGATTCTTGTAAAAAAAAAGATCAACTTTTAAAATTTTGCACTAGAGAAAACATGTTTCCTGAGAAAATCCATACAAGGATCCTAATCTTGGGACAACAACTACAAGATCCTTTTAGCAAACAGGTCATCCTTATCTCGCATATTTCCATTTCTTGCACAGCTTTAACCCCATTCCGTAATGTATGTGATACGAAATCGAAAGCAAAATGGTAACTGAATTTTTCTCCAGTTATCCAACTTCATTGTTTGTTGTAAACACGCTTTTCTGCAGTATCTCTAGTATATACAGATTGCTTGAAACCAAAGGCTATACGTACACGTACATCAGCTAAAACTAAAAAAACTATAAATTCTTAGTAGCACTTTTTATTTGTGCACATATCACCATTCTAAAACACAAAATAAACAAACAGAGCTAATGTAAAAACACATTAAGGAAATTTAGTAACAAATATTCCACGACAAAAGAATAAAATAATTATTGACTACAATCAGGAAAAAGATGAAGATATTGGTACATGAATTCAAAAATCAAAGCACAATATCACACCAAATCACAACAGTGACAACTCAAATCAGGGAGTGTTCAATAATTACCAAATCATAAGCCTGAATTGCCAAAGCAACTTCTCATCAGCAATCCTTATGACATGTTTTTGCTCATCTACAGCATCATCTGTAAATTTGAGAAGAGAAGAATTGCGAGTGATGCTACCAGACTTTATACCACACTTCATATCATCTATTTCTTGCTCACAGCATCGTTAATTTGCTTCTGGATTTCTGTTTGTTAAAGTGAGATAACATGAACTCATTGAGACAAGAAAACATTACTACCATTATAAATTATCCACGTCTCTTTAAACGGATGTTTTTCTTACACCAAGCACACAAATTTGAAAATCCAGAAACGCTGAGAAGAAAAGAACCAGATCATATCTCCATCAAAATTTTATCATTATTGCCCATGTCATCTAGCAGGCAGGTCGAAATGGCTTTTAATATGGGGATATTTATTATAAATTTCCAACATTCCAAAACATTCAGATAGAGATTAGACTTGTAGGTGCTAATTATTCTACTTTATGTAACACTGACTTCAACAGTTTACCCTGTGTCGACTAACACAACCCTCAAGAAACACAAATAACGAACAAACGCCAGGAGTAATTTTCTGGTGACGCATACCTTGTAAGCTCTTATCCAAATCTCGTAAGAGCGCATATTTCTTTGTAATATATTGGGTAAGGCTTCAATGTCTATTCAAAAACAAAACAACGAAGAAGAAGTCAGCATAATCAACTACAAGGGAAAGCAAATTATTGTAATAAAACTAATTAAAGCAGTAAAAGGTTACGACTTCACATCTCACAATAGTAAAAGCAATGGCTAAAACAAATGAAAACCATAAAACTTCAGCTTCCCCAATTAACAGGAAAAAAACTAACTTTAGAAAAGGGATAACCCAAGCTCCATTCTTGTCCAGACTAACAGGTTTATGTCTCAAAACAAATAAATGCAGCTGAATCAAAAGATATCAGGATTATTTCGACGAAATTAGGTCAGTCTGACGAACTAGGGTTCCAGAAAATACGCAAAATCATAGGAAAAACACAAATTCAATTATCTAGAGATGAAACTAGACTTACTAGCTTGGAATTCCTCGCTGATGGACATTGCTTCAGTGAGAATTTGGCGCAATTTTAGAGAACAGAATAAATCTTGTTGAGCCCTAACGAACCTTCCCGCCAGACGAAAAATGATATGACCCCTCATATATAATGATTGCGTTTATGGAAAGACATAAATACCCCAGCCAACAAACTGAAAAATGAATTCAAGTGTAACTTCCTTAATCGTCATTTAATTTTTGTTTAGAGGAAAGGAAGTCGGTCATTTAATTAAATAGAGACAAATGTATATTTCTATAAATACCTTAATGCCAAAAGTTGGGTCGGATATAAGGATAACAATGAGCCGTCGGATTAACTCAGTGGTCCAGGAGAAGCTTTAAAATGCCTCACAAATTTTATAATTATCCTTCAAAATGTATGTACTATATAGAAATATCCGCACTCCAAAAATAAAATATAATGGAAAATAGAGCCTTTTAAGGTGTCTTTAAGTATTAAAAATGTTTGGGACGAGTTTGGGTAATTAAACTAATACCCGTGATGATCTGCTATCCGAATCCAATTATTTAAATTTAAATATAATCTATTGATAATTATATGTTAATTATATTTTTTTTCCTAATATAATCATGAAAGATTATACGATAAGGTTTAAAAAATATTTGAGAAGTTAAAAAATATCATCTATATATTTGTGTTGATGATTTAGAATATTATTTTGGACATAAAATATATTAAAATTAAATTGTATAAGTTTGAATTGTATACTTAAAATTTAACTTTTACTCTTTCATTATTTGTACTAATTAGATTTATAAATATTTACTTTGTAGTTTTTGACTTTTTATTTAGATGAGAAACCCAGTTATTATAACCATTCATATTTCATTATTTAGATTTTTATAATTTTTAATGGATCGGATATCCACCCATTAAATATTTCTCAAACCCAAACTCATTCAAAATTTATCTACTCATACCCGATCGAGCCCATCAATTATATCAATTTTATTATTCATACTTATCCCAAACACGTATAGTAATATTCGTTATCCATAACTAAAATTAAAATATTAACTAATTAATATATATTAATTATGTAATAAATTAAAAATAATAAATTCATTAAATAAATAGGTGGAGGCACCAACTTACAAGCATAAAAGAAGCAAGCAGAATGCATGTGATAATTTAGTGACAGCCCATGAATTGTTGCCTAGAATCCTTACAAACTTAACAGGCATTCCTGCCAACCCTCACCAAATCCATTTCAATTTCCCTAGATTTTTATATCGCAGAAACACTATATGTTTACTTACTTGAAGAATACATACCAAAACCCAATTTTAGATAAGACCTAACAATTTAGGTTATTCTTAATCACATCAAATCTTGTCGGTGCACCTCCATTCACTTATATATGTATACACATACATATATTTAGGATTTTAAAAATCGCCCCCACGGGCGTAGCTCAATTGGTTAAGAGTTAGCAGATTTGGAACAAGGATTTTAAAAATTGATTGGGCTACGATGTTAGACCTAACATAATTTGAGCTCGTGCCAAATTTTCTATTTGTCCTGTGGGCTCTCAGGACTGACAAATTATACCCTGGCCCTTGGTTGGCCCAAAAGCTCAAGTTTAGGTCAAGTCTGACCATTTTTTTAGTCTCAACAGATATTTTGGTCGAATCCGACAACTTGAAAGCTCTATATATAATATTTTCATATTCATGTAAACATATTTACTCAGTATATATTTAACCACTTTACTTTTATCAACTAAACTACATCATTACAAAATATGGCTTGGGGACAAAAGAATATAGACATGATCAAAAATAATTCTATATACTTTTAGTTGATAATATCATTTTTTTAATATTTGATTTAATTTATATTATGTTATAGTTTATTCAAGAATTTATATATATAATATACAAGCATCATATATATGGCCACGCAATTTATTAAAACCGATTTAATCGATCGAATCAATAATCCAACAACCCAATCAAACGTCGATCGATTTGATGTTCGATCCGATTTTAAAAACATTGTAGCAAACACTTTGATATATAAATGGTGAAATGCACGATCAATAAGCAATCATTTACCGACATAGTTATAATGTGAAGACAAAGAGAGAGAGGAGAAAGGAAAAAAAGTGAAATATTATTAGTATGATGATAAACGCCAAAATATTTGGTGAAAGGTTAAAAGCGTGAAATATTATTAGTATGATAATAAACGCCAAAATATTTGGTCGACTAAAGGTTAAAAGCGTGAAGCCCTATACTTAACGCGGACCACAGGTCATCAAATCATTAATCCAGACTCGCTTTTTCCTAACAACTTTAATTTGTTTCTCTATTCAATTTTCAAGACACATCTTTTGAAAATATTGATCATATCTTTGTAAAAGTTGTCACTTAATAATTAATCTGCAATATTATATTTTGCAATAGCCGTGATCAAAGGGAAAGTCCTTAAATTTATCACGGCTTCTGTCGACATAAATACAAGTAGATAAATAGTACTCAAGCCTCTGATGCTAAAATAATTTTTATAAATAATTCTTTGAATATTCGGACCATTAAACCACTTTTTCATATCAAAGCACATTTAACTTAAGTATAGTGTCTAATAGTTGAGAGTATCCATTGAAGATCTTAACTTCGTCCTTGTTTTATTTGAAACTTTTGAATTTGTACTTTTAGCATGTATTCATTCTGTCTCTCAGATACACTGTCAAGTACGAGCGAACCCAATTAGGCTAGTTATGTCTTATTTGATTAGCTATACTTGTGCTTCAGCTCTTCTCGCTCTTCAAGTCTTCACAATTACATCAGTTGAACCAATCAGCTAACTAACACTTAGAACAAAAAGTTTCCTAACAGATGAATTTGTCTAAATCTAAAAAAATTATACATATCTAAGACTTTTCACAAAAAAGATTTTAGGATCTAATAATTTTTTGACTATTTAAACTTGTCCCAACAAATATGTTATGGAATTTTAAATTGGTTCTTATTAGATACTATGCGCAATATGTCGTTGAACTTAACTATAAACTTGCTTTAATTGGATCGAATTGTTAAATATTATTGTTGTATTTTTTTAATTTTGAATAAGACATTCATCTTTTCTTTTTTTAGCAAAAGGTCATTATCAATTGTTTATTGATAATAGTAAAATTGGATTAAATATTTTACTATTAAGATAAGTTTTTAATGGTGAACATATGAATTATTTGATCTACACACTTACGAGTACTTATTAATAAGGGGCGGATGCACGTATACCCGGATCTCATAAGAGATATGCATATATACCCAATGGGATAAAACATGCAAAATCGGTGAGGTTTATATTGTATGGACAAATATACCTCATAAAAGTGACTTTGTTTTCGTGTAAAATAACGAGCGAATTAAAAATGGAAAGGAGCTCGGTCGATTCCAATGGAAAGACGGAATCCGATCGGTAGGATCGGTTCGATCGATGCAATCGAATCCGACCGGATTCGATCGGTTTTTTTTAATTGTTTCACCTCAATAAGTGCTTTGAATTTTCTCTCAAATTATTGTAGCATTCAATTCATTCACGTGAAACCGATATAATAGGTCCGAATTTAGTACAATAATAGTCTCGATTTTCTCATTGTTACAAGAATTTGTACAATAATGAGTCTGAATTCATTGTAGCTACAGTAATTTCACGTGAATGATACACAGACATCCATTATTTGTTGTTGTTTACCTTCTATAAAATTTGACGAATTCATTCATTCATTCATTCACATCTCATATCTTCATTTTCCAAAATTTTCTATTGAAGTTGAAGCAGCGTATTTGAAGGAAAACCACGGAGAATTCAATCATTTTCCAATATCAAAGGTAATTCGCCAGCAACCCCAAAGAATAATATACTATATTTACATGTACGTATATTTTGATTGGGAATTTTGTTTTAATATTTTTATTTATTCTTTCTTTATGTAGATGGACAATTGGAAATTCATTACTGTGAATTATGGTGGAGAGTTTGATAGTGATTGTACGTATATTGGCGGGTGTCAACAAATTGCCCAAATTCCGGATCGCTTTCTTTGCGACCTCATATACTATATCAATCACGTATTGCGTTAACGATGAATTGACGGATTATCAATTATTTTATTTATCCACATCTCGATATGGTGGGATAATAAAATCATTGTTAACCGATGATGAACTGTTTGCTCGATTGTGCATGTACGAAGAATATCCACGCGTTTATGTAGTTCACAACACTACAAATATTGCGAGTGGATCAAACCCGGGAGAGCCCAATCATTTGCAAGAAGAATATTTACAAAATGTTCCAAGTATGCTTTACGGTGATTGGTTTTACAATCCCAAAGGCACGCCACGGAGACAACAAGGCCAACAACTCCTATTCGAATGATGATGTTGATGGAGAAGACGAAGAAGAAGAATATGTACCGAGACCAAGATCTCAAGAGACCGACTCAGATGCCTCAACGACCATCCCGAACAATCAATTTTAAATAATACGTTTATTGATTTTGCGGGATGGATTCAAGAAGGAGGACTTCCCAAACTATTATCTTTGATTAATCCAAGCACCTATCCAAGATGTCAAGCCACCCGATGTCAAGAACTAACTAATCGGTTAGTTCCGGTCATTCCGCCAACGCTGCACCTCACTTGTTGCTAGTGAAATGGACCCGACAAGGGATGGAGAATTGAGTAGTAATTCATATTACTATAGCAAATATGACCTCTATCTTCTTTGTTGGTGTGTGGCATATGGAGCGAGGGACGGAATACGTTGTTGGTCGCTCGAGATACAACACGATCGACATTTAAATGCAAGCACTCGAGAGGTGTAATTTTGAGTTACGAGCTGCCCAACGAGGTAATATTTGGAAAGTTTATAAGTTTATATCCGAACACAAATGCCACCGTGATTTGGGTTGTGTTGGACCATCAAGGTTCATTCAAAGATAGTTGCAGCAGATTATGCTCGAAAAATGCGCACAACAGTGAAATCATGAAGCCTAAATCAATTATGGCCGAGTTGAAACATGATTTTGGTATCCGCATCGCTTATGATGTGGCGTTGCTAGCCGACATACAACGATTGAGTTGATATACGGTCGGCATGATCGATCATTCCAAATGCTGCGGGTTATCTGCAGATGTTGACACGACGAATCCGGTACATTTATCGATTATGAGGTCGATGGTGATGGTCGATTCGGCATCTGCTACGTTGCTCTCGCTGCATCTATTGCCCTTCTATTTTTGTTTGAGACCGAATCGTCGTAGATGGTACTCACATCGAGGAAAGAATAAGGAATTTTATTTGTTGCAAGAACGGATGCCAATGAGCAAGTGTTCCGTTGGCGTATGGTGTTGGGCCAATTGAGAATGATGAATCTTGGTCATGGTTTATCTCACGCATCCAACGGGTATTTGGAAATCTTGAAAACTCTTAATTGTTTCGGACGCACACGTGTCCATAGCTAACGCCATCGAGAGTATTTCCACAAGCTCATCACGCCTTATGCTTCTACCACTTATCGAACAAGATCAAACAGTTTCGAAGCGATCTGTGGTGGAAATGTTCCAAGAAGTCGCTTATGCATACGAGCCCGACAATACCAACGTGCTATATGTCTGCTATCGAAGCATAAATGATAAAGATACCACAAACCGCTCCGTAGACCGTAAAATGGGCCCGCTCAAAGTCCCCGTGAGCCGCTTTTAGCTTCTTAACATCAAATGCAGCAGTCATTTAACTCTCGATTATTATGGGCGAGGCGTCTTCCAATATGCTCAATGTTGGAGCAATCGACTTGTAATTGAAAGCGGTGGTTCAACGATAGACGAAAGCAGCAGCATGTAGGTCGGACAACTATCTCACTGAGGAAACAGTGAAAAAGCTTACAGTAGCGGTGTCCAAAAGTCGTCGTTACTCTACGACGAGGTCTACAAATGCAAAATATAGGGTGCAGTCTGGCGTTAGGAACTTCCTGGTCGATCTTCAACTCAAATCGTGTGATTGTCGAGAATTTAACCAAGACGGGATGCCGTGTTCACACGCAATTGCTGCCATTAAGTAAGTTTTAATACTAATACTACACATCGTTTTATTTTTCATGTAACTCATACTAATACTTTTCATTGACAGTGAGGCCGGAGAATCCATCCACAATTACGTCGAATCATACTACACGACCAACACTTTAATTGAGACATACAAGGTGCGATGAATCATGTCCCTCAATACAATGAGTGGCTGGTTCCAAATGAGGTAGCTCAAGCGAATGTATTGCCTCCTATTGTGACAAGACAGGCTGGACGACCTAGAACAAGTCGGATTCCATCCGGTGGTGAAAGGTCTACAAGAAGAGTGCCTACAAACGATATGGGAGAATCGTCTAACATGAGCGCCGAGCACCAAAGAAATGCGCTCATTGTAGGAAACCGTGACATACACGAAGGAAATGTCCAAATCGAATAAATGAAGGCATAGCGATTAATTAAAGTTGTTGTATTTTTTTAATATTTGAAATATTGTATTCGCACCTTTATTGTTATTCTTCTTTATATCATTCAATTTTATACATTGTGTTGTGCTATAATAATAATAATAATAATAATAATAATAATAAAACTTCTTCACCCTTTCAATTAGTGCATACGGATCTTTGGGGTCCAAGTTCTACCACGTCTATTGAAGGGTTCAAGTATTACATACATTTTGTTGATGACTATACTAGGTTTACTTGGATATTTCCCTTACGTACTAAATGTGAAGTTTGAAATGTATCGTATCGTACAAAACGTGATCATGTATCGTATAAAAACATGAACTAAATTACACAGTGATTTTTTAAAATCTTAAATAGTTAGGAGTTTAAATAAATAAAAAATAGAAGCAACTATAGGAGTTTAAAATCTTAAATAGTTATTAATTTACAAATATTAATAAAACTGAAATTTAAGATATTACACATTTAAATTTACATATCTAAGTGTCTTCACACAACTCAAAAATAGAAGCAGCTATAATTTTCCTATATGCTGGTATATGAGTATTCCCCCAAGTAATACTCGGCGATCCGGATATCACACGCTCAACGACATGCATGCATATGGACCACAGCGACGCCTTTTTGGGAGAACGGTTAGCGGTGACGGATAGATAATTCAAGTGGCACGGTTTTTTCGATATGCACGTATCGTTGAACCTCCAATAATCGCCTTCATCCAAGACGAATCCAAATAAATGCAATATCGAGCCATCTGCTGGGCGCTTTCTCTTCGCATGATCTTCTAATCTCCAATATATCGAATCATATAGATCAGCGTCCAATCAAGCATTCGATAACAAATGACGACGTAGTGTCCATCGATAAGGATATGTATAATCACCTATATAACACAATTATTACAAAATATATGAATTATTAAAATAAATATATTAAAATTTAAATATAACATGATATTGAATTACAAAATCACTGTTGCATGTTGGACCAATCGGTCATAGTGGATACTCCGTCGTGCCTCGATCGGGAAATAATACTCTCTGCACCTTCCAACCGCTTGAACAAGATTCCCAACCAACTTGAAGGATTCGCTATCGAGACATTCAAATGATTTAATCGGACATTGAATTGAGCAAAGCAATAAATAAATAAATGTAAATTATTGGGAAATCAATACTTACATAAAAGTCGGTGTCCAATACAATCGTGTTTGCATTGTTCATGGTGGACAATACAAGATCGCCTTGATCGACCCTCACTCTACATTTCGTCATGAACAGATCAATCGCTCACAATAAGAACAATTGAATGTATAAGTATTAATCAATCAATTCAACTAAAATAAATTCAATACTTAGAAATTCAAAATACTTACGTCGAAGATAATAAGCTGGTCGGCTTAAGAATATCCATGAAAATGACCGACTAAGAACTCCACCACTCTCGGAAAGCATCACCGCACGTGGAGGCGGGCTTTAAGGAAGACATTGAAGTTCATACTAACGCCGATCAAGTTCACGCGGTTTGCCAAGAACAACATATGGAGATGCTAGGGCCATCGATGGGAATCATTGTCGCCACTCTTCCGGTACAGTGCACCGGTGTCACCACGTTGCTCGTCCGTCCTTCGGTCATCCCCGATGTGATCCTGAGCGGGCATCCCTAAAGTCATCCACCGGTGTCCATAATCGGACATTCCTATAGTAGTGGACTGTCGGGACTTGAGGTCATCCCAATCGACACAATCTGCGTAGAAAATATCATTTGACTTAGAAATATTTAAATAAACACAAAATATTTAAATTATTTAATTAAATTACACTTACTTGTCCACAATCACTAAAATATCAAACATATCGGTGAATGAAGTTCAAGGTGGTACATTGATAGTAGCGGAGGTGGCTCCCGATAGTAAGCGGAGGTGGCCGATGGGAGGAGGGAGGTGGCTCACGATAGTAGCGAGGAGGTGGTTGCCGATAGGAGACGGAGGTGGTCTGCGATAGGAAGTATAAGGTGGCTCTCGATAGGAAGCACGAGGTGGCTCTCGATAGGATGGCATGACCTCGATCTACCAAACTCGTGCACGTAATGTCGAGTGGCGGCGTCTCGCATGTCCGCCATCACCGATTCCGTGCCTCATCAATCGATTGCCGTGCACGGGATGAGTATGATGATCGGATGGAGAATGGGTCGGTGTACGTCGTGAAGGACGATGACGGTAAGCACCAATCAACTCCTTAAACCAACCCTTCAACTTCGCTGTCATCCGTACCTCAACCTCGTCAAGGCTTCTCGATAGCTCGGTCACCCTCCGAGCATGCCTCGATAGGTCCTCTAGGAACCGACGATCACTAGGTCGTGGGTGATCGCCGCCGAGGAAGAAGTCGGAGGATGGCCCCGCTTCGCCGCTCGCTCGAGGAGATGTGGACGGTGCTCTCCGATCGGAGCCCTCGATACCATGTGCGCCGTGCTCGACTCCTCAATAATATGCCATCGCGCACCACGCCCCGGATGCGAACGAGAAGTACCTCGGAGGCACGAGAATTCCCCACATCGTCATCACTAATCACTCGTGCTCGTGGAAACTGCCCCATCCCTCAACGGATTTTGTGGTTTCATATAGGCACACCAAACGCCTCGTCGTGTCGGAGTGATACCCGGTACCATGTGTCCATTTCTTCTTCCGTAGCCGATCATCCGAATATCTTGATAGTCCTATATACAATTCAAATAAACAAGACTTAATCAAAATTATAATAAAAAATTATAACACAAATTTTAGGATATGTAAAAGTAGTACACGAGATTCAAACAAAATCGATAAATCATCGATCGAGGACTTGCTCTTGAACCTCCATCTCAAGCATCTAGGGTAGGCAACCGTCTACATATTTCCCAACACCCCACCTGCACTGTGTATGATCTCGGCGACCAAACAACCAATGCCCAAGTGGTCCATAAAATGGTATTTCTTCTTCTGTTGAATTTGAAATAAGTAGTAGCGCATACATCGATACGAATATACACCCACGAAATCTAGAGAATAAATCAAATCATCGATCAATGCCTGCACCCACGACTCCACCAAGACTGGGATCTACGGATAATAGCATCCCGTATAACATAATAATATGCAAAGACGAGGTATAAACTACCATCCGTATCATCTATATGCACGCCCTATCGAAAAACGCCTACTAAGTCCGCAATAGATATATGGTCGAACGGCAAAAGCTCTAAACACTCGAACACGTTGCAACCGGTGTTTCTACTAAGATTGAAAGACGAGCTTCCAAAACTTAAACCGGTGACTAGTGCATAGTCATGAACAAAAACAAATGCTCCGTCTGTTCATATGAAACCATACTAGACCATCATTCGTCATAATCGACGGAAATCACGTGGTGCAAAGCCATGATATTTTTGCACTGCACTTCCGCTAAGTAAATGACCAAGCATCCACTAGCAAACCCGTCCAAGAACTCTTCACCACCAATCTCCAATAATCTAGTCTTAATGATATCTAAATAATTGATCCTATAATATGTGCTAATTTGGACCACAACATTAATCATCTCGGGTCTCACATAATCAACATAACCCTAACAATAAAAACAATAAAGTGTATAAATATCATAAAATAAAACATATAATAAAGCATAATAACACGTTTAGCATAATTAAGCATAATAAATCATAATATACATTTTAACATATTAAATAAATAATAGCATATTAAACGACATAAGCTAATTAAGTAGCAGGATTAATTAATAAATAAGCACGTTTAATTAATACATTATGATATTATCAATAAATAAGCACGTTTAACTAATAAATTATGATATTATCAATAAATAAGCACGTTTAACTAATAAATTATGATAAGCGAGTTAAAATTTGCGTGTGTGGTCTTATTTACTTTTGCATTTGTAGATAAGCACGCTTAAAATTAATAAATTATGATAAGCGATTTAACTAACTAATAAACCATAATAAACTATGATAAACTATGATAAGCAAGGTTAATTATGATAAGCGATTTAATTAATAAACTAAGATAAGCGAGTTTAATTATGATAAGCGATTTAACTAATAAACTATGATAATAAGCACGCGTTTAACTAATAAATTCGAATAATAGCATAAGCACGTTTAACTAACTAAATAATAACTAAACTAACTAACCAAAATAAGAAATCTGATCGGTCCGTTTGACGGTCGGATTCCTTAAACACCGATCGGATTCCGTCAAGCGGACCGATCGGATTCCGCTCGAGGAGCGAAGAGCGCGACGCACGAAGCCATGGTGTGAGAATTCGGCGACAGAGCTATCTCGATCCGGAGAGCGAAGAGAGCGAGCGGCGAGAGTGATTTACTGGAGGAGAGTGAAGGGAGTCTCGAATCCGGAGGGTGAAATGAGAGAGGCGGAGTGTCGGTATATATTGGGGAGGAATCCGATCGGATAGAAGAATCCGATCGATCCGATCGTCCGATCGGTCCGATCGGATTCCACTCAGTCAAAGATTCCCTGGGATTTGCGCAGCCTTTACAGCGTGCGCAGCTTTATGTCAACTCGTTTGTTTTCAATGCTGAATCCGATCGAATCCGATCGTCCGATCGGATTCTACTCCCAATCGACATTAGAACATCGACAAGACTTTTTCAATTTTCATCACCTCGCTCATCGACAATGTTTTTTCAAGGCTATTTGGGGTATATCTTCCTGATTTTGCATGTTTTTATAACGATTGAGTATTTGTTCATACCTTTTATGGGATTTGTGTAGTTTTCCCTATTGACACTATTAATAACTTCAATTGGAAATGTCGCCGAAAATGCTAACTTTTATGTGGGTATTTATCATTTGTGGTTTGAAAAGTTACAGAAGATGATTACTGAATTTATTCTCAGGAAAAAAAGAGACAATCATTGAATTTCTACATGCCTATTATTAGGGGTGCTTAAACGGTATCGGTTATCGGTTAACCGATAACCGAAACCGAAAAAAGTCGGTTATCGGTTAACCGATAACCGACTTTTTGGTTTCGATTCGATTATCGATTACCGATTGCATGTGAATTTCGTTATCGGGTATAACCGATTAACCGACAGTTATACCCGATTAACGAAATTAATTAATTAATTAATTTATTTATTTATTTATTTAATTATTAAGTCAAAATTATTTAATTTAATATATTAATTTCTGTAATATTTGAAATAATCTCGGTTAATTTCGGTTATTTTCGGTTAATTCGGTTAATTCGGTTATTTTCGGTTATTTTCGGTTAATTTTGGTTTTTTTTGTTTTTTTGTTTTTTTAAATTTAATTTAAATTTCGGTTAATCGATAACCGAACCGACTAACCGAATCGGTTAATCGGTTAACCGATTAACCGATTGGTATCGATTACTGATTACTATTTTGGTATTTTCGGTTTGGTTAATCGAAATTTGGTTTGCTAACAAACCGACCAATCTCACCCCTACCTATTATCTACTCCTCCGTCCACCAAAACGTGCATCGGTTTTGATGGCACGAGTTTTAAGAAACCAGAATGAGTGTAAAGTAAATGTATATAAAAAGTGTGTCATTGAGATAATAAATGAATATATTAATGGATTGTGAGTATAAAAGGTGGTATGAGTGTTTTTGTAAATAAGTAGATCGTTGAGGTAAAATGTAAAGTTGGTGTTTCTAAAAAGGAAAGTGCATATTTTGGTGGGCTAACCGAAAAGGAATTAAATGCACGTTTTTGGTGAACGGGGGAGTATTATTTATTTTCAGTGGCATTTAATTGCATAAAGAAAAAGAGGAGATTCTCTTCATTATTTGCAACAAAGCACACGTTGAGACTCACAAAGACAAAATATTATTTAGTGCCTTCAAATTTATACAAATTAAAGAATGTATTACTATATTAATTTGATGTTTTTCGTTAGGAACCTAAATTGATTTGAGTTTCGCGTCATGGTAGCTGATACCAAAATCTTAATTATTTGATGTATAAGTGGTCGATATATTTTTTTAGGGATGAATGCAACGTGTTGTTGCATTAGTACGAGACTCTTACATAGACTTATTTTTCATACACAAAGAAAATATTTTGTTGCGAATGAACAAAAAATATACTTGTTGGGAAAATTATATCTTAATTATGTGTTTTGATTAAATTCCAAAATCTTACTAATAATTGATTTGTTGATATAACATAGAGGGTGTTTGGCTAAGCTTATTTTAAAGAGCTTATAAGCTTTTATAAGATGTTTCAAGAGCTTATAAGACATAATTTTTGAAGATCTTATAAGTTATCAAAGTGTTTGGATAATTTAGCTTATAAACTAGAGAAAGAATCGTGAGTTAGAGAGAAAATTATAGTTAGAGAGAGAATATATATGTAGATTATAACGAATCATAGTAAGGTTATTTTGGTAAATTCATCATTATTTTTGAAACTTATGAAAAAATAAGTTGGGGTTGAAATACTTATTTTTAAGGAAGTTTTAAAAATTGTTGGAAATTATTTTCACAAATTATAAAATTGTATAAAATTGTTATGAAATTATTTTACCAAATACTTTGTATAAGCTTATAAGCTTAACCAAATATCCTTATAGTGGTACTCACTTGTTAGGGTAGCCACAACTGTAGAAAAAACCCAACTTTTAGAAGTTGGAAACTAAGTTCAATGGCTACAATAACGGGAAGGAAAAATGAAAGACGCACCAACTTTAAATTTTGAAAGTTAGTTTCCTATGACATGAAATGGGACCAGCATATTTCTTGTCCCCCATTTTATTTTTATTAATAATAGTAATTAAAAATAAAATGCAACACAAAATGTAACAATAAAAATCTCATTATTAAAAACACAAGTTCGGAAGAATTGTTCACTTTTTTTAAAATATAAACATTTAAAATAAAATAGGATACGAAGAAAAAGAATACAAATTTTGTGTTTTTAATTAATGTAATTTTAAATTTTAGTAACGTAATTTCAATCGAATGTTAATAATATAATTTCAATTTTACTTTATTAAATTTCAACTTTTAATTATTGATTACAAAATTAAATAATTTATTTTATTAAATCCTTCAAAGAATATTAAAAATTCATAATTAATCACATATATAAATATATAAATTTGTGTATTTTTAGTGGGACCCATTTAAAATTGAAAGTTGGGTTTATTGTTGTAGAATAAAATACAAAGGAGTGGTCACTACGCGCGCAGTGAGACCACACCTAATTAATTAATTAATTAATCTTAATTAATTAAATTAATTCTAATTAAAATTAATTAGTTTAATAAAATTTAATTATAAATTAATAAATAATAATTTTAAATTAATATATCTTAATTTTGAATTAATAAACCCTAATCGTGAATTAATAAACTCTAATTTTGAATAATAAACCCTAATTTTGAATCAATAAACCTTAATTGTGATTAATAAACCTTAATTTTGAATTAATAAACCCTGATTTTAAAAAACCCTAATTTTGAATTAATAAACCCTAATTGGAATTAATAAACCCTAATTTTGAATAATAAACCCTAATTATGAATTAATGAACCCTAACTTTGAATTAATAAACCTCAATTATGATTTAATAAACCATAATTATGAATTAATAAAATTTCATTTTGAATTAAAAGTTATAATTAAAAATTAATAAATTTAATTATAAATTAACAAAATCTAATTATACTTACTCACCAATTAAGGGTGATCTCACGGTGAGGCGGAACTCACCCAAGTTTTTGTCAAATACAAAACAAGTGGATGGGTTTTATAAATGATGTGGCATTGTGGGAAGTTGGGTTTATTGTTATAGTCATCCTTAGGGAGCCATTTTTTTGTTTACAGATTTTAGCAGAAGAAGTACCAGTTTGAATATGCCCAATTACGGGTGAGTATTCGGTGATCTGATCGATTTCGAACGAAAAAATAATAGAATCGAATTAATCAAAATTTTCAAAAAAATAATCGAACCGAACCAAATATTTTATAGATATATATGCAAAATCTTTTATAGATATATATGCAAAATCTTAACATGTGAAAATTATACGTATTTACAAATCATAAAATAGATGATCACTCGACAAAATCTAGTTGGCTGCCAATAAATTCTTCAGCGCCAAACAAAGAATAAGAGAAAATAGACTTATGCAAAGAGGCACTAACTCCAAAGTGCTACTGCGCATACACACTCGTAGCAGCTGACTTTTGAAATCTGCATTGTTGATTACAAACTATAAACAAATCGGAAAAGCTTATTGTGCATGTGACAAAAGTGGATTGTTAATATGATTCATTTTTCAGGGGCCTAGTTTTCTCTCTTTTTCTCCTGCTAAAGAACAAAAAAGTGAGTTTCTAGCAGCTTATTTAGTGCCTTTTCTTCATGAAGTGACTGTGTGTATCAGTGTATGTATACATTCTCTCTCCGACAGAGAGAGAAGGAAATTGTGAAGAAGCTTGTCTCTACATCACCAAGGGGAGAGTGAGAGAGAATAGGGTGAGTTTCAACTTTCAAGAATTCACAGTGTTGAGTTTCTTGTGATATTATGCATGATTCTTGATAGATTTCTTATTTGGGTTTTTTATGTTTATAGTGTTTCACAAATTTATGATTTTCTTACAATGTGGCTTTCTTTCTTGTCAAGAATGTCTGATGCTGACATTTTACGAAATTGCCATTTCTTGTTCGTGTCAAATCTTAGGCCAGCAGAAATTCGTCTTTTTTGAAAATGTTTTTGAGTAATTTGACTATGTTATTTTCCTGCAAAATTACGCAAAAGTTATAGCACATTGCTAAATCTTGGAAGTCTTGAAAAGGGTTTAATTCTTGGCTACTCCTTGAAATCCTGCAGTTTTTTCTGTATTTCATTAATTTATTCTTTAATATAATATATAATTGCGAGGAAAGATTTACTTCAATCAACTTATTCCTTGCTTGAACATAGCGTACATTTTTCGCAAATATATACTTTTTTTGCTAGATGATTGGTTGGCTATAAGAAGGAATCTTGACTGGTTTTTTTTGTTTTCAAGATAAAGAGCTATTGGCAAAACTTTTACTAAACTTTGTAACATATTTAGCAAGATTGATCAAGATAATGTGCTTCCAGTTAGTGAAAAATGATTTACTTAGATTATATATATTATGCTTAGTAGGAGTGGTTAGTTTTCTTCGATAGGATGAATGAACATGGCCGGAGTGTCGAGCCTACAGCGACAGAGGCCTCATCGAGGGACAATGGGGGCTCCCGTGGCGAAGAATTGCCCGGTGCAGGGCAGAAGGATGTTAAGTGCTCTGTCCGGAAGAAAAAGTCTCTGAGGGCTCGTTATGCTTATGGTGTCGTGTTTCTGTTGACAAATATTATAGCTTGGCTCTTCAGAGATTATGGTGAAAGGATTTTGCCTATGCTGCCTTGTAAGTTTTACATTTCTTTCGCTTACATGTCACATTTACTCAAAATTGAAGGTTTTTCCTCTTATTTGTGATGTATGTTTCGTTTCTTCTCTGTTGCACTCTTCGTTCTGTTTCATGGCAGAGGCATTGATGTGGAAGTATGACAGTATGAGCAATACTGGTTTAGAGAGAGCATCACATTAGTTGATATTATTTATCTTTTGGATATGTTGAAAACTATCTTTTCTTCTCTTCTTGTATCTGATTATCGAACATGAGATGGAAGTGAAGAAATTTACAACAGATTGGATATCAAACATTTAGCTATTAGTTTTGATTTGAAATTTGAAATACTGGATTGCTTTTCACTCTTGGAAATTTTTTGATCTTATATATCTGTAGCTGAGCTCTGCGTAAATGGTTTTCTGAGTTCAGAAAGGCTTGTTTTAACTACTGAGTTGTTTTCTAAATGGATACTCATATTCTCACTGTAGATTCAAGAGCTTGTGGGGCGCAGGAGAGGGAATGTTACCATACAATGGGAGTGCTTCGCGTCAGTTTAGGATGCTTCGTATCCTTATACGCTCCTCATCATTTCATTCACAGCTCTAAATTCTCTATAGTTGATCATTTCATACTACAATTTCTACTCAATGTTGTAGGGGAAGATCTTCCTTGACATATATTAATTAGATTTTCTTCTTTTTAATGTTTCTCACGACGTGTAACACCAGCAAATTGTATCAAGTACGCGCAGCGTGGCATTCTGGTTGGTGGGGTTTGAAGTCTGTTATGTTGCTCATCTCCTTCGTGATTCCCTTCTTCATTCCCTCAGATTATATTCAACTATACGGTATGCGAAAAAACTGAAGTTCCCAAAGTTGTTTTGTCCAAATTAACATTTGTGAAAGAGAGCAGAGATGAAATGTCAAATATAGTTCTTTTATCAATAAGCTTGCTTTGGCTGTTTTGCAGGTGAACTCGCTCGAGTTGGTGCAGGGTAATCTTCCTCAAATTCTGCTTTCTGTTGCAATGTGCATAAATATTTGATCTAACTCACATGTTGCAGGATTTTTCTAATTCTCCAGCTCATCAGTGTGATTGAGTTTATCACATGGTGGAATAACTATTGGATGTCCGACGATAAAAAGAAATCTAGGTACAACATATACCTTCCTTAAATTAACATACCAAGATTTGATCTAATGCAAATATAGTTTTCTTTACTGTCTGCAGCAGCTGTTCCATCGGGCTATTCATGTCGGCAGTATTTTACATTGCGTCCGTCTGTGGAATAGCGGTGATGTACGTGTTTTACGCCTCAAAAATGACGTGCACTCTCAACATATTCTTCATCACATGGACCGGAGTTCTGCTCATAGTGATGATGGTCATATCATTGCATTCTAGGGTACGACTTCGCACTAAATATATAGTTTACGCGCAACAAATATCATCATTAAACTAACAGTCAATTTAGCAATGCAGTTTTGTATGGACCATTTCCATGAAAGATTAATAGAAACTAAGGAAATTGATCAAAATGTTTCTAATTCCTATCTGTGTAGAGACGAAATATCTAGTGATATACGACTCTTTGTCATGATTAAGACAGATGAACAGAGGGATGCTCTCTTCGGGGATTATGGCTTCTTACATTGTTTTCCTCTGTTGGACTGCTATCAGAAGGTAAGGATTTTCATATCTCAATTTGTGTCGGAAACAAAAAAAATCATCGATCTCAATCTGCCACGTTTGAGTGCAGCGAGCCTGGTACTGAAAAATGCAGCCATCAGGAAGAAAGTGGACATATTGGTTGGCCTACTATAGTTGTAAGATCTCTCACACTAATCTGATTTATCCTCGTTCTATCTCTCCTTGGTTTCGTGTAAATTAATTCAACTACGAAGATACAAAGTGAGACTGAAGCATTTCACTCTAATTTGCTTATAATTTTTCTGTGTTTGCCTTGTGCTGTTTCTTGCAGGGATTTGTCATTGCTCTTTGTGCAATTGTGATCGCTACATTTTCAACGGGGATCGACTCACAATCATTCCAGGTATAATTTATGATCCCGGTCTATGAGAAGTGCAAAAAAAGAAGTAAAAAAAGGTGCAAAAGTTGATCAAACCACCGACAGTAAGATCCCGTGTGATGATGCAGTTCCGTAAAGAAGAAGTTGAGAAGGAAGAAGATGATGTTCCATACGGGTATGGATTCTTCCACCTGGTGTTCTCATTGGGGGCGATGTATTTCGCAATGCTGTTCATCAGTTGGAATTTGGGGAGGTTGACAAGAAAGTAAGTGGACTAGTTTAGTTCATTTCTATATATGTGTATGTGTGTATCCTAACACAATTGTGTAAGAAACATATATATACAGATGGAGTATTGATGTGGGGTGGGCTAGTACATGGGTCAAGATTGTGAATGAGTGGTTTGCAGCCACAATATACAGTATGTGCCTCTCTCTCTCTCTCATATGTATATATGATTTGTTTGTGATGATGGGATGAAATATTTTGTGGAAAATGGGCAGTGTGGAAGCTGATATTTCCAACGTTGAAGCAAGCCAGAGTAATGAACCATGAAGAGGTTACTACAGAGCAAGTCTAGATAAATATGTTGGACCATGAATTTTGTTTGTGTGATTTGCAATGTAATGTAGCTACATATATGTTGTAACTATATATATATATATATATATATATGGGTTGGATCCAGTGAGAACTCATCTTTTGAGAACTATGCACAAACGTATAAAATTGATGAATAAAACACATAAAGTTGTGCATAACTAAAACATTTTAAAATTGTTACCCAACAAAATAATTTTAGAAAGTTTTCGTTATGCATAACTTTGCTTCGCTTCATGCATCATCTTCAACATCTTATGCATGGTTCGCGAGTTCGCAAAAGATGTGGTTCTCATTTGATCCACTCCATATATATATATATATATATATATATATATATAGGTTGGATCCAGGTGAAACTCATCTTTTGAACTTGAACCATGATAAGACGTTGAGATGATGATAAAAAAGAGATAAAGTTGATAACGTAAACTTTCTAAAATTGTTGCACAACAAATAATTTTAGAAAGTTTTCGTTATGCACAACTTTATACCGCTTTGTGCATCATCTTCAACGCCTTATGCATGGTTCGCAGAGTTCACAAAAAAGATATGGTTCTCATTTGATCCACTCCCTATATATATATATATATATAGTTTGGTTCAAATGAGAATCATTCTTATCCTAAAAACTAAGAACCAAATGAATTCGTTATTAAAATTGATGAATCCGTTGAGAAAGTTAATGAATTCAAAAATTAAGAATTTTTCACCCGGGTTCGAATCCCATGAGTAGCGAAAATTCTATTTCTTTGGATTCAGTAACTTTCTCAACGGATTCATCAACTTTCACCGGATTCATCATTTTTAGTTCTCACGTTCACGATAAAGATGGTTCTTACATTAACCCTCCCTATATATATATATATATATATATATATATATATATATATATATAGATATGAAATCAAATATAAACCAATCTTAAAATATAAAATATAAACCATTTTCAATCCTTGATTTATGAAGATCTAAGGTGAATTTATCACCTTACTTGTGGATTCAAAATTTCAAATACCTGAATTCGAATCTCATGAGGGACGAATTTTTATTTTTCTGAATTCAGACACTTACACTAAACATAGTTTATATGTTTATGATGGTTTTTACAATAAATACTCCATATAAATGTAGTGTTAGGTTCAAATAAGAACTATTTTTAACTTGAGAACTAAGAACTATAAAATTTTGTCATGAACAAAATGAATTCATTATGAAAGTTGATGCATCTGCTGGAAAAGTTATTGAATCTAAAAATTTGACATTTTTCACCTAAGTTCGAATCCTATGAGAGACGAAAAATCCATTTTTTAGATATTTTTGGATTCAATAACTTTCTCTACAGATTCATCAACTTCGAATTTATCATTTTTTTGTTCTCACGTTCTCACTGTAAAAATAGTTTTTAAAAATGGTTTTCACATTAATCTTAATCATCCCATATATATATATACCGGTTTTCATTCTTTATTTTTGTATATTTGTAAAATGATGAATTATTTCTTGAAAATTATAATAAAAATATCATCACGTATGATATGAGAATAAAAGAGCGTAGAAGTGTTTAAATAGTTGTAAAAGCACATTAATAAAAAACTGAGCATTATGGATGGCATAAGATAAAAATTTGTGGCCAATCGTCTTTACGGATCAAGATTTATCAATAGTACGGTAGTACCTGTATATGGATTCAAAGAAACGAGCATAGATGTAATTAATGCGGTTCATATACGCATCTTGAGTCTCTTGACCCGTTTGACGGATCTAGATTTGTCGGTCAGCTTTATGCAAGACTCTCTCATGACATATAATTCTATTTTCATAAATATAGAATTTGAACATTCCTTTTGTAATGGAAGCTGTTCAATTTGTGTCCCAGCATCAATTAATTATTCTAATTAAGTAATTATGGTTATATGGAAGTACAATTATAATATTATATATGAACTAAAAATTGAATATACGAAAATAATTATAAATCCTAATGAAATAATCAACCATAGTACTATATTGTAATCTACAAATTTAAAATTAAAAAGTAAAAAATAATAATAGATCCTAATGGCTTATAATGAACCATAATTATCATGTGTAAAATAAACTAGGCATAAGAAATAGAAAATAAAGAGAAAAAATGAAGAAAAACTTATAAATTTGATAGTGATAACAAGTAGCACCCAAAAGCGGGATATTTTAGTTAGTAACTTTTCTATTTTTTTTTAGATTTTTAAATATAAATTAATATGCCATTGAATTATATTTTAAAACACAAAAACTATTGTCAAGATCGCAAATACAGACGTCCTAAAAGTGTCAATCATTCAATTGAAAAATATCATTTACAAAAAAAAAGTTTTTTTTTTAGCCTATAATAAAAAATATCTTTTACACTGATGAAAATTGTCAATATCGCACTAGAGTATATGTTTAGCAAAATTAGATCTCAATTATAACTAAAGTTGAGTATTGTCAATACTTATCAATATTAACAACTCTATCTCTCTATATGTGTATTAGGTCCCTTGAAGGCTTGAACAATGTGTCAGCTGTATGGGGGAATACACTTGATTGAAAAGTTTAAGTCTTCGTTGCCATAATAAAAGAGCGACTGAGTTAGATAGTTGATTCTACTAAGGCTATCAATCAACGAGATTAGTTGTTAAAACTCAACGTGCGTGCGTAGTGTGATGGAACAGAAAAGGAAAGCTCGTTCGACAGAATTTGAGATAAACTTAAACAACACAAAACATAAGATTAGATTTTCATAGGTTTGTCAGCTTGTGTGATGTATCAGATGGAGTCTAAATTCAAGTGAGTGTTGTATTAAGAATATGCAAAGCAAAACATACACAACATAACAATAAAAAACATAAGGATTTAATGTGGTTCGGAGAAACCTCTTACATCAATGAACCTAATAAACAAGTGAATTCCAATTAACCTTAGGAACTCTTTATTTTAGAGCAACCATCAGCGGATTTGACTTTTCTTCATCAACGTCCATCTTCGGTCTTCAACTGAGTTCACTTTTGTCCTCTTCTGACTCTCCGACTTCTTTTGACTTTGATTTTCAACACTTTGAGCTGCGACAAGGCTACGCCAACTTTAGATCACCTCATGTTAGCATCTTTGGATCTTTGAGTCTTTCAGGTTCTGATAACCTTTTGCCCATCTGATCCAGACTCACTAGGTCATAGCGATTATCAAGTCCTCTAATCTTGTCAAATTTGTTGAGTCCTTTCGCTATACTTAGCTATTCTGATTTCCATCAGACTATTGTCTTTCAATTATTTTATGATATTCTCTAGATCTTATGTTGAACTTGTTATATGTTGCTTCTGACTTTGTTGACTCGATCTTGCTTGTTTAGAGCTTGAGACGCGTCCTCTGATGAGCCAAATATGTTTCATGAGTTGGTTCCTCCATGAACATTTCTAGCTTTGGTTCTTTTTAAGATTAGACATGTCTGAACAAAATTTCACCCAACAGATGAGCTGACTACGATAAAATATTAATGAGTGGATAAGACTATATATCTTTTCAATTGATTTTGGGATCCAATTAAAATATCTCTTTGACCCAAATTTTCAATAACTTTATTTTTTTGATGATGCCAAAACCTGATTAGAAAAGATAAAGTTTTATGAGATAAGTAGCTCCAATGTGGACGTTTAAGCATTTCAGAGCTTGGAAAAGCCATCAGGTTATCAAGTTTGTATGGTGCGAATAATTTCAAGAGTTATTCTCTTACTTTGTGTAATAACATTGCTCTTGAAGTTTTATCGGACTTCATATTGTCTTCTTTAGCTTGGCTGCTATTATCTACTCCTGCAACAACTTTAGATTGTTAAGCCTTAAACGCTATATCTTCCTGCTTTTTGGCTTTTTAACAATCTTGTTACCTTAGCAAACTAGACTTACTCTTCTTCCCTCAGCTAAACTTCATTCTTTTTTCTTCTAGTGATCAACTATTGTACGTGATCAGGTTTCTGCTCAAGTTCCCCGAGTCAAAATGTTACCCAAGAGCCTTGAGGCCCACCTCCTACTGCCATCTTCTAAGCCCATAATGAAAATCTTGTATTTGAATCCAAAAATCCCTCGTTGAGGTTAGGGTAGGAGGCCTTCAACACACTCTCATCGTTTATTTCACCTTCTCTAGAGATATCCCATTCAAACCTCAACTTGGATATGCGTGCATTTGACATGTATATGTATTGTCAAAATTAAGAATTGAAGAAAAGCAATATTGTCAAAATTACACTATTCCTCTGATCTACAATCAGTCGTAAAAATAATATATAAATCAAAAGAAAAAAGAAAAGAATATCATAACAGTAGAGGCTTTATTCATCATAACAAAATATAAAAGGCTTCATTTTCTGGCTTTCCTTCCTAACATAGTAACATAGTTAATCATGACATGTCGACGATGTTCGCTCTCTGAAGAACAGCAGCTCGATCCAGACCGTGAAGCGCGTCGATCAAGTGCATCCGCAACGAGGCCGGCCCTCCAGCCGAGCCCATGCCCACTTCGCCAGCAATGCCAAACACGGATAATGCAGCAGCAGTAGCTTCAAATGGGTGTGATGGATTCACTGCTATGAAAGCAGCAATGAGGGCTGTCACCGCACATCCTGTTGCTGTGATCTTCTGCAGCATAGGAACCCCATTTTTGGCACCTACAACGCGCTCTCCATCCGTGACTATGTCCACAGCTCCAGACACTGCTACTATGCTCCCATAGGTTCGAGCTAGGAACTTTGCTGCTTCAATTGCATCAGTTGATTCGTGCATGCTGTCTACGCCCTGTGGATACAACATAAACAATGGAAGGATTTCGAAAGATTTGAAGAAGCAAAGACAGTTAGAGCGAGTCGCCGAATCTAATGAAACAACTCTTAGTTTGTTTCTAAAGCAAGTCAAGAATTGAACACTCAATTGATATGATCCTGCTTCAAGATCACCCAATCGTTACGACCACAAAAGGCCAAAACCTAAGGAGGTGTTTGGTACGATGGAATGGAGGACAGAATGGAATGGTCACTCCTACCTCCATTCCATTCCTTTGCTTGGTATGATATTTTTTTAGGAATCACCATTCCTACAAGATTAGGCATAGTCATTCCTTCCTCAACCCATGGTAATTGTCATTTCATTCCTACCTCCTTTCCGTTCCATTCCACTCCATCACACCAAGCACCTCTTAAGGTTCTCAAAATATGAACATTAATCCACGATGCCCTAGTTTTGAGATACTAAAGCAGGGGAAAATAAATTCTGCCAGGTGCTAAGAGAGGGATTTGAATTACTTACTCATTATTATATTGGAGCCAATAATCATAAATCATAGAAGTATAGCTAAACAAAAGCCTACCAGTGTTACATACAGAAAGATCCCATAGAAGATCAAAATGGTCGAAAAACTCAGCTGTCGAGCAGTGATCGAGAAGAAGAAAGGAGCAGCAATTCTAAGAACTAAAGATCAAATTCATCATTTTGTCGCTTTGGAACTGAAGATGAACAAAAATCAAGAAGGCATCGACATTATTAAATACAAACACCCTCTGCAGTATTATCAATTTATCACACCTCAATACATGTGAGTGAGTGAGTGACATTTTGAGAAAGAACTTGTTTCGGGCTTTTGCATTCTAGGAAAGAATCAGGAGAGAAAGAAACCAAGTACATGAAATACAAGGGATGACACTTGAGCAAATCAGACAGAAAACGAAGGCGACAGTTTGCTAAAAGGCACATTATGCACTCTCTTTCATTTTGTTAAAACAACAACAGCTACTTAAGAATTAAGATTAATAGAAGACATCAGTCTCAAAAGGCTTGATATCTGGCGAATTGAAGATTCCACAATGTCTGTACTGTAATATATTACTGGTGTTGATTGGAAAGTTCTAGAAGCCAAGCCAGAAAGTCGAACGTGGAGTATAACTTACATAGAGATGTAAAACAGTAACACATAAAATTTAAGGCTGAAGCATCAATTAACATCAAGTAGTAGCTGATGAACTCACCAAAATGCCATTGGAGAATAAGCAGAACTTTGATTCTTGAACACAATCACAATTTCTTTGAATTTAAAAGAACATTCTTAGTTAAAAAGCAAACAATATCACTTTTGCAGAATTTACCAATCATAAGTAGTCCTCAAAACAGCTCAAACTCAAGATAAACATGAAATGCAACAAACATTATCAAAATTTAAAGATCAATTTTGTCCACGCGAAATACACATATAATGTATTATGAACTATCCGTATTTCAATATCATAAGTAAACAACTTCAATTATCATAAGTGGAAATAAAAGATTATATTTTGATGTCATATTTTAATTACCTTGGAATTTGCATCAACAGAGCCCTTAAAAAGCGCCAAAATCTCAGACCCATTGCCCCTAACAACACTCGGCCTCAGAGCCAACAGATCCAAACACGCCCTTAACCGGAAACCGGAAGCCCCGGCAGCCACCGGGTCCAGCACCCACAGCCGATTGGACTCATTGGCCACCGCAGCGGCCTTCTTCATCGCCGGTAGCCAGTCAGGTGTGAGGGTTCCGACGTTGATGTAGAGCGCGTGGACCTTGGGCGTGAAGTCAGGGATCTCTTCGACGGAGTGTATCATCGCCGGCGACGCGCCGGCGGAGAGCAGGACGTTGGCCACCAAATCCATGGAGACGAAGTTTGTGATGCACTGGATTAGCGGCGGTGAAGATGAACCCCGCACGTATTCTAAGTGAATCCACGCTAGCTGGGCCCAAGAGTCGGACTTTTCGTCGGCGGCAGCGGTTTCAGGTTGTTGTGGTTGTTGATTGAGTGTTTTGTCGTCCATGGCGGTGGCGGTATCTAATGCGCCGCCACAAGATGTAAACGTTTTTTTCTGCCCTTTTTATTTGTAATCTCCTGTTTTGTTATTGGGAAATTCTGTTTTTCTCGGGAAGAGAGAATCTACAAAGTACTGTTTTATAGAATAACTAACAAAGAAACTTGTTCCGAAAGAGAAATTCTCCATGGACAACCAGATTCCAATCATATAAGAATATGAGATGGTAAATCATGATGATTTTATAATATGGTTGTTATTTTATAATATGATTGTTATGATTCGATTAATGGTCCTTGTTCTACAATAAAGAAAGTGAAACTTCCTTATTGCGATTGTTAGGATTCGATTATTAATCATTGTCCAAATCTATTAGCTTTTAACCAATTGAGTTGAACCTTTAGAAACAACTAATAAATAAACTTTAATTTTAACAATTTCGTTTAGATAACATGAAGTCATTGATCAACAACACTATTACCGGTGTGACATATGTTATTATCTTTAAAAAATTTATGGAAAATCTACGATTGTTATTTTGGATGCGATGAGTAAATCTTACATTAATATACAATAGATTGTAAACCACACATGACGGATAAATCACACTTGAAAATCAAGTGTGACAAACTCAGACTCATAATCACGTTAGTCGGGTCGAACGAGAACTAATGATAGATAGGGCCGTTTAGGCGTTATTATCTTCGTAAATTAATGGTAGGTAGCAATTGTAGCTGGCAAAAGTAGTGGGCCAGGTCAGCCCAGGCCCGATGGGCTTTTACATTTTTTGGATAAGGTCGGGTCGGACCCGAAAATTTTCGGACCTAAAAATATGAAGCTTAGCTTAGCCCCGAACGGGCTGTCGGGCTGATGGGCTTTTTAGCTTATTTTTCTAAATTTTTTATATATTAAATTGATATTTTTAATTGTAAAATATAAATAAGTGTATAACATATTAGAAATAATTATATAACCTATTTATATAATTAAGATAACTTATAAAATAATAAGTTAAAGACAACTGGTACGTAGGGTCAGTGGGCTTTCAGCCTTTCACATATGTTTCAAGAAAATGGTTCAAACACTAAACAAATAAATGAAAAGAAAATAAAAGAAAAAAGAAAAAATAAGAAAAGAAAATAATAAAAAAAGAAAAATAATAATAAATAATAAAATGCAATTGTTGGAGATCGAACACATATCTCTTATAAAATAATAACACACAATTATCATTACACTACAAGAACTTCTTGGTTAGATAATATTATAAATATGTATATTTAACATTATATTGGACGGCTTTTTTAGCTTGAAATCTCGGGCTTTTTTAATCCGAAACACGATAGGAAAGTGGGTTTTTTTTGGTAGACTTTTCAGACTCGATTTTTTTTGGACATTTAATATTGAAGTCCAAACCAACCCAAACTTCGAGTACCCGGGCGGCCGATCGGGCCGGACTCATTTTACCGACTCTAGTAGCAATACTAAAGACGTGATTGACATGTGGAAATGGAATGATGATTTTTGTTCATTCTATTCCATTCGAAACCATCAATTCCTACATATACCGGTCCACAAACGTGTTTCCATTTTATAATTTTAATTTTGTTTCCATCATCATTTGATTCTCAATTTCATTCCATTATCATCTAAATTCATTCTTGTATATCGGTCAACATCTAATTAAGAATTTAGGATCTATGTTTATAAAAAGAAAATATACACATGACATTTATGTATCATAAATCTTTAAGATTGTCATATGCTTTTCAACTATACATATAATAGAAGATATAATACAAATGAGCAATAGAGGATCTTGAATATAATCCATGTGCATGTAATAATTTTTTGTATTAGTTATAATTAGGTAAGTCGCAACCTTAGATCTTCCACATTTTATTTTATTTTATTTTATTTCATGAATAGAGGATATTGAATATAATCCATGAGCATAATAGATTGTCTTTTGTTTTATTAGATCTTCCAACATTTTATTTTATTTCATGTAACCCTTATTTAATGGATGTTAACTTTTTTTGTTATCTAAATAACAAATAAATTATCTATTATTTAATTAAATTCCATAATTAGATATAACTTTATTTCCAGAAAAAATGGATGAGACGGCCATCAATAGTCTCTACACTAAAGGTTCTTCATCGGCTGTATAGCAAGTCTAGACTTGATGAAGCCGTTTACCCTCTCTCTCTTCTTCAAAACACACAAATCGGAGTGAAGAAGGTCGGTGACACTGTCGTTTAGCGTTCAAAATAAATTTATAACCTATTGCCCATCACAGCGTAGCCGGATAAGCAGTGGTCGATCCCACGAGGAGTTGGTGTAGCAATCTACGATGTCACGATGTCACTTAAAAGGAATGAGAGTGGTGTAATTATCTCGATCACTATAGATATGGCTAAAGTAACACGAAACGAACTCAAAGGAATATCAAATAATAAGACGAGTCCGGCTTGGGCAACAACTTGAAGACGATTAATACTCGGTCCTAGGTGCAAAGGTTTTCTATACATGACACGCATCAACCGGTTATAAGAGACATACGTCGTGACCGTTGTCACGCGTCACGCCCACGACGCACCCTCCAAGTCTATCCTTTCGTGTAAAGAAGCAAGGGACACTCTATGCAAACTATCTAACCCGTAATGCCCACGCACGAGGACACCTCAAGACATGCAAACCTACAGCAATAAGTTATGATCTAGATGGACCGGTAGATTGCAAAGGCAATGCTATGACTACTCCAACTCGTCCACACCAACAGATTATTTGGGACGCGGACACCCGACACCTTAATCCAATTATTACTTGCAACCTCCATTACCCACTATGTTATTTGCAACTAACACACCGAGTTTGGTTAAGTTATATATTGACCAGACCTAGTGCTTGGAACACACACATGCAGATCGTAATGCCCTACTTAGACCTCTCGAGTTATATTAATCATGCTCCACTTAGTCACGCCCAAACCGTAATAAAGACTTAGCTAGACATAAAATAAATAAACATGCAATAGTTAATTGAAACCATAATTAAACGGAACCAACTTACTATTACTTGAACGAAATAGAAGCGGTGAGTCCAAAGTGCCAAGAAACATACTAATAGCAATAAAGTGTTTGCCCGAAGGGACTTAATGTATGTGGTCTTCGATGATTTTGATAATGAGAGTGAGAGTTGGAACCCAAAGAGGCCTTTCGTCGTATATTCATCCATATATATAGGTCGGGAGATGCTGACCATGGCACTGGCCCATGGGCTGGACAATCTGGTAGGGTTTCCTTGTAGATAAGCTTCTTTCCTTGCCTAGACGGATCTGAGGTGATCTCTTCCGGATTTCATGAGATTCGGTATCAGCGCGCATCCTTTCCGGATTTAGCGAGATTCACCCAGATCCTACGTATCTTGCCCATCACCTCTCTCTTCGGCTTCTCTTGCCCAACATCTCTCTCTTCATCTTCCCTTGCCCAACATCTCTCTTCTTCTTCCTTCTTCCCTTGCGTTTTCCCGTCAGCTAGTCCCTGGAGCTGTAATTGCCCATTTTCGCCTCGCCTTGCCCCTGCAGACCATTGTGTCCTCCCGCACACGAAACACAACAAGAAAGACACAAAGACTCGGTCTAGACCTAGACAAGACACGAAAAAAGAGCACAAAACTTGGGCTCGTCACACATTACACTTTAAACATGCTTGTCCTCAAGCATGCATGCAATTGCCCAAGACAATGTAAGAAAGAAAAGACACAAAAGAAAAAACACAAAAGGTTAGCACATCTTCACAAGCGGGTTATCTCGGCCAATATAAGCTTCATCAGAACAAATTAGCAATTCAAGTAGACTCCATTCAAGCAACGACCATCAAACAAGTCAAAATATGAATTTGAGCATATTGGGCATTTTCCTCACCAACACTCTGCGCTCTTGTGTATAGGCTAGTGTATACGCTCAGGACATCTTTCATTTCGACTATGCCATAAGCTTGCGTGCCCTCTACCATCTCCACCGTTTAGACAAAGTTTTAAACATTCATCCTTAGGACTTTTATTTGGCTGTATTAATGGGGCTTATGACATAGGTGGGAAATTTTTTTGAACGAGGCTAAGGTCATCATGGACTCAGTTTCGAGGAATTGATTTTTTCCTCCATGGATTTCCTTTCGCCTTTTTCTTACGGGCCTCAGCACAACCATCTTAGGACTTCATCAATGTATATTCTTTTATTTCAAGTCCTTCATTTTTCTTTCAATTCTGGGTACCTTCTTTATATTGGGCATTTTACCCATTTGTTTTGGAATTTTGGTAACCCTTTGTCTCCTGCCCATCACGAGGCTACTGTTCTTCCCTTTTTGTTCGCCTTTTTCTTCTATTAGCTCCTAAGTCCAATCGACCGTGAGCTTTTTCCGTGCTAATTTAAGTGAATGAAAGAAATTATTAAGCTCAAGGGGGCTGAACGAGGGATTAACATTAGGTAGGACACTTTTGGCTCAGTGGGCTATTTGAAAAAAAAATATGCCTAAGTCATCTAAATGTTTTAGCTAAGTCAATAAGGCCTCGACATAAGAGTGCACGCAAGTTCTAGTAAAAGCCTAATGAAGATGTCAATAATCACACAAGAAAGGAAACTGTGTTGATCAAGATATAACAGTTTAAGCTCAAATCTCACCATGTGTGCTCAAATTCAATTCGTCATCCTTATTTACATACGGTCATGCTCAAACAGAATTCCTAAAACTACTAGCATTATTCAAAACAAAGCAAAATACAGGCCAATCAATCCCACCAATTTAAACATGCCAACCGACACACAAAAACGAAAACCCTCCTCGACTCACACACTGCGTTGAGCAAAGTGGGTAAACAAAGAGGAACACAAACAACAAACAATCGAAACGAATCGAGTAGGTGGCGGTCCCCTACTCACACATTTGCGCTTGGGCAAAGTGGGTCGAGTGGGGACCGACTCTTAACTCAAACAAACAAAAGCAGACGCAATCCTTCACTTCACACACTTGCACAGGCAAGTGGGTGAAAATGGTTGACCACCAACAACAACAAAACAAAACAAAAACAAACAACAAAACAAAACAAAACACAACAAAATGAAAACAAAAAAACAAAAGGGAGGACAAAGGTCGAGGGAAGTGGATACCAATCCAGTAGGCGAAAATAATGATAGGGCATCGTGGGTCGCTTCGTTGTTCCTCCATCCCGTCAAGCGGCTTTAATGTCATCATCTTCCTCCTGCTATCTCCGACTCTCCTCCCGGCCGATCGAGAGGCGGCGGGGCTGTCTCGTCATCGTATGTATGATCGGTGTAGACGATTGTCTTGCCCCGATTAGGTATGATCGAAATTTTTCAAAGGTAAAGACGACCGCCAAGAGCTCTTTCTCGGTCGTCTTTGTAGTTGCATTGAATCGCATTGAGTTCTTGAGGCATAGTATATAGCATGACTTTCCTTTCCTCTTCGTTGTCCCAAGACGGCTCCCACGACGATCCGCCAGATCGCATATAACTTAAACGGCATGCCCCAATCGAGGGTTGAATGATCGGTCTTGAAATTAAGTTATTCTTCGAGTATCAAAAGCTATCTTACACTCTTCATCAAATTCCCATGGTACATCATTCTCGAGTAGTGTGTCATAGGGTCAAGCGATCTTTGCAAGTCCTTCACAAATCTTCAGAGAACCCAAATATGCTCAAGGAAACCTCGCACTGCTTTCTTCGAAGTCGGATAGGCAATTTGGCGATGATTTGTACTTTAGCTTTATCCACTTCTATCCTCTTTCGGATACCACGTGCCCAAGAACAATTCCTTCGTACCATGAAATGACATTTCTCATAATTTAGGATCAAATTCTTTTCGACACATCTCGTAGGACTACCTCCAAATTTGTCAAGCACTCTTCAAATGATTCCCGTGACGGTAAAGTCGTCCATAAAGACCTCGATGCATTTCTCTAATAGTCCAGAAGATGCTCATCATGCATCGCTGAAATGTCCACGGGCATTACATGTTCGAAAGGCATTCTTCCGTAGGCAAATGTCCCGAATGGGCATGTGAAAGTGGTTTTATCCTCGATCACTTTGGGCAACCCAGATCTGCATGTAGCCCGAGTATCCGCCTAAAAACAAAGAATTTGTTTCCGCTTAGCCTCTCCAAGATCTCGTCAATGAAAGGTAATGGGAAGTGATCTTTTCGAGTTACCGTGTTGAGCTTTGATAGTCAATACATATTCTCCAACCCGTTTGGAGTCTCGTGGGGATCGCCTCCTTTCATTTTTCACTACCGAATGCTCGACTTCTTGGCACGACGTGTATTGGGGTGACCCATTTATCTTGTCGTCGACACGGGATATATGATGCCCAAGTCGAGAAGCTTCAAGATCTCCTTCATGACTACCTCCTTCATAGCCGGGTTCAACTTCCTTGTTGATCGCGTCTTGGTTTAACTTCTTCCATCGTAATATTGTGAGCGATATGGAAGGGCCGATGCCCTTGATATCGACCAATGTCCATCTAATAGCTTCCTCAGACGCCCAATAACACTTGCACAGCCTTCCTCCCGACTCGGACCGAGTTTAGCATTGATGATCACAGGCAAGGTGTCGTCCTTCCCTAGAAAGATGTGCTTGGTGGTGAGGAAGAGTCTTTAGCTCGAGTTTGATGCTGCTCATAAGGGATGGAGCGAGCTTTTCTTCTTCCTTCGGCTTGGGCATGTTCGGTATATTGACCACTTGAGTCCCTCGGGTTCGCTCATAAATAAGCGAGGCCTCCGACATTGTCCGTGGTCGCTTCTCCTCGAGTGTCTCCTCCTTAAGACCACTTTGAATTGCTGCATCCAGCGGATCTTGTAAACCTATCTCGGCGTGATGTCTCCCACCATCGGTTCAATGTGATCAATGAATTCCACGACCTCAATATCAATAGGATGCTCCATGGCCTTGAAGATGTTGAAGGTCACCGTCTCGCCGTCAATTCACAAGATAACTTGCCCGTGTCGCAATCGATCCTGGTCCTGGCCGTCTTCATGAATGGTCGGCCCAATAACATCATTGAAGATTTGTTACCCATCGTGCCCATATCCAGAACGTAGAAGTCCGTTGGAAATATGAGTTCATCCACTTTGACCAATCGTCTTGATGATTCCTCCGGATAGACGTTGGACTGTCTGCTAATCGGATAACCACCGTGTTGGCTTCGGGTTCCACCTTTAATTCATTGAACATTGACAAGGCATGACGTTTATAGATGCCCCAAATCCAAAGCATGGCCCTTTCGATCCTCGTATTGCCTATTACGCGAGGAATAAAAAACATCACCGGATCTCCACACTTCTGGACAATTTCTCTGTAGGATCGCAGATACATTCTCTCCCACTTGGAATTTTGCATCATCTTTGTATTTCACCTTTCTCGTGCACAATTCTTTCATGAACTTTGCCCACTTCGGCATCGTGCCCAGAGCAGTGATAAGCGGTATATTAATTTCCACCTTCTGAAACACGCGATACATCTCACTCATTTCTTCCTCTCTGCGGTTCTTGGCCAATCTGCCTGGAAAGGGAGGTAAAACCTTAGGATTGAGTTTGACATAGGTTGGCTCAATGATTGCCTCTTCTTTTTCCTTCTTTTCCTTGGGCAGTTCCTCTTGATCATCATCATCTTGACCATTGTGTTCTGTGAGATCTTCTACTTCAGGTATGTCTGCGTCGTCCTTAGGCATGAAAACTTTTTCTGGCAGTTTCTTCCCGCTTCTTAGGGCTACAGCATTCAGTTGGGCCAGCTCGTTCACCTCTACTTGTGGAGGTAGGTTTCTTCTTCTTCTCAAGACGCTTCTGGGCCGTCAATTGGGAAACTTGGTTCCCAAGGCTCGGAGGATCCCTTGTCTCGACCTCAATTTCTCGTTCTCTTGTTGAGCCTTCACATTCTCTCGTGCCATAGTATGCAAGTTCGCCAACGATGGCCCACCGCTTTAGTCATGCTTGATTATTTCGTATGGGTTTGTTGTCCTCCCCCTCCGTCTTCTTCCGTTGTTGTCACCGCCCTTCTTTGGTTGTTAGACCACACGAAATTTTCGTGGTTCCTCCATCACGGTTGTAGGTTTGGGAGTTTGGATCATATCTACTCGTCAGATTTCCATTACCATTTTGACCCACCGCATTGACTTCTTCTTCTTCAAACAAGGGACATTGATCCGTGTGATGTGTCGCGGCCGCAGATTTGGCGAACTTTAGCTTTCTTTTGCCCGCCCCGTGTTGGTTATGAACTTGTCGAGCAGGTTGCAAAGTTTGTCGACTTGGTCTCCACGGTTGAAGAAGTGGCTGCGACTTGCCTCGGAACTTCTCCTCCTTCATCTCTGCTTTCTTGACCATCTATTAATGATCTAAAGGCCTCACTGGGAACTTTATTCATTATCGATCCTCTACAAGCTGCATTAACCCAAATTTTCTCACTTGCCTTAACCCGCCATGAAATATTGGATTAGATCATGGTCCGAATTTGATATTGAGGGCATTTCACCGCAATGTTTAAATCTTCCCAAGAATCATAAAAGGTCTCTCCGTGCCCATTTTAATGCTGCTTATCCTTTTCCTCATGTTCAACGAATCGGTGTGAAAGTACTTCTCGAGAACTTACGGTGAAGTTGTGCCCACGTGGTCACACTTCCAACAGGCAAGGTGTGAGCTATTCTCTTGCCCCATCATGCAGAGAGGGGGAATGACACTAATCTCACATACTCTCAAGGTTTTCATTGGCGCGGATAGTCCCACACGCCATCTCGAAATCTTGTAAATGCCTTTGTGGATCCTCCTCGGGCATGTCACTGAATCGGGGGAGGATTTGAATGAAGGAATGCTTCATCTTCCAGTTGCCATTGATCGTGGGTAAAGTGATGCCCGTTGGCCTCGTGTTCGTTGTTAGGAACACCATTTCCTCAATGTCCGCTCTACTTGCGGTTGTTCACCCATCGTATTGCCCTCGGGTTCTCTTCTCGATTAGCCGTCCTCGCACATGTGCCCTCCGTCGCTGCGCTCTTCTCCGCCTTGCGTGCTTTTCGATCTCGGGATCGTACAACAGCCTCTCGCTCTCTCATGCAAGGTTAGGTCGAGTAGCATCTGATAAAAGCAATATAAATTCAAGAAATAGAGATACTCTTTGAATGCGCAACTCCCTGACAGCGCAAGAAATTCGACATCGCTGTCGTTTAGCGTTAAAAATAAATTTATAACCTATTGCCCATCACAGCGTAGCCGTGATAAGTATAGGTCGATCCCACGAGGAGTTGGTGTAGCAATCTCAAGTCACGATGTCACTTAAAAGGAATGAGAGTGGTGTAATTATCTTGATCACTATAGATATGGCTAAAGTAACCTGAAACGAACTCAAAGGAATATCAAATAATAAGACGAGTCTGGCTTGGGCAACAACTTCGTGAAGACGATTAATACTCGGTCCTAGGTGTAAAGGTTTTCTCTACATGACATGCATCAACCGGTTATAAGAGACATACGTTGTGACCCGTTGTCGCGTCACGCCCACGATGCACCCTCCAAGTCTATCCTTTACTGTAAAGAAGGCGAGGGACACCCTATGCAAACTATCTAACCGTAATGCCCACGCACGAGGACACCTCATACATGCAAACCTACTGCAGCGTTATGATCTAGATGGACCCGGTATTGGCAAAGGCAAATGCTATGACTACTCCAACTCGCCCACACCATCGTATTATTTGGGATGCGGGACACCGACACCTTAATCCAATTATTACTTGCAACCTCCATTACCCACTATGTTATTGCAACTAACACACGAGTTTGGTTAAGTTATATATTGACCAGACCTAGTGCTTGAACACACATGCAGATCGTAATGCCTACTTAGACCTCTCGAGTTATATTAATCATGCTCCACTTAGTCACGCCCAAACCGTAATAAAGACTTAGCTAGACATAAAATAAATAAACATGTAATAGTTAATTGAAACTATAATTAAACGGAACCAACTTACTATTACTTGAATGAAATAGAAGCAGTGAGCCCAAAGTGCCGCCGTGAAAACATCTGAATAGCAAATAAAAGTGTTTGCCCGAAGGAACTTAATGTATGTGGTCTTTGATGATTTTGATAATGAGAGTGAGAGTTGGAACCCAAAGACGCCAAGTCGCATATTCATCCATATATATAGGTCGGAGATCTTGACGATGGCACCGCCCACGGGTTGGACAATCTGTAGGGTTTCCTTGTAGATAAGCTTCTTTCCTTGCCTGACGGATCTGAGGTGATCTCTTGGTTTCATGAGATTCAGATGTCAGCATCCTTCCTGGATTTAGCGAGATTCACCTGATCCTGCGTATCTTGCCCATCACCTCTCTCGACTTCTCTTGCCCAACATCTCTCTTCATCTTCCTTGCCCAACATCTCTTCTTCTTCCTTCTTCCTCAAGCGCTTGCTGTCGGCTAGTCCCCTGAGTCAGAATTGCCCATTTTCGCCTCGCCTTGCCCCTGGAGACCTTTGTGTCCTCCCAGACACAAAAGACTCGATCTAGACCTAGACAAGACACAGAAAAAGAGCACAAAACTTGGGCTCGTCAGTCAGCATCTTGATTTAATTTTTACAGCAAGTTTCTCTAAGGGCCAGAAGCAAATTAAGTGAAGCAAAGGATCTTGTTCTGGAAAGTCCCCAACCTTAAAATTGTGAAATGAAAAACAACAAATGACAAATGATGTAGACAAAATAACAGCTTTGTTGGGCCAAAGCCACAAAAGGATAATGACTCAACCAACGTTTAAGAATTGGAAGGGGCTCAAAAGCCTCCTCTCCCCTTCCCTTCCCACGTTCAGCAGAGTGATGGAGGGGATGCCCACCAACAGCAACTGCTGCTCCTCTCTCCCATTTTATTCCTCTCTTTATCTACGGCACGGGATACATTAAAATTTTATGTTATCTCCTATATTCTCAGCAGAATGACTGACTTGAGTGTCGGAGATCTCCCCGGAGTAACCCGGCTTGTTTTGCAGGCTTTGACGAGGAAACGACAAGGATCAAGGATTTGGTTTGTTCTGGGCCAATCTCCAGCTGCTCTCTCCCCGATTCCACGGTTAGATGTCCAACTTGGAAATCTCTGTCATTTTATCTCTAATTCGTTGATAGAGCTTTAAATCTTTAATCCGACTCTAACAATAATGCACATTTAATCAGACATGAAAAAGAATCAAACATTCAACTTCAAACGGATACTTTGCTCTGGGCTTAGAGTAATTTCGAAGTCATCGGAAAAATACAGCCGAGGGAGAATCGTAAGCATGTAAATCCTGTCAGATGACTATGTCATCCATTTTTAGAGGAATATAACATTTATATCTAACTGTGGAATTTAATTAAAAAATAAATGATTTATTTGTTGTTTAGATAATGTTATTCGTAAAATAAGGATTGTACGGAATAAAAATAAATTATAAGGACATACTAATATTACAAATTATATAAGAATCTTATAAAACAAAATACAAAAGTATAAAGAGCTAAGGATGTGTTTTTTTATATTTAATAATTTATTAATGTTAATTACGTAGTCAATCAGTTTACGAAAATACTCGTAATCATAGCAAATTAAATTTCAAGTGCCCATCTCTTCACAATCACTCAATCAGAGCACATTTGTATATATATAAAAAATTAGATAAACAAATCGGAGCACATTGACATTTATGTGTTTGGGGATAAATTTATATAGTTTTTCATAGTTTCAGTAATAATTGTTCCAGATCGATAGTTTGAAATAGATTTTAAAAAATAGTGATAGTAATTGAGATAAATTTGACTATCTTGCAACTGTTGTTTTCTAATTGATTTTACTTTATAACCAATGATAAAGCTATTTATATTATTAAAAATCCCATTCTTTTGTACTTTTAAAAAAATCAAAATTGTCCCTAGTCTTTACGAAATACTCAATACCGATCATTATCGATTACCTTTCTTTTTGCGCAGATTAAGGATGATTGTATTTTGTGTGTAAAATATAATGGGTGACGAAATTATGTCTTTCTAGTGTAAAAGTATTTTCTTTTGGAAGCGAACCGACTAACTTAATTTATTCCCGAAAGAAAAAACGTGTCAACAATAATGGAACAAAAGGAAATGATATAGTATCCGAATATTTCGATTTCTTGTCAAATCTATCGTAAGTACAATTCATTTGAAAATTCTATTTAAAGAATAAGATCAACAATTCAATCATCATCACTCCTTTTTTCCCTACTAAAAAAAGAAATCCATTCTGTTTATCTTCAGAATGAAACATCCAATGCTATTTCACAAAAAAGTAGATATCTCATCACTACTACCATTATGAACCACAAAAACCGGGCCGACGACCGCTGATTGCACGAGGAGTGACCACAAAAGAGGCCCGCATGCGCAGAGCAAAGGCCCGCTGCCGTAAAGGAAAAGACTACCATTAGGCGCGATGATATTTTAGATGAATTTACTATTTAAAAGATTTATATTGATATAATATATTGAAAAAGAAAAAGTAATGTCTCCATCTTATAAGAAAAGTTATATACTGTAATAAGTGAAGTAGTGTATCTCAAGCTTAAATCTTTGAAACTTTACTTTCTCGTCACAACTTTATAAAAGTTAGTAAGCATTTAAATTTTGAACTTTTTAAGATTGAAAAAAATGAAATGTATGCATTAAGAATTTAAGTTTAAACATATATGACTTTTTCTTCAAGATTCACAGCGATCCACTAGATTCGCGATCAAGTCTATGGCAAGTGGTTTTTGAATTTCCTTCATATAAGATTTTAATTGTTAATTATTTGGGTTAATTATTATTGATAAGGTTTATAAATGAGAAAATCCACACATAGATGAGAATCGAATTCCAAACCTCCTCACATTTTTCTTTCTTTCTAAAACACAGACAACACTCATAAGGTATGAGTTAATTATTGCATAGTTGAATATTTTAGTTCTTAATAAAAGATAATAAACAATTCAGTCGCAGCAAGAAATCCGGATCCCGAGCGTGTTCTCATCCCGAAATCAATGCTTATAATTCTAATCATTTATTTTGTCGCTTCTAATTAGTGGGTCGTTTTACTAATTCACTTAGGTTAATGTCTTTCTTTTTCAAACTACAGTTAATTTGGCCGACATAAATTAATAATGAATATCCTCTATTTCTTTTCTTTTTAAAAATTTAATACATAAATTTAAAGATCGATTCACTACAGATTCGAATCTGAAACATTTGACCTCATGCATTAACTACAAATATTGATTTAATTTTGTCTGAATAATTGATTTCCAACTTAAGTATAATTGTAGTTTTCTAAAGAACTTTGTGAATATGGACCAATACAATTTCTTTTGAAAAAAAAAACTTGATTCATGCAATAACTAAATAACCAATCATTTGAAGCATACATTTGGTAACTCTTTAATCATCTCATATTATAGTTTCTACATATTCATAAGCTCGCATGATACTATTTAGGGATGACAATTGGTTGGGTATCCATTCATTGAGCATTTTTCAAAATTGATCTCGTTTTAAATTTATCGATTCATACCCATTCTAAATCCGTTTAAATTTATAAAATGTTTAAACAACCAAATATGAGCTGTCATAATGGCGGATATACATTTCAATAAACATTTAAACACTACGAAATAAACAACAACAAATAGTTAGAATTAATGATTTATTAAAGACTAAATTAGAAGTATAAAAATGAAAAATATACAATCTAACTTTAATATGTCATATCTAAAATTGTATTCTAAATCATCAGAATATATATAATTATTATATTCAAACTTCTCAAATCTTCTTATCAATATTCTCAACATATAATTTTTCTAACTACATAAAAAATATAATTAAAATCTAAACCCAAATATCAATAGAACATATTATAAAAATAATTGTAAAATAAATACTTACCGTGAATGAGAGACTTAAGAGCTGAGAATCTTGAGATTGAGCCAGAGAGATGGCGGAAGTTTTTTGTGAATGAAAGAAGAACTACGAGATGAGAACTATTTGATTAGGAATGACTTAAGTTTTATAAATTAATGCATATTCTCGGTCTCATAGTGTATTTGATTATTTAATAAATTATCCTATAGATAATTTCAACTTTTCAATTATCCTACCAAAAATTAATTGGCGATTGATGGCACTATTTATATGATTATTTACTATAATTAATTATTTAATTAATAATAATAATAATAATTATTATTATTATTTATAAATGTGTAAGGATAGCGGTGTCCATAACTAGTTTTTCAAATCCGACCAAAATTCATCACAGATACTAGTTTTATTATTCATACTCACATCCAGTATGAGCCAGGAAATATTTCTGTACCCAATTAATAATAATTTTAAAAGGTAGTAAAATAATATTTTAAAATAAAATTATAAAATAATAATAATTTAAATAATATAATGAGTTTATTATAATTCTTTTAGAAATTGATTGATAATATTAATTCACATATAAAATTTTATTATTTGCATATATCTTTTATTTTATCAATATAAAATAAATTATAGAAAAAGAAAAGAAATAGCATTTTATCGACATAAAACAAATTATAGAAAAAAGAAAGATAAAGGAAAATAAGTATAAGAAAAGAAAAAGGAAAATATGTAGCTAAGAGGTACCGAACCACGATCTCCTAAATGAGAGATGAAAATCATAACATATTAGATTACAATAGATTTAGTTATTAAATGTTAAATATCTATAGAGAGCACACGTGTTTAGTTAAGAGTTAATTTATATATATAGTGTTATTATTTACATACATATTTTATTTTATCAATATAAAATAAATTATAGAAGAAATAAAAGATCCTAAAATAAAGAGAGAAATAGAATAGAAAGGAAAAGTATAAACTAAAAAGAAAAAATAGAAGAGAAAAAAAAAGAAAGAAATAGATGAAAAAAAAGGAAGAGAGGACAAAAAAAGGGAAAGAAACGTGAAGAAAGAGAAAAAAAGAAGAAAGAAATAGAGAGAGAAAAGGAAGGAATGAAGATAGGGGTGAGCATTCGGGCGGTTCGGTTCAAAACCGAACCGAACCCGAAAAATCGAAAAACCGAATTTTTAAAAAAACCCAAACCGAACCGAACCGAATTACTGTACAAAACCGAACCGAAACCGAACCGAAATATTCGGTTTGGTTCGGTTTTAACCGAATTAAAATTAAAATTAATATAAATATTATAATATATAATATAATATATAAATATAATTATATATATATAAATATATATAATATTAACCAATTTAAATATTAATAATATAAATAACACATATATATATATATATATATAAAAATATATAATAATAATTAATTCGGGCGGTTCGGTTTAAAAACCGATTTTTTAACCAAACCGAACCCGAACCGAATTAATTTCGGTTTTGAAAATTTGAAACCGAACCGAACCGAATTACTGTTCAAAACCGAACCAAACCGCCCATTTCGGTTCGGTCCGGTTCGGTTTTTCGGTCCGGTTCGGTTTTTGCTCACCCCTAAATGAAGAAAGAAAGAAATAGAGAGAGAAGCAAAGAAGAAACTAAAAAAAGGAAAGAATTGTGGTCGGCGAGTATCGAACTCAGAGCATTCAAATGAAGAATGATTCTCTATCCATTAGACTACACCACCTCTTTAAAATATTTTCACATATACAATATATAGGTATTATTTCAAAAAAAGTTGGGCCCCCCCAGGCCCCAACGTAGCTCCGCCTCTGCTCACATCAAATCTATTTATACTTATCCAAACTCGTCACTATAAACCCGATCTATTATTATTCTCAATACCATTGTCCCAAAATAATAAAACTTTTGGGTATGTGAGATTTGCCACGTACTCCCACTTGTGGGATTTAAATTAGCTGTCGATTAATTAACTAATCGTAAAACAACAATTCCGAACATGTCTTTGGAAAATTGAATACAATTTTAGGGTCCACAAAAAAGAAATTAAAAATAAAATTAAAATAGTACTGCATTGGTTGGAATTTTTGGCAAGAAGCCCGTTGTCACCTACTAAGGCTGGCCTACGTGTCTCACATGACTCTTGCAAGCGATCACAAGAATTAGTGGGCAAAACTACTTTACTTTTATTTTGGGTGCCCTCAACTATTGAATTTAATTTAATTATGTGTTTTCTAAATTTTATTTGGATGCTTCAAGTCTTTGCCCTTTTATTTATAATGCACTAATATTTATTGGTGTTGTTGCAGTAGCATTAGTAGTTTTGTTTTGTTTTGTTTTGACGTATTTCATTGAAGACTGTTGTATTTATGGTTCGTACAACTCACACATTAATCTCAATAAAAGAGATAATTATGGATAATAAAAATAAATCAATCATTAGGGACACCATAAAACTAATATAGATTGAGTAGTTAATTTTTTATTTTTTTATTTTGAGTCCGTGGCTTCATGGGAACCCGTAAAAAGAATAAAAAATATTATAGCTCAAGAACCAAACGATATTTTCCTATAGAAGAACTTCCTAATGAGGATGATGGGATATGGCCAACCGACCGCCCACTAATGCGCCCAAACGAATTGGGCTGCGTTGTGTGAGAGCCCACGCCATGAGCTGTCAATCATCGCTTCAAAACGCATGGCCTCCGCCACCTCCGCCAATGGAGAAGATGAACCAAGTCGGTGCGCCACCTCCACGTGGCGCGAAGGCGAGAGGTCCCCGCCCGGCCAATGGAGGCACGCCAGAGGAAGAGTCACGCCACGACCAATGGAGGTCGGCGCGCCGAGTGACAGTCGAGCGGTATAAATAGAAGGAAACCGATGTTAGAAGGTTAGAATTTCATCAATACAAAGCATAAACAATACTGCTTTAAAAGCTCTGGTGAAAGTATTGAGGAATCATTCCTCCGTGGACGTAGATCTTATTAACGATCGAACCACGTAAAAGCCCGGTGTTCTTTATCGCTTCATATAAATCTCGCACACTCACGTAGCTAGACTCATCATTGGCGCCGTCTGTGGGAACATTTCAACGAGAAAGCTTCATTCCTCTACGACTAAATGGCAAGAACACGCACAACCTCCGCCAACGCAGCAACAACGCTGCAACAACCGCGGAGGACGACCGGTGGTCGCTCGGCGTCACGGAAAGGAGATCGCAGACGCCACGAAGGCGGGCACACTCACGAGGCCACATGGAAAATGTCTCCATACACCCTCAGACCGCCTCCCAACGTGGGAAGACGTCGACCTCAACGAGGACGAGCAAATGCTCATTCGTCCCACGAGGTCCTCGGCCGAGCCGTGAGCGAAGCTCCACGCTAATCTCGGCAATTCCAAAGCTTCCTCAACCAGAGGACCAACGAGGCGGTCCTCTAGGGCCCCCGATCAACACCACGGCCTCCCGAGGCCGCCCCTGACGAAATCGGCGCTACCCCGGCGTGATAGCCGAGAGCGCGCATCGCGCCCGACGCGCGGAGCCGCCACCGCGGCCGAGCCGCCACCAACGGCCGCCCGCCATTCGCGCAGCCGCCTCCACCTCGTCATGCCGACCGCAGAGTCGAGCGAAAAGGAAGAAAGGCGAGTCGAACTCCCGGAGGGACGATAGGCGTCTATCGATCCCCCACCCTCCGAGAAAGAGACGCAACGATCTCCCGGGTTCGACCGTGCGGAGAATCATCTCCCTTTCTCCGTGGAGATTCTAGACACGCCCCCTGCCCCATGCACGGGCACCCAACATAGCGGCTCACGATGGCCTCGGAGACCCTCCGACTTCCTTTTCGCCACACCACCAACACGGCGATCAAGGAATGGAAGATTTTCACATGTGTAAAATCTTCCCGAGTCTTGATCTCCAACGCACGGCGTTGGTTCACCCGCCCGCCGTAGCAAAGATCCATCGCTTCCGTGACCTCGTGGATCGCTTCATGGCGCTTATCGAAGATGCCGCCCAGCACCTTCCTCCGACCGCCACAATCGCGATATGGGCGAGACGATGTCAATTTCGCCTCGAGGTTCATCAAAGAGTCGCTCAAAATCGATTTACAAAGAACGATCTCTACATTATCAACGCGTTCAAAAACGGATCCGGCCGGCCGAACAAAGAAATCACCGTGGAGAAACCAAAGACGCGAGTAAGCTTTGGAACCTGGTGGATAATTTCGTCGAGGGCAGAGTCGGATCGGAAGAAGCGGGAGATCGGGACGGCAGTAAGTCCGAGAAAAAGCGGACGATCAAGTCGAGGCGCAGACCGCAGGCGCCTTCGATGTAATCAAAAGAGGGCACTGAGTCCAGCTCTGACCTCGCCCAACCTCGCCGGCAGCGCCCCCCGCCAAATCAGGGCGGAAATATTCGAGCTCACGCGAGCTCTTCCAAGCTTGCCTCTATGAAAGGGATCCAAGAAGAGGTCCACGATTTAGTATTGCGACTATCACCAAGGGTATGGTCACGATACCGAGGATTGCAAACACAGGCTCACGGATCGACGACCTCGTCAAAGGTGGAGCCCTCAAAAATACCTCGACGAGCTGGTCCAAGAATGCGAAGCAGGAAGGAATGGAGGCGGCAACAACCGGGCCGACCCGGTGACTCCAACCCAAGACGACGAGGACGAAGGTCCCAACGCCATGGGCAGTCTATGTTGTTACCGGATCTGCCCCACGGACGACGAGGTCGTCCCTTAAGAACGACGCCGAGGTCGGCCCCAAGAGCCAAGAACAAGCGGCTCGGGATGGCGAAACATAACGTTCTCGAGGAGGACCCGTGCCCAAGATCATGCCACACCAGACGCCATCACCATACAGTGCGGTGGGCAACAAAAACGCCCACCGGTCTATATCGACATTGGGGCCTCCGTCAAGATCATCTTCCGTAGCTGTCTGGATAAGCTTGAGGTCGGAGGCATTCAGTGCTTCCGCCCCCGGCTACGGAGCTTCACTCAAGCGGTCCACCCAGGGGTCATTACCCTTCCGGTCACCGTGGGCGGGCTCCTGTCGGTCACCAAGGCCATCCGATTCTTCCCGGTCCGGCTCCTCTCCGTACAACATTATCCTCGGGAGAGATTGGTCAGACGCCACCAAGGCCGTCTGCTCGGTCTACCACCTAATCAGAAGATTCCCACCCCTGGAGTGCTCAGATCCGAGGACCAAGCAACAGAAAAGAATGCCCACGGCTCTCAACTCGTGATGCGGCCTCGCCCGTGCATAGCAATTACGGGCCCCTGAGGCCGACACCGGGATGACCGACCGAGGACCTCCAACTATACGACGACGATCCCCGAGGTCATCAGTCGGCACCTGTGGCCCGCGGACGTCCGTGCACGTCATACGACTCTGAAAGAATATAGGGACGTGTTTGCTTGGTCCCCGCCGATATGACCGGTGTCGCCCGAGCTCATAACTCACCGCCTCGACATCGACCGCCACCAAGCCATCCGTGGAAGAAAAGGATATTCGGGCGGGCGCAACCAGTCATTAGGGACGGGTGACTCAACTTCAAGGCCAAGATCTTGTTCGAGGTCAAATACCCGACCGGATGGCTAATCCGATCGTGGTCCGAAAGCCCGCGGAGGGTGGCGCATGTCGCCGATTATACCGACCTCAACAAGCACCGCCTAAAGATTGCTACCCTCCCCGATATCGACAAGAAGGTGGAGGCTTTGGTGGGACACGAGATGTTCAGCTTCACGGATCTATATGAGGGTACCACCAAATCTCGATGAGCCGGAGGATGCACCAAAGACCGATTCATCACCGACTTCGCGTCTTTGCGTCTTCGAAGATGCCATTCGCCTCAAGAACGCCGGGCTACTTACCGAGGATGGTGGATGCAACATTCAAAGACCACATCGGGAGATCGTCGAGGTCACGCCGACGACATAGTAGTCAAAGTCGAAAGCGGAGAGTCACGCCGACCGACCTCGGCACCATCCTCCAACCGCCGGGTCGGCCAACCTCAAACTTAACCCCAAAATGCACGCTCATGGTAAAACGGGAAATTCTTGGGGTCTTGGTTTCCAAGAAGGCTTCAAGGCGAACCCCACCAAGGTAAAGACGGTGCTCAAATGCAAGTGCCAAAACCATTCATGAGGTCCACAAACTTACGGTGCCCGCCGCCTCAAGAGGTTCCTCTCCGGGCTGCAGAAGCAGCCCCATTCTTTAAAATCTTGAGGAGGGCCCTGACTGCATGGCGGGAAGAGCACCACCGCCTTCACACTCCAAGGAGTACCTCACGACCGCCACCTTGACAGCCCCAAAAGAGGCGAACTCCTCCTTGTACTTGGCAGCCCCGGACGAGGCAATCAAGTCTTGTCTTGGTGCGGGACGAGGTCGGACTGCAGCTTCCTATCTACTTCATCACCGAGCACTCAAAGGACCGAGAGACAAGGTACAGCCGGCGCGAAAAGGTAAAGACGGCATTGGTTAATGCTTAGCGACGGCTCCGACCCTACTTTCAGGGCTCACTCCATCCAGTCTCGACCGACCGCCCTCGAGGCAAGTCTTATCAAAACCCGAGTCATCCGGACGAATAGCTGTGGGCCTCGAGGCTTGGCGAGCACGATATCTCGTGACTCCCCGCACCGCCATAAAAGGGCAAGCTCGCCGATTTCTGGTAGAAGCAAGTTTATCGAGCTCGGTCGACCGCTAAGATTAGCTCCTCCAACGCCTCCACCTCGGTCATCCCAGCCCCTGCACGGAGGCGGACCCTCATCCACCGATAGTTGTTGGCGGATGTCGTGGGCGGGCCTCGCGCAAAACGGGCAATGAGCGGCATCCTTCTCCCGGCCCAGATATGCAGGGAAGTCACCCACGCACTCCGGTTTACCTTCCCACCACCAACAACGAGGTGGAGTATGAGGCCCTAATCTCCTGACTCCGCCTCGCTAAGGAGCTGAGGGGTGGGTGAGATCCAAATCTTGGCGATTCCAGTCGTCGTGAACTGTGTTAAGCGAAATACGAGGCCAGGAGGACCGAATGAAACAATACCGACAAGGCAAAGAGATGTTGACCTCGTTCAGATATTTCAAGATCCACGAATCCCAGAGGAAAATCACGTGGACGTCCCCTCATAAGCTAGTCGTCATCAACAAGTCCACCAGGTGGAGAGATCCGTTCGTAAGCATAAGCGGAGTCCCACGTCGGCATTATCACCGAGATAGAGCCGAATGGATGTCTCCCGAGGCCCACCGAACACGGCGACTACCTTCGAGATCGGCTCGAAGCCAAAAAGATGATGGCAAAGTCCCGTAGTATCTCATGCATGAGGCGTTTCACATGGAAGTCTTACCTTCAACCCTCCGAGATGCCTCGGGCCGGAAGAAGCGACTATGTGCTCAACGAAATACACCGGTGGTCTTGTGGAAGCCACATCGGGTCGCGAGCACTTTCAAAGAAGACGAGATCGGGATACTCACCGCCCACCGCAAGATCGGCCGAGCTCGTCAAGAAGTGCCCAAAGTGCCAGATCCACTCCACAGTAAAAAAGCTGCCTCAAACGGATTTGAGCAGCCTGCAGAGTCCGTGGCCTTTCATGCAGTGGGGGATCGACATTGTTGGCCCGTTCGACCGAGCACCAGGTCAGCTCCGATATTTAGTCGTGGCCATAGACTACTTCACAAAATGGGTCGAGGCCGAGCCACTTTCGAGCATCACGAGCAGAAGGATTCAAACCTTTGTGTGGAGAATATAGTCGCCGCCGCATACCGCACATCCTGGTCTCGGACAACGGCACCCAATTCGTCGACAAAAACTTCAAGGAGTGGTGCGAAGAGCTTCACATCGATCAACGCTTCACTTCGGTCGCACACCCGCAAGCAAATGGTCGGGCCGAGGGTGACGAACCGCACGATCGCATAAGGATTGAAGAAGAGGCCGATCAAGCTAAGGCGACTGGGCTGAAAATCTCCTCAAGTCCTCCGTCCTACAGACCACACCTCGGACGGCGCACGGGAGACCCTTTGGCCCTGGTCTACTGTACCGAGGCCGTCATACCACCGAGATCGCGCGCCAAGCCCTCGCGCTCTCCACTTCAACCAGGCCGGGCGAGGAAGACCAAGGCCAACCTCGACGCCTCGAGGAGAAAGCGAGCTCGCCTTCATAAACGGCCAAGCACAAGAGCCGGTCATGCTACTACAAAAAGAGTAAAGGCCTCCACACCCGAGTGGGCGACCTCGTCCTACTAATAATGAAGCAAGCCGAGCCGAGCGCCTTAACAAGCTTGATCCGACATGGGAAGGACCTACCGCGTTCACGAGGACCTCGGCAAAGGGCCTATAAGCTCACCCACCGTCAGGGCACTTATTCCCCGAACATGGCACATAACTCATCTAAGAAGGTATTTTACATAGCTTTGATTTTAGATCGCGACATGTTAGCCCTCCTATTGTTTTGGTGATGTGCGATCTTTGTTTACTTGTTTAATAAAACATCTGTTTTCTAATGAGTATTTCACTTCGTTCGTCTTACATCTATGTGAACATCCATTCGGATATACCACATCTAAACCTTCACGGGGACGCCTCACGAAGATGAAAATCCCACTAAGTAGGGTAAGCATACGGACTACCCATTAAGTTGGACGCTACATGCAAAGCATACAGATTACCCATTAAGTTGGACGCGTCTACATGCAACGCACACTGATTACCATTAAGTTGGGCGTCTACATGCAAGCGACATCCGGACCGATCTCGCCACCTCATACCCCTTTATTTGGGAAGATATGCACTCGGTACAAAGTCTAAATGCATTAACGACTACAAACAAAGTACCAAGCCATATACAAGACAACAAAGGTTTCAAAGCTCGTTTCACCCCTTTATTTGGGAAAATACGTTGTATCTGATATAAATACATTTATGACCAAACGAAGTCCTAAGCTATGTTTGTACCTCTCAAAGGGAAACGACACTTCAAACGAGTCTAAATACATTTATATCTACATACAAGGTCCTATACTATACATGGCCTCATTCCGGCCTCAAGACTCGCCTCGCCAGACCGGCCGCCGCACCAATTCTCTACAAAATCCCGGGCCGACGATGTATGCAGAACGAACTCGGTGCCTTGACCCGGTCGATGAGGCGGAATCACCACGTCCCGCTCCCGGCGCTCGGCGCGGGCTCTGAGCCAGCCGACGGAAGCATCGACTCTGTGGTCACCTTCACCCGCTCGTGGACACTCCGAGTGGCGGGCGCAGTCACGGGCATCCGGGCGGGGGGCACCCGAGGTCACACCCGACCCCCGACCGGGACACCGGGCCGTCGTGCGACCTCGCCGCCCAAGCTCTCACGCCGACTGAGGTCCTCGGTCGCCGCCCGCCTCCCAGAGGATCCCGCGATAATCCGCCCTGCCGGACCCATCAACCTCAAAGACTACGGCATGATCGGAGTATCCGCCTCCTCCGCCGGTTCTTCTATGATCGGTCGGCAGAGCCCGCCTTGCCTCGCCACCTCTCCGGCATGCGACGTTTCGGACGATGTCGTACATCTCCATAAACTTCACCACTGAGTCGACGCAAGCTGAACTTCTTCTGTTGGGCCTTCCTCGTCCCTCAAGCACCATGCCCTCCGCCAACAAGCTCGGACTCGGTCGTCGGCCGGATATGGTAGTCCCACCAGCGCGGATCGCCTCTCGTACTCGCATGCTCCTCGAGACAACCGAGCGAGCCTCTCGCGGTCGATTCAAGTCGTTCGCGCCTTGCTGCATCAAGCGTCCTGGATTTCGTCGGCAGATATGTCCGCCCGTACTCCGCCTGCGCGACCTTCAACTTCAGCGCCTCGTTCTCGGCCGAGAGCGGGCCACCTCCCGATCGGCCTCGGTCAACTTTCTTCACTCGGAAGAAGACACCGAGCTCGCGTCCATGGCGGCCAAAACTTGGGTCGCCTCGGCACCGACTCCTCCAAAATTGCACCTCCTCGTCCTTCTCGGCGGGCACCTCGGACCCTTTCGACAGCCAAGAATTCATGGTCGAGTCCCAGTATTGAGATGCGAGAATGCTATAAATAAAAAGACAACACAAGTCTCGAAAGTGATAAACATTCTTTATTGCATACGAAAGGATTTATTACAGGGCTCGGGTCCTATCGACCCGCGGTTCAACCTATTACAATCGGCCCACTAACCTCGGCCCTCTCTCGGACTCCCCCCCCTCCCCCGCTCCTCCACCGCCTGCTCGCCGCGCGGTCATGGGGTCGACTGAGCCGCCGAGCTCGGCTCCTCCTCCTCCTCCTCGGCGGCCCGAGCCCGCACCTGGGCCAGAAGCTCCTGAAGCTCTGGATCCTCATCCACCCGGCATTGGGACACGGCCTCGGCCGTCAGAAGCGACGTAGAGGAGGCTAAGGCCTCCACCACGGGGAAGGCGGCTGCATCGGCAAGCACCCGGCATACTCCAAGTTCACCGCCTCCGATCAATCTCACCACCATGCCGCCTTGTCAAAATCCGCATCGTGGCGCCAACCCTCCAGTGGGTAGATATCACCGCGGCCTCATCACGGCGGCGGTCGGAGATAAAGGCGGAGAAGGACTCGACTCGATAAGTTTGGCGAGGCCTTGAAGATGGGCCTCGCTCCGCCAAAGAAAGCACTCGTCCGATCTGCCGCCTCTTCTCCGCCTCGGCCACCTCCTCCCGAGCGCACTCCACCTCGGAGCGGGCTCCCGCAGCACGGTTCTTCTCCTCATGGCGGCCTCGGCAGCCGCCAGCAACCTCCACTTCCTCCTCGCACCCGGCGAGGACTCACTTGTAAGCCGCCTCTCTCTCCCTCCCGTGACGCAACAACATCGGCCATGCGGCGCATCTCGCTCGCGATCAAGGGCAGGTCCTGCAAGTCAAACGATTAATAAAAAAAAAAAAAAAAAAAAAAAAAAAAACATGACTAGACAAGGGCAGAAGATCGCAGGAGATCGGTACCTCGCACGCATCATGGGCACGAGCCTCCACCTCAAGGCCCGAGCTTGAGATCGGTTCGCGGACCTTCAGCGGATCACCGAGGTGTTCCACCACCACGGCTGCGAGGTGGGCCCACACCTTCGCCTCTTTTAGAGAGCTCGCCGCCCGGTGGCGCAGTCGAGACGCAGGCCACTTGCTTCACCTCCTTTGTGTGCTTAAGCTTCACTGCATTACAGAAGAAAATCGCGTTAGTCAAACAGAGGTCGAACCTATAAGAAGGAGAAGAGGGTGCCTCACCCACTCGGACCCGCCCCCGAGCTGCGACTGTGCACACTCGGCCGGCATCATTAAGGTTGTCCTCGGTGAATTCTATAGAAACTTCACCGAGCGTGTTGAGCTGTTCCTCTACCCAGCCGAGGGGCTTAAGCTTTATATCCGTCACCTTACCCATCCCCCAACCGTAGATCGGATGCCCATCGGCCCTCAAAAGAAAAACTTTTGCCACCCGACACCTTCGAGGGTTGACTCACCCTAAGCGGTGCCGAGGCGAAGATAGTCTGACCCTCTCGAGTACTTGACGCTAAAGAATCGCATCAAGAGCTCGAAGGAGAACTCCTCGACTACATGATAACGTGCTAACCCCATCTCAACTACCGACCTAATGGAGTTCGGGTGAATCGCGAGATGGGATTCGAAATACTCACAGGCTCAAAAGATGGGGCTAACGGGAACCTAAGACCGCCCTAAAGGCGTCTATATACATAGTTATGAATCCTCCTGAGGGCTAACGCCTGTCGATGGGTGCGAACACACCACCAGGCCGGCGAATGTGACATTCCTCCTACTCTTATTACATCGTCAAAATCACAGACGATCGGCGTCCCTCACATTAACCCCATCCCACGCAGATGATATTGCTTTGGAACCCTAGCGCTAATCTTCCTACACCTACCCGACAAGGTATAGCAGAATAATCCCTAACCTCGATTTCACTATCGGGGAGGAGGATGAGCGGTTCGAACCGAAACTCCGCTGGAGATGATCGGGCGGACCCGGAAACAGGCGGCGTACTCGTAAACAGAGGAGAAGACATACTTACTTTTAGGCGAGTAAACGGCTACTTCAAATAAAATCGGCTCGAAAATCTCTCACAAATTCTCTCGTAATTGTTAAGCGTCGAAGAAGAAGAAAGTGAATGCATTGCCTCTTTTCGCCTATTTATAAGACTAGGCGCCAGCAAATTGCCGTTTAAATTCAACACGTGCTACGTGATTGGATGTGCGTTACACGCACAAGACGCTATTCGAGCGCCTAACTACCGCTGGCGCGTCGACGACGCCAGATAGACGCGAAACCACCGACCTAGCAATCATCATACGGACCGGCGTCTTCTACATGGCGGCGCCCGGTCGCACCCGCCTCCCCACAAATGTCAAGGAAATCCACATCTGACCTCCGCGCCCTGTCAGACACCAGATCGGACCTCGTCCCACCAAATCGGACCTCGTCCCACCAGACCGCACCTCGGCATAACCAACGCAGAGGCGCGTTATTCAGGTCGGACTTCGACTTCCATCGGTGCCGCATCTTTCTCCGAGCGGCGGACAATAAACAACCAAACTCAGATCGGCACCAGAAGACCTTCGCATCCAAGAAACAACTCCAGCCCAGCCACACCTCACCTCGGCGAAGCGCTGTATTCACTCCACCTCGCCCTCGCTGTGCCTCGGCTATTCGGGGGGGGCTATGATGGGATATGGCCCAACCGACTGGGCCCACTAACAGGCCCAAACGAGCTGGGCCTAACGTTGGTAGCAGGCCCACGCGGTTGAGCCCTAATCATTGCCCAAAACGCTAGCCCCCAGAACCGCCACCCTCCGCCAATGGAGAAGATGAACCAGGTCAGGCGCCACCCTCCACGTGGCGCGCAGAAGGCGAGGTCCTGCCCGGCCAATGGAGGCACGCCAGAGAAGAGTCACGCCACGACCAATGGAGAGGTCGCGCGCCGTGACAGTCGAGCGGTATAAATAGAAGGAAAACTGATGTTAGAAGGGTTAGCAATTTACTGAATACAAAGGCTTGTAAACAATACTCTCTGTACGAAAAGCTCTAGTGAAAGTATTGAGGAATCATTCCTCCGTGGACGTAGATCTTATTAACGATCGAACCACGTAAAAAGCACAGGTGTTCTTTATTGCTTCATATAAATCTCATGACACTCACGTAGCTAGACTCATCGAGGATATACCGATAACCATACGTTAAAGAATATACTAATAACCATACGTTAAATAATGTATCGCCTTATCAATGAGTTGAAGGAATTGGCCAAAGAATAATTAACTTATAGAGATTTCACGATCACAATTGTCATGTATACTATACTAGTGAAAATATTATTCATTACATATAATTTGAATCTACTTATATTATATCGATATAAATTAACTAATTATCAGAATAAGATAAGTTTAATTTATTAAAATACTCATTAGTACATCACATGATAATATATATAATATTCAACGAGCTATGTGTACCATCGTCATGTTGTGGGGACTGGGGATTAACGTGTCTACAAATAAACGAAAGATTATATATATATATATATATATATATATATATATATGAGGTTCAAATAAAAACTATTTTTAACTTGAGAACTAAGAAGTATGAAAATTTATTATGAACAAAATAAATTTTATATGAAAGTTAATGCATCCGCTGAGAAAGTTACTAAACCAAAAAATTCAGAATTTTCACATAGGGTTCGAATCCCATGAGAAGCAATTTTTTTTTTTTTTGGATTCAATGACTTTTTCAGTTGATTCATCAACTTTCACACCGAATTCATTGACATATACAAAGTTAATATACTAAAAATAACATTATTATTATTATTACAAGAATTTTTAGAGGCCACGTCACAATGGATTCAACTCTGAAATCATTAATCACTCTACCATTAAACCAACCCATACAAAAATAATATTATTACCACGGAACCTAGCATGAGCATATTATCCGTCGATATGCCAAATGGTGCGGTTATCCGTCGATGGAGAATCATGTACAGAATCTAGATCTCATGACTTTGCTCTATCTAAATAGGAGACCGACAAAAAAGGCAAAAGATCTAGCATGTTTTCGACTAGCCCACTACAATTAAGATAATTACATAAATTAAATACAAGTCGCGTTCGCATAATATTTGGTATACCATCACCAAAATCAAGATGTCACCTACCTATAAAGCGGCCCGGCCACTCTCGACCTAAATAATACAGATTTTTTTGTCAACTTCTCAATTTTTTTATTGATTTAACTAAGAAACTTTTTAATTTAGTTCAAATTTCTGATTTCGTGATTGTATTCCATTTGGAAGAAGATTGTTTGGTTGCACCTCACGATCGACATAGAAAAATGGCCATCATATACTAATTACTCAATAGTTAAATAGAATTTTAATTAAGATTCAATATTTTTTCTATTATAATTCATTGATTTTTAATTCATATGATTCTAAGTTATTATCGTATCAACCAGATCAACCTTGGCCCTTAAAAGATTGCATAAATTTGACCTAACCTCTGAAAAAATCGATTTTAACATATAATATTTACATCCCCAATAAAAAAAACATATATATATAATATATATACTGCATTTACTACAAAATCTTCATTTTTAAGTTCATATTTAGACTTAGTCTTTTAAATGCTTATTACATAAAAAAATGAATTTTATTAGATACCATGCATCACTGAATTTTATACTAATTAGTAATTATAATCTTAGATGAACACTACCTATCTACTCTCTTTTGTTATATAAGTATTCCTAATAGTCAAATTATGCATATCAAGAAAATAGAGAAATTTTACTTTTGTAACCTTATTAATTAACATGATAAATGTATACATACAATTATTTATCGAATTTCAAAAGTATTATATAATGTTAAGATGATAAATATATCATAAATATATTCTTAAATTACGATTTAAGACACTTAACAAAAATAAAAATTGAAAGACAACATAACATACTAAAATAACTAAGTGCCTTATAGATTATACCGAAAATCAGAATCCCACAAATAAATAGTATTAACTCCTAAACATTAATCTCATATACAATCCAAATTCGATTTTTGTAAATCCTTAAGTATTGGCAGTGAGAGAATCTACCCGACTTATTTTTGAAATTTGAACAAAGTCGATTTATAATAATTCAAATATCTAATCCACATGAAATTCAACAGATATATACGAATATATTATACATAGATCATAGATGAAGTTCCACTCTTATTCTCAAACCATCAAATGTCACAATTTGGAATCTTTTTGAAATATCTGAACGCGAATCATGTGCCGGGTTTGACCCGGTGAGTACGGACCCTTTATTTTGCCTCAGGGTTAAGGAGATCATATATATTATAGTGTTAATTGTCAAATTTAACCTCTTGATAAAGAAATATCAAACTATAAATTGTCATTTTTTGGTCAAATATATAAATATATTGTTTATCATATATATATAAAATTTTCATATATTTTCCAGCAAATGAAATTCTATACTTCTGATGTTAATTCCACCTACACATTTCAAAACATTGTTCGACTCAATATATTGATGTAAATGTGAAGTGAAGTGTGTACGAGACTTTATATCAACTAAATGATTGACATTTTACTTTATTCAAAAATACTTGCATTTCTTAAATAGAAAACACAATCTCAATCCCAAAATAAAAATCATAACCCGCAAAGATCTTGTTAATATAAACAGACAATAATTCCATTCTCTAAATAAATCCTGATTTATTTGCATATTTATAAGAGGCACACACAATCAAGCATGTAGTGAAATAACATGCAATAATTCCTCTTGTTTGGTGTACTGAGGAATTTAAATATTTAATTGTATGTATAAAAAACAGTCAAAAAACTCACATCCATCCGAAAAAAGTAAACTAAAGAGAAAAATCTGCGCCTAGTTTAATTCAATTTAATTCTGCTCGATAATAATACCAAACTTCCTAATTCCTATCGCACAAAACAAGAGAGGAAAAGTAAGAGGAGTTTCCTCTCTCTCTCAAAACCTAAATTTCCTTCTATCTCCTCCCTGAACCAGAAACACAAACGAAGAAAAAAATTATGGAGATTTTGGACGCGGCGGAGGCGTGTTTCATGGTTGGCGACGACCTTCTCGACTTCACTCTCGCCGGTGAAGCTGAAGAAGACTACGACTTCAAAACTTCTTACTCTTCTTCTTCCCTGACGGCGACGGCGGCGTTTGGTGATGAATCGTTGAGAGGTTCATTTCCCGTAAGTTCCATTCACTGTATTTGTTGTGTTGTCTTTTAGTTAACTCGGGCGAGTTGAGCTTATTTTTAATTTATGTGATTTAACTGATAATGGGGAATTTTCAAGTGTACGATTACGAATATGCCCCTCAGAGAACTTTTTATTTTGGAATTTAAATGATAATACAATTATGTTATTAATATAATTGATTGAATGGGATTGATGAAAGTCGTTTTGCTTTTATGGTAATTGGAGTATAGTGGTTGAGCTGTAAAACCGATGCTCCTATCTTTTTCAATATTGTGCATATGCTAAAATCAAATTGAATTATGGAGGTATACTATTTTTTCATAATTGAAGAGACGAGTATGCGGTTGTCCACTTGCCAAGGATCGTATTGGAATATTTTGACTATATTGTGCCCTTTGTATTACAAAACACCTAACATGCTAATACCGCATTATTATTATTATTATTATTATTATTATTATTATTATTATTATTATTATTATTACTGTTGGGTGCCCACTCAGTTCAAATGGAGTCAACTCATCACGAGTTCATTCTGCACGGCAGCGAGTTATTACCGAGAAGCATAGCCGGCTATTTCTAATCCGAGTCAAGTCAGTGGGTTAACTCAAGAGTGCGGCCGGTCTTTAGTGATGTTTACGTTGAGTTTAAACAATACAGGCTAAGTCGCCACATATTTTGATTGATTGAACAATTTGAGTTTGTTGGATCATGTAATTTTTCAAATAATCAATTATTTGTCAATCTAATATACTAATTCATATATTCATGCTTTAGGAGTTTGCAGAGGAGGAATTGGAATGGCTGTCGAACAAGGACGAGTTTCCGGCGGTGGAGACGTGCTTCGGCATTTTGTCCGATAACCCGGGGCTACTGGTGAACCACCACAGCCCTAGCTCCGTCCTCGAGAATAACAGCAACAGCAGCGGCCGCAACAGCGGTGGCGGCACCTCGGCAAGCTGCTGCGGCGGTCTTAAAGTCCCGGTCCGTCCCCGGAGCAGCGGCCGGAGGCCGAGACGAATGTGGAGTTACAGCAAGCTGCCCGATCAGGCAATGTGGTTGGGCCATGTAACCATGATGTTGCCGCGGATGTTGATGGCGGGGGTGGACGGCGGTGGTGCTCGCATGGGGCGGAGGTGCTTGCATTGCCATTCCGACAAGACGCCGCAGTGGCGGGCTGGACCGATGGGCCCGAAGACGCTCTGCAACGCTTGTGGGGTGCGGTATAAGTCGGGCCGGCTGCTGCCGGAGTACCGACCTGCGAACAGCCCGACGTTCTCGAGTAAATTGCACTCGAATTCTCATAGAAGGGTCGTTGAGATGAGGAGGCAGACGCAGTCAGGGAGAGCAATGTGAGGCTTTTGAATATAGGGTGGGAGAATTATTATTTTTTTGAGTTGATTAGCATAGTTTAGATTAGGTTCAAGGATTTTGATTCGGTTTTTATGGAATTAGATTAAGGAATGTTGTAATGGATTAGTTGGTTGGTGTTGCGTCGCCAGTTTGGTTTTCTTTAAATCAAAATCTATGAGGGAGTTTTGGTTTAGATTTGTTTAAATGGTTAGTGTATGTTTGCTCGAGAATGGCTCGAGTTTGCAGTTGATTATACATATTTTAGTTTTTTTGATATACTCTTTGTTTTATTAAATTTTAGAGTGGATTTTTTTTATAAAAATGTAACTTTATCAATTAATGGCATGAAATTTGGCATGTTTTAGAAAGAAATTTAACCTTCGAAATATGCAAAAGGAGTTCTTAATATTCATTCGGTATTCTCAAGTAATCCATTTTGGGAGGTGATTAGTATGATGGAGTGAAGGAAAGGAATGGACATTTTTACTTTCATTCCATTTATTTGTTTGGATGATATTTTCTTAGGAATCACCAAGCCTATTAGATAAGATGTAGTCTTTCATTCCTCAATCTGTATTATTAGTCATTATATTCATATCTTGATTTCATTTCCCCTCGTTCTATTCCATCGTACCAACCACCTCGAGTTGATTACACACATGTACAACTCTGACATGTGAAGTTCGAAATTTGATGCAGGTTTTTTATTTAGTGGTATTTTTTACAAAATTAATTAAAGATCAAAATGTACTAAAATTCAAATCACGAGTTGATAATAATTTTAAAATCATACACAAACTTGATTGTGCATGTTTTATAAGATTTTTATATTTCAGACGAGATAATTATTATTTGAGGTACAAACAGTGACTTAAATTTCATAACGTAGCAAATAAACCAACGACTTTTTTTATGAGTTGCAATCGAAATTCGTTATTGTGGAGAATGGAGATGTTAGAACTATATATTTTATCCAGATCATATCTTATGGATTATATTTTTCTACCTAAGCATAAGGAATTGCACATTTGTTTCATAAAAGCTCAGTCTACCACTATTATAAATTTTGTGTGCGTGTGTTGGCCTAGTGGTAGAGTGGTTAATGTCTGAGGTCAAAGATCTCGGGTTCGAGTCATGTGTACGTGACCTTTAAATTTTTATATTAAATTGACAAAAAAAAATCACTCTACCAATGTCAGAGAAGTGTTAAAAAGGAGAATTTTTTTTTATCAATCTTGTTCTCGAGGTATGAGTCGTTTTGTTTTGTGTTTTGTGTTTTTGTTTTTCATGTTGCATTGCAGCTATAGTATAAAACGGTTTTAAATTTGAACCCGATTAGATTGACGAGTTCTACTTTATGTAAATATCTAAATTATAATATAAATTTGAAACTGCGCTAATCATTTAGCGTCCCAACTTATACTTTGCCAACCGTACTATGTATGTAGTTGACATCGCCACTGTTAAATAAATAGAGAATGATATAAGAAAAAGGAAACTAAAAATATAAAAAAAACCCTGGCAAAGAAATGTTGTTTAGTACTAGGTTACTTGCCATGTAATTCTTAGGACTGCTTATTGAATCGGTCCCAAATTTAATAATCGATATTGAAACCAATTGGTTAATCGCTTATCCAATTAACTGATTGGTTAGTCGGTTCAGTTATTGGATAATCAAAATTATTCAATTTTTTTTTACCTATTTGACTAATTAAACTTATTTCTAATTTAATAATAATAATAAATAAATAATAATTATTAATTGAATCTAATTAAACTTATTTTAATAATAATAATAATAATAATAATAATAATAATAATAATAATAATTATTATTATTATTATTATTTCGACTATTCGTATATCCATTAGTGATCGATCTTGTTTTCGTCAGGTAATAAATGCGCAATGAACACATGGAATTAATGTGGTTCGATCTGTTGAAATAGATCTACGTCCACTGAGCAAGAGAGTATATGTGTATTGAGAGTGTAAGAAGCGATTACAAAGAGTGTAGATGATCCTCTTTCGTCTAATCTAGCCTCTATTTATACACCATTATATTGAGTTCGATTCTAATACCAAGTCTTCTCTCATAAGGATTCTTTTAGATATACATCCGAATATTCTATGTCTCCACTTGCGATTTGAGTTGTAGTTGGTTTATGAGTCTTCTTGGGCCGAACTTGCATAGGCCGAGCTTAATGTCGAGACCCATTTATATTGGGCTTGATGCTTGGGCCTAGTAGTTGGGCCGTATCCTATCAATTAGATTATTGGTATACTCGATAATCGAAATTAACCTTAAACCATTACTCGATGCCGATCCAATAACCGAATTAATCAGTTATTGGATACTGATAACCGATCGATATCTGTTCGATTCGATAATAACCAATATCCAATAATCATTTACCCACCTCTAGTAATTCTTGTTTTCAGCGGCATGTATGAGAATCTCGATTTAACAAGAGGTACATATTATATATTGGGAAAGTTGGTTACATAAATATGTGTGGTATTCCTTCTTCATTAATGTCTATGTCATGTCTTAGTTTGTGCAAGGATAAGAGGAATTTCTTGTGGTTCTTATTCCATGAATTGTTTGTTAAATCAGATATATGGATACCGCCACTTCCGATTTTATTGACTCAGCAAATTTATATTGAATCACACGTGGGGCTCTAAATATGGAGCGCAGCCCTGCGTCGGAGGCTCGGACAAGGCCTTCGGATGGAGGGGTTTTTTTAGCTATTTTTAATATATAAAATTAATATATTTAATTTTAAAAAGATAAATAATTATATATATATAATTTATTATATTATTAAATAATTACATAACCTATATATATATATATATATATATATATATATATAGGGATAGTTAATATAAATTTTGTTTATCGTGAGAACGTTGGAACAAAAAAATGATGAATTCGCTGTGAAAGTCGATGAATCCGTGATGAAGATTACTGAATAAAAATTGGAATTTTCATTCTCATGGAATTCAAACCCGGATGAAAAATTTTGAATTATGTGAATTCATTTGATTCTTAGTTTTTAATATAAAAATGATTTTTATTTAAACCTAACTCTCTTTCTTTCTCTATATTAATATTATAGTCCGCGGACTTTAGCCATAATCCCGAATTTTTTGGCCCGCAGCCTGGTCGACCCGAAGTTTTAGGCTCGATTTTTTTTGGTTCTCAAATTTTGAAGTCCAATCAATCCCAAACCCCGAATAGCTCAAGTAGATATTTTGTTTTTGGTTTCACGGTATGAGAGAGTTACTAAGATTAAGAGGATTCTAGGAAGAGAAAATTTAATCTTAATTACCAAAATTTCTAAATCTTAGAATTGAGTTTGGGCTCCTAAAATAAATGATTCGGCCCAAACATTAAAAGGCCTAGCATAACTCCTATTCTTGGTAGGGGTGATAATCAGTTCGGTTTTCGTTAACCGAAATCGAATTGGAACAAAACCAATAACCGAAATCGATACCGATCAGTTAATCGGTTAACCGATTCGGTTAGTCGGTTCAATTATCAGTTACCCGAAATTTACCTCTTTTTTTTAAAAAAATATCTCTATTTTAAATAATTTATAATAGACACGTCTAAAATTGATAATCAAGGTACACATATTTTAATTGAAACTTTTATATATTTTATCATAGACATTGATATCAGTCAAACTTGAATTAACTGGAGGTTCGGTTGCATTCACTTAATCCTTTTTAAGGAAAATTGCATTCACTTAATCATTATCATATTTTTAAAGTGAAAAATCGAAACACACAACTAAAATTTAATAAGAACAAATATGAGTATTACAATACACATAAGAACTCTTAAATAAAGTTAAAACAATATCGTAATTTTGAAATATGAATTAAAATATATATTTATTTTAATATTAATTAATTTCGGTTATACCAGTCGGTTAATCGAGTATAACCGACAACCTAAACTTTTATAATACACTGACCGAGAACCGAACCCGCAAATGTCGGTATCGATTACTCAATAACCAATGATTATCGGTTCAATTCCGGGTAAACCGATACGCGACTAACCGATCATAACCCCTAATTCTTGGACCAAAATCACACAAGCCCGACAACAACTAGAAAATAAATCGAGAGACGTCTTTTAAATCTCATATAACTTTAACATCTATTTGACAAACTCGGATCGCATAAATATGTAATAGCACTTAATTATGCAAAGCACCAAAAAAAATCAACTTTATTTTGAAACTTTAATAAGTCATTTATTGGGATTGAAGCTTTTATTTTTCAATTTTTTTTGCGCATGAATCGATTTAAAAAAATTATAAATTCAAATTTGCTTTTAAAATATTATCTATAATTAAAATCGAGATGTTACATCGAACACATCAAAACACCTTCCAAATCACCTAATGTGAGTAACCTTACAGTCAGTGGCAGACCCAAACATTTTGTCTAGGGGGGTCCAACCTCTTTACTTTTTCTCACGCTTCTCTATTAGATATCCACAAACACACTTCTTTATACTCACTCAAAATCTCCGCTTCCTCTCCTTTAATTTATGGCGTCAGGACAAGATTAAGAAAATCGGGATTCTTGATGCCAAGATCAGATTAAGAAAATTGGGGCCTTAGGCTATATAGAAAAAAATATATAAAAAAATGTTTCGAAAATCAATTTCAACTTCTGTGCTTTCTCAACCACAAAATTATTTATTATTTTTTCACAATATATTTAATCTATCTTGTTACATAGTTGATTTTTTTACGAACTTATTTAACCATCTTTATTCTTACCTATAATGAAACCAAGTGTTCTATTTCATAATCAATTTCATATTGTCTATTATACATATTTAGTAAAATAATGCAAAGAAATCTACTAGATAATAATCACAATAACAATATATAATTATATAAAAAATTAAAGAGAAGAGTTTTGTTTTGAGAAGCTGAATGCTTCAACTTAATTTATAGATTTATTTTTAAATTTTTTTTGTATTAATAAGTATAGAGATATGGAAGACAAATTTGATAATAAAAACTAGGTTAAAAAAATTCTGAAAAAATAAAATAGATCTATACAAGAAAAGCTAGAAATATATAAATTCTACTACATAACCAATTATAACAAAAAATAAAAATAAAAATAAAAGGACCAATCTTAATTGTGAAAAACTAAGGACAAAAAACAATCTACAACATAAGTCACATAACTAATTAATACAAAAACTTCAAATTATAACAAACAAAGCATTAACTAGGAATTGAACCCAAGACCTTGAAATATAATAAAAGTACATTTACCACTACACCACCATTTTCTTTTGTAAGATAAATAGCATATTATATATATATATATAGAAATAAACATATATACATGAAATTACTAATATAACCCTAGTATTTTCTAAAATTCTAGGAGGGCCCAGTGCCCCCACTGCCTCCCCTCTAGGTCCGCCCCTGCTTACAGTTGAGAGCGGCGACGGAGAAAACCCTACGGTTGATTACTTTGATTTGTAAAAAGAAGAAAATAATTCGTAAAGGAAAAGAAAGCAGTTTGTCCTTTTACTTGTAGATGTGTTTAGGTGTTGGTGATCATCGCGTTATAAACAGATGGGGATAGTTATAATTAATATGGAAGATTCGGATTAGCGAAATTGGTCTCGTAATTAACTACGTGTTATTGGCATTTTGCAATATTTGGGTCTCGTAATTATGTCTACGCAATAATATTTCTCTATCGTTGCAGAAAATTAATATAAAAAGGGGTGGTCTCCTGTCGCGTGCACAGTGAGACCGCCAATTATTTATTTATTATTAAATTAATTCTAATTAAAAATAATTAATTTAATAAATCTTAATTATAAATTAATAAATAATAATTTTGAATTAATAAAACTCTAATCATGAATTAACAAATTTTAATTTTAAATTAATAAAATTTAATTGAAATTAATAATAAACCCTAGTTGTGAATTAATAAACTCTAATCATGAATTAATAAATATTAATTTTTAATTAATAAACTCTAATTAGAATTAATAATAATTGTGAATTAATAAACCATAATTTTGAATAATAAACCATAATTTTGAATTAATAAACCTAATGAATTAATAAATCCTAATTTGTGTAATAAGCCCTAATTTTGAATTAATAGACCCTAATTATGAATTAATAAGTCATAATTATAAATTAATAAATCCTAATTATGAATTAATAAACCCTAATTTGAATTAATAAACTTTAATTATGAATTAATAAACCTTAATTGTGAATTAATAAACCATAATTATGAATTAATAAATTCTAATTTTGAATTAAAAATGAAAATTTAATAAATTTAATTATAAATTAATAAAATCTAATTGTCCTTACTCACCATAATTAATATATAATTATTTTAACAAAAAACAAGGGTGAGCTCACGGTGAGACGGAGCTTATCCAAGTTTTTGTCATATAAAAATTGGTACACGTAGGTTATTGCAATTTAATATCCAACTTCTGGAATCTTTTCAATTTAGACCAAAATTTTACAACTTATCAATAGAGATCTGGTCTTAACGGTCTTTGTAATGTAAATCCACCACAATTTTGGAGTGAGATTTAGACATTCATGTGATAGCGAAATTCAAAATTGATGAGAGCCTTTGAAGCCCATTATTTGAACTGTTATCTTATGCCGTTAATTTCATCGTCAAATGTTCAAAATTATGATTCGTACTGCTACGAAAGCTTTACTCCGTTATGCCAACTCCCGATTCATTTATTCAACTTTCGGACATCCGAAGATAATATGACGATATACTCACGAGCTTTAAAGTCCTCGTTTAAGTTTAAACATGAAATAAATGTCTAAATCTCAATTTCAATTTTAAGCTAAGAAAGATAAGCATAAATACTCATATGTAGCTTAATATATCATGATTAAAAAGTTATACCTAAAAGCTGCTATAAGTATCTTATAGATAATCTTGAAATTATAACAACTTGCGGGGGGCTCTATGGTACACATCTTTTTGTTTTCCAACTAAACTGTGTTGTTCTTTTTTGAATGTAGATAGAGAATTTTATTGAATTTTTTAGTGAAGCAAAGTCATGAAATATAATTTCCCTTTTGTGAGAAATTTCATGAAAATATTTTAGGAATAATGACCATGTTGCCGGTGGCCGGGAGCACTCAAATTTCAACTAAAACTAAGATAGTAAAATTGAAATTGAATAAAAAAATAAAAAAGAAATAAAAGTGGTATACAATGGAATGACAAAAAGAGAAACCATACGATCAAATAACTAAACTCTAATTGGATTAGTAAATTCTAATTATGTGTTGTCATATCCTACTTATAGATTATTAAAATTTTATTATAATTACTAAATTCTGATTATTAGATAATTAACAACTAATTAATAAATAATAAAACATGATTTGCAGATGTAAGCATGCAAGTATTCGTCAATATTATGAGATGGAGGGCGACGTACTTCATTTTATTTTATTCTTATTATTTATAGTTACTTTCTTTTAATAGTAAACGAATTCAAAATTGTAACAAGATTAACTCCAGTCTGCCAAGAAACAATTTGCAGCCAAAATAGTATCTGGACAATGACACGTTATATTTGTGATTTGGATTCGATATGGCCGGTGGGTTTTGGGATATTATTAAAAAATAAAGAATAAAATCCGGCTCATTTTACTTCATATAAAAAGAGAAAAGTTGGATATAATCATTGATTCAAAATTTTAAAACTAAAACAATATTGGAGAAAACAGTGGGCGATTATGGGTAATCTAAATTATGTACTACCATATCGCGATTCTCACAAGATTTTACCTACTCTAAGCTGAAAGATAATCTAAATTAAAGAATACGACATTGTTAATAGTTAAGATTATGATATGCTATTTAAAAAAAATAAAAGAGCCCATAATCTCAACAGTTTTTAAGAAAATAATATATAATGGAACTAATTTGCTATAAAAGTCCAAAGTATTTTAAAATTGAAATAATAAAATATTATTAATGTTGGAAACAAGTGTTTTAGTTCCTCGTTATAATTGTACTGAGCCGCTAAAATATTTTGGGCGAGATAAATATGACCTCTTTTAACTTGAAGAGACAAATTCTGCCCAATCTCCAACTAAAATGTAAAATAAGAATTAATTGTAAGGAAACACTATATAACAGAAATTTTGCAATTTTCACTTAAATTTTAAAATGTTTCAACTACAACACTACCTTCTTTCTGTACTTATAAAATTTTCAATTTAGCAAAGTTTGTCCAATGTGATAATCTAAAACGACCAACAAAAATAATGTCGCGCTTTTATTTATGAAAAAATTGTTGAGAAGATTGTAATTATAAAAGAAATTGAAAAGAAAAATAGTGTTATCATACTAATATTTTAAAATTGTGTAAAATTATAAATTCAAATAAATAGTATAGTATAGTATATTATTTATAGCAATTAACCCTTAAATTAATGCATTCTCGAGCCGTAGCGGTTCGTACAGTTTGATTCCAGCCCATTTGCTTTGTATACAGGTCCATTTAATAATTATTATATTAGAAATGTGATATTATGTACTAATACCGTAAGAGCCCTAGTTGAGTAGTTGTCATTAATTTCGTGAGTTGCTTAATAAGTGCCATATCAAATTTTAATTTTGACGATAAAGTGTAACTCAGTTGGTAAGATATTTCCCCAATTAATTTATATGTTGGGAGTTCAAGTCATCTAGTATGTATGCATGTAGTTTTGTGTGACCATAAAGAAAGGGGTAAAAAGAAAACCTTAATTTTGTTCTTTTAAAGTAATTATATATTAAGATACATCAACGCATCGTTTTTCGTGCAATTAACATGTATCTTATCGGTATAAATTATCTTAACAAGGTCAATTAGTATTTAAAGTTGAAAAGGGTCTTTATAAAGAATTAAGATTATGACTAAGCAGCAAAAGTTAAGAAGAAATACGTTCCTAATTTTAAATTAACTAAAAACCGACAAACTAGTATAATTAGGGTCTGACATAATCCAAATCAAACTGACCAAAATATCTTAATCCGCACACTAGAATTGATTAAGATTATAAAGTTCAAGCTAATATATTCCTTTTTCCGGTTTGATTTGTTGATCAAGTTTCATTGTCAATATAAATGAAAACGATATTAAAAAAATGTAGGTTAAAAATAAAAAGAATCGAATTTGCCATTTCTCGTAGTGTGAGCTTGTCTATAACTTGGATATGTAATTAAGTTTCAACATAATAATAATAATAATAATAATAATAATAATAATAATAATAATAATAATAATAATAATAATAATAATAATAATAATAATAATAATAATAATAATAATAATAATAATAATATTTGGATAAAACGACCAGATAACTAATAGACCAAGATGGTACGTAAAGATCTCATGTCCTAATCAAATCGATCCTAATTAATCCATATGTGTCGATTAGGAGACAATTTAAACCAAACATATTTAAAAAGCAAACTTTGGGTCAAGAATATGAATGGGAGGACATAATTATTAAATAAAACCCCACTTTTATGCTTTAAAAAAACATAAAAACCCCTTTTATATAATTGTCCTTCAATTATAAGGTGGTAGGTGTCACTAAATATTCTTCTTGACCCAAATATTGGACAAAATTAAACTTGTCGCACTCCAACGAGAAAAAAACATGTAAGATATTATTATTTTTGTATTAAATTGAATATTAAATTCAAACTTTAAATTCTTGATAATTAAGTCGATAATTGGTTATGAACTTCTCTAACATGCCATGCAACTTAACCATTTTATGTAGAAAAAGTAAATTAGCAGACCAATTAATAACTCATATTTCATAAATTTCTCAAAGCTACATATTTTATCCCATTATTTATCACAACGCCCATATATATTGATAATGTTATCCCTAAGCGAAAAGGTTGAAATAAAGAAAATGAAAAAGAAGATTTAGACTGAAATGCTATATATCGATTGTTTAAGCAATAAACAATTAAAATTGTTTCTCTTTCCATCCCCACAAGTATGTATAATATAATTCTCATCCAAACTCCCAACAAAACCATGGGCATAGGCGATCCTCATAAATGGGGGAGAGTGATAAATATTGGCACCATATTATATATTGTATAAATAAGCCTCTTCACTTTGATAGAAACTCTGATTGTGCATCAAATATTTCTCAATTTCCACAACAACAAAAGAAATAAATACATGATATCATCTTCAAACAGCCCCTTTTCGCGAAATGGGAAGTTGTTTCATGACTAGGGTTCGTTGTGGTAAGCAGATTGATAAACGACATGACAGTTACTCATCTGCAACTGGGAAGCTAGACACCCCGAGGGGTTTCTTGGCGGTTTATGTAGGAGAGAGTAAGGATAAGAGTCGGTTTATAGTTCCGATTTCGTATTTAAAGCATCAATTATTTCAAGATTTGTTGAGGTTTTCGGAGGAAGAATATGGATTTGATCATCCCATGGGAGGTCTAACAATCCCATGCACTCAACAGGAATTCTTGAATGTCACCTCTCGTCTCCATCAGTTGCGGTTTAGAGGAGAAGCTATTTGCATTGAGTTTTTGTTTTGTTTTTGTTTTTGTGAGGGGTTTAATTTATTATTAGTGCATTTTTGTAGAAGAAAACTTTTTCGACCTTTGGATCTGGAAACCCCCCTTGTTATTTAAACAATGTAACATTGTGTGGTGATTAGCGATTATATATATACATATACACACACATAGGGATACATCTTTTATGTATATATCTTTTTGTAGAACTCTTCGAACTATGCATATGACGTAAAAGATGATGCAAGTAACGGTATAAAGTTTTGTATAACAAAAACTTTCTAAAATTGTTTTATTTTACAATATTTTTATAATATTTTCGTTATGCATAACTTTATAGATTTTGTTCATCAACTTTATACGTTTATATATAATTCTCAAATTCTAAAAAAAGAAGAGTTTTTCACTGAATCCAATCCATATATATATATATATAAAAAGAGTTCAATAAAAAGTCGAAATTAAGTTTGAAGTCAGCCGTGATATAAGACGTGATAATAATCGTGAATAAATGTTGTTCATGTCATTCCATCGTTAGGAATCTTAGGATGCAATTGGAATAATTTATTACACACCAAAACGAACACATAGAATAAATGATCTTATCCGTCTCAATAATAGAGCAAACACGGAGCACTATGATAATTAATTCTAGCAATTAGTTGATTACACATAGCACTTAATTGTCCGTACTAGTACTATGACTACCGATTGGAATCATTAGAGTATAAAACTACTATGTCCACCAAATTCATTTATTGATTTTAGTGGCATGAATTTTAATAAATTATAATGAATGGGTGTAAAAAATTGTAATAAATTGTAATGAATATAATATATTAATGGATAATGAGTGTAAGAAAGTGGACCATGAGTGATTTTTTTTTTTTTGTAAATAAGTGGATAGGTTTAGGATAAAAATGTAAAATTGATGTTTCCAAAAAAGAAAAATGAATATTTTTTATAAAATGATCAAAATAGAATTAAATGAACGTATTTTATCGACGGAGAAAATATCATGAACATAACCGATTTGGCACGGATTGGGTTACAGAAATTTTAATGCTTTTTTTTTGGGGCACCGTTCTTTGATTCCAGAGGGGTTACCCCTCACTATTCATTCTTCTGATAATATTAATATTTTAATGAATAGTGAGGGGTGTGCCAAACCATGGAATCAACCGTCTAAGAGTTAATTTGGACCAAAAAACTGGACAAATTTGTCCCGACCAGGAATTTTATGTATAAAAGTATTTCAAACAATACCAGACTGAAAAAATGACAACCCCAAAAAAATTAGACTAGGATGGCGTTGGCCCGGTCCAATCTAGTTCTTTTGACAGTTCTACGTGACTACTCGGATAACTCAAAAAGTGCATAACAATGCACTCCTCATTAAACAAAATGTATTTATTTTTAATAAAAATGCATTAACTTGTCTGTTTTATACATTTCAAAATAGTAAGATCACCACAATAAGTATACATTTCGAAATTCGAATGCCTATGATGGTGTATATATAAACAGATAGCTGGAAAATACACAGAGAAACAGACATTAGATAATTTATTATGATAACTTATAATATATACTAGATTATATATATGTAGTGAGAATGCAAGTTTCAGAATGTGTGAATTTTATTAGGAGTGGCGCAAAAATTTGGAGGACGAATAAACAAAGCGAATGAAATTGGGTTTACATGGCATGTTGGCCTCACATCATATGCATGGTTTTGTGGTTTAGGCACGTCGCACGTGACTTGCTAACTGTAAAGTCCCTTTGGTTAGGACCAAGTTTGTATAGTCGTTATTTGGAAAGGTCAAATGTATTTGGTTCAAATTTTGTTAAGGGGAATCTCTAGGGTTGGGGAAACGGTTTTCAGTTATCGGTTAACACCGAATCGAATCGAAACCGTATCATGTTCGGTTAACCGTATACCGCATATTCGGTTTGCGGTATAATATTTTATTTTATTTTGGTTTTTGGTTAACCGATAACCGAATGGTTATTAATCGAAAAACAGAAAATCTTTTCTATTTTATTAATTATTTTAATTTTTTATAAATCTGTAAAAACTAATTACTAATATTAATTAAAGTTAAACCTTATTACTCTAATGTATCAAATTATCAAATTACTCTAATGTATCAAATTATCATTGCATGAACAAGATAGTTTGTTGATTGATTGCTTTGATTTATTTTGAATTATTGATGGATATTGGATGAATTTTTTTATGGACATTAAAATTTGAAATGTTTACACATCTGATTGCAAAGCTGTATCTTATAACATGTCGTTCTTATAAATTCATGTAATCTCCAAGAGATTTTTCGGTTAATCGAAAACCGAATCGCACTAACCGATGCGGTTTTTGGTTAACCGAACTTAATGAACGGTTCGGTTTCGGTTATTAAATTTATGAAAATTTTGGTTCGGTTAACCGAAAAAATCGGTGCGGTTAACCGAACTGAACCGTTTTCCACCCCTAGGAATCTCTCCTCACAGTCTCCTTATGGCCATACCCCAATCTCATGAAAATATGAAAGAGTATTTGATTTAAATTTATTAATATTTTTATAGATTTGAGTTTATTATATTTAATTTTAAATGTGATTTTTTGTGTGGTTTGCAGGGTGCACATCCTCACAAGGATGTAGTTACCTATTGTATACCAAAGGTAAAGTTGCGGATTCCCCTAAGAACAAAAAGAAATCTCAAAATTTAGTTCAACATAAAAAAAGATTTTATTACAAAAAATGTGAACAACCAAAGTTATCACATACTAACACATGCTTTATATATCAAAGAGCTAAATGTTCCAAATTAGCTTATCGTATTCCAAATTGGATTACGAATATATTAAAGATGAACAATACATTTCCAAATAAAAGAATGTCTCATGTGAAAAACAACTTTAATTAAATTTCTCTTATATGAATCTTCTATATATACTTACAAAAATCTTAGAGATCGCACATAATTCCTCATAGAACATATCCCAAAACTGAATACTACATGTATAAATAATTCATTCACTCGTTCATCACACCACCACCACCAACCCTAAAACTAGAAAACAATGAAAAGCTTTTCACCTCATCTTCTCGTATTTCTAGTACTACTACTTTTGACCCTATTTTCACCGTTTGCAGCCCAAAATGTTACTTACAATATAGAGATAGCCTCGGAGATGCCATCGCAGTTAAATGTGAGTTGTTACAACTGCAGAAATGATACATTCTATGGGATAGAGAAAATCTCGAGGAGTTTGACGTTCCAGTTCGACATTGTTTATGATCCGGAAATTGGAATAAATAATACAGTTGCGTGTGTTATGAGAGCCGACAGCGATCACCATGGCTCGTTCGTCGTTTTTGATTATGAGAGAGATGTTCAAAACTGTGCCGAAACTAAGCAATGCCTGTGGTATGTGAGGCCGGATGGAATCTACGAGTCCTTCGATGATAGCAAGAACTTGATTTATACATGGTCAGTTGTTTCTCGTCTCCATTCTCTCTTATATTTCGTCTATTGATGTGGGTGTTCGTATAAGAATTTGTGTAAGATTATCTGAAGGTCAAAATTCGTTTAAATATTCTAAATATTCGATTTCATAATTGTAATATTGCTAATGTTACTTAGTGTTCGATAGTCCGCATCATGAGTTGTGGCCAGAGATAGGATTTCGATTGTTAACAACTTAATGAGACTTCCCTTCTTTAGCAATTTATATTCATTTCTGCGTTTCACTTATGTACCATGACTTAATTCATTATTCAAACATTATACATTATAAAAATATTTAAAATAATTAAAAATCCTAATTGGGTTTAATAAAATCTAACTAAGACCTTGTAAACTTAAACAAGCATTTGAAATTGAAGAAAAAAGAAGAAGAAGAAAATGTTGCTATAAAATAGTAGCGTGGTACACAAGCATTTGTCCTAATTACTTTTCCTTCTTATTTTAAGCTATATTTGTTTATAACTTATTTGCAGGAGTAATTGCGAGCGCGAAGCTAAACATTGTGGAGAGTATGAGAAGAAAAAAGATTACAGGATTGGATCATAAATGTTGCTATAAACTATAGATTTTAAAAGTGTATAAATAAGATGAATTACAAGAATTATTTTGTAGATACTTTGTCTTTTATTTATGACCGTTACTTTTATTCTTTTTTTTTTGGTCAATTTATGTAGAAATTTTAAAGGCGGCATCACGGTGGACTCGAACCCGAGACCTTTGGCCTCGTGCATTGACCACTCTACCACTAGGCCAACACACACACAAAGCACATTAATTAGAGCTTGGTCCTCCGATATTAGGAAAGCTAACCAAAGAAAATTAAGAGCCAAAAATTCATGTGAACATGTCTGAGGATGTTGGGTCATTATTCTGGGCCCAATGTAACAAAATATGAACATAAAATGGGCTCGTTATTTAGGCGATTTCCATTTTTTTTCTTTTTCTGTTCCCTTTGTAGCAGCCTCCAAATTATATTCAAATACAAAATATATGTGTGTGTGTGTGTGCCTAGTGGTAGAGTGGTCAATGCCTGAGGCCAAAGGTCTCGGGTTCAAGTCCACCGTGACGCGGCCTTTAAAATTTCTGTATTTAATGACAAAAAAAATAATACAAAATACAAAATATATTGCATTTCGTGTGTTAATTAATAATGGCACTCAATTACCGTCTTAGCCTCATGGATTGCATGGATTTGAAAAATGTAGTAAAAGTCCCTAACTTCCATCGTATTCAAACTGTCTAAAACATAGCATCATCGCGTTTTCCAAATAACGACATTAATTATGGTGCTTTTATATTACAAAAAAATAATATTAATTAGTTTGCAAAACAAATATTCAACACACTGCACATATAAACAGCAACATAAATTTCATAGAATTCATCTCCATCTTCCAAACGTACATCACACAAAACTCATCACTAGTCTGCCTCAATTTCTAAGTCCATATCTGCATAAATTTTCATTATTTCTGTAACATCACTACAACTTATTCAAGAACAAGAAAGACGTTGTGCATTAATTATCAAAACAGTAAAAATAATTATAACGAAGCAAAATTATTATATTATCCGATAACCGAAACACATACTAACCAAACAACTACAAAAAAATCAGAATACTAAAAATAAAAGTTAAAATAATTCACAAGATAGCATCTCTTCGTTATACTTGAAGCACAAACTAGGATGTAGTTATAAAAGGCACAATCTTATTGAAACTAATCGATAATTATTAATTTGGCATGCAAATGCTAGATACAAACCCTAGATAGCAATGTACATTTACATGTCACGTACAACATGGGTTTCTAACTATAGCATGACGGAGTCTTCTATCCTTTCACCGGAATATTATCACCCCGACCATCTCCACCACCATGGTCTCCGAGGCTCCCACGTCCTCCGTAACCACCACCACCCCACCACCCCCACCACCTCCACCTCCACTTCCTCCATAACCACCATCACCTCCTCTACGCCCCCATCCGGACCCTCCTCTTGAACCATGCCACGGATAACCACCGCCACCACCGCCACCGCCTCCGCCTCCACCTCCTCCATCCGAGCCTCCACCACCGCCGCCGCCACCTCCACCTCCAGAAGAGGCAGGGGGTGGTGGAGTTGAAGGCAATGGAGGCTGTACGACTTGACTGAATGAAGTTCTGCTCATTATGATCATGACGAATAGTGCCGTGCTAAGAACATGAAAACGAGCCATGACTTTGAAGAAGTTAATTTATTGGATATTTTGTGAATGTTATAATCTTTAGATGTGTGTGCATATATAGATGGAAGTGAGGAACTCAACTTCATGGGATTGATTGCAAACATTGTTCTTATTCTATTCTTGCAAGATCAAAAGCTCAATGGTTATATACGGCGATCCATATTCTATTCCGGTATTCCAAACTTTTCAGATATAAATAATATATATTCCGGTATTCCAAACATAGTATTCTTTATGATGTATCGCTCAAATGCTGTGGTCATCCAAAAGAATAAGAACTTCTATATATACATGTTCTGGAAATAATAATTCCTTCGAAAAAGGTCTGTTTGATGCTTAACAAAGTAGCTAGTAGTTGTAGAAAAGGCCATGTAATAAACCGGAATTTGTGGGTTTATAAAACTTTATCCACCGGCTTTTGTCTCTTCCCCTAAATGCAAAACAAGAATTCTTACCTTTATTTCTTGTTTGCGTAAATTAATTTCATTCACAAACTAAAATGTGAGAAAAATCCTAAAGAACTTTGTCTAAATAATAAAGAAATAGATCGATAAAACGGTAAATAGGTACAAACCGTACAATCCACAGAGACACAGATGGTACCCACGGCCTAACTGCTCGGTCATTCTCTCGACGATTTAAGTAGGCGAGAGATTTACGAAAATCATAACTATATACAATAATCATAACTCTATTCACGTCAGCCTCATTCGTTTCAGATTTTACATTCATGAGCTTGTTCATTGCAGATTTTATTTTTTTCTAGAAGCATGGGACTTTTATCCATATGGCTTGTAAACAGAACTATTGACAAGAATTAAGATATTAGGAGAAATCACTAATATATTTTGAATTTTATGTGTGTATTATTTGAGACTTTTAATTGAGTAGTTGTTTGTTTTATTTTGATATGAATGAGTCTATATCAATCTAATAATTTAATATTAACAAAATATAAATGTATAATAAAAAATATAAATGTATTTTGATAGTATCCCTATTTTGATTTTTGTAGATGGACATATTTTGAACTTGGGAATTGTTTATGGGAGAAAATGGATGGCGTCTCTACTGGAGCTGCAAACGCCGTCGGAGATATTCTATAACG